>CM075061.1:159244609-160458776 GCA_037428765.1 Rubia yunnanensis | reverse complement strand
AAACCGCGTTTAATCGTCCACTAACATTATGAAATTGAATCTTTTGGTCTCCAGAGGCGGTTTTCAGGTGTAATCAATGGTAAAATTGGTCAAAATATATAAAATGACCATTGTACCCCCGAGTTTTAAAAAAAGAAAAAAAAAAGAAAATCAGACCATGTTGTCGCTACCTCTTCCCGGATTCAACTCCACCGGTAACTCTTCCCCGATTCCACTCCGCCGCTACCGCTTCACCGAATCCAACTTCGCCGCTACCCTCTTCTCCACTTGCCTTCCTCTTCTTCGTCGCCGATTTTACGACTAACGAAAAATAAATTGAAAATCATAAAAACATCAACAAAGCTAAATTATCATTTTTTTTAAAATACAACTACAAACATCAACCTATACCCAAAATCTAAAAACATCAATTATTGTCATCTAAACTTTACCCAAAAAATGAAAAACGTCAACATAAGGAAAAAACACAACAAAAAATCAACCATATCATCAAAAAAAAAGCTACAAACATCAACCTGTATCACCTAAAACTCATCTAGAAAATAAAAAACATCAACATGAGAAAAAAAAAACTAAAAACATCAACAAAAAAGCTACGGTACCTCAAGAATATAAATTATTTACTCTGAAAATCATAAAACATCAACGAACTACAAACATCAACTCCTAACACCTTAAACTCATCTGAAAAATGAAAAACATCAACAAAAAAGCTACGGTACCTCAAGAATATAAACTATTTACTCTGAAAATCATAAAACATCAACGAACTACAAACATCAACTCCTAACACCTTAAGCTCATCTGAAAAATGAAAAACATCAACATAAGAAAAAAGACACTACAAACATCAACTCCTATTACCAAAACCTCAGCCGAAAAATGAAAAATATCAACATGAGAAAATAAAATAAAAACTACAAATATCAATCCATATCACCCTTAAAAACTACAAAACCTCAACTCATATCAATTAAATATCATTCGAATAATGAAAAACATCAACACAAAAAAAAACATCAACAAAAATCTACGGCACCTCAAGAATTAAAAAATAGAAAAAGGAACCTAGTGGGATTTGAACCCATGTCTCCAACTTCAAAGCCTAAAGCAATAATTACTACACCAATGACTCATATCGAACATAGTTTCAGTCAAATAATATTAAACCTCAGTATGTACTTCAAGAACATAAAATTCTTTTAAAATAATGGTCATATAGTGAGACTCGAACCCAAGACCTCTAATCTGAACAACATAAGTACCAACCACTAGACCAAACAATCTTCACTGATATAAGCTCAATCAAGTAATTATTAAGCCTCAACAAGTCTTTGAAAAAAGTAAAATAAAATATTGAACTTCACCTCTCAAACGACGAAGCTCAGCTCCGCCGCCACTGTCGCCATCATCCGTCGTCAACATTGCCGCCCGCCGTCCGCGCGTACAAACATGCGCGAGCTTCATCTCCACGCAGCGCATAGATCTCACGTGCTAGCTTCTTCTCTAACGATCTGCCCCAACTACCACTGGGAAACGTTAATTCCTGCGTTGAATCATCGATCGCAATGCCAGAAACGTTATGCCTTACCTCCGCCGCGATGCCGGTGTGCCGAAACCCTAGCTCTGCCGCAACGATTCACCCATCAACCATCGTGGTGCCTATCTAATCAACAAGCTCCGCTGATTCATGAACGCCAATCAACGTTGATTGCCACAATGTAGATGAAGAAGGCAGCGCAGAGCTTGTTGACGAAGACATCAGAGTTCAGAGCGGTGTTGCAAAGCTTGTTGACGAAGACGAGTTCAGAGCTTCTGCTGCCGGTGCCCTAGCGTTGCCCGAAAATCTCACCTGTGACACATAGATGCGGTGGCCTAGAGCAGCGGAGTAGTGGCGCGGCGTCGCAACGGTCTTGCCGGCGGAGGTACAAGAAGCACGGTGGCGGAGCTGTGGCAGTTTGCAGCGGAGATGTAGCGGTTTGTGGCGGAATGGTGGTGGCTACAGATTTTCGATGAGGAGAGGAGAAATCCTATTAGAAAAAGAAAATTGAAAATTCCAGATATTTTTGTGATATTTATAGTATTTTGATAATTACATAATAGGTCCCTATATTTAATAGCATTTTTTTATAAAAAAAACCCATTCCAAATGAAACTTCTTATTATTGCACAATAATCTCTGGCCTAAAGTTTAGACTGACTAAAGTAAGACTTTGTACTTCATTATTTGTTTTATATGTAGAAAGCAACGAAAATAAATTTAGTCGAAACACTAGTCCTAATTAGTGACATTTTTTGGACGATTAAAATAAGTGGAATTGACATCCATTTTAACTAGTCTCTAGCAATAACCAATCTAAATGCAAGGATATTCTTGTCAACTAGACTGATCGTCTATACTATTAAAGATCAGTGATCTAATAAAAAACTGTAACATCACCCTCGGAGATATTAACAGGCTTCCAGCGAAAATCATGACTACTTGGCAGAGAAGAGCATATCACGCATCAAGATCACTGCGCCAAACAAAGATCTTCTACAACTGTAACACCACTTGATCCAATCTCGATCAATGTTGTCCAAACTATAAACACCTTAAAATATACAGATCTGACGAACCCAAATTGATGAAAACACAAAAATAAAACTATAAACAAAATTGTGAACACACGTTCTAAACAAGGAGATCAAGAACAATACACCAACATGAACAACTAAATTGAGTTATCATCATGAACACAACAATCTAATCAATCAAGATGAAGAACAAAACTAATCTGTGAAGAAATCTCACACTTATTGAATAACAAAAACATAAATTAAAATAAACTGTAGTTCCACATCTCTCCTTATGGGAAGATTTACAGAAAATTATCGTCAACTAATTGATTAATTTTTTATATATAATACTTTATAGAAGTTTTAGATTGAGTAATATTAAAAATTTTCAAAGAAACAATTTAAACATGTCGAAGGTGACTATAATTAGATTTGAAATTCGATAAGAAAACTAAATGAAGGAAATATATTCATGAGCTTAAATTGGTAAGCGAAATAAATTCTTGTTAAGACAGTTGAACTGTTAAAAAAGGTTGTTTAAAAGTATATTCTTGAAGCGATTTCATTTACTTATATTAGAATTAAAATTGACCAATTACACTAGCATTTAAAATTTATTTAACTATATTTATTACTATGACAGTATTTAATTATGGGAAAGTCTCAGGAAAGACGGTCTTTCCATAAGCTTATGCAGTCCACAGGGGCATTTACATTAAATGTTGTAATTTTTTTATAAAATTTAAATATTGCATTTAAAAGTTAAAACAAGTAATAATATGTATTTGAATGTGAAAATAAAAAAATATATGATATAAAAAATATTTTTAAATTTTGTATGTAATTTAACAAATGCAGTATATTAGGTAAGAAAAAAAGTGGCTTGTCTATAAGCTTATGGACAGAATGTCTGTAAGGAGACCCACTCGTTAATTATTTATATTTGTAATGTTACATATAAGAGTATGTCTTTTTAAAATACGTTCTTTCCATAAATTATGGAAAAATCATGGTTTAAACTAAAAATTAGAATAAAAGAAAATAAATTTTTTGGATTGCATTAATTGGGTCATAAACTTTATAAATATTACACAATGCATAATAAATTTTTATTATTGCAACTAAAATATTTTACTTTTTTATTAGTATAAAGCATTTCCATAAACTTATGAAAATGTGGTTTTTTCCAAGAATTTGCCATAAAATAATACAATAAAATCAATAATCTTTTTATGTTGGATCTCGTTCTATTATGGTTAAGATCAATTTGGCTCTCTTTTAGTTTAGGTTAAGTTCGGTTCGGGTACATTTCAACTTGGGTATATTTCAGTTTTAGGTCCCTTCATATTCATTCTATTTCAATTTTGGGTGACGAAAGTGTATATATAACCATACATAATTAATGAAAGTGTAGATATAATCTTGCGTTAATTGAAAGTGCAAATATAACCCTAAATATTTAGGTTATGTGCAATTATAACATTTTCCGGCAATTTGATTCCGGAATTAGGTGAAAAGATAAATTTACCCTGATTAGTTTATGTTTTTTAAAAATTGAAAATTCCAAATTTACCCTTCGTCTCCTTCAAACCATCGCCTTCAATCCTGAATCACTCACACCCTCGTAGGTTTGACCCTCGTGAAATCACTCACGCCCTCGTGATATCACTCAGCACCAACCTACGACCATCGGCATCTCCAATGGCGGCTCGACGATGGGGTCGGCGGTGGAGACGCGGACGTCGATGTCGGGGAGATCTGAGAGGGCCTTCAGATTGTGCGAGTTCGGGTCGGTTTTTTGGGTCTCAATTTTCTAACGCTTGGCTGAGTGGCGCCGAAAATGGTAGCCGATGGTGGCGGAGGTGGGTTTAGGTGGCGAAGGAGGGAAGAATGGTGACGATGGGTTTAGGTGGCGAGGCAGGGCTGAATAGAGGTGTGGTGGTGGCGAGGCTCCGGTGGTGGTGGGTTTGGTGTTGGCGGAGGTGGTGGAGTTCGTTGTGGCGTGGGGCTTGATTTGGAAGTGGGAGTGGGTTCGGAGGGCTACTAGAGCCGATTAGCCGTGCTTTGGTAGAGAAGAGAGAGGCGAGCAGTGGAGGAGGAGATCAATCGAGGGGCTTAACCGTGATGACCCATTCGTCAAGGGGCTACCTGAGGAGATATGTCGTTGGTAACGAGCAGCAATTCGTAGACGTCCTGAATCTAGTAGTAAACCGGAGATGGTGGCAGTGGTGGTAGAGGTGTCAGGGTGGTGGAGGTAGAGGTGACTGGTAATGAACTGGAGATGGTGGCGGACCTGGCGGTGGTGGAGATGAATATGCAGGTGGCGGAGTATAAGTAGGTGGTGGAGAAGCTGGTTGAGTCGATGGTGGTGGTAGTTGCTGTGATCTCGTTGACAACGATGAACCGGAAGTTGGCGGCGGCGGGGGATTAGCTGAATGTGAAGGTCCGGGGCTAACCGGCATAGAAGAAGACGGCGGCGGCATGGTTAGCCGGGTGGTGGTGGTGGCCTTGCGGGCGGGGGTGGTGGCCTGCGGATAGTGGTGGAGCAAGGCGGGTGGTGGTGGTGGCTTGGCGGTGGAGGTGGAGCCAAGCGGGTGGGGGTGGTGGTGGTGGTGGTTAGCGGAGAGGACATAATTGTCCATATCATGTAAGGCTGATGTGTGTTATATTGTGTTCATATTTAGTGGGATTATTATGATTTTATTAAGATATAATTTGCTCTTTAAGGTGTTTTTGGTGCAGGAATTCATTAATTGCGGAGAATTGAGAGGGAGCTATACATTGTACTCTTTTTCCCTTAACCAACGGTTTTTACCCACTGGGTTTTCCAGGTTAAGGTTTTTAATGAGGCGATGTGCTCCAATGGAAAATGTTCTTATTTTATAAGACATTTTTCCAGGGATGAAGGAAGAGAGGCAAAAGAAGAATTGCTGAAGTTATGGGGTGAAAAGTGAATTATTGAAGACATGTGGATTTAAAGGAAATAAATATATTCACTGCCCATATTGATAAAGATTGTATTATCTCCTTCCATTTGAAATTTCTTAATTGTAGGAATTAGTTATTTAGAATTAGAATAGATATTATTTTATTTCCTTATTTCTTCTATAAGAAGAAAAGTAATTAGAATTTGATTTGGATTTGGTTTTGGTTTGGTGTATATAAATATATATACACGGCAAGACGGAACATTATTCATGAGGAGTTCTTGTAATTTTGGAAGCATACATATATATTAATACCGAGACGGAACATGCAGAGGAGGAGTTGAAGTTTTGTTTTCGTAGCTTTGGTTTCATCATTCCGTAAGCTTAATTATTTAGTTAGTTAGTATTTTATTATTTTGATTATGTATTGTTTTTATATTATATATTTATTTAGTTTAATTATTATGAGTAGCTAATTTATATATCGGCATGGAATAACAAGCATTAGTTTATGAATCGTGAGGCCTAATTGTTTTATAATTAATTCTTATGTGTTCTTGATTGTTCTTGGTTTATTTTATTCTTGATGTGTTTAAGCATGATCAACTTGAATATTATTGGGATACTGCTATCTAATTCCACCAATACGTAATCGTTGGAAGGGGTTAGTAAGTAGCGAGTTCTTGTGAAAAACAGCTAACTAGCTAAGACTGTAATAGCAAGATGGGGAACAATTAAGTGTGCGTTACTACTTGCGAATACTTGGGTAATTGCTATATCAGGTTCTTTTCATTCTTAATGCTATCGAGGTGTGTATCTGGTTCAGCGAATACTTTCCGGAGGCATCTTGGTAAGAGTAACGATTGGTTAATTATAATTAGTCAGTTGTCGACAAGGTAAGAAAGAATTGAGAGGGTTTAGCAAATACTTGCCGTCTTATAACTGATAGATGCATATGAATTGATTTATCTTTGCGCCTATGATCGATGTTTAACTAATGTGAGTTATTCCGAGCCGATTACCTTATTCATATATTTTATAGACAATTATATATTTTAGTTTGCATTATTATTTTATATTTTATAGTTGCATTATTAGTTGTTAAATAAATCTGAAAATTAAGGCGTGGTTGCTAAACCAAACCCTGTTGGTAGTTTGAATTTGATAGAAATTATACCGTTCCTCGTGGGATCGACTCTGCTTACTACTGTGCTAATCTCATCTATAGAGTTTGCAGATTATTTTGGTGAGTGAAACGACGTTCACCAAAGGCTTTCATCATAAGGGTATTTTAGTCTTTGCAAGTGAATCAATGGCCAAAATTTCTTAGTCAACACCGGAAATATAGTCATAGAGTTATATTTACACTTTCATACAATAGTCAGGGTTGTTTTTGCACTAAAAATCAACTTAGGGTTATATTTGCATTTTCTCCAACATATATGGTAATATTTGCATATTACCCTTATTTGTTTTATATGTAGACAGCAATGAAAATAAATTTCGTCGAAACACTAATCCTAATTAGTGACATTTTTCGTGACGAATTTTTTTTGATAATAAGATAATTGTTAGTGGAGCAAGTACGTTATAATATATATATATATATATATATATATGAGTCCGTCTCTTGAAATACGGTATTTCCATAAGTCATGGAAAGACCAGGGTTTAAAGTGTAAATTATAAGAAATGAAGATAAAATTTTTGGGTTGCATGAACTGAGTTATAAATTTTATAACTACTACATGTTGCATACTAAAATTTTATTATTGCAACTAAGACCTTTTACCTTTTATTATTATAATTAAACCCCGTCTTTCCATAAGCCCACGGAAAAACCGTCTTTCCCAAGACTTTGCATATATATATATATATATATATATATATATATATGTGTCACTATTAGCTTTCGCTACTTACAGAAAATGATCGTTAACTAATTGATCAAAAAAATTTTATAATACTTTATAGAAATTTTAGGTTGAGTAATATTGAAAATTTTCAAAGAAAATACATGTCGAAGGTGATTATAATTAGATTTTGAAATTCGATAAGAAAACTAAATGAAAGAAATATATTCATGAGCTTAAATTGGTAATCAAAATATTCTTGTTTAGACAGTTGAACTTTTAAAAAAGATTTGTTTTTTTTTTCGATTCGTCACTGGGACGAGGGTTTATAGGGTTCCCTTCCCTTTTATATTAAGCTCAAATTTGCACAATGTGCCATTACAACATATGATATGGGAATCACCCATTTACACTGAGATGCTAGCTAAATATTACATTTATAATCTAAGGTCTCAGAGGCATAAAGTGAGATATTTACATAAGCCCTAATGAATATTACAATATTGAGCAAAAGCATATGTGACAATGAGAAGGACACGTGGAGGATATGTGGTTTCTACCGTATTGCCATAGTGTAGTTACAATAACTCGACCCGAGACTACCATCAGAACAAACACGGTGAAGTGTCAAGATACGCACACCAAATGACCCTGAACACCTTTGGTGTTTTTCATTTTTCTAGGTGAGTTAGTTGATAGGGGTTGATGTTTATAGTTTTTTTTAGTGATATGGTTGATTTTCTGTAGTGTTTTTTTAGCTTATGTTGCCTTTTTTCATTTTCCGGGTGAAGTTTAGATGGTAGGAATTGATGTTTTTAGCTTTTGGGTGATATAGGTTGATGTTTGTATTTTTAAAATTAATTTATGGTAATTTAAGCTTTGTTGTTGTTTTTATGATTTTCAGTTGATTTTTTTTGTTAGTTGTAGTCGATGATTTTTCAATTTTTGCTGATTTTATTTGATTTTTTATACTCCCTCTATCCCAGTGAATTTGCACTATTACTTTTTTTCACACTATTATTTATCAAAGTTTGACCACATATTTGAATAGTTATATGATATTGTTCTATTTATCTTTACAAGTAGTTCCTTAATTTCAACTTTTTATTTGCCGTTATTATATGTAGGTAAACATATTAACGGTTAAACATGTTTCTTGCAGCATGATAGTGATAAGGGTGCAAATTCAGTTGGGATAGTGGGAGTATATTTTTTGCTGCAGTTTATTAGTTGATGTTTTGTGATTTTTTGTTGATGTTCTGATACTTTTTGTTGATGTTTATAATTTTCAGTTCGCTGATCATATTTATTTTTTGAAGTATTTTTTTGAATTTTTTTTGCAGATGGTGGAAAAATGACGGAAAAAATTAGACAAACAAACCCCCGAAAAAATATTAGTAATAGGTCCCCATAAAATAATTAGATATAAGTCCCTATAAAATTATTAGAGATAGGCCTCTAGAGATAAAATATAGCTAGAATTGTAGAAATACCACTGCATAAAGTTTAAATTTTCTCACATGAGACAATCTCTGTAAATTTACATCCTCCGTTCCAAGTTCTGCCTTTTTGCTTTCTTATTCAAGGTTATGTTCCTTGAAACTAAAATGGCATGCTAGTATTAAAAACTTATTTGAACTGAAATTGAAACAAAATTCTCAAATGAATTGTGTGTACTTCCTCCGTCCTATCTCAATATGTAATTCAACTATTCACTTAGTCAGAATTGCTTAATTTTGATTTCAAAATTAAATTAATAAATAAGTTAGAAATTGTCGTGTGTGATCTTGTTAGATTTAATTTTAAAATATCAAGTTTTTATAAATTGTATTTACACACAATTATAATTATCGATGATCAAATTTTTTCTGAATCAACTGATGAAAGTCAAAATATGAAAAATTGGTTGGGACGGATCCTCTTCGTCCTAGTTATGTTTAAAGCCTTCTAAATGGCATTTATGACCTCAATCTGGCATCTTGAGACTAGCTTCAATGGTTCAACACATATTTCCTGCCTTTAGGTTTCACCTTGGAGTGATGCAAACACTTCTATATTCATTATTCTCGTGGCTATCAATTGCTGTATCTTCTCGTCTATGTTGATGACATTAGAACAACGACAATAATCCTTCACTTCTCAGTCGGTTCACCACCCACGCCCATTAGGATTCTTCGTTGTGGATCTTGGTCCCATATTCTATTTTCTTGGTCTGTAGGTTTCTCACTCAACTGCCGGTCTTTTTTTGGAACAAACCAAGTATGCCATGGATATTTTTCATCGGCCCAGTATGGCGAACAATTCTCCAATCTCCATTCTCTCTTTTCTTGGAAGCAAGATACAGAGGTATGCGTTTTTAGTATAGAGTTCTCCAATCCTATCTTGTATTGGCCACTGGTTGGATTCTTCAGTTCCTCACTATTACTCAGCCTATTATCCCTTATGTTGTCAAATCAATCATTCAATTTCTGTAGCCTCTACGAGATGATCACTTTCAGGCCATCACAATTATCGTTCGTAACCGTCGGGGTTAGCCCGTGGCCAGGCAGTGTGCCCCCCAAGATGCATCTCAGGTTGGATTCCGACCTGGGGCATTATTATGGGGTTAAGTCTCCGGATACACCGTGTCAAGTGTAGGAGCCTCATTTCGCGTGAGTCATGTGGGAGTCACCCCACTTTTGTGTGAGACATAGGGGAGCCTCACCCCCTTTGTGTGAGGCAACTTGGATGTGGTAATAGAACTGGTGTGCAAAAAAAAATATATCTTTCCTTGTATATGTGATATTTCCTTCCGTCGATTCTTGCTGCTCCTGTTATTTTAGGTGAATTTATGCTAACTGAACTCGCTGACTCGAGATACTCTACTCTACTTCTGAACATGCCATTTTTCTTGGCTGTAGTATGATATCTTGGAGCGCGAACAAACAATGCTCCCTTTTCTCTTGTGTGACAACGCCCTGCTATCTTCCTTGTCTTAAGCATATCGACATGGCCTACATGATACCTTCACCAAGCCATTTTCTCATCCAACTTTTGAGTAGTTTCAGCCCAAGTTTCGCATATTCTTTTTGGATTAGTGTGTTTTCTTTGAAATTTACATTATAAGCATTGCACATTTTTGTGTTTTCTTTATAATTTACATTATAAGCATTGCACATTTGTTCTGCACGTGAGCAACAGAAGGCCACCCAATTCATTAGTTTCCACTACTGCAAACTACTTTTATTGGAAAAAACTGTGAGTGGTGTTCAACCGACATAAGGAGAAGTATGGCTTTGTTATTACATTAAAAGCTCAAATTAGACAGAGTGCCGAAAGTAAAGGAGCATGACTTAATCCAGGTTCAACCTCAAAGCACGAAAGTACAAAACTCAAACCAAATAGCAGCTGATGGCGAGCCTAAGCGCTTTTCTTCACCTCAGCAGCCTTGATAATGTCAATGAACTCCGGCTTCAATGAAGCTCCACCAACTAGAAATCCATCCACATCTGTCTGGCCACCTAATTCCTTGCAGTTTCCAGCATTCACAGAACCTGCATGTCACCCCAAGAGCAGGAACTCCATTAGGAAAAAAATGCCAAGTTTTGCCCAACTATCTTGAGTAGTTATAACCTAAAGGGTCACTCATGTTAAAATGGTTTAAATCATGACGGAGGCTCTGTACAACCACCACTGGAAGTATTTCCATGTCACACAAATATATTCATTCTCTCAAAAACGTATTACATCCAACGAAAAAACAGAAAAAGGCTTGTTAAAAGAAACCATCAATTTCAGCTTACACAATACGAAATTTAGTGTTTCTACCCCCACCTTATAGAACCCACATTCAACATAAAGATAAGCACTTATCCAAGTCTACAAATAATCTGCTCAACAATAGCGTTCCACGTGTGAAAAAAATGGATGGAAAATGGAAATACCTCCATAAATGATTCTAGTTGACTCAGCCACAGCAGCACTTGTGTTGGCAGAAAGCCACTTCCTCAACCCATCATGTACCTAATATGAAAAATAATTGGACACACATTATATTCAGGGAGAATTCTTTTATATTGTCAGAACTAGTTTAGCCAAGGGTGAGACAGGCTGGATGCTTACTTCTTGAGCCTGAGCAGGACTCGCAACCTTGCCAGTTCCAATAGCCCAAACAGGCTCATAAGCGATAACAACATTAGACCAATCAGAGACTCGGTCTGCCGAGCAGGTTACAATTGTCAACAACAAAGTCAGAAAAACAAGTATCAAATATACAACAAGACTTTCTGCAACACAAGAACCTACCAGTACTAGCAGCTACCTAACATACTGATGCACAATATCACTGATGAGGTCTAAACTAATCAACAAGTTATGCATATTTTGCCTCCCAAAACTAATATGAAAACACAACTAGGATCTATCTATTACACACAACTCCACTGTAGTAGATGGAATGAATGGTAATAGTTAAATTCATTAGATCCAGGCGAACATGAAAACTAGTAATAGCCCAATAGTGCGACCATCTCTAGCAGAAATTTTCCATTGGAATGAATAGGAAAAGAACAGCAATGAGATCATTACAAAACAAGTATTCAACTAGTATAATAAAAGAGATTGTGAGTCTCATGACTAGCACCCCAAAGACAGCCATGCAAAGCCAAGTAGCAGTCTAGACTTAGTGCTACTCTTTTAGCATACTCCAATGCAATAATAAGACACATATATGCACTAAAAAAAATGAGCCAAACTCCTGAAAGACAGTTTATCCATAAATCATGGAAAAATCCAAGGTTTAAAGTGTAAATTAGAAGAAATTAAATAAAATTTTCAAGTTACATGAACCGGATTATAAATTTTATAACTACTATATGTTGCATAATAAATTTTTAATATTGCAACTAAAACCTTTTACCTTTTATTATTCTAATTAAAGTTTGTCTTTCCATAAAACAGACTTTCCCAAGACTTTGCCAAAAAAATTTTGGAAAATACAATAAATAAAACACGTAGCAAAAAAATATCACAAATCATAGTTTTGTTTACAAAGTGCGTTTAAGTGCGGACACAATGTTTTTACCTGCAATTGCTTTAGTTTGGGCAGCAACAACTTCCATGGTTGAACCTGATTCCCTTTGTTCAAGAGTCTCTCCAACACAGGCAATAACCTTCAACCCTTGTGACAGGGCATACGCCACCTTGTCTCCCACAAACTAACGTGCACAAAATAATTAGCAACTTTGTCGTGAGCAGAGAGATAAATGCTATAGTAGCACACGATTATACCCCCAAAATAAAAAAGAACATGAGATCAGAGAAGATTTAGAAGGAAAACCTCATTAGTTTCACCCATAAGGGCTCTCCTTTCTGAGTGACCAATAATGACCCATGGAACGCCCAAGTTGACAAGCATCTCAGCACTACATCATAATATCCAGGCTCAGTATTAGTCATCACATATATTCAGTAACACTAAACAACATAGTGAAACATCACTTTAATCATTGAAGGAAAGAAACAACCAATACAACTGCAGAAAAAAAAAGTTGTATAGATTTCCATATAAACAAACAAAGGGGTAGTTACATGCAGAACATCTGAGGAAAAAAACACTCAAATATCAAGGTCCAACAAGACAGAAAAAAAACACTCAAATATCAAGGTCCAACCAGACAGAGTTCTTCAAGTTTTCCATGAAAGAATCAAAGACTGGTTCACTATACTTATAGGCAAAACATACCTAACTTCACCAGTATAGGCACCTCCCTTCTTAACCCAACAATTCTGGGCAGCAACCTGAAACTCCGATCGCAATGTACTCTTGGTCAACTCGAGGAACACAAAGGGAGGGGAGACAACAACCTCTGCAAGAGTGTCACAACTTTCAGAACCTAATAACTACAATAGTATACAATAACAAACAGCTACAAAACCAAAACCAGGTTATCACGATCACTCACCAACAACATCAGTAGGCGGAACTTGAGCTTCATTGAGAGTAGAGATGATCTTCTTCACCTCCTCAACGGTTCCATTCTACATTATCAAAAAAATTAAAATAAAAACTACCGTCTATATCAAACCCCAACTCACAAATTATCATATCTATAAAATTATCATCCTCATATAAACACATACTGGCTCAGCCGACCAAAAACCTATTTAACTCCGAATCAAATAATAAATAGCAATTGACGATTTATGTAAGGTTAGCGAATCAGATCTAGGAACTAGATCGTCGCAGAAACCGGATACAGAAACTAAAAATCACTGAAATCATTACAATAAAGATCTAACGGCGTCAAAACAGAAATCCTTACACATTTCCAGTTGCCACCGACGAAGAACTTTCTACCCATGGCGATCACGAGATTGAGGATTGCGGCGAATGAAAGCTGATAATTCCCAAACTAAACAGTGTGCGATGTGACTGTGTGTGTTTGTGAGAGTGATAAAACCTATGAGTATATATTGTGGGCTTTCCGTGATTTATTTTCAGTATTTTCTTGAGGCCGAAGAAATTTGGTTTTTTTTTCGGGGATTATTTTTTGCGGATCTAAATGGATTGGCCAAGGTGGTGTGCGAAGTGTCGATATTGGCCTCTAAACGTACCACCCCATGCCGCGGAATATGCCCAGGAATCACTTTCTGTGGGCGTCATGCAAGTCCAATTTCGTCATAATTGAATTTTTAAAAGGTCACGCGGTTTGCTCGTGAGATCGTGCTTGTTGACGTCAGCCGATAAATAAGGCCGGGCCTTCCCTGCACAACCTTTTGGCGATCAAACGGCTCGCCCTCATCCGCTCCGGTCGCACCGACAGTCATAATTGGAGATGTAAATCACAACAGACACCCGGTCAAGTCCCTGGACTCTCGATTCTACTCGCTGCCCATAAGAGATCCTTCTACTGGAGAAATTCCCACGCTGCAGCTGGCGAGAATCGAACCCGAGATCAATGGGAGTAAGATCCAAAGGCCTAACCACTGGGCCGATCGTGTGGGTGTTGCACAACCTTTTGGGCCTTCTCTACAAATGGTAAGAAAAATGAAAAATTAAAGGGCAAAATACTAATATGACCTTATGTTTTGAAAGTTTGTGCTGATATGACCCTGTAAAATTGAAAAGTGTTATTGTAGCCTTGTGTTTTGTATCAAAAGTGTCGATATAATCCTGTGGCACTATTCCGGTGTTGACTTTGTAATTTTTGGCATTGACCAAAAATAAAAAAAAAAGAGACAGGTGCAAATATAACCCTATGTAATTGAAGAAAGTGCAGATATAACCCTGCGATATTCGAAAGTGCAAATATAACCCTATCTATTCAGGTTATGTGCAAATATAACCTTTTTAGCCGGTTTGTGGCCAGAATGAAGTGAAATGACGGATTTGTCCCTGACGGATTCTTTAAAAAAAAGGGAAATAGCACCTTTTTTCTCTTTCCTTTTCTCTTTCTTCCGCTCCATTCTCTTTTCTCTTTTCTTCCTTTCTTTTCTCTTTCCTTTTCTCTTTTCTCTTTCCTTTTCTCTTTGGTGCAGATATAACTCCTCCATTCCGATCTGCAGATGGTGGTGGCGGAGAGCTCGCGGCTAGGGATTCACCAGTGGTGTTGTGGATTTGAGGCTTGGCGATGGTGGAGATGGGGATAGGGCAGAGGAGGATGCGGCGATGGCGAGGAGTTTGGGATTGGTGGGGAGAAGTTTGGGGCTGTGTTGAGGAGGTGGTGCTATAGTGGGGTGGCGCTAGGGTTCGGGGCAGGTGGTGGGGCGAGGTGGCGCTAGGGTTCAGAGTGGGGGAGGTGGTGGGGCGAGGTGGCGCTAGGGTTCAGAGTGGGGGAGGTGGTGGGGCGAGGTGGCGCTAGGGTTCGGAGAAGGGCAGGTGGTGGCGCGAAGTGGCACTAGGGTTCGGAGCGGGGCAAGTGGTGGCGCGAGGTGGCGCTAGTGTTCAGAGCGGGTCAGGTGGTGGCGCGAGGTGGCGCGAGGTGGCGCTAGGGTTCGGAACGGGACAGGTGGTGGCGCGAAGTGGCGCTAGGCAGGGCTAGGGCAGAAGTAGGGCTAGGGCAGGTGGTGGCGCCACCACCATCTCATCCACATCCCGCTACGAGCTCCACTGTCCTCATCCCGCTGCTCCGCCGCTAGCTCCATCTTCATCCTGCCGCGAGCTCCACCATTCTCATCCCGCCGCGAGCTCCATCCCCATCCATTCTTGTGGTCAATTTGGTGGAGGCAGGGCTGGGGCAGAGGCAGGGCTGGGGCAGAAGCAGGGCTAGGGCAGAGGAGTTCGTGGTGGAGGCAGGGCTAGGGCAGAGGAGTTCGTGGTGGAGGCAGGGCTAGGGCAGAGGAGGAGGCGGGGCTAGGGTGGGTCTCGATTTTCTGGAAGTGGTGGACGATAGTGGCGGAGGAAATCTGGAGCCGCTTCAAATTTCTATGGTTTGGAACACAACATTTCTCTGGTTTGGACGATGAGCATTTCTCTGGTTTGGATGCAGCTGCTCAGGTTTGTTTAGATTATTTTCAAAATTGTTCTAGAAAATTTGTGGCAGAATTGTTCATCTGAAATAGTGGCAGAATTATTCTAGCTGTGGCACTATGGTGACTTGAAGTTGAGCTACTTGTTTGGAGTAATGTGGTGATCAATTGGTGAGCTACCGGTGGAAGGTGGTCTGGTGGTGGTGGAGGAGGAGGAGTGGTGGGCAGGGGCATTTTTTGTCTTTTAAGGGCAAGATGGAAATGGCCAGTCAATAGAAACTAAGAGCAATTTTGTCTTTTTAAGTTTGTATTAGGTTAGAAGGGCAATTTGGTCATTTCCGGTCGGTCAATGGCCGGAAATGACCAGTCAATGCCGGAATAATCACTTCAAGGTTATATTTGCACTTATGTGTAATAGATAGGGTTATATTTGAACTAAAAAATAACTCAGGGTTATATTTGCACTTTCCTCAACATATAGGGTTATATCTGCATATTACCCTAAAAAAAAGACTAAAAGACTCCTAATCTTCAAATTACAAACCTAATGACTAAAATACCCTAGATTTATTCCTCTTCACCACCACTATCACCACCTCCGCCATTATCACTGCCGCCGGTCACCACCAACCACCGCCAGCACCACCAGTCATCGCCACCACCACCACTCACAGCCACCACCACCAGCCACAGCCACAACCAGCCATAGCCACAGCCACCACCACAAGCCACAACCACCACCACCCGAACCTAACCAAGCTCCGCCACCACCACCAGCCACAGCCACCACCACCCGCCCCAGCAGAACCTAAACCTAGCTCCGCTACCACCACCACCCACCCCAGCAGAACCTAAACCTAGCTCCGCCACCTCCACCAGCCATCGCCACCACCACCAGCCACAGCCACCACCACCCGTCCCAACAGAACCTAAACCTAGCTCCGCCACCACCACCAGCCATCGCCACCACCACCCGCCCTAGCAGAAAAACCTATCTCCGCCACCACCACTAGCCATCGTCATCACCACCAGCCACAGCCACCACCAACCCTAGCAGAACCTAAACCTAGCTCTACCACCATCACCAGCCACAGCAGAACCTAAACCTAGCTCTGCCACCACCACCAGCCATCGCCACCACCACCATCCACAGCCACCAGCACCCGCCCCAGCAGAACCTAAACCTAGCTTCGCCACCGCCACCAGCCACAGCCACTACCACCCGCTCCAGCAGAACCTAAACCTAGCTCCGCCACCACCACCAGTCATCGCCACCGCCACTAACCACACCCACCACCACCAGCCCCAGCAGAACCTAAACCTAGCTCCGCCACCACCACTAGCCATCGCCACCACCACCAACCACACCCACCACCACCACCCCCCCCAGCAGAACCTAAACCTAGCTCCGCCACCACCACCAGCCACACCCACCACCACCGCCATCACTCCCCCCAGCCACCGCCACCACTTATCCCAACCACCACCAACACCACCCACCCCAGAACTTATCCCAACCACCACCACCACTGCTTAACCCTAGCCCCGCCATCGCTCGTCCCTAGCCCCACCACCACTCGTCCCAACCACTGCCACCAACACCGCTCAACCCTAGCCCCACCCCACTATCGCTCATTCCCAGACTTGTCACCGCCACCGCTTAACCCTAACCTAGTCGTGCCACCGCACTCCACCTCTCCCCCTTGCCTAGCCCCGTCATCGCGCTCTACCTCTCCTTAGAACGCCAATTGGAAACCCAATTGGAATGCCACTTCGATTCACCTCCACTGCCACCTTCGACTCACCTCCGCCACCATTTCCGCCTTCGATTCACCTCCGCCGCCTACGACTCACCGCCACCTTTGACTCACCTCTACCTTCGATTCACCTCCACCGCCGCAGCTTTGCATTACCAGGGAAAAAATAAAGCTCGAGAAGAAGAGGGAGAAAACATAAGAGAATAAGAAGAGGGGAAAAAAGAAAGGTTCTGACGAGAAGAGAAGAAGACGAGGGAAAACAGATCTGACAAGGGTATAAATGTCTTTCTAGCTTTTCTAATTTTTTTATTTTTTTAATTACAGAGGGTATAATAGTTATTTTATGTCTTTCCGACCAAATTCAGGCCGGCGGGGTTATATTAGCACATTCTAGCAAAACATAGGGCTACAATGGCACTTTCCAACTTCACAGGGTCATATTAGCACAAACCCTCAAAACATAGGATGAGCACTTTACTCAAAATTAAATGGAAAGAAGAAGAATATAGATTTACTACCATTTGTAAAGAAGAAAATAGATTTACTACAAATGGTAATAAAAGAATATTCTTCCACCCTCTTCCTTTAAAATTCACATCTTCTTATCTTATATTATTATTTTATTTTTCCTCCAATTATTCTTTTATTCCGTTCAATCCTTTCAATTTTTAATTTTTTTGGTAAGGCATTTTCATTAATCAAATACGAGCAAAATACTGACAAAATTTTGGCAATCTCTCTTAGCCTATTACAATCTCCACTTTCCCTACAAATAAAATGTAAACTTCCTCCTTGTATGTGCTTTTCATCTATTGTACACCATTTTGTTCCTTATATTTCACATAATTTTCCCGCCCTTCAATATCTGCTCTGATTTGTTGTGTTACAGCAGTCGCCTTCAACTTTTTCCCACAAAAAACCCTTCTGTTTCTTTCCTCCCAAATACCATACAAAGCTTCAATCAGCAACAACAACTTTTTACCTTTCTTTTTCCTGCACATCATTAACATATCGTTCTTCATCCCCCTTAAATTTGCTATCTCCACCATCCCCAAGCATCTGAGCATTTCTTTCCCATATTCGCACTCAACAAACAGATGCTTCGGGCTTTCCTTTTGATCACAAAAACTGCATTAAAGTTTATCCTTTAGATACCAAACTCCCCCAACCTGTCTTTCGTTGCTAGCTTCCCGTTGAGCAGCAGCCAAAGAAAAAAAATCAGTGTTTCGGTTGTATTGTTTTGTGCCATATCACATTCCCTTTGTATCTTTCTTCATCACCTCCTTTCAATCTGTCATACATTCTGGCAATTTTCATATTTCCGATGGAATCCCGATATTTACAAATGGCAATTTTCATATTTCCGATGCAATTTTCATATTTCATGCTCGAGAAACAACCAAACAAGGGGACATTTGATTTAAGACATATGCATGATCTACCATGGAATCTCGATGCTACAACTTCCAATGTTGATGAGAAGAAGGCCAAGTTTGTGGTCATTAATGCAAAGTTGAGAGTTCTAGCCATTTAGATGGTAGTTTTGAAGGCGAAAAAGGCCAGATTAGATGAGGCACAAATAGCTGGTCCTAAAGGGATTTAAAGGTTCTGTTATTGCCATGTTCCAATATAGGCCAGATACTTGCTTCAGGGGGAGCTGCATTTACTGGATATTTTTCTTTGGTTTTCTGTGTCTATTGCGTTTGGCATGTTTATGGTCCCAATGGGGAGATGGTTTGGATTTCTTGGATGACTTTGTTGTTTCTGTTGGGTTGATGTTCCAACATGCTTATTATTCCCTGATGTTGAGCGAATCTGGAATTCAAAGGGAGATGTTATGCTTCTATGTTCCAACATCCATAGTGGTTTTCAAAGATTGATGTTCGTATTTGCATAAGCTTTGTGATGAAATTCCAAAAGGTGATTGGTCCACAAAATACCAAAGGGGGAGATTGTAAAGTCTATATTTATCTAATTGGCAATTTGTGAAATTTATGCAAATATGGAATTGTTGTGTTGAAACATCAAATAAGGTAATCTCGGTGGTATAAGGAATTCATAGTTGTAATCCGAGAAGAAGTATTTTTGCCCATGGTGTTTTTATTGAAGAATGTATCAATTCATATATTTATGGAGTTGGACTGAATTTATGGAAATTAGAATTGATTTGATAAATATCCTTTCTGTAAAGGATTTGGACGGAATATATTAATTCATTTTTTAAGTGATTATATTTGATAATTCCTATCTCCTAGGAATTTGATTGTAATAAGAGTATTATGTGGAGAAGGAATTATATTTGCACATGGCTTCATGCGTATCAGAATCGTAGATGGAATAAACTTCTTACGTACGAAGACCGTCTATGTTGTAACATATGGAAAGGTGAAGCCTAAAAGAATTTAACCGATGACAAGAATATTGCGGTGATATTGATTCATGGAATATTGTATATTCAGAAATATTATTTTAGGCATATGGTAGAAGCATACTTGGTTAATGGAAATCCCTATAGACTAAACTATTTTTTTTGTCCCCTACAAAGTATCTTTTACTATTTTTTTGTCCCCATTTGCAAAACAACCCTTAGACGGTACCCAACAAATTCAAAATTATATGTTTTGGTCCCTATAGGTGGTTTTCAAGGAAAGTCAACTATAAAATTGGTCAAAATATATAAAATGACCATTATACTCCCGAGTTAAAAAAATATAAATAAAAAATCGTCAGGAGGCAAGATGTTCGAGGGCTCGAGGCATGAAGTTCGAGGGCTCGAGGCATGAGGCTCGTGGGCTAGAGGCACGAGGCTCGAGGGCTAAAGGTATGAGGCTCGAGGGCTAAAGGCATGAGGCTCGAGGGCTCAAGGCATGAGGCTCGAGGGGAGAGGTTCGAGGGCTCAGGATAAAGTCAAAAATCTGAAAATTCTAAAAAATAATTTTTAATTGAATATATTTTTAATTAGTAAAATTACCATTATACCCCTGTCTATACCTGAAAACCATTTAGTCTTACCGGAAACCACCCCTGGGGATCAAAACATATCATTTTGAATTTTTTGAGTACCGTCTAAGGGTTTTTTTTGCAAATGGGGACCAAAAGATAGTAAAAGATACTTTGTAGGGGACCAAAAAAACAATTTAGTCATCCCTATAATTATGGAAAATAATTTATGAGATATTTGAGATAAGGAAAATCCTTTTATTTGTGAGATTTGATATGTTTCTGAAGCAGATAAGAAATAGAAAAATTATGGAGATAATCATAAAGGGTTCCGATCTGCATTAAACTCACGAGCTTAATTGCAAAAATCTACACACAGATTTTCTATTCGAGAGTACTGCGAGAGCCAGAATTCATATGTTCCAACATACGTAACCTGTTCACAGTCCATAATCATATACCTTAATTCCTAGGGAGAAGAAGATCCAGCGTCGACGAGTTCCAAGGTCATAGGGAGTCTAATCAAGGCGGATCGGTAACAAGGGGAGCTTGCAGGATTCTCATTATAGTTAGACAAGATAAGTATAACTGTATGGTGTACTTTAACTATATCTTTCTGATTAGTGGTTTCATTTTAAATTGGGCCAGACCCCGCAGATGTAGGTGAATTTCACCGAACTACGTAACCAAATCTCGTGTCTCTAAGTTTCTACTTTGCTCCATACTTTGTTAAATAGGTTATGTTAGAATATAATAGTAATAATTAAAATAATTCAGTAAAACGAAATTTCAACGATGTATCACCAAGTGTCATATTTGAAACATCACCGGCACCGACTTAGCTATAAACTTAATTTTCCACATATTTAAGGGAAATAGTTTTATTCATTTTCAAAATAAAAATTTAATAATCCATTTTATTTCTGTAAACTCATCATCAGCATACAAACAACAACCCTCACCAATCACCACCTCTAATGCATAATTGAAAGTGCAAACATAAAAATTTACAAACTTTTATTAGTTTGATGTATGGGTTGATGAATGATAACTATTATTCAGCTATTTTTTTTAATCTTATTGGTTGGTTAGATATTTATTTTATATATTATCAATTTATTTAAAAGATGTTTATATTTTTCGAGTCGATTTATATTCAAGCATTTTCAGTTTGATTGTTAGAGATGGGACATGTAAGAATTTTGAGTGTTTAAGGATTTATTCTAATATCTAGTTGTTTTGGTTTTTTGTTTTTGTTTTGTTCCTTCAATAATTTTATGTTTTAGAAGTCCACATTGGTATTTTTTTAGTTTTCGATTGAGTTTTTTAAATTTTGATACAATTTTGTTTTCTGCCTGCATGAATATCTTGAATTAATGTTTTGTGATTTATATGATGTCCTTGTAATTTTTGTTAAAGTTTCATATTAATGGGTGTTTTTAGCAAGATTTTTATTTATCATTCATTACTTTTGTAATGCGGTATTTATAATTTAAGTGTAAGTATATAGTATTTTTTATCATAAGTTCTCAAGAGAAGGAAATTTTAGAAACATCAATTTAATCTCAAAAGTTATTAAATATTATTATTTTAATATTGGTAATCCTTAACTGGTCTGTTGATCGACATCATTAAAACGTGTTATATAGAGTAAAGGAACCAATTCACAGCATTGCATGATAATCTGGAAATGTCTTACGAACATTGTGCAAAAAAAGTAAACACATCATGTAATTTTACCTAAAAGTAGGAGCATAAATTGTCATTTTCACACTTCCTTTGTGTTTATTTGAGTGGGTGTCGCTAAATCACGCAGTGTATTTTTGTACCTTACGCCAAACATGTACACAGATGTAAAAAATTATTTATGAGGTTTATTTAATAAATAAAGAATAAAAAAATCCACCCACCCCCTCGTCATTAAAAAATCCCTCTAGAATGGCCCTTCCACCACCCATATAAAGCTTCCCCCTCCCCCCGAGCTCACCACCGACGTTACAATGAAGCCCCACCCCACACGATGAACCCAACTACCACAATGGCTTTCTTGAGACGAAACCCTCACTAGATGTAACCACCAGTCGACGGCTCACGATGAAACCTTATCCTCTCTCGGACCTTGGCACTTGACCTCACCTGCGACAAAATTAATTGTCAGTCATTTGCGACAAAATTGTGCCTACCATGCTCGAGTGAAAAAAACCATGCCCACGTTCGATCTGCAGGCACCGCAACAATGCAAGGTAATCTCAACATTACTTGCGTGAAAGATGCACCCAATGTTGCATCTACAAAGTTCTTGGCATGGGAAGGAGGGTATGGTGATGCAAGCAAATGAAAACTTTGTTGGCCATAGGTTGCAGCCGGTAGAGATCCACTGGACCCCATATACTCTCATCCATATGCCACCTGATCACCATCGACTCTGAAGATGTTCACCGTAATCACTAGAGTTTGCTGAATATATTGTGATCACCTATGCCTTGACCAAACTTCACCTGACTCGTCAGACATACCTGACCACCACCAGTCACTATCTATTATGATGATTTTTCTTGGAGCAGCTGGGGGTCGTCGACAAGTTCACGGACTTCCCATAATTCGCTTGTGTGCGAAGTCCTCATCGGAGCATTGGGTGTTCCCTTTTCGTCGAAATCATAAAAAAAATTGATGACTTTGACCGACCAGTACTACCCATCACACCGATAAAATATTTTGGTTGGTCACTGGCATTTAAATGGCTTATAAAATCCCATTTAAATCAAAATATGAAAAAGTGATTTTTTTTTGTCATGAATACAAATGGTAAAATACATGAACAAATAAATCAGTCCACTTTGTTAAGTAAACCTATAACGGAACAGTAATCTCTAAACATAAAAGAGTAATTTCAATAGCAATTACATTGAGAAATTGGAAATTTTATGCGGAAGTACGAAATAATTGAAAAGATGAGATGAATGAGTTTCACGATTGATCTTCTACACATAAAATATCTAATGCCTAACTAATGTACACCATTGATATTTTTAGTCCTGTTCTTAATGCTAGGAATTCCGCATCTTTCGCATTAATTTTTGCTTAATTGTTTTTTCATGAATTTCAATGATCACGTCAATATTTCTTACCGCATATAATAATTTCGAATAAAAAATTAATATTTAGAAAATAATTGTTAAGATTCACATGATATTTTTATTGTATATATTATTTGAAATTTAGGGTCAAAGTTTACAAATTTTAACTTTGAAAAAACAATTAAGCAAGTTTTAGTAGGACGGACGAATTATTCTTATAACCTTGAGCTGAATTTCCCCTTTTAACCCTTGGTATGACAAACCAAAATGGTTTGTTTTCTCTTCTGGGCTGAAAGGTATTTTGTGGGCCGGAGTAGAATGAATCCGTTAAAACGATGGTTTTTATTCGGTATTCATCTTTCCCGCCAATTACATTCCTCATTCCCGCCTCTCGTCATCCCAAAATTAGGGCTCGCCGGCTAGCTTCAATCTTCACCTGAGCCCAGATTCTACCGGAAAATTCACTCTGCTAACATTCCGGTATGTCCGCCGGTCAATACGAAGCCCACGTCTCTTCATTTTCCGCCGCCGAGGTTGTACCTACCTTATTCTCTTATCGCCACAACGATGTCGTTTTGGTTCCTAATTTTTGAATGATTATTGCAGTTGGAGTTTATAGCTGAAGATGAGTCGATTGAGATCGTGCCTAACATGAGAATGGAACTCAACCTCATATGTGTAATTTGATAATTCTTCTCTTTCTGTTCGTTCTTGGAATAAGTCTAAGATTTGTGTGATTTGCTGAGTTTTGTTGGTTAAATTGATGAAATGGACAGGGCGATTATGGTCCCTTCAGGCCACAGATACCTATCGCGGTACCCGTATGGTTAGCAGTGGCACTGAAGAAGAGAGGAAAATGCACTATTAAACCTCCAGAGTGGATGTCTGTAGGTCTGTGTCTTTCTTTTAATGGTTGGATTTTGACAGTAACAGAAGTAGAAGTTCGTTATGATTTGATCTAAGAATAAGATGCAACATTTTCCTAAATATAGCTATTGATATTATCTATAAGACATAACTAGAATAATGAAAGGAGGGTGGTTTTAACTTCCACTGGTATGATTGTACACACAGAGAAGTTGACACAAGTGTTGGAGGCCGAGAGAGATTCCGATAAGTTCCAGGAACTGCCATTTCACTATGTAGAAATATCAAGGCTTCTCTTTGATCAGTAAGTCGACTCAAGTGGTATTTGTTGAGATATGCTTACAGACTACAGATTGTTGACAATTAACATCACTTTTGCAGTGCGCGAGACGATATTCCTGATGCCTACATGGTTAGTTTTATTGGCGCAGCCGGTAGTTGACATTTACATGAGATCTTTTTAGATTTTTAGTTCTGGATAATTTCAGGTAAGGTCACTTATCGAGGACATCAAAGATGTGCGATTTCACAAGATTGGCACTGGCTTAGAGATGATTTCCACAGAAGGTGCATCTGCATTGAAGGTATGTTTCTTCTTGCACTTTTGTTACAGCGATTCTCACTTACCCAAGTTACCCTGAGTTGTCATTTTTAGTTGCTGTGATCATTATAGGAGGCCATCCATTACACAGGTTCTTTAAGAAAAGAAAATGCAGTGCTGTGTGCATTCTCCTACAAGAGAGAGAAACAACTTTCAACATAGAGTAAATGTAAAAACAAATTCACTTCACTTTACTCCTGAATCCAACAGTTGTTATCTGGAAGATATTACACCAGTAACTTGTTATGTCGTGCCGTATGTGGTGCTTCCCAATACATGTATGAAGCTCTACTTGACATCTTGTTGAACTCATCTATTCCTTAAGGCTGTGTTATTTTCAACTTATCTACACTTCAATTTAGTAATTTTGGTTTGATGAAACTTAGCTTAATTTGATCCTATTATTACCATCTTTTACTGCACTTATTTTTAGTTCCGTCCTATTCATTACAAATCAAGGAAAATTGGTTTTGTTCACATGCACTTTGATTCCCTTGCCTACCTGAATTTGTAAGGTCAAGTTTATATTACTGTCATGACTAATCCTGGTTTTAGTTTTAGAAGCAAACTTTGCAGTGATATAGTAGTATTAAATAGGTAGCACTTTAAGAGAGTACAATTCATCTATTCAAGTCATGGCTTGGTGGTGCTTTCACCAACTGGCAACTGAGAACAGATGGACATTGGCAAGATTGTGTGTCATAGCTGTACACTCAAGAACTTAATGTGTTTTTCCTGAGCAATTCCTGAACCTACACATGAATTCTGCAGCTAAAAAATATGTCAGCAATGGAAGCAAATATAGTGCGGCCTTTTGTCACGAAGGCCCTTGGGACGCTTCACAAGTTGAGTAGTCCTGATATGATACAGGATGCAGATGGTTCATCAATTTCACAGCCTCAAACTGCAAACCGTGGGCCAAGAGTAAGTTGCATTTGATCCTCTTTCTTTCATCGTTCGTTTTGATGGACAAGGCTGGCAAGTTAAGAGTGCGTATTATGGTTTAAAAGTAGTGAATGATTGTCTTTTGAAACCACATTGCCTCTTGATTTCCTGGATTCTCTGCATCGGCCAAGGTTTGGACCCGTTATTGAATGCTACTTTTTTTTTTGTCAATTCAGCGCCAACTGAAAGATAGATGAGGCAGTTGCAGTGACACTTCATGAGTTGAGGTAACTATATTCTGTACCCTTGCTAGAATATTGCAATGTATTGAGCAAATTTCTGTATTTATTAAGAGTTTTGCTAACTATTCATAAGAAGAATAAACTATTATGTATGATTTTATGTCATTAAGTTCAAGTTGTGCCCCAAATAATTTTTTCGAGATGTGAAATGGAATGAAAATGAGTGTAAATTAGGTCAGGAGGGCCCGACTCTCCATCTCCTCAACACTGGCAATGATTAGATTCCCACTGCAGCTTCATGAATGCTCAATTTTCCCTCTTTTTTGGATTCATATAATTGGAGAAACGAATCATACAGAAACCCTCTCTTTTGGCAAAATTGAAAAAACAAACATTCATGATTTTTTTTTATGGTTTGGATATTCATGTCCAGCTTATCCGAAACACTGCATGTGTTGTTTCTAAAGTTGAGTTGGCTCTGAGAATATAAGTTCCTTGCATAATTTGATCATTTATTGATGATATGATTGGGTCGTCTGTTTGGGACAATTCTTTTTTATCTCCTTATTGTTCAAAGATTGATTGTTTTTGTCGTCTTTTAAGCTTAGAGGTGAATAGCTTAACTCATCAAAATATACTCGATCCTTCTATACAATTTGGTAAAATTTTGGGATGATGATTCACATGGATTGTTTTTTATCTTGTAGAAATAGTACTCTATTCAAGTGGGAACTGGATGTGTCCAACTAGGCAACTTACATTAGCAATAGTCAAGTGTATATCGCACGAAGCTTTTAAAAAGTCTAGTTTGATAGCCACCATCAAAAGAACGATTAGTTTAATGGTTAATTGAGACATTATTGAGAGCTTTAGGTCCCATTTGGATCAATCTGAAGGGGTATTATCATTACCAACTTTAACTTGCCATATCTCTATACTTCCTCCATTTTGGTACGTTGTTCATGGACTCCTAGCATTAATGGGTCCAGTTTTTTTTTGTAAAAAAGCTAGTGTATGAATATAAAGCGTGGGAATTTAAAAAAGAAAAGAAAAGTTATTTATCTTTTCAAATACTAGAAATTAAGGAAGTTACTCAGTGACCAAATAACGGATTCATTTCAAACAGTAATTTAACTATTTATTTAGTTATTTTTTTTAAAAACCATAATTCTACTTAGCAATGCATTATTAGATTTGTTATAAATTTTTTAATTTTTTAAAAAGTTTTAGTAAGGGATATTAATTATCAATATTTTTCAAGACAACGATTGAAAATTAATGTGTATAGTTTGAAATGAGGCTGAGAGAGTAAATATTATAATAAGCAATAAAATACAATAGTAAACGTAAAAAAAATAAAGAGTAGGAGCAACCTAGTAAGAAAGACAATGGCGGAATATAAGTTGAATCCATCACCAAAATAGGTTTTTTGGAACTAAGTTACTTGTAGTAAATTAATCAGAATAAACGAATAGAACATGGATAAACAAAAAACAAATTTTCTAAGGTCAAGAACAACAACCTATTATGTTCCGTTGAATCCATCAACAAAATAGGTGTTTTGGAACTGAGTTACTTGTAGTAAATTAATCAGAATAAACGAATAAAACATGGATAAACAAAAAACAAAATTTCTAGGGTCAAGAACAACAACCTCTTATGTTCAACGGTAGAAATTTTGCATACAGGAATATTTTTTAAACGTTTTTTGGCATACCGAAACCACCTCTTTTGGACGTCTCGTGGATGTTAGTTCACGTGTGATAGTATGCCAAAGCGCTAGGCTCTTCATAAGATAAGCTGACGTAATCACAGACCCAAAGCACCCCTTCCGTGAACTTTTCCTGCTTCCCACCTGTCAACGGCATTAAATCAACGGTCAACCACTAACATTTACTATTGCTTCTCTTCTTTTTTTTAAAAATAAATATATTACATTCAACCAACCAATCTACGTATTATCATCATAATCAATTACATAAATAGGAAACATCATTATTGGATCTGTTGAAGTTAAATGGAATATGAAACTCTATCCAATTCAATAGTTAGGAACGCCCTTCTAAGAACACTCAAACGCTGCACCGCCAGCGAAATGCCACCACCGAAATCGGTCACCTGCAAGTTGGGAAACTATAGCAGAGCCCTCATGAGAACACTCAAACGTTGCACCATTAGCGAACCGCAGCCACTAAAATCTAGGAAACTATAGCAGAGTCCTCATGAGAACACTCAAATGTTGCACCATTAGCGAACCGCAGCCACTGAAATCGATCACCTGCTTGTTGGGAAACTATAGCAGGGACCACCGACACGATTTCATGATGCTAGGTATTTCCCATCAAGAAATTACTCTAATATTCACAATTCTTGTTGGGGGTATGTTTTAAACCCTGGACCTCTCAGTTATGGAGAGTGTGACTTACCACTAAACCATGACCAATTCACGGCCAATTCACACGGTTACTTCTCCTTTTGTTACTACAGTATTTGATCAACTTATTATAACTAAATTTTTATTTATTCTGTTTTTAAAGATTGATATACTTTATGTTTATGTTTCTAATATGGAAAAATCTTGGAAAATACCGTTTTTCTATATGCATGTGAAAAGATGATTAGAATCATAGAATAGTAAATAATTTTATTTGCAATATTAATTTATTGTGCAATTTATAGTAGTTATAAAGTTTATGACTCGATTAATGCAATCCAACAATTTTATCTAGTTTAAACCTTGATGTTTCCGTAACTTATGGAAAGACCGTCTTTCAAGAACGAACTCTTTAATATTGTCACATTTTTTTACAGTAAATAGTAAATCATTCTTAACTAATTACTAAATTTTACTTTCTTCAAATTTGTTAGCTCAACACATTTCAACTTATCAATAAAATAACATATAAAATTAATGTATTGAATATAGTGAAACAATATTTTAATAAAAATATCATTAAAATACACATATAAATATTTGAGTAAACTGCTAATATAACCCTATGTTCTAATATGACTGTGTGAAGTTGGAAAGTGCTATTGTAACCCTGTGTTTTGCTTGAATACGCTAATATAACCATGGAGGCCTGAATTTGGCCAAAAATACATGAAATGACTATTGTACCCTTATTTAAAAATAATAAAAATTTAGAACAAGTGAAAGGACAATTATGCCCTCATTCATTTAACATTAAATATTGTAACTTTTGCGGATAGTTTTGTATAAGCTTCAGGCCTTCAATTTATACAAACTTCAGCCACCTCGCTTCGCTCCTCACTTTCCGCCACCTTCACTCTGCCGCCGCCACCTCTGCTCTGCCGCCGCTACCTCCACTCTGCCCTGGTGCTGATTCCTTCTCAAACTCACCGTACTCCCCATCGCTACCACCACCGCCGTCCGCAATCAGATTCCACCACCACCGTCGTTTCCTTCTTTTCAAGTATGCAATTAGATCTATTTTCTCGATTTTCTTGCTTTTTTTGGGTCGGTTCTTGAGTTTGGGTTTATTTGTTTCTGGGTGGCGGAGTGGATTTGAGATGGATTTGGTTTGGTTTTTCTGGGTCCGGGCTAAGGACGAGTGGTGGTGGGGCTAGGGTTGAGCAGTGGTGGTGGTGGTGGTTAAGACGAGGGGTGGCGGAGCTAGGGTTGAGTGGTGGTGGTTGGGACAAGTGGTGGTGGGGCTAGGGACGAGCGGTGGTGGGGCTAGGGATGAGCGGTGGTGGTGGTTGGGACGAGTGGTGGCGGGGCTAGGGACGAGCGGTGGTGGTGGTGGTTGGGACCACTGGTGGCGGAGCTAGGGTTGAGTGGTGGTGGTGGGGACCAGTGGTGGCGGGGCTAGGGTTGAGTGGTGGTGGAGCGAGTGGAGCGAGGGGAGCGGCGGCGGGAATGGTGCTTCTGGAGACGAATGCTAGGGTATTTTAGTCTATAGATTTCTAATTTGAATGCTAGGGGTAATTAGTCTTTTTATATTTGGTCAACACCAGAAATTAGTCAGTTGACACCGGAATAGTGCCACAGGGTTATAACGGCACTTTTGATGCAAATCACGGGGCTACAATAGCACTTTTCAACTTTACAGGGTCGTATCAGCACAAACCTTCAAAACATAGGGTCATATTAGTATTTTGCCCTAAATATTTTCATGCCATACATTTTATAAATTAAAATTAAGAGTCTGTCTCTTGAAAGACGGTCTTTCCATAAGCCATGGAAAGACTAGTGTTTAAAGTGCAAATTAGATGAAATTAAGATAAAATTTTCAGATTGTATGAATCGGGTTACAAACTTTATAACTACTACATGTTGCATAATAAATTTTGAATATTGCAACTAAGACCTTTTACCTTTTATAATTTTAATTAAATCTCATCTTTCTATAAGATTATCGAAAGACGATCTTTTTCAATACTTCGTCAAAATTAAAACATTAATAATTTAATGGTATAAAAACTTAGAGTGCGTCTCTTGAAAGACGGTCTTTCCATAAGTTATGGAAAGACCAAGGTTTAAAGTGTAAATTAGAAGGAATTAAGATAAAATTTTCGGGTTGCATGAACCGGGTTATATATTTTATTACTACTACATGTTGCATACTAAATTTTTAATGTTGCAACTAAGACCTTTTACCTTTTATTATTCGAATTAAACCCCGTCTTTCCATAAACCTATGGAAAGACCATCTTTCCCAAGACTTTGCCAAAAACTTATAAAAATAAAAGTAGGAGAGAAAGGGAGTAGTACTGAAATAATTAATGATGCGAACTGTATATTCTATGGTCAGTAAGTTGCCGTCGGACTCACGCCACCTGCCCGCCCCAGCGGTCCAGCCCACCGGCTCCGTCTCTGGTCAGTAGTCAACGGCCGATCAATTCTTCTGAGTTTTGTTATCTTTATCAAACTACAAAGACCTTTATACCCCTGTTATGAAGGCCCGCCAATGTAAAATGCCAATCTACCCATTAACCTTTAACTCTCTTAAACAATTCCCTCTCCCATTATACTATTCATTAAACCTTTACTAACTCTTTTATTCAATTCTCTTACTCCCTCCGTTTTTTTTTCATTGGCACACTTATTAAAAGTGGTATTTTTTTTTAATTGGCACTTGCTATTTTGGGCAAGTTTAAGGTTTTTACATCCACTCATTTTACTTTCTCTTCTTTCAATTCAATTTCATCCACTCATTTAGCATCTCCTCAATTCTAACACCAAAAGAGAGGTGCCAATGAAAAAAAAATGGAGGAAGTATTCAATTCTCTCTCTGTATTTTAACCTGAAAGAAAAATATGTAAATTATGGTGTCAAACATGTGAACTATTTTATGATGAACAATTATATTAATAAAATACATGTTATATATTACGATTCTACAATTTAAATTAGTCAATAATTCTACGATTCTATCTTGATTTCAAATATTCAATTTTATCTTTATAAATTTTGATTATAAACATTTTAAGTTGGATTATATAAACTAAGATCTAATCCAACTAATTCCGTTCCTATCCGAATCTATAATTATTGAAAACTAATCTATAATTATTGAAAACTAACCTTTTTATCGCTGCTCGTGTATTTTTCTTTCACATTTTTAATAAATAGAAATAAAATTCTTACCTGCAGAATATGATTAAATACATTATGCATACACCATTTACTATTGAAAAACGAGTTTTTAGGTTGAACGAAAAGATTTATAAAATATATGTGAACCGAGGAAAATGCACATAAATCAATCACAAGCAACACGCTTTGTTTTGTTTGAATACATGAGTGTAATTTAACTATTGAAGAACGAATATGCGCTTCAGAACAATAGGAAACCAAACTTTTTAGGAAAAGTTTTATTTTATCATAATAAATTTAAATTCAATTTGAGTTGTTTTGCTTCTGTTTTTGTCCTAGCGTACATGTAAAAAGTTGGTAGAGTTTTAGGCAATTCGAAAGGCTTGCAAAGAAAACAGAACAAAAAAGATAAAGATAAATCCAAACGAACGTTACAATATTCATCTACCAAGGCTGTAAATTTTATTTTATTTTTTACCTTATAGCAAAAGTTTAGCTGTACAGCTAGCTACCACAATTCCTTTAATAGCTAGAGGAACAATTAATTAGCTTTCATTAAATACAAAGTTCAGATTTAGCCGAAAGCAAATTAGGAGAAAATTCCAGGTAAAAAATAATCGCCCCAAAACAAAAAGGAAGCATAGAGACGAATATTCCCGCCTTTTCCGTCCACATACATCCACAAACACTCCATTAAGAAGCTGCACTTTTTATCCATTTGCCCTCGGAAACCCCGTGAGATTTCTCTGTATTAAACTTGGGCGCCAAGTAATAAAAGGCCACGTCGTAAACCCAAAATCGTCATTTCACCATCCCACGCAATTTATATGACTCACCTTCCCTTTCACCTGTTTCTTCATCCTCTGGGTTTCCGAATATCCTTTTCCAGTTCCCCCAGCCCATCTGGACCATTCCTTTAATTCCCACACTATAAATACGCCTCTCTCCCCCGTTCATTTCGAATTTGAATTCGACGGAGTGAATTTTTCTCTCCTCAATCAAAGAGTAGTAATAATAATAATAGTTGCAGTGTTCAGAAGTGGTGGAATTAGGGGTTTATGGAGTGCAAGGTGTATACGGCGGCATCGGGGGATTATTGGAGGATGAGGCTGGGGGCTTCCGGCGCCGGCGCCGATATGGCGCAGATCGGCGGGAGGTTCAGCCCGGAGAGTGAGCTTGACTTGGCGATGATGGTGAGTGAATTCCTCGAGTACGGAAGCGCCGGTGCCGACTCCAGGTGCAGCAGCGATAGCGATTCAGGATTTCACGATTTACCTAACCTCGCGCATAAAATTTGTGTGAGTACCTAAATTCTTCCGCCTTTTTTTTCTTCTTCTGATTTGTGTGTGCGTGTGATTGTGCGGTTATGGTAGACTTTCTTTGAGGCTGCTAGTTCAAATAGTTGAAATGTTCTTTGTTAGACTGTTAGTTAAAGTCTATTAGAATATTTTCATTTGAACACATACATAATTCATCAAGTTGCTGCTGTAATAGAAATTGAATAGTCATCCGGCATTTCTCCATGGTGTAATTTGTAGGATCTGGAATTAATAAGTTTTAATTTATGAATCTTCTCATTAAACAACAGAAAATGGAATTAGTGTGCAAATGTTTAAAGAAACCTGTGGATGTGCTGTATAAAATGTTGAGTTATCGTAATTCAGCTCCGAAATAAGGCAAATGTTTGATCATTGTTAGTGACCTTGGGTTATTTTGCAGCGGCTCAAGTGTGCCTCAGATCAATACGAGAGGGACATGCTTTCGGTAGTCAGCTCTCTTCTGTTGTCTGTTGGTGAGACGGACCTCCAACATGTGAAGCTAGGTTTGTGCAATGCTAGCTGTATACGGTTTTCCTTGGTGGAGCTTTTGAGGCGATCTGGCTATGATGCTGGTGTATGTGCAGCCAAGTGGCCTGGAAGTAGCAAAGTTCCTGGAGGTATAATTTCTCTGTCCTATTGTAATCTAGCTGCCCTGTTTTCTGGTTGTTCGAGAAATTAGCATTCAGTTCCTGTGTGCGTTGCATGGAAGCTCATCTGTCAGAATTTTTATCGGATTGGAACTACTAGTCGTTACACTTCCTTGGGATGCAAATGAGATTTCTATCCAATATAAATTCCTAGGAAGAATGGTAACCTGACTGGATTTGATAATTAGATTGGCTGGTGATGGCTTAGCTGGTTTTCCTTACCACATAATTCCTTAGAGGAATATATTCAGTTGCTAACTAGGGTCCATCAGTAATCAGTTTTTGGCTTCATAGGCTAATTGTCTATGCTTTGATTATTCAGGGGATCATGAATACATTGATGTTATCTACCACAGCGATGCTGGAAGCCCCGAGCGTCTGATAATTGATGTTGACTTCCAGAGTCATTTTGAAATTGCTAGAGCTGTAGAATCCTACGACAGAATTCTGAGTTCACTTCCTGGAGTTTATGTGGGTTCTTGGGACAGGCTGAACCAACTGCTGCAGGTCATGGTTGAAGCAGCTAGAGCTTCTCTCAAGCAGAATTCCATGCCTTTCCCCCCTTGGAGATCTCTTGCATACTTGCAGGCCAAGTGGGAGACCCCCTATAAAAGAAAGCTCATCCCGGATGAGCAGAGTGTTTCTAGAACCAATAACACGGAGCACAAGCAGTGTGATGGGTATTTGAGGAGACTGCAGTCAGAAATTGAGATCACTCGAATTTTAAAGCCCGTGAATAATAGCTGGAGACCAAAGCACGGTAAGGTGAAGCAGTTCTTGTACAAGACACTCTGATACATGAAGGTCTGGCATGGTGAAGCTTTATTAGAGTTCAGTCAAGATCTGACAAGTTTTTTTCCTCAGTTTACTTGCTTTGCGGCCAGTTTTTTGATAAAGATTCATTCAGAGATGGAATGCGTACGTCCACGTTAATGGTATCGTAATAATATTACTCCGGTGGTAATTTTCCCTCCTACCATCTGGTATCTGATAATTTCGACACCATTATTCCATCTTTTTGCTCTCTGATGGACCGATCCTCCATGGTTTTCTGTTCTGAAGCTTGTGAGCAAGTTTTGATTCTTTCCACTCTTAATGTGGCAAATTTTGGTTTCTTAACACCACGGCATATTTTTCCTCAAAATGTCAATATGAGCTTCTGTAATGTGTACACTGGCCAAACATTTTATTTGGCTGGATTTGGCTTTTTGTTACTTGTGCTTCCTCTTACTTGATATTAAGAATCCTCTGTTCTCTGCTATTCTGTTTAGTCACTCCTTCACTATTCTCTTTGTTCATGCAATGAGTATGCATTATCCCAGGTACAATACATAATATACCTTCTTCATGTATTCTTTTGCTGATCATTTTTTTTTATCAATTGATTGACTCATAAAAGTAATTATACAATTGTATGGTATGGACAACAGTGTTACAAAAAACAGAACACACACTTTAGTTGAAGACGATCATTAGTTCCATCGCCGTTGCTTCATATTCATGAACCTCGGCAAGTTCATCTCTTGAGTCCAACCACTCGATAGCCTTCTCAAGTGCAAATTCAGCCCTCCTTTTCTCGTAAGCAGACATATATGTCCCCTTTTGTATGATCTCCCTTGTCGGGCAAGCATACTCCTCAAATGCGCGCCTAGCTTTGCTCTTCCTCTTGTACTTCTCATCGCCGGCCTTATACTTGTTAGCTTCTTCTGTCATCATCTTAACCTCCTCCCTTGACAGCCGCCCGCTCTGAATGGGGATGCTTGTTTCCCGGCCTGCGACTCTTGTCTCTCGCGGACACTATAAAAATGCCATTGGCTTTCAGATCAAAGCAGATATGTATGGTAGGCACTTTCCTTAGGGCCACTTCAATGTCATGAAGCACAATTTCCCCCAACTTCCTGTTGTCTGTTGATCTAGTTCTCTCACCTTCGAACACCGGAAATTTCACCCATGTTTGGTAATCCTCGGTGGTGGTGAAATCCTCCACAACTCTAGTAGGGATGGTGGTGTTCCTCGGAATCGTGCGGTTCCAACCCCAAAGAGACAAAGGGTTTACATCCAAAAGCACGATGTTTTGTATCTTCTCATTTTCCCTGACCGCTTAAGAATGTGGCCTCAATCGCTGCACCGTGAGCGACGGCTTCATCCGGGTTGACCCCCCCGCTGAGCTCCTCTCGCAACATTTTCCGAACCTTGAGAATCCTGCTCGAGCCGCCGACCATGACAACGTCGTCAACATCTGTTATGTTCATTCTGGCATCAATCAGACACTTGGCAACCATCTCAATGCACTTGTTGAACAAGTCCATGTTCAGCTCATCGAATTTGGACCGGCTTAGAACGGAAGAGAAGCCAGTGCCTTCGAACAGCGAATCAATGTCGATTCTTATTTCATCATAAGACGAAAGAGTTCTGAGTCTCCGAACAGCTTTCGGATTTTCACTGATATCCTTGTTGTGCTTCCTCCTGAATTCCTTAATGAAGTGGCTCACCACTCGCTTATCGAAGTCCTCCCCACCGAGGTGAGTATCTCCATCAATGCCTTTGACTACGATGCTGCTGTTGTCGATGGTGAGAACTGAAACATCAAAAGTACCGGCCCCGAGATCGAATATCAGGACGTTCTTCTTCCCGGTGAGGCTGGAAATGTAGTTCAGACCGTACGTGATGGCTGCTGCTTCATTCCGGCGATCTCTCCAGCATCCATTGTTGCCTGCCGCTGCGATCGGTTAAAATAGGCGGGTACTGTAATAACTGCATCTTTCACCTCCATCCCATTGAAGATATCTCCTCAGGTGCAAATTGCTTCTTCTCACCTTTGTAGGTGACACAAATCATGGCTCTGTCTTGATACCGGAAATGACCTTGAGTGGCTACAAATCAATATCACTCTGTAATGACTCATCGCTTTATTCTCTGCCGATCAATCTCTCTTTGCACCTGCATATATATAACATGTTACATGCATACATTTCGAGGAACATGTTTTAACACTAGACAATTCACGATTTCCGTAGGCCTTGTCCAGTAGGATTTTTTATTTTAAGTAAAATTGGATTATTTTGAAATCAATGAACTACCAACTTCTTTTTTTCTCCCTAACACCTCTACTTTCAAAATGTCAGTTTATCAAACATAAAAACAGTCTATGAGTGTGCTTGAAATGACTTTTGCTAATGGCAAAAACACTTTTCTTTAGTTCGGTAAAATGCTAAAAAAATGATCATTTAAGAAGCATAAACTTTCAAAATAAACAAAAATAAGATAGTTTTGCTTATAAGCAAAGCTCTGCAAAATGCATCCTATGCATCCTGCCAAACATACCCTTATTTAGTGCGCTTCCCGTGCTTATAAACCGAGTAGTTTTATATGTTTGGTAATCTATCAAACTGCATTTTTGGGAGAAAATAGCAGTTGCACCAAACAAAGCATGCTAAGCTAGATTGAAAGAGGGAAGGTGAGTTACCAAAGACGGTGTTGATGGGGTTCAAGCCGACCTGGTTGTAAGCGGCTTCCCCAGCTAGACGTTGGGTGTCGGTGAAAGCAACGTAAGAAGGGGTGGTTCGGTTGACTTGCCCATTTGGTATGATCTCAATCTGGTCGTTTCTCCAATACGCCACGCAGGAGTAGGTTGTGCCGAGGTCGATTCCGATGGCCGGAGCCTCTCTGAGCATCCTGATGTTGCAAGAATGATTTTAGTAACCTGTAAAGTATGTTTGAAGGGTAAGGATCTGTTTACTGTGAACCAGGGGCGGAATCAGAAAATTTTGTTAGGGGAAACTGAACGGTGGAGGGCTGGAGAGTGGTGGGCCGTGGCATTGGCTTCGGCGGGACGGTGGCGTCCGGCGGGAGGTGGAGGTGAGATTGGATTGGGAAATGTGAATTGGGCCATTTTCTGAAATTGAATTGGAGAAAATGGCTCATTCAAATTTTAAGCCTTAAAACCAGATCCCCCCCTAAACAACGTCGTTTCACTTCACGAAAACGACATCGTTTTACTTACACGAAAACGTCGTTTTAGTAGTTCATGGGCCAAAAAAAATAAGGCCACGAAGTGACCTTCTTCTCCCAGTAGACTGGTTGGACGCGCACAAATTCGCCGGAAGATGCGCAAATTTGACGGAAACCTAATCCTTCCACCATTCCTACCTTCAGCCGGTGACTTAGGTAGGGCTGGAGCTCCTACCTCTCATACCACTCGTTCCGCGTAGGCCCGTCAAACGGGTTGGGTCACCCGTTGGATAACCGTTACCCATATACTAATTTCAATTATTGGATAAGACTTATTGGATAATGACCCATTGGGTTAATGGATATAATTGGGTTGTAGTTATTGGGTTTAGTTGAGTTGGATAATTGGTTATCCGTTGGATAATTTTGGGTGGGTCGAGTTGGGTTGGATAACGGGTGACCCATGGATAATTTCATATCATAAGATAACAAAATTTTCACAAATTTGATTACGAATAATTTAATTTTTCCCTAACACATATAATCAACTTAGAAACGATCAAATTTTCGATTCATCATATTTGTCGATTTCGGTTCATGTTTTAATCAATTTTAATTTGAACCAATTAAAATTTGATAAATGATCTTGACGAAAGAAGTAGAAGTAGTATTTAAGAAACTTTTACTAAATTTGAAAAATCTCGAAATATGAAGATTTTTAAAAATATTTTCAAAAATATTTTCTTTTAATAATAAATGAAATTCCCACATTTGGCCACTCGAATAAATATTTCTTTTTTTGTAGTTATGTACACGATTCAGCCTACATCAAAGAATGATTACGGTTAATCGTAATTTTTCACTTCAAGTAAAATGTTACATGGCTTATCATTTAACGTTTAAATGGTTGAAAACACCAATTATGTTTATAATGAATTATCCATTGAGTATATACTGAATTATCCATTGAGTATATACTAATTATCAATTGGGTCTATACTAATTATCCATTGGGTCTATACTAATTATTCATTGGGTCTATACTAATTATCCATTGGGTCTATACTAATTATCCATTGGGCCTATACTAATTATCCATTGGGTCGAACTAAATGACCAATTGGGTATATGTCATTTATTTGGGTGAAACGTGAATTACCCATCAAGTCCGCATTCTTTCCTAGTTCTCACTTTCCAGACTGCGTTTTGTTTCATCAGTCCGCGATTTGTTCATCAATCAGTCTGCGTTTTGTTCATCAATCGGTCTGCGTTTTGTTCATATTCGAGTTCATAATATTATATTATGTAATATAATATTATGTACATTATATTATATTATATTTAATAAAAAATAAAAAATATATAATATGTTGGCTTTGTAAACTCGACGAAACTAACGAACAATATTACTTGGGATCGAGCTCAAGCTCAAATACTGTACAAACTCGAATATTGTACGAACTCAAATACTGTAAGAGATTGAACTCGAATACTGTACAAACTTGAATAGTGTGCGAGATTGAGCTCGAATACTATACGAGATTGAACTCGAATAATGTACGAACTCGAATACTGTACGAGATTGAGCTTGAATACTGTATAAACTTGAATACTGTACGAAATTGAGCTCGAATACGGTATGAACTCGAATACTATACGAGATTGAGCTCGAATACTGTACGAACTCGAATACTCTATGAACTCGAATACTGTACGAGATTAATCTCGAATATTGTATGAACTCGAATACTGTACGAGATTGAGTTCGAATACTGTACGAGATTGAACTCGAATACTGTATGAACTCGAATACTGTACGAGATTGAACTCGAATATTGTACGAACTCGAATACTGTACGAGATTGAGTGCGAATTTTGTACGAACTCGAATACTGTACGAGATTGAGTTCGAATACTGTACGAAATCGAATATGGTACGAACTCGAATATTGTACGAGATTGAGCTTGAATAATTTGTGAATTATAATTTGTATAATTTGTGAATTATAGTGAATATTTATGTTAAATATTACACATGCATTTAATTGGGTAATTTTGGATATTTATTGGGTATTTGTTACGTTCTTATTGAATTAACATAATATGGGACCCATGGAGATCAAAATTTTCCATTAACACAATTATTTTCATCCCGCTCAATCCCAAAAACTAATGAGCATTTAATACCTGATCCCATTGGATAATGACAGCTTGTAACCCAAATCGATAGAAAATGTTTAATGATAACTTATTTGGTTAATTATATAATGATTTATTGGATAATAATTTATTGGATAATATATTTTAACCCATTGGGTCATATGAATATCTCATGAGTTATCCAATGAGTTATCCATTTAATGACCCAACCCATTTATGACCCAACCCATTATGACCCATTTAATAAACGGGTTAATTGGATAATGACTCATTGAATAATGATCTATTGGATTTGAATAATGGGTTTGTCCAATTAACTCATTTAACAGACCTAGTTCCGCCCATGCTAGGAATTGTATAATGCATAAGTGTTGAGTCTTGTTTGCGTGTTTGTATTATCTTTCTTTCAAGATGCTACTTCCTTTGTCTCAAATTAAACTGCACACTTCACTTTAAGTTACTGTTCACTGTCCAACTTTATCCACATATTTGAATAGATATAAATAATAATATTATCATATATTATATGGTTGGATTCGTCTTAACAAATAGTTTTTGAAAAGTAAATTTTTTTTTACCATTATTATACGTAGTTAAACATATCAACGATTAGATAAATTTTTTTATGAGAGTGAAACTTTTTTTATTCAATTTAACCTAGAAAAAAGGGAATACGAAATTTACCACCGATGTCATTCAGGTTTTAAGTCGTCTTTTTAAGTTATTAATTATCTATCCATTCCAATCCAATTCCCTCTGGATTGGTAGCCCTTTTTAAAGTTTTTTGAGACCTAACATTGGTACTGATCATTGGAAAATGATCGCTACTGTATATTTAAAGTTATTATTTGTGGGTGTTGGAAAACGATGGTTGAATTTTGTTAACTCATTGGGGTCGTTTTGAGTACCCGAAAAGTATCTTATCTTAGGGTACTTATTAAAAGAAATCCTGTCAGTCGCATGGTTGACACAAATTATTGTCGGGGGTATAATGGTAAATTTTTATGGACATGTTCACAAACATGGCTGATTAACCATGTAGGTCCTATCAAGTGGCCCAACTTGCCAGGAAAAGTCTGAAATAACTGTCGTCCAAGAGCTTTAGCAAATAAATACACGGATTGATTGAAAGTGCGAATATGAAGAGTAATAATTTCACCAGATTGTACCAAATCACGAACAAAATGACAGTCAATCTCAATATGTTTCGTATGCTTATGAAACACAAGATTGACTGCAATATGAAGGGATGCCTGATTGTCACAGCATAAACGTATAAGATAAGAGTGGCCTACTCCCAAATCACGAAGAAGGGACTTAAACCAAATCAACTTACAACAAACAACCACCATGGAACAATACTCAGCTTCTGCAAAAAATCGAGAAACAGTCAGTTTTTTCTTTGTCTTCCAGGAAATAGGAGATTCACCAAGCATAACAAAGTATCCAGTCAAAGAATGATGCGTAATTGGGCAAGAAGCCCAATAGAGTCACAAAAATCAGTAAGCTGAAGAGAGCATTTAGCAGAAAGAAATAAACCTTGACCTAGATGGCTCTTCAGAAAATGTAACACGCGTAGGGCGGCCTGCCAGTGCATAACTCACGGCTTCTCTATGAACTGCAAAAAAGTGCAGACAGAATAACTAACCTCCAGGCGAGTGATAGTCAGTTAAATCAGCTTTCCATCCAGCCTGCGATATTGCACAAGACCAGTGTAGAGGGGACCATCTGTGTGCGCCAAGTTATGTTGTTGTTCCATCGGAAAATCCGCAGGCTTGGCAGCTAACAATCCAGTAACAGTTAAAATATCAAGAGCATATTTCCGTTGGGACAGAAACATACCATTAGGCCTCCGAGCAATCTCAATACCCAAAAAAATACTTCAGAATACCAAGATCTTTCATATGAAAGCAAGAACTGAGATACTTCTTGAACTCAATCAACAAAGTAGAAGAAGATCCAGCAATGATCAAGTCATCAATATAAAACCAAAACATGCAAGGAATCTCCATCACACAAATAAGTGAACAAAGAGTAGTCTGCCTTACTCTGTACAAAGCAAAAAATGTGCAGGGCAGCAGCAAGTTTCGCAAACCAGTTTCTGGGAGCCTAACGAAGACCATAAAGAGATTTGCGAAGCCTGCAAACCAAGCCATGCGTAGTAAGAGAATAACCAGGAGGGGCGCATGTAAACCTCCTCATCCAGATCCCCATGCACAAACGCATTATGTACGTCCATCTGATGAAGATCCCAACCACGAATAACATCAACTGCCAAGAACAGGCTAACTGAGCTCATCTTGGCAACAAGAGCGAAAGTCTTGATGTAATCAGTACCCTCAATATGTCGATTGCCAAGGACAACCAGCCAAGCTTTGTAGCGCTCAATTGAACCATCTAACTTGTACTTGGTACTAAAAACCCATATGATTCTAATAGCATGTTTTATCAGGAGGCAGAGAAGACACAACCCAGGTATTGTTTCGCTCATGTGCATCAATGTCATCAGTCATTGCTGCCCGCCAATATGAATGACGAGAAGCCTCAGAATAAGTAACAGGGTCCGAGCCACCTGTAACTGCAGCTAAAAATCTAAAATGTGAAACCGAAAATTTATTACAAGTCAGATAATCAGCAATATGGTAACGAGTACCTGAACACAGATCAGGCGGGGAAGAGAGAGCAGCATAGGGGGTTTTTATAGAGCAAGTAGCAGTGCATACGTAATCTTGCAATTTCACTTAAGCACAACGAAGGTGAGTACTCAGTGGCCAGAGAGGCAATGACGATGGAGACACATCTGTGTCGGTATAAGCATACTTGCATACAAATCGTGGCTCTAAGTGAGCCGAGATCGACTCGGATAGAACAAGCTGCGGTGTAACCGGCAGCTCGGCTAGCAGGCTGAGGTGCGGCAGCGTGCGGCAAAGACTCCGTCAACATAGGCTACGGTGGAGTGGACACCGATGGCAGCGTGATTGGAGCCGGTGGCAGGTGAGCTGGCGGCAACGTAGTTACAGGCGGTGCAGCGTTATAGACCACAGGCTGTGGCGGTGTCATCAAATCCTCGGAAAGAGGAAATTCAGCACCAGATGCATACGGAAAGCAGTCTTCATAAAACACAACATCTTGACTATCAAACATAGTGCGAGACTCCAAGTCATAAACACGCCAAGCTTTCTTGTTAAAGGAATATCCCAAAAAAACACATTTGTGACTTCTGGATGCAAACTTGGCATGCAACTTTGGGAGCTAAGACGCAAAGCACAAAAAACCAAACACACGGAGATGGCTGTAGTTGAGCGTGCGACCATAAAGAAGTTGATGAGGCGAACGGCCATTCAACATCGGTGTTGGAGTGCGATTGATTGAGTAGGCAGCAGTAAGGATGCATTCTCCCCAGAAGTTAATAGGAAAATGAGCTTGGAATCGAAGAGCACGAGCCACGTTTAGGATGTGGCGGTGCTTCAGTTCCACTCGCCCATTCTGTTGTGGCGTATAGATGGTAGATGTCTCAAACCTAATTCCATTCTCATCAAAGTAGCATTTGAGAGGAAGAAACTCGGTTCCATTGTCTGCTCTAACTCATTGAACTGAGCGGCAAAGCTGTGTCTGAACAAGAGCAAAGAACTCCTTTATCTTGGCAGGCACCTCGGACTTAGAAATTAGTAAATAAACCCAAAAAGTTCAGGAATAATCATCAACAATAGTTAAGAAATAAAATGCTCCACTAGAAGAAGGTGAGTCATAAGGCCCCCAAACATCACAATGTATAAGTTCAAAAAAATGACTAGCCTTAAAAATACTTAAGAGAAAACTAGTTCTAGACTGTTTTGCCCGATGACAAACGGAGCAAGGAACAGGTTTATTCAAATGACAACGACATAAAGCAATAACTGGGATAAAAGACAACATCGAACAAGATGGATGTGCAAAATGCTGGTGCTACGGAGCAGTCGACAAAACGGCGGCAAAAATGGTGGTGATCGACGGCGAAGACGGCAGTAGAGCCCTAAGCTTGCGTAGCCAATAAACCCCTCTCTACTGATCACCCACGCCAATCACTGTCCTTGTGCTGATATCCTGTAATATGCACAATTTTTTGGTAAGCAAAACCAAACATTTTAAAGCAGTAGTTAACTTGGCAAAAGATAATAAGTTGCAACGTAATTCCAGAATAAATAAAACATGAAACAAGAACATCACCAAAGTATAATTTTTTGTGTTGAGTAGCAGTAAAGATAGAGCCATCAGGAAGGATGACATCAACATGATCAGCAGGTTCAATATCATGCAGAAGATCCCTGTCGCCGGTCAAATGGTATAAAGCTCTGGTATCAAGAATTCAAGGTAAAGTAGGCTTGCCTGACATATTGTCAGAATTAGTCATTTTAGAGAACATATTAATAACTGTACTCCACTGTTCCTTTGACGAGGCTGGACTGAAAGCAATTCGATCAGCATCAGAGAGGACGGCGCTAGCGTTGACCGCAGGTGGAGTTGCGGATGCGGCAGCAGGAGCAGCTCCGGCGAACGGCTCCACTGTAGGTTCGTGGGCTCGCTGGTTTTGAACTCCCAGACCAGCTCTCAGAGGTCTGTTCTCCACAAACCACTTAGGATAGCCAATAATCTTGTAGCGGGTAGTAATATCATGGCCCAAAAGGTTACAATGAGTACACAGGAGGATTTTTCGAACAACAGCGGCGACGATGGTTGGCTTCGGAGCAAGAGACGGCGCCGAGCATCATGCAGCAATGCCATGGTGTACGGAGTCGACTCACGAGCATTAATAACATTCTTGTGACGCTAATGAGTTTTCCTTCATCAAGACCAATGAGAAATTGATGAACCATCTCATTCTCACGGAACTGAGTAGCAACAACAACAGCTGGACAGACATATGTCTGAGCAGGCAGGTAGGTAATCAATTCGTCCCACAGCTTCTTACATCTACTGTAATAAGCAGCAACAAACTGGCCATTCTGGCGACAAGTATAAATGGCAGCACGAATCTCAAACATGCGCAGGCCATTACCAATAGAAAAATGTCGTTTAAGGTCATCCCAAAGTTCCTTAGCAGACGCACAATAAGTAACACCAGAACGAATGGATAGATCAAGAGTCTGAACAATCCAACCAACAAGCATATAATTCACACTATTCTTGTCATTATAAAATGGTTCACTAGGCAAAGGCTTAACAGTAGAAACATCAAGAAAACCTTCTTTACGTTTAGTAGAGAATGCATTAAACAGGGGGGGTACTCCATTCATTATAATTATCAAACCAGGATGATTTGATGGATGAACATAGTAAGAATGACTGGCATGTAACACATGAGAATAGTCACCGGTGGACTGGCGAATAGCCTGGACGAGGCGACCGCTGCTGCCTGTACGGCGGCCATGAAGACGGCGGTATCGACAGCTAGCAATTGGGAAAGCTGGGTACCGTGAGCTGCGGCGGTGGTGGAACTTAGGTGGGAATTCTAGCGGTGACATCGACAATGGCGAGCAGGGCTAGAACGACGGGTGGATCGGCTCCGATTGGAGGCTCGGGAACTTCCGCACCGCCGGCAACAGCAGGATTAGCAGTAACGTCGAGATCTTTGACTTCAATTTGATTGTAGAGATCCATGACAGCGGGAAAATGACGACATCAACGTTAATTGGCTTCGTGGCAGCCGCACGTGAAGCGGATCAAGGAGGCGGTGGCGCGTGGGCAACGGTAGTGGTGGGGAATTTTTAGGGTATAGAGTTTCAGGACTTTTAGCACTGATACCATGCAAAATATGAACATGTGATTTTACTGATGATACAAGAGTGTTTTATATATGCACCATGTACAGAATCACAAATGAAAAAAATGATTCTATCTAAGGTACACGATATACACAAAATATCTCCCTAACAGTAGGGCATGTACATGTCTTCTCCATGTGATTCTTAAAAGGTTTAGATCCACACCCACTGTAAATATGCATTCTTAAATTAATAAATTCACTTACTCCCTCCATTCCAGATCAAACTACACACTTCACTCTGTGTCACTATTTACTGTCAAACTTTGATCATATATTGAATAGATATATACACAATAATATTATCGTATGTTATATGGTTGAATTCATCGTAACAAATATTTTTTTAAAATAATTTTTTATTTATTATCATTATACGTAGTTAAATATGTTAACGTTTAAATTTATTAATGAGATTAAAAAAATTCTATCCAACCTAAGTGGGGACATATGAAGTACAAAGTTACAATCCCCTCCTTATTTGATTTTTATCCTCAGGAGACCGCATAAAACAACACCGTGTGCTAGATTGCGGTAAAAGCGCGTTTTGTACAGAGCCGAATAATCAATGAAGACGAGTACTCAGTTACAAATCTCTTCCATCTATTTGTTCTTTCCTTTTCAAGCCGACCACTCTTGACTACATTCCTTCATTAGTTCTCACCTTTATCCCTTAACCATATTTAACGTAAGCCACTCGAGCCTTCCATAAATCGAGTTGCATCTTCCGTGGCGTAACCACCACCTTTAAATACCCCTCACAATTCTCCGACCAAATCCATTTCCTTTTCTTATTCTTAACTCGATTTAGGTATCTCCCAAACACGCCCTCCGTACAACAATGGAGATGCCTAAGCCCATGGGCCTTTTTCTCCTACTCACCATCCTCTCCCTCCACCGCCTCGCCGCCGTAACGGCCATCGGAGTCAACTACGGCACCCTCGCTGACAACCTCCCGCCACCGGCCGAGGTGGCGCGGTTCCTCAAGGAGAAGACCATCATCGACCGGGTCAAGATCTTCGACGTGAACCCGGATATAATCCGGGCCTTCGCCAACACCGGGATCTCCGTCACCGTTACCATCCCTAACGGCGAGATCCCCGGCCTCACCGACGTCCGTAACGCCCGCCGTTACGTCGACGAGCACATCAAGCCGTTCTACCCGGCGACCAAGTTCGACATCATCGCCGTCGGGAACGAGATCCTCCACTGGGGCCCACAGAACCTCATCGACAACCTCGTCCCCGCCATGCGGGCCCTACACCAGGCGCTTGTGAGGAGCAACATCACGGACGTTAAGGTTTCGACGCCGCATTCGTTGGGCATACTCTACTCCGCGAAACCGCCAACCGGGGCCCGGTTCCGATCCGGTTGGGACGTGGGCGTTTTGAAACCGATGCTCCAGTTCCTCAAGGAAACCAATGGCCCGTTTATGGTCAACCCGTACCCGTACTTCGCGTTCGACCCGAAAGAGCTGAATTTCGATGTTTTCCGGCCGGCGAAAAACTACACGGATAGATTCTCGAAGAAGACGTACTCCAACAAATTCGATATCCTCATGGACGCCGTTTTGATGTCCATGAGGAGATTGGGGCACGGCGATGTGGACATCGTGGTGGCGGAGACGGGGTGGCCGTCGGCCGGCGAGACGTACGAGGCGCATTGCACTCCGGCGAATGCGGCGGCGTACAACGGCGGCCTGGTGAGGAAGTACAACTCCGGCGAAGGTACTCCGATGCAGCCGCACAAGAAGTTTGAAACGTACATTTTCGCGTTGTTTAATGAGAACCAGAAGCCGGGTTCCATTGCTGAGAGGAACTGGGGCCTGTTCAGGCCAGACTTCACGCCGGTTTACGACGCCGGGATTATGAAACCTGGTGCTGGAGGAAAGGTAACGATTAATTAATTAAGCTTTACTTTTATTATGTACTCACTTCCATCTCAAATTGCATAAAAAAAATTTTAATATTAGAAGATGGAATAGGTAAATTGCATAGAAAATGTTATACTCCCTCCGTTTCACTAACTTTACGCTCTTGGATTAATGTGAAAGAAAATGAAAGGTTGAAAGTGAGTGCAGAGAGTAAAACGTAGAATGAGTGCCAAAAATAAAAAGTGTGTTATTTAAAAAAATATTTAAAAATAAGACAAGTGTTTCACTCGTAGTGAAACGGAGGAGGAGGAGTATATGAGATGATAGAATAGGTTAAGGGGATGGCAAATGAAATTAAAATGCGGCAAGTATTGAACAAAAAAATTTAAAAATATCTAAAACTAATTTTTGACTCCGTCACACGTACTAAAATTTCATTGGTCCATCCCCTTAAGATACTTCATTACCTGACATAAAAAAAATCTGCAAATTGCATATTACATTGTTATTATGCTTTTTTAGATAGACATATTTGACCGTATAATTAAAAAGTAAAATTTTGATATTCAAAAGTTACTTGTTACAACAAATACAATTACTCGTATAATTAAATATCAAATTTCGATGGAAAATCTAAAAAACAATTGTGCAATTCGAAGGAATGAGTAATTTGAAATTTATGTAGTTCAATCTGGATTTGAATTAGTGGGGCCAGTTGGCTTTCTTAATTGGGACACATGTCCGTTATCTAACAGTTTGTTGGAGCCAGCTGGTAATAGAGTGGGGACATTAATGTATGGAACACAAGTTGTCATTTTAGTGGAAGTGTTGCGTGTGACGGTGTGAGTGACAATGTGAACATGCTAGATTTGATGAGTCTTGTTTGGGACACCTCTCATGACTTTCTTTTTCGAACCAATGCTTTCAATTTTGACTTTTGTTCTTTGCTTCTTTTTCTTTATTTAGATACGATTCTGAAGGCAAAAGATGTTTTCAGTTGGTACTTCTCGTCTAACAATTGTTACGTTTATTTTGCATTTAATTGCCTTGCTTTTCAAAATTATACTCCCTCCATTCTTTATTAATGCAATTATAAGTTTAGCTGTTTGGATTTGAGCGAAGGAAATGAGTAGATGAAATTGAAGATAGAAAGAAAAAAATAGAATAAGTGGATGAAATTGAATGAATATTGCCAAAAATAGAAAGTATGTTATAAAAAAATATTCCAACAAGGTAAGATGTGATCAAAATAGTTTGTAGATATTTAAGATGTGATCTTTCCCGCTTATTTGAGCTTCATTTTAGTTTGGTAAAATTACAAATTAATATTTTTTAAATTAGTCCTATTTTTACATAATTCAGTCAATTTAGTGAAAACATAGCACGGGAGGATAGAATTTGGGGGTTTGAATGTTAAGACGTAAATGGTAAAATAACACTTTTATGCTTTGTAAAAAAAAAGGAATTTGCAAAAACAAGTTGCATGCCTCTCCTTAAAAACCATCTAAAAATAAAAATATGAAAAACAAAAAGACCAAAATTACCCCTTTCCATCTTCATCTCCGTCTCCATCTTCTGATCTTCATGTTCCAGTCACCAGTGCCACTGCCACCTTCACCTGATTCCCCCACATCCATCACCACCGCTTCTCCGAGCTCCGGCTACATTCCATCAGCACCGCCAGCTTCGCATGATTCCCCCACATCCACATCCGCCACCACCGCTTCTCCGAACTTCGGCTACAATCCATCAGCACCGCCACTTTCGCTCCTCCTACTCCTCCTCCCCATTGGTGTATAATTCAATGAAAGAGTGTCATCATGTGATTTGTGCAATTACGGTTATGAGCCTTATTATTTGTGCCTGTCAGATTTTAGCTTAGGCCATGTTCTCCGGTGATTACCTGAACTGAACTGAACTAAATTTCATCAAATTAAATTTCTACTTTACTGAATTGAACTGAATTTAAGTGCCGATAAACTCTGGAGAACGGAGTCTTAATTGAAATAATTTCACTTTTTTTAACAGTGGATCTGAATTTTGTGTACCATTACAGCCGGCTCCAGCAACGCCAACTCCGTCATCTTCCGGCAAGAAATACTGCGTACCAAAGGCCGGAGCTACGGACGCATCCTTGCAGAGCAACATGAACTACCTCTGCGACGACGGCAAACTAGATTGCCATGCAATCAGAGAAGGAGGATCCTGCTTCACTCCCAACAACGTCAGGTCTCACGCCGCTTATCTCATGAACGCGTGGTATCAAAAGAACGGCCCCGCCGCCTTCAACTGCGACTTTTCCGGCACCGGTGAAGTCACAACCGCTAACCCAAGTAAGCATCATTCCATTTTTTAAGGTTTGATAGTTTGGTTATGGATACATTGTTTGGATATTAATTCTCTGTTTTGTGTGTTTTGTTTCCAGGTCATGGTGCATGCGTATTTTGATTGGGAGCAAAATGGTCCTTCGGCATTTTTGTTGGATATTTTTCATTTATTTAATTGACTTTGTGTGTCTGTTGACCGTGATTGTTGTATCAAGCTTCATGTATGGGTCCTAATAAAGGGATCCGAGAGTTTTAATTAGGTCTGAATTTAGGGGCTGATTTCTGTTGTTGTACATGCCAAGATTTGTACCATATTAATATATGGGGGTAATATGCTAACATAAACATATATTTTGGAGAAAGTGCAAATATAACTGTAAATCTATTATTCCGGCATTGACTGGTAATTTCAGGATATTGACCGACTAAAAATGATTAAAATGCCCTTTGGGTCAAAAAAATAATCTAAAAGACAAAAATGCTCATTGAAGTAAAAAAAAAAAATCTAAAAGACAAAAATGCCCCTTGAACTACCACCACCAAACCACCGTTCATACTGACCACCACCACCGACCGCTAATGCCAACCACCACCTCCATCAGCCACCACCCTGAACCCCACCACCGACCAATGACCCCAACATAATTGGTCTGTTGATCACCACCACTACTGATGTTGACAACGAATAATCACGGACCACTAATTACAACCACCACCAATCATGTAACCACCCGTGTCGACTATTGATGCTGGCCACCATCACCTTGATGCCGATCTCCGAAGATAACCACCACCCAAGTTGCTGAGTTCGACAGGCACCACCATCGACTGATGACGAATTCTACCACCACCACCACCTCCGCCCATCGATGGGATTGTATTTGGGTTTTGCTCCTCTGCCCTAGCCTCCCACAGCCAATTCCCAACCCTCCACCAAAATCCTAGCTCCACGCCACCCCCGCCACCATAGGCCACCATTTCCAGCGCTGCTCAGCCAAGCACCAGAAAATTGAGACCCACCATCCCCATTAAAGTTAACTATCAAAATCAAGACCCACCACCTCCAGCCTACAACCCCACCCTTCCAGCGCCAACACTCCGCCACGCCACACCCAGGCCCAACAGCAGAGTAGAGGGGACGAGCAGGGTTTCGACTAGAGTGAGGCCGGCGATGACGAGCAAGGTGCCGCCAACGAGATGGGGGTGAGGACGACAAGAACTTGAGTTGCCTGGTGGTGTCCGACGACAACCATTTGTCAACAGACCATTTGGTTACATGGTTGGTGAGAAACAGAGGAAACGAAGAGAATGAAGAAGAAACATACCAAAGAGAACAAATTGGTTGACAAATTGGTCAACAGACCAAAGAGAACGAAGAAGAGGAAACGGAGGAAACAAAAGAGAAACGAAAAAGTTGGGGAGAAGAAAAGAAAACGAAGAAAAAAAATGAAGAGGGGTAAGTTTGTATTTTTTATTTTTTATTGCGGGGCAAATTTGTCTTTTTAATATAATTCGATCTAAATCCGTTGGAGAAGGTTATATTTGCACATAACCTAAATATCTAGGATTATATTAGCACTTTCAATTATCGCAGGGTTATATCTGCACTTTCTTCAATTATACAAGGTTATATTTGCACTTTGCTCTAATCTATTTGTGTTCAGCTTTCACTTTTCTTTTATTCTTTTTTCTTTGGGTAATATGCAGATATGACCCTATATGTTGAGAAAAGTGCAGATATAACCATCAATTATTTTTTTAGTGCAAATATAACCCTGACTATTGAATGAAAGTGCAAATATAACCCTCCGACCATGATTCCAGCGTTGACTAACAAATTCCGACCATTGACCCACATGAAAAGACTAAAATACTCTTATAATCCAAGCCTTGAAATGGAAGGACAACTATGCCCTTATTATGCCCAATCGTTTATTCTCCTGCCACCACCTAAACCCCGCCCTGCCTACTCACCATAGCCCCACCGGCCACCACCTGATCCCCACTCCGCCACCAAATGAGTCCCGCCCGCCACCACCTGGGCCCTATTAGAATAACCTAGCTTCTTTCCTCTGCTACCTAAATCAACCACCAGCCCACGGAACCCTAGCTTCCCCTTCACCGGCACATTCGCTCTGTCACCAGCAATTACCACCTTAAACCCTAAATGCACGTCATCCCCACAACCATCGACCACCATTTTTTGCACCGCTCAGCCAAGCACCAAAAAATTAAGATCCACCAGTTCAAACGGAGAAGATGAGAATGAAATGCTAATTTTTCTCTTCACACGCCTGGATAGATCGACATCGAATCATCCTCAACGATGACTCACTTCAACTTCTCTGAATTCCGATTGTCCAACTTGCTAGCCAACCTGTTCCCGGTCGATTTTGATGCCAGCTTCCGGCTCGCTAGATTGGGAAGATGAACAAAGATTGGGAGATGAGTAGGCGGCTTCGCCTAAGTGAAGATTGGATTGGGAAGATGAGCGAAGATTAGGATCCCCGCCACCACCTGAACCCCCCGCCCAGTCAATTTTGATTCAGTTGGAAGATGAGAACGAAGATTGATGAACGAAGATTGGAAGATGAGAATGAAAACATAGTGTATGATTGTAATTCCAATATTTTTTATTATTTTTTTCTTTTTTTACAGAGGGGTAAAATAGTCTTTTTAGTGTATTCCGACTTTCAATTTCCATAAAAGGTTATATTTGCACATAACCTGATAGGGTATATACAAAACCAATTAGAAGGGGTATTCCTTTCTTATCCTGATTCTAATTGATTTACTTCTCTATTACCTCCCCTCAAGCGAAGCATATGACTGATCGTAACGCAAAACTTTGAACGTAGAAACTCAAACTGAGGACAAGGTAGACCCTTTGTAAAGAAATTGGCAAGCTGCAAGTCCGTAGAAACATGAGCAACCTTGAGCTTGCCAAAAGACACCATCTCACGCAGAAAATGATAGTCATTATCAATGTGCTTAGCTCTCTTATGAGAAATAGGATTCTGAGCCAGAAAGAGAGCACTATTATTATCACACGGAAAGATGGACGGGGCGTGTGATTTGGCACGTAAGTCCTAAAGAAGATTCATCAACCAAGCTAACTCTGCAGCAGTATTTTCCATAAGACGATACTTTGATTCTAAACTGGAACGAGAAACTGTAGGCTGCTTCTTAGCACTCCAGGAAACCAGGTTGCCACCAAGGAAAATGACATAACCATATGTAGACCTACGAGTCTCTATAAAACGAGCCCAATCAGCACCAGGGTAATCCAAAACCTGTAAAGCAGAGGGGTTTGTGCGAAACTGAAGACCATAGTGGAGTGTACCACGAACATAGCGCAAAATCTGAGTGACAGCTTGGTAATGGTCATCAGTTGGAGCTTGCATATACTGACCGGCCATATTCATAGAATAGGACAAGTTGGGACGTGTGATCGTTAGATGTTGTAGCGCACCAACCAAAGAACGATAAAGTGTGGGGTTTCCGAATGGCTTACCGGAAGAGTTGTATAGTTGCGAAAAGGCCACAAATGGAATAGCAATAGGCGTAGAGTCCTGCATGCCAGCTCACAGTAAAATGTCCCTGGCATATCTGGCTTGACTAAGGAATAAGCCTTCAGAAGTACGAACAACCTCCAATCCCAAAAAATACTGCAGAGTGCCAAGATCGGTAATCTTAAACTCCTAATTAACTCGATCAATAAACTTCCAAATAAGATGACCATCATTCCCACTAAGAATAATGTCATCAGCATAAACCAATAAATAGAGTAAAGAGGCACCCCGTGAGAAAAAAAATAAGGAGGTATCGGAAGAACTGCATACAAAATCCAGGCCAATGAAAATGAGCTGAAACACTAAAACCAAACGTGTGGAGCTAGCTTCAAACCATAAATGGCCTTGCATAGACGACAAACATTATCAAGACGCATAGGGTTTTTGTATCCAGCAAGCTGCTCCATGTAAACCGGAAACTCCAGAATACCATTTAAAAAGCATTCTTCACATCAAGCTGTTGCAATGGCCAATTGAGATGAACAACAATGGATAAAATAGTACGAACAGTAGAAGCCTTCACCACTGGACAAAAATTATGATCATAATCAAAACCAGGCAACTGCGAAAATAACCCTGAGCAACTAACCTTGCTTTGTGTCGGTCAAGGGAGCCATCAGATTTGTACTTCAACCGGTAAACCCATTTTGAACCAATAACATTTGCATGGGAAGGACGAGGAACCAGCTCCCATGTCTGTTGAATGCGCAAATCATCCATCTCTGAGTTCATAGCAGCAACCCATTCAAGATCCTTGATAGCCGAGCGATGACTCCGAGGCTCAATCTTAGAAAATAAAGCACTTAGTAAAACCAAAATATCATAGTCAGAAAAATCATTGTACCGAAGAGAACCAGTGCGTAAGCGAGTAGTCATCATATACCGAGAGAAGGGACCCACAACTGGCAAATGCACGGATCTTGAGGATGGTGCGGATGCCGAGGCAGTGGACATGGAACCTGAGGCAGACGATGATGGCCCAACAGATAGCGGTGATGGTGGCATTGGAGAAGCAGGGGCGGTTGGTGGATTTGGTGAAGACACTGGCGACTGTAGCTATGGCACGTGGTGTACACGTGCGGCCAAGGTGGCCGACGCATGAGTTGGCATCGATGGTATCATCTGCTATGCTGGCGGCGCTGGTTGGTGTTAGACACGCGGTTGGTCACCTTGTGGAAAACAAATGCAATTTTCTGAAGAACCTTGAGGTTCGGGTACAGTTGGAAAATTTGAATTTTCCAAAATAATGGCTGGTTGTGCTATAGAAGATGGCTCAAACACTTATGGTGAAACCAACGAAGGCTCCAAAAAAGCAGAAACATCTAATAATGAAGAATCTACAACAGTGCCAGTACGGGTAGCTGGAAAAAACAACTCATCAAACCGAGCATGGCGAGTGATATACTTCTTCTTTGTAAGAGGATCAAGACATCGATGACCCTTGTACTGAGAATTGTATCCCAAAAATATACAAGACATACTCCGAGGGGGCAGTTTATGCGCAGCATAGGGCCTCAAATAAGGAAAAACTCGACAAACAAATGGATGAAAATTTGAGTAGTCAGGTGTAGTGCCAAAAATAACAGAGAGTAGAGACTAACCAGATAAAACCGGAGTAGGCAGTCTGTTGATGATGTAGTCTGCCGTACAGAAAGCAACATACCAAAATGAATTATGAAGGCCAGAATGAAAGAGCATGACAAACCTGTCTCCGTAATATGGCGATGCTTCCTCTCTGTGCTACCATTTTGCTCAGAGTGTAAGGATAGGAAAACTGATGATGAATGCCCTCAGACACACAATTGAGTCTGTGTGCGATGATTTACAAACTTGGTTCTACCATCACTCTGAAATACCTTGTGGTGGTAGAGAACTGATTCTCAACAAGAGCTTCAAATTGCATGTATGCCTCCACAAAATTAAACTTTCGTCGTAGAGGAAATAACCAAGTAAACTGAGAGAAAACATCAAGAAAAATGACATAATAAAGGTACCCGGTGCGAGAGACAACATGTGAGGATCCCCAGAGGTCACAATGAACTAAATTAAGTATGTGTGGTCCGCATTTTAAATTATCATTAAAAGAAAGAAGCTTGCCTTTAGCTGTCTCACAAGAAGAACACAAATGAGGCTTAGGCAGCAAACTAGTGACTGACAAACTACCAGACTTACTTAAATCAGAAATTACATTAAAAGGACATGTCCTAAATGACTATGCCAGAGCTCAAATGAGGCTTTGGCTTTATTTGCATTAACAAAAGATACTAAAGCAGCACCACCATAATCTAAAATGTAGAGACCTCCCTCACTGTGTTATCGGCCCACAAGCTCCTTGGTATCCTTGTTCTGAATAGTGAAAACATTGTCCTCAAAACAAACAACAACATTTAGATCCCTGGTCAACTTGGCAATAGATAATAAATTCTTGGTGATGTGGGGAACAACCAAGACATCAGAAAAAGTAAGGGAGTCATAAATCTAGGAATTGCTTATATGGGATATATGCAAAGAGGCACCATTGCCAAAATAAACACGACGATTACCATTACAAGGAGCGACGCTATCCAGGTTTGATGCAGAAGCATTCATGTGATTGGTAGCACCAGAATCCATGTACCAATTCGTAGTTGCATTATTTTGCTGATGGTACTGTGGCTAAGTTGTGTCCGTGGTATTTGTAATATCATCGCGACCAACATGAGAAAGCTTGCATCAGAATTCGGCAAGATGACCGGAACGAAGACACCATTTGCAGACGACCAGACGTAGGTGACACTGCCATGACCACCCGGCGCGGATGGAGAACCGCCGGCCGGTGATGGATTCTGGCCACTGCCACGACCACAGCCTCTCCTCCTTCCTCGTCAGTTACCGTAGCCTCCCCTGCCGCAGTTAGTCTGTCTGGATGCCTATTGACTAGCAGAAAAAGCAGCAGGTGCAGGCCCAGAAATTGACGAACGAGCTTTGAGGTGAAACTCCAAAGCCTCAGCATTACCAACAATAGAGTATAAAGGTGGTAATGTATCCCTCATCATGACAAAATTGGAAAACTCAGATAATTGTTGGTCCAAACCACGACAAAAAATAAAAGTAACATCCTAATCATGGAGAGGATGTTTGAGCACACGTAGTTCATCAATAATGTCCTTAAAACAAGAATAATAATCATGAACATATTGTCATCTTGACGAACGCCGTACAAACAATCACAAAGAAAAAGGTGATTAGAATGATAATTTTTTTGGTACTTTGTAACTAAAGCATCCCATACCTGAGCAGCAGTGACCATACCGTCTACTACTAACATTGCAGGTGGTGACAGGGATGAGAAAATAGTAGCCTTGACTAGTTGATCCTGCTAGATCCAAGCATCACGAGCCTTGTCCTCCTCAGAAGCCTTGTCATCAGTTTCATTGGAAGTCGAGCTCGAAGAGAGATCAGGGCACTTGGAAGATCCATCAACAAAACCAATCAAATTGATAGTATGAACAACAGAAGTAACCTGAGTACGCCAATGAGCATAGTTGGAACCATCAAGCTTGATGGTGATGCAGCTGATCAATGACGGAAGCGTAATTGAGGTCATCAGGAAAAGCAAGAAACAAATCCCAACACGAAAGAGAAATCAAATCGCACCAAACACACAACAAGCTAGTGAATGGTAGTGGACGACTGATTGAACCTTCGTGCGAGGATGGAGCAGCAACGACAGAACATCAAATGGTGGATCCGGCAACGTGTGAAGCTCACGGCGGCAGCACGTGAAAGGCGGAGAAGCGGTGCGTGCAGCGGCCAGAGGTGAGTCCGATCGGCGATCACCGACGAGTAGGGTGCAGCGGCAGAGATCGGCAAAAGAGGTGGCGGGTGGGTGCGTCCAGGGATTGGAAATCAAAGAAAATATGGAAACTTTTGGAAAAAACTACAGAAGTTTAAAGAAACCTGCTCTGGTACCTTGATAGAATTTAAAACTGACAAATAATTGTGGCTGTGTGTATTCATATATACAGTGAGTACAAAGAGTATATAAGACCTAAACAAATATGGAACGGGATATATACAAATCCAATGAGAAAGGGTGTTTCTTTCTTATCCCGATTTTAATTGATTAACATCTCTATTATGTAGCTAAAGAGTAAAGACGTTAAATAAGGGCGCTATTTGAGAGACAACCCACAATTTTTCTTTTTTATTTGTTTGTTTCTTCATTTATTTTCTCCACGAAAAATATAAATAAATACTATTTATTTATTCACTCTGTCACAATTCAAACCGCATAGATGATTTCTCACAAACTCTAATAAACAAATTTGACTGTAAATATATGTAATTACACATAATACCATGTCAATAATATGTAATTATTTAAAGGCAAATCCTTGAGAAAAAATGTCTTTCTATAGCTTTATGAAAAAGGCTGGATTTATTAGAATATAAAAAGTTGAAGATTTTAGTTGCAATATGCAACATTTGATAGCTATAAGTTTTCTAGCCCGATTAATGTAATATAAAAAAAAATAATCTTCATTTCTTATACTTTGCAGTTTAAACCTTAGTGTTTGTCTTTCAAAAGATGGACTCTTATTGAAATATATTGGCAAAAAATTAACTGGAAAAAAATTAGGACTAAATTTTTTTTTTAATCCCCTACAAGGTACATTATACCATATTTTGGACTCCTTTTGCAAATCAACCCTTAGAAAGTACCCCACAAATTCAAAACGATATGTTTTGGTCCCCAGAGGTGATTTTCAGGCAAGACTAAGTGGTTTTCCGATATAGTCAGGGGTATAATGGTAATTTTACTAATTAAAAAAATATTTTCAATCAAAAAATCTTAATTTTAAAATTTTCTTTTTATTTATTTTTTTCACCGCCGCCGATGGTGGTGCCCTTGAAGTCGTCGAACTTGTCAGAGCCGTGCGCTGAAGCTCGCATTCTCCTCTCGAAGAGCTTCACCATCGAGCCCCCTTACCTCTCCCAGTCCCAACCAGCATAATGCCATATCCTCTGTTTCTTACAACCCTCTTCGCCATTTCCTTTGTTTCTGTAACTCCCTCCAAAATCTGCAAGGGATACAAACTGGTCTCCGTTGAAGAAAGCCCATATAGTGGAATCATCGGTCTTCTTGAAGTCATGAAGAAGAACAATCTCTATGGCTCTGATATCCCCTCTCACCAGCTCTATGTCAAGAAGAAGAACAATGTCTATGGCCCGCCGCCGCCTTATGCCGCCGCTGCGGAATTCCTCGACCTTTATTCTCGTCCTTCATCCTCAACCTTCATCCTCGTCTTCATCTCCGTCTTTATCCTCGCCTTCTGTCGCCTTCATCCTCGTCTTCCACCTTCCGCCAAGGCGACGGTGGCGGAGCGGGTTTAGGATTGTGCTATACCCGCTCAATCGGCCCAGTCTGGTGGGCCTTGCTGTAGTTTTTGCGCTTTTCTCGCTGGTGTTCCACGATGGCAGATCCGAAATTATCGAGGATGTGACTACCGTGATCAAGCAGGTTGCCAGCTGCGAGAAGAGCTGGGAGGCGTTTAGGAAGTTTTCTGGGATTAGTGCCGGTGAAGTTTTTTTTTTCCTGGTGGATTCAAATTGGAAGCGGCCCAAGAAGACGAAGAAGAAATAAGATTAGTGCCGGTGAAGTTTTTTATTCCAGGTGGTCGAAGAAGACGAAGAAGAAATAAGGCTTTATATTTATATTTTTTTATTTTTCTATCTCAAGGGTATAATGGTCATTTTACATATTTACATAGTCATTTTCCCTAGATTGAATCGGGAATAAACATAGTCTAATTTCATAAAACCCTATCCCTCCTAAACCGTTAAGCAAATCAAATCCCTCCCACCGGCAGCTAGCCGCCGCCCATCCAACCGGTCTCTCCTTCTGCCGCTCGTCTCCGTCCACCCGACCGCCAGTCACTCCGCCGTGAGTCTTCGTCTCAATCGGCGGAGTACAGTCGCCAATCAGAGTTCGCGGAGCAGAGGAGGCTGCCCAATCCCCACCGGTCGACGCTGAGTAGACCGGCGGAGCAGAGGACCCGAGCCGCCGCACATTCAAGTCTCCGGCGCAGCCACGCCGCCGTTTGCCGCCAAAATTTTGAGGTATCCTCCCATGTGTATAGCTACTTGTGGCATGATCTGAAACAAATTTTAGAATGTATGAGTTATTTTCTCGAAAACCTAGGGCTGCACTCTCCTGAGCTCTCTCTAGAAGAACTCCATAGTTATCGTGGATTCGTGATAAGAAACGACAGTCTAGTTGTTTGCAGTGATTTAGAATGGAAATGAGTGAATCTTGTGGTTTTTAAGCAAATTATCGATTTTGGAATTTGTTTTATCTGAATTTTCAGAATTGTGTTGGGTATTAAATCTATTGTGTTGTATAATCTTCAGTGTTTATTCGTGAAATCATCCAAACATGTCGTCATTGAGGAATGCAATTCCGAGGAAAGCTCACAAAGAACGTTCACAGCCGTGAGTATCTTATTCTTCTTGAATCATTGCTCTGTTCAATTAAATAAAATTAAATTTGTGTTTATTTTATATTTAGACTAATTGAGTTTTGTGGCGATGCTTCGCAGGCAAGCTAGGAAGAAGTTTGGGATTCTGGAAAAGCATAAGGACTATGTCGTCCGAGCAAAAGCTTTCCACAAGAAGGAGGAGGCTTTGCAAGTATGCTCTTTGTAAATTTAGAGTGCATTTGTATACGTGTTTGAATTAGTTTTTTTATGTATGTTTTTATAAGATGTTGGGTTTGTTTGGATTATAGAAACTCAAGGAAAAGGCTGCATTTAGGAACCCGGATGAATTCAATTTTAAGATGACGAGAACAAGAACTGCAGATGGAGTTCATAGGCCTGAGTAAGATATTTCTTGTGACTGTTTTTGAGAAGTCTGGTTTTCTTTTTCCTGGCTGTGTTGTGGCTGAATAGTGACTTTGCAAAATGTCTTGAAGGAGTGAAGCAAATAAGTACACGCCTGATGAGCTATTGTTGATGAAAACCCAAGACATGGGCTATATTTTGCAGAAAATTCAAAGTGAGAAAAAGGTATGTTCCACACTGAGCTGTCCTTTTCAACTAATTTTCAGTTACTTCTCGTATAATCTTTGATGTTTTTGGTGCAGAAAATTGAACGTCTCTCAGCCGCACTACATTTTCTGGACAATCAGCCATCAAAGGGGCATGTTTATTATGCTGAGGATAGGTTTGCTATTGCACTCTTAGTATATAGTACACGTAAAGATTGAAATAGATTTATTTTGATTCATGTTAGCTAATCTATGAATTTATGGGATCATATATACGGAAAGTGTGCCAAGTGGGGGTTTCATTGTTCAGAAGACAAGCCTCAAAACCACATGTTCATACTTGATGTGATTTTGAACACTCGTTCTTTGGGAGGTTGATTTGATCAACTTTGGAAGTTCCTAACATTTTCTATTGATTTGCTGCTCAAAGGTGACTTTCATGCAAAGTGTGATTCTTGTTTTGAATTTTATTACCGAAGTTCAATGTTCGAACAAAGTGTGATTCTTGTTTTGAGTTTTTCTTTCCAGTTAAATTCAGGTTGGTTGAGGTATTTTAGTGGCTTTTTTGTGAGGCAGAGGCTGTGGTCAGGTGGTTTTAGTATATTTATGCTATGGTCAGGTGGCTTTAGAATAATAATAAATGTGAGGATAGTGTAGCTAAGCATGCAAAATGTAGTTTTTCTGTATTTGTTTACACTTTTAGTTGTTTTTTAAATTTATTAGTTATAACTAGAGTGATCAGACGTGTTAAATGGTAGTCTATTCGCTTCCATGTTTCATTGATCAGTTGATTTCCTGAAAATATATATTTGAGATTATACACATTATAAGACAATTTTCTTTTGAGGTGAAGTGCCCCATATTTTTTGGTTTGCTGTTTCTTAGGGAGGAAGCAAAAGAACTGCAGACAAAGAGATCTTCTCACACTCCAGCATCTACGTCTGACAACTTTCCTGATCGTTTGAAGCGGTAACCCTGTTTTCTTGTGCTAATCATCTAGGCTTTTAATTCTGCTCACCTATCTTAATCCGGTTTGGTTGATATTGTAATATAGATTTTCTTATCATCGCTTTATCATTGATTTTTTATATGTTAGTTGTGAAATAGTCCCTAGAATCTGTGTCTGCTATGTCTGTGTTTGGTCTCTCTTTCACTATCAGTCATTTTTTGCATTAACAAGCATTTCATGTTGTTTAACTGCTCTCCTACCTGTTCTCTAACCTTCCTATAATAAAACATGGTTGGCATGCAGGAAATCGGCTTCTTCCTATCGAGAATTAGAGAACAGAAAAAGTAGAGTACATGACTTAGAAAAACTGTACTTAGATATGACAATGCAAAAGGAATTACAGGTATTGGCTCTATCATCAGTTCTGTTGATTCCCACTTCTTTTTTGCCATATATACTTCATATTTTCTGCCGTCATCTTGAAAATCCATGACGTGTTCAATCAGAAAAAGGGCAGGAAGCGGAAATTGCGTGAAGATGAGCTTGTCTGTCCAACAAGCAAACCAGTGTTCAAATGGCGCTCAGAAAGAAAACGATGAAGTACGTGAAGCTGTCTCAAGTCTCTGTGTGGGAAGGGGAGTGTTGAGTTTGTAGTTTTGGTGGATTTGTGATAAACAAAGCCAACCAGTTAGCAGATTTGCAAAATATTGTAGTCTCAAAACATTTTTCATACTTTGAAACATCTATTACATCTTTAAGGTTTTTGTTCATATCCTTATGCAATCTGTAGCCATGACAATCCACGCCAGTGTCTTTGATCATTCTCTTCTTTAAAGGCTCCAAAGTAAAAAAAGAAGCATGGCTTCAAATGATCGGATCAGAGAAAAAAGCTTGATTAAATTTTTTTTATCCATTGCTAATTCACTAACAGGGGAAATAACTTGATTCAGAAAATTCATCCTTTGTCAAGTCACAGATAAACTGCAATGTCATTGATTAAGACGACTCAATGGCCAGTGAGTTTAACAACTCAATTTTGATTGTTGTGACCCAAAAAACATCATTACCCAATACCATTGAGATGTCAATGAGTTGGACTCAATTTTGATTGTTTCATTAGAAAAACAAGTGTTAAAATAACTTGGCATTTTGACTAAAAGTGCCGATATAATCCTGCAATTTCATGAAGTGGTCTATCTAACTCTGGACTTGGTTGACTTTTTAGTCAACGTTCATTTGGTCGGATTTTGGTAAGATGGCAATTTTGTCCTTCAATTAAAAATAAAACACTACAATATTCTTCTTCACCGTCGATTTTTCCGCCGTCGTCTTCTTCTTAACGCTGCAAAGTTCCTCCATCACTGTCATCTTCTTCTTAACACTACAATATTCCTTGGCCTTCTTCTTCCTCAGCAATGAGGCGACGGCAGGGGCAGAGAGCTCGATCATGGATTCCACAGCAGTGAAGAAAAAATTGTGGTTGTGCGGTGAGATAGGGTTCGGGGGTGGTGAACCACCACCAGGGATGAAGACAAAAAGAAAAGGTGGGTTCGAGGTTGGTTGGGGTGGTGAACCACCATTGTGGACGAAGACGAGGAGTGGGGGAGTGTATGAGGGTGGTGGAGGATGGTTGTGCGGTGAGCTAGGGTTCGAGGTAGTGAGTTGGGGGTGGTTTCCAGCGGTGGTAGGGGTAATGGTTTTGTTAATCGGTGGTGGTGTGGTGGGGAAAACTAAGGGAGGACGTAGGGAGAAACGACGATGATGATGTGGTGAGGTTTCTGGCGGCGGCAGCAGTGGATAACTCCGAGGTTGGCTTCTTGGCGAAGAAGTACTTATTGATGACAAAGACAGTCTGCTTTGAATTGTTGTTGGCGGTTGGTCGAAAAATGGGATCGTCAGATTTGAAGGGCGACTCGGACCGCAGCGGGGAGTAGAAGCTCTCAAACTCGGAGTCGCACATTGAGACTGACCTTTTGCTGGCATTGCTGCTGCTCTTGAAGAACTTTCTTGAGCACGGCGGTAGCAGCTGAGCACGGTGAATTTTGAAAAAGAAAGAAATGTCTATTCATGAGTATTAATTTCAAACTTTGTCTTAAGGGGTATTTTCATCATTTCAGCATCTGGTCATGCCGGAATTCATTTAGTCAGTGCCGAAGTTGAAGTTAAGGTATATCGGCACAATTCGACCAACAATTAGGGTTAGATTGGCACATTCGGTAATGACTTAGGGTTTGAATGACACTTTTTGAGATTCTGCTGAGTTATATTGACACTTTCATTCAAAAGTTGAGATTATAAATGTATTTTACCCTAAGTTGGACTGAGAGATTTTCTCCTATGATTAAATTAAATTAAATTAAAATCAAACTAAATAAATTGAATTAAAAATAACGTATCCAAAACGATTGATTAAGGATGTGGATTAATTCTTGTTATGGGCTTAAACATTTCGATTAATGGGTTTATAACTTCATGGTTCACACTCACTACTTCAAATCTAGAGTTAAGTGGTAAAATAACATTGACTTTACAGTTAAAGTGCCAATATAACCCTTTAATCTCGTAAAATATTAAAATAACATTTGACTCGTTTGACTCTTCAGTCAACTGATTTATATAGACAATTTTGCCTTTAAATTAAAAGAAGAAAAAAATAATTAAAAAAAGAAAAACTGATGTCGAATCCCCCCCATTCCAGGTCCGCTTCTTCCCCCGGACTTCTTTGTCGAAACCCCTAATTCCACCGTTTTTTCCTGCTAAGCTATAAACATTTTTCCCTACTGAGCACCCGACCCGCCTTCGCTTCTTCCGTTTCCTTTCTTCCTCTGGTGGATTGCAACGGCAGCGGCGCTTTTGGCCTCGTCCTTCCGGCAGTGGCCGCGTCTTTTGGGCTTGTTTTTGGGCTCGGAGGTGGGTTCGAGGGTGGTGGGGGTGGTGAATTTAGTCGCGGCTAGGGTTCCGCAGCGGCGGCGAGGCAGAGCTGAGGTAGGGGGCGAGGGTTTCCAGCAGCGGTGCGGGGCGGATTAGGGTTATGATGGTGAATAGCTACGCTGATGTTATTGTTGTGAAAGAGCGGGACAAGGACATCGTTGGCGGAGATCAAATCCTCGGGCTTAATTTTCATGCCAGGGTGGCGGAGGTCTCGATTTTCACGCTAGGGCTTGATTTTCCACCGCTTGGCTGAGCGGCGCGGGGGTCCGAGCAAAGATGGGGTGGTGGAGGTGGTGGTTGCTGGTGGCTGGCAGAGATGCAGCAGAGGTGGGGATAAAATTTTCCGCCTCTATATCAGGGGTATTTTAGTCGTTCTTTATTTAATCATTGTCGAAATTTTGGGTATATTGACACTAATTTTTTGAAATTTAGGGTTAGATTGACACCTACTTTTTGAACCTACTCTAAATTACTTATTTATTTTTTGAGAGTCAAATTTTATAAACTTTGACTCTTAATAAAAATTAATGAGTCCGTCCCTTGAAAAATGGTATTTTCATAAGCTATAGAAAGACAAAGGGCTTAAAGTGTAAATTAGAAGATATGAAGATAAAATTCTTGGGTTGCATGAATCGGATTATAAACTTAAACTTTATAACTACTACAAGTTGCATATTAAATTATTAATATTGCAACAAAAATTTTTTACCTATTATTATGATTAAACTCCGTCTTTCCGTAAATTTATGAAAAGACAATCTTTCTCAAGACTTTGCCTAAATTAATATATAAATAATAAATATATCATGTGAGATATTGTTAGATTTGTTTTAAAATCTATTTTCTTAATATCATTTTTTCATGTGAAATTATTATACGCAAGAAGAAATATTTACGGTCAAACATGCCCAGTGAAAATTGTGAAAAAATAAATAAGTAGTTTAGAGTGGAAATGAGAGAGTACACAATAATTAGTTTGGGTTATATTGATATTTTTTTTAAATTGCAGGGTTATATTAAAATTTTCATTCTAAAATCAGGGTTATACGTGTAAATAACCCTTGAATCCACTTTGCTCACAAAACATTTTTGTTGTCTTATCATGAATACAATTGCTCAATAGTGTGATCAGATATGGAATTAATATTTGACTAATTTATTTTTGAGTAAAGTGCTCATATAACCCTATATTTTGAGGGTTTGTGCTAATATGACCATGAAAAGTTGGAAAGTGCAATCTGTGTTTTGCCATAATGTGCTAATATAACACTGCCGGTCTGAATTTGGCCGGAAAGACATGAAATGACTATTATACTCCTATTTAAAAATATTAAAAATTCAAAAATATGAAAAGTTTATATTACTCACGCAAACCCTATTTCCTTCCATTTTGTGTTGTTCCATTTTGTGATGTGTCATTTGCTTCCGCCACCATCATCTCCATTTTGTGCTCTACCACCTCTAACACCCTACTTCTCGATTCCTACCGTTCCCGTTCTCGATTCCTACCGTTCCCGTCCTCATCTCTTCCCACTTCTCCTCTTCTAACGTTTAGCCTAGATCCGCCGTTCTCGAATCTCTTCCTTCCTCTCATTATCCGTCGCTCAGCCTAAATCGTCGCTCATGTTGTCTCCTATCGCTGTTCCCCTCCTCATCTCTTCGTTAGCAGGTGTCACTGCTCAATTCCCACAACTCTTTTGCAGGTGCCACTGCTCGATTCCTACCATTCCTGTTCTCTCCTGCTCGATTCTTGCCATCTCCGCCACCAGAGGAAGAGCTAGGGTTTAAGGGAGGAGGAAGATCCATCTCCGTCGGACGAGGTGGAGTCGGCGGGCTAAGGCGATGTGGTGGCGCCGGATGGGATTCGCTGGGTTTAGTGGTGATGGTCGATGGGACGGGGTGGTGGTGGTGGCAAAGTTGGGCAGGAATGGTGTTTGAGGCATCGGATGGTAAGGCACGGCGAATCGAGTAGGAGAGAACGGCGGCGGAGGTGGCGGAGCAGCGGAGGCGAAGATGAGATGGTGCTGGAGGTGGTGAGATGTGGAGGAGGAATTTTGGCAGATTCCGGCGAACTCCGGTGTTGGCAGTGGCAGAGCGGCGGAGGCGGAGATGGTGCTGGAGGTAGTGAGGTGTGGAGAAGAAGAACTAGGGGTAGTCTTTAAGTTTTAAGGCTAAGGTTATTTTAGTCTTTTTAGTTATGTCAATGTCACAAAATGCCAAATCAATGCCGGAATAGTGCCTAAAGGTTATATCGGCACTTCTGATGCAATACACAGGGCTACAATAACACTTTTCAACTTCACATGTCATATTAGCACAAAACTCCAAAACATAGGTTCATATCAGTATTTTGCCCATTATTTTTTTAGTCCCCTACAAAAATGTATTATACCATGTTTTGGTCCCCATTTTGCAAATCAACCCACAAATTCAGAACGATTTGTTTGGCCCCCAAAGGTGGTTTTCAGGTAAGACTAAATTATTTTCCGGTGTGGCCAGGGGTATAATGGTAATTTTACTAATTAAAAATATTTTCAATTAAAAATTCTTAATTTTAAAATTTTCTTTTTCTTTAGTTTTTCACTGCTGCCTTCCGTTGCCACCTTCATCCTTCCACCAACTGAAACCAGTTTGCTTCCGCCTTCCGTCTTGACCTTGGCCAGTTTGCTTCCGCCTTCCGCCTTGACCTTGGCCAGTTTGCTTCCGCCTTCCGCCTTTCACTAGTTTGCTCTGCCTTGCCTTCCGCCTTCCGCCGACTGTGAATTCATGTGCGAGAGGAATACTGCTTAGATTGCTTGCTTTGAAGGGTTGAAGCCGGCGAAGAAGACGAGGCAGAGCGTTCTCAAGGGAAGAAGACGAGGAAGACTTTAACCACGAGGAAGAAGACGAAGAAGATGCCACTGTAGCGAAGAGGACGAGGAAGACTTTTCTTTTTTCTTTTTATTTTTTAAACTCGAGGGTATAATGGTCATTTTATTGACTAATTTTACCATTGACTTTCCCTATAAACCACCTTTGGGGACCAAATAAATTGTTCAAAATTTATTTGGTACTGTTTGAGGGTTGATTTGCAAATGAAGATCAAAATATGGTAAAAGATACTTTGTAGGGGACTAAAAAAAATTTTAAGCTTAATATTCTTGTCTTTTCCCTCACGTGACCATCGCTGACCATAATTTTGTTGTGATGCCAAATTATATTATAAAAAAAATATAAGAATAGGAGTTGCCCTAAGAATAGTCTATGAAAATGTGATAGAGATGGATGTAACTCATCCAATATTTGTGTTGTCAGTTGAACTGTCTCTTTAGGACAATCTGTAAATGCTTAAACTGAAGACCAAATTCCAGCAACACTGTGGCCAATCCATCTTCTAGCTGAAGATTACTTGGACTATTAATGTGTTTTAATCTATTAAATTATTTTTTATTCAATTCAATAAAAAATAAACATTAACCTTCAAATGACAATATGTGGTGGGTCCCTAAAACAATTCCAGTGACAACAACATTACTTTGGTTTGGCATCGTTATATCCCTGTCCATCGGTCACTTTCCTCTCTATGATTGACTCCATTATTTTTTATATTTGAATTTAAAAATATTGAATGAGTGACGGAGAATGAATTACAAAATATTAAAAAATAATTTGAGTGAATGAAAATAATTTAAAATTTACTAATAAAAAGAATAAATTAATATTAAAAAATCATCCAAAAAATAAAAGTGACCCAATGTTATTGAACCGGAGGAAATACTTACTTCAAAGCTAAAGAAAAAGTAAAAGCACAACCATACTTCTCCACACTTCCTCTATTTCTCTATCAGTGGCACACCACTTTTTGATGTCAAAATTTATGAGATGTTAAATGAATGAGTGAAATTGAATTGGAAAAAAGAAAAGTAAAATGAATAGATATAATAACCTTAAACTTGTCAAAATTAGAAAGCGTCTATACAAAATAAACATCTCAAATCAAAAAGTGTGTCATTATTAGTGAAACGGAAGGAGTATTAAAATTAGAGAAAGTCAGGAAATGCAATCTTTCCATAAGCTTATGGACAGTTCATAAGCTTATGGACAATACTTTAAATGTTATAATTTTTTATAAAATTTAAATATTGCATTTTATAAGTTAAAACAAGTAATAATATGTATTTGAATGTAAAAATATAAAAAATATATGATACAAAAAATATTTTAAATATTTTAAATTTTATATATAATTTAACAAATACAGTATATAAGATAAGAAATAAGTGGTATGTTGTTAGACTAAATCAGACTCCTGATTAGATTATGATTTATTCTGATTAGAGTTATTTCCTTATTACACCTCTATTGTACTCTCTATGTATTCAGATATCAATAATACGATTTACGACGACAAATTATTCTATCACGAACAGGTAGATCACGAGTAAGCTTACTAATGGACAATAAACTTCTAGTAATCTTAGGGATCACAAGGATATCATTAACAGAGAAACCAGATAAATGACATTGGCCGATGTGAGAATTAGATAATGATTCACCATTTCCAACAAGAATAGAATCAGAACCACGATAACATTGTACCTGATCAAGACGATTGGTGTGAGCAGTGATATGAGATGTAGCACCTGAATCAACGATCCACTAATTACACGAATAATGACGGCTGGGACCATTCAAACTGGCCTGAAACAACACCTTGTCCGCAATCCAATTAGTGGAGCAATCTCCCCGAGATATGGGGCCCAAATAAACCATAGCAGAAGATCAAAATTGCACAGAAATGGACTGAGTGCTGACGAGAATTTGAGCAATTCGCGAGAAACTGATTCAACTCGCGAGAAACATGTTCAACTCGCGAGAAATTGAAGGATGCGATAAATTGAAGTTACGCGAGTCAAACCGCGCGTGACCTTCACTCGCTGGAAGACGGGTTACCTTCACGCGTTGGACGACGGGAAGATGAGCGCCGCTGGATCTTGCAATCTCGCCACTGGAAGACGTGGATCTCGCCGCGAGAGCTGGAAGACGCTGATGAAGACGTCGCTGGAGGACGCCGGAGGAGGAGGGCGCCGCTGGAAACTTCGCCGCTGGAAGAAGATGGAAACTTTGCCGGAAAATCGAGACTTGAGAGAACGCCAGAGGACGTCGGAATTTGACCGGAACTTCGCCGGAATCAGGGCCGGAAAAGAGAGAAGGAGGGAGGCACTGAACAATACACTAAAATTTAGGGCTTAGGATCAGAACTTGCTCTGATACCATGATAGAATGATTTGCCGTCGTAAATTGTATTATTGATATCTGAATGAGTGGGTCTCCTGGCAGGCGGTCTGTCCATAAGTTTATGGACATGCCACTTATTTCTTACCCTATACACTGCATTTCTTAAATTGAATACAAAATTTAAAAATTTTGAAAATATTTTTTCATATCATATATCTTTATATTTTCACTTTCAAATACATATTATTACTTGTTTTAACTTATAAAATGCAATATTTAAATTTTATAAAAAATTACAACATTTAATGCAAATGCCCCTGAGGACTGTCCATAAACTTATGGAAAAACCGTCTTTTCTGAGACTTTCCCTATCTGAATATATAGAGAGTACAATAGAGGTGTAATAAGGAAAGAACTCTAATCAGAATAAATCATAATCTAATCAGGAGTCTGATTTAATCTAACTTATATGATTAAACTTATGAACATGCCGCCTATAAAGAGAACTACTCTTAAAATTATATGATCAATTCAATATAGTTCCACTAGTCCCATTACACTTCTGTATTTCCTGTGTTTGCTTATTTAATATTTCCGTTTTCAGAATACATTTTCTCGGGCAATGATTAGTTAGATCTTGTTATCTCCCGTTTATTCCATACATCAGTTCAATAAAATTTTAAATTGATACTATGGCAAAATCTTGGGAAAGACGGTCTTTCCATATGCTTATGGAAAGACGGAGTTTGATTTGAGTAATAAAAGATAAAAGGTCTTAGTTGCAATATTAAAGTTTTAGTATAAAATATGCAGTAGTTATAAAATTTATAACCCGGTTCATGCAACCCAAAAATTTTATCTTAATTTCTTCTAATTTACACTTTAAACCTTGGTCTTTCCATAACTTATGGAAAGACCGTCTTTCAAGAGACGGACTTATACCATGTTTTCCAGATTTTTATATGTACTTCTGTTCAGTAATTTTAGTTTAATAAAAATGTAATTTAGTAAAATTTAATTTTTGTAGTTACTATTTTTTAAGAGTGCGTCTCTTGAAAGACGGTCTTTCCATAAGTCATGGAAAGACCAAGGTTTAAAGTGTAAATTAAAAGAAATTAAGATAAAATTTTTGGGTTGCATGAACCGGGTTATAAATTTTATAACTACTACATGTTGCATACTAAATTTTTAATGTTGCAACTAAGACCTTTTACCTTTTATTATTTGAATTAAACCCCGTCTTTCCATAAGCCTATGGAAAGACCGTCTTTCCCAAGACTTTGCCATTTTTTAATGCACCATTTTTATTTTAGTTTAATTTTTTTAAAATTTAAATGAATTCAAATCAATTCAGATAAAGAGAACGTAAACTTAATGTTTACTCTCTCCAATGGAATAAATGCTAGTAAATGTTTCTGCCTATTAGTTGACCGAAATATTGATGACAAAAGATATACCAGGGAGAGAAGAAGATTGTATTTTGTAATTGATTATAATAATTTGCAAAATAATTAAAACGCTGCTTACCTATATGGTCATGCGCAACCATGTTAAATAATGGGGAAAATAAATAAATTCAGGTGAGTCAACACGAGAATGTTCGCCCAAAATGTGGTCTTATACTTCTTAGCACTTTTTTATAATTTATGAATTAAACCGAAGGTAACGGCAACTGCTACTGCTATCATTTGAGACCCCCTAAACCTTTTATCTACTGCACATTGCACATGGAATGTTGATTAATTCATGTCGCCATTAATTAAGGCTTAATGCACTATTTTCTTCGAATTAGTGACCATATTCCATTTGCGCATCCTTATCGATTTGCAATCATGGTGTCACATTCTCCTCTGTTTATTCTCTAAAGGATAAAAGCATCTAAAAACTCACCTCAGCCTGTTTTAGGCAAGTACCCGGGCATCCCTCATTTACGTGTCTTTTCTTTATACCTTCTGGTGACTCGGAGGTGGAGCTGAAGGTGGTTTTGAAGATTATGAAGAAGAAGAGTCTCATGGGTATTCTTATCTTTAATTTTTTTTTAGTTTTAAGATTAGGGGTATTTTAGTCTTTTTGTATTTGGTCAATGCCAAGTTAACGCCGAAACAGTGTGAAAAGGTTATATCGGCACATTTGATGCAAAAGTTAAGGTTATAATTGCACTTTCAGATTATACAGGGTTATATTAGCACTTTTAAAAAATAATATGGTTATATATGTATTTTACCTTTTTTAAAAAATAGTCACATTTCCTTATTTGATACTCCCCATTTCAAACTGCACACTTTGTCTTCTGACAGTTGAATTAAAAAGGATTTGATCCTTAATATCTTTCATTAAAAGTCATTAAAACTTGTGAAAAGTTGATATTTAGAAAATATATGTCGCAATGAATCTAACGACCAATCACACACTAGCATTTAAACTTAAATACTAATTCGATTGTACGGAAATTTTTTGATTAAATGAATAGTTAAATTGCAGTTTGAGATGAAATATAGGGAGTAAAAAGGTGAGCCATTATCAATCACTCATTAAAATTTTACTCTTTTACTTCGATTTTATTTACCCATTTTAACGAACAGAAAAGAAAAAAACACCTGCTGTCAAATATAGCAAAACGGAGGGGATGGGAAAATCTGATTAACAAAACCCTCCTTATCTTATTTTGTGCATCTAAAACAAAATTTTGAAAACAGCTAGTGGACATAGAAGGTATACAATACTGGAGTACATATATACTTTTTTTTTTCTTTTTTTTTTCAATGGTGAAGTCAAGAGAATAATGCCATCACCATCAAAAAGCAAGACGTTGGTTGCCTGCCATCATTTCCCAAACACCAAAAGCAAGCACGCGCCACTCCCCCAATCACACTTTTTTACAGCATCCGCCATGGAAGAGAAGGAGAAGAACAAGAACAAGAGCAAGAAACCAAAATACGAAACCCCCAAATCCTCCGACTTCTCCTTCAAACCCTCCTCCCAAGTCAAAGGCCTCCGCTTCGGCGGCCAATTCATCGTCAAATCCTTCACCGTCCGCCGCGCCCGACCCCTCGAGTTCCTCCGCCTCCTCTCCCTCCCCCCTCCGCCGCCGCCCGCCGCCGCAAGAAACCCGCCGTTCGCCTCCACCACCGTCTTCCTCCCGACGAACTTCACCATCCTGGCCCACCACGCGTGGCACACGCTCACGCTCGGGCTGGGGACCAAGAAGTCGAAGGTGGCGGTGTTCGTCTTCGAGTCGGTGGCGATGAAGGCGGCGGCGGACGGCGCCTGGCCGCCGGAGATCCCGCTCGGGGAGGTGAACAAGAGGTTCATCAGGGGGCAGAAGGAGTGCGAAATGGCGCGGTTTAAGTTCAGAAAAGGGTGCCTCACTTTCTATGTTTATGCTGTGCGAAGAATTGGGAATCCAGGGTTTCCGTTTGCCGATGATCTGAGGGAGATTTTGCAGTCGGTTGTTTCGCTCAACGATTTCTTGGATCACACCGCCATGCTCGCGATGCCGAATCAGAGGAGCATTAATTACCATGGTCCCCCGGCGGCCATGGTTCATTAGCCGATTTTAATTATGTTTTTTTTCGGTGTGGAGATTTCTCATCTTCTTCTTCAACTAATTCTTGATACTTTTTTCTTCCTTTTTTTAGTGGTCGGATTTGAACTGGGATATACTGGTAGTGGTAATTTTGTTTCTTCTTCTGTTCATGTAATCTAGCGGAATAACTGCAGTTTTTTTTTGTCGTTCAATCCAATAATTCTTTATTTTAACCATTGAATTGGAGACAGTATATTTTATTCATATTTCTCCAGTGACCTCATATGATGCCAATATTGCTAACAAAAGTTGGTCACCAAAACTGGTGAATGATCTTGGTGTATTAAGTAGATTAGGCTTGTGTGAGCAATTAAGTTGTCTTAAACTGATTTGTGCATTAATAACAGTCAGCATTAGATTAGGTGTTTGAAAGCAACAAATGAACATAAGCTACCAACCTAATTGAAAATTGAAAGTGGAGGTATTAAGGTTGCGTTTTTTTACATGGTTTGAACCGAGTGGAGTTGAGTTGAATTGAAACAAATTAATCACATTTATAAATGTATTAGAATTAAGTAAAGTTAAATTTCATCATATTAGACAAGAGTGATCTGAATTAAAGTACTACAGTAAAATTAGAAAATAATGACTAAGTTGTGGTAAATAGCATAAATTAAAATTATACTACTTACCTAAGTAAGTAAAGAACCTGCCTTTAGTGGTCTTCACCTTAACTGGTTTGAAGTTTATGGTGCCTTTTAAAGATAGTTTTGGGTAGTGGAGAAAATATGGGTAATGATGTGTGTTTATATTCATGATCGCAGGATTCATTATATAGTGGTACAAAATACTTATACAAGCTAGAAAAAAGTAATAGAATCTAATTACAATCAAAGTAATATCTACATTCCTTAATATTCCTCCTCAAGTTGGAGCTTGAGGATCATAAATGTCCAACTTGTAAAGTAAGGAATGAAACTGGTTACGTATGAGAGCTTTGGTAAACAAGTTCGCAGGTTGATCGGTAGTGCGGATATGACGAGTAACAATGGTGCCAGAGTGCACAGGATCCCGAACAAAATGACAATCAACTTCGATATGCTTTGTACGTTCATGGAACACTGGATTTGCCACAATATGAAGAGCAAATTGACTGTCACAAAACAAACGCATAGGAGTAGTATGCGCAACCCCAAGTCTTTCAGTAAAGACTTAAACTATAACAATTCACAACAAGTAACAGCCATAGCACGATACTTCGCTTCAGCAGAAGACCAAGAAACCGTAGGTTGCTTCTTGGTCTTCCAAGAAACCGGAGAATTACCAATCATCACAAAGTATCCGGAAAAGAACGTCGGGTAATAGGGCATGCAGCCCAATCACAATCACAGTAAGCAGTCCAATCACTACGGGAAGAGAGAAAGAAACCTTGACTAGGATGACTCTTCAGGTAGTGTAAAATGAGGACAACAACTTGCTAACGAGGAACACAAGAAGCTTCACAAACTGTGCAAGTGTATGAACCGAATAACTGAGCTCAGGATGAGTGATGGTGAGGTAGATTGGGCGCCTAATCAGACGCCGATTTTGCTTAGGATCATGGTAAAGTGGACCTTCAACACGTGCCAGATCATGTTGTTTCTCCATCAAAAAATCAGTCGGTTTAGAGGCAGATAAACCCATGTCAGATAACATGTCCAGAGCATATTTCTGTTGTGAAAGAAACATCCCATCCGGTCTTCTAGCAACCTCTATATCCAAGAAATATTTAAGCAGACCAAGATCTTTCATATGGAATCAAGAGCTCGAGTATTTCTTGAATTCATAGATAAGCGACGAAGAACTACTAGCAACAACCAAATCAAGCACATAAAATAACACATGCAAAGATACCAGACCACAAGTAAAGACAAATAAAGAGTAATCTGCTTTACCCTGAACAAAGCCAAATGCACGTAAGGCCTGAGCTAGTTTTGCAAACCAATTGCGAGGAGCCTGGCGAAAACTATAAAGAGATTTTTGAAGGCGATATACCTGACCAGGGGGCACATGATAGCCAAGTGGAGGTTGTGTGTAAACCTCTTCATGTAGATCACCATGCAGGAAAACATTATGCGCATCCATCTGATGCAGTTCCCAACCACGAATAACTGCAACTGACAAGAAAAGAAGAACCAAACTCATCTTTGCAACCGGGGCAAATATCTCAATATAGTCAATTCCTTCAACCTAGCGATTCCTGAGAACCACTAGTCGCGCCCTATGACGCTCAATGGTACCATCAGATTTGAACTTCATACGGTAAACCAATTTGCAGTCTTGTCCCGAGGTAGAGAAGCCATAGTCTAAGTATGATTGCGCTCAAGCGCAATAAGCTCTTCAATCATAATATCTCGCCAATGAGCATGCTTTGATGCTTCAGAATAAGTGGTGGGATCTGCACTAGAGGTTACTACACCCAAAAATGAATGTGTACTAGAAAAATTATCACAATTTACATCTTAAAATCAATTGGTACTAAGTGGAGGTGACACGAGACCTTATATGTAAGTTATTTAGCTATTAAAAAATCGATGTGGGATATATTTTTCAACACGCCCCCTCATATGCCAATGTGGAAACACTCAACGACCCAGATCAGGCCAAATTAAAGAGGATCCACACATCGACCCAAAAACCCAACATGGGCTCTGCTACCATGTTAAATTTTAAGGTAGGTTGGGCTTACATCTTAAAATTAATTGATAGTAAGTGGAGGTGACTCACAACCTTATATGTAAATCATTTAGTTCTTAAGAACCCTGTGTGATATATCTTTCAACAGGGAGTCCTAGGAAGAGTACTGTACTCCTTCCGTCTCATGTTAAACTACAAATTTCACTTTATGTCACTATTCATTGTCCAACTTTGACCACATATTTGAATAAATATATAAAAAATAATATTATCTATGTTATATAGTTGGATTCGTCGTAACTAACAATTTATGAAAAGTAACTTTTTATTTGTCGTTATTATGCTTAGTTAAACATATTAACGGTTAGATAAGTTTCTTAATAAACGTAAAAAATATACTATTAAATTTAAGATGAGACAGAGGGAGTAGATTGATTGTTTTGATTATTGAAACCAAGAACTGGTGTTTCATTCAATAAACATGTCAGTCTGAAATTTTTTGCAGGCAGATAACACTGTATTTTTCGTGACTTGAGCTTAGATCTACCCCTTCCCTAAACCAACAATCACTTGGGCCTTGGGGTCCCTAAACATAACTGATCCCTCAGTTTATGTTCTCGTTCCCATATATAGTATTCTCACCGTCCCGCATTAAATTGTACAAGATTATATATTTAGTTAAATTAAAAAAAATTAACCATATATTTAAATAGATATATAAATAATAATATTATTGTATGTGATATCATTGAAGTTGTCATAACAAGTACTTTATATAAAATAACTTTTTGTTCACCGATATTATACGCAGTTAAATATATTAATGATGAAACGTATATGTTGAAGACTATGAAAAAAACTATGTTCAATTTAATCAAGGACAAAGAGAGTATTTGATTTGAGATATCACCGACATATAAAACAGTTTCCCTCGTAAATTTAAAATGGTAGGGAAGAAACTGAGGGTCTGAGTTTGGTCATTTAATTTCAATCCTGACAAGATACGAATCTGGTACACTCGTACTATACCGTCTAGACACGAGAACGTGACTTTTCCCACCAAACTGCCAATTCTCATAACTACAAACACAAACCAAAATGCCAAAAAGATCCAAATGCAACTGGTCTCGGTAGAATCTAGAGCCATCACACAAAAGGAATATTTAACTCAATGTAATACATAGAGTTCGGAACAAAATTAAACGGGTCTCGAAGTCAAGTCTTGTCGATGATGTCTAAATATGGTCATTTTCAAAAGGTAGATTTTCGTTTCCCTACTATTGTCACACTTACTGTCTATATTAATTTATGAAGAAAGTACTCTCTCCACATGAGAGATTGAAAAGAAATTGATGAGTGTGGTAAAGGGAGGTTGGCCCTTCCGTGGGTATGCAGCTAATAATAGAATCCACGACTGTCACTTGGCATCTGTTCCAATGTGGCCCTGCTGCAGTAGAAGAATTCTACGGACCAAACTTACACTCCCTCTGTTTCTCTAATAGTGACACGTCCTTTTTGGTGTTAGATTTTAAGAGATGCTAGATGAGTCGATGAAATTAAATTGAAGTAAGAAAAAGTAAAATGAGTGGATGTAATAACCTTAAACTTGCCATAAATAGAAAATGCCAATATAAAAGAAACATCTCAAATTAGAAAGTGTGCCAATATTAAAAAAATGAAGGGAGTAATAGAGGAGTTAATTTTTTGTTTTTTTTAAGAATAGAGGTGTTAATATTGTTAATAGGTACGCATGACATGTATTTAATTTAGATGTTTGGAGTTAGTATAGTTTTTCTAGAAAAGGACAATCAATGTGTTCATTTTGATGTAAAATTACACGTTTCCTTGCTAAATTTTACAAATAAGAATGTTCTCAAACCAATGTTTTCAAATGGTTTATTCATTGAAAATAACAAGATTTTTTGAGATTAACAAACCAATCAACGGCAACTGAGGTGAAAAGGTTATTATTTTAACAACTACTGAGCTCAAATTGATGTTTTAAAAAAGTATCTTCTTGTGAGAGTCTCTTCCAGCATGTTTGGTTCATCATCAAGTGTTTGCAATTTTTGTATTGTCCCTTTTTCGTATTAACTGTTTACAGATGTGCAAGAATCAATTAAATACATTTCATAATGAATTAAAAATATTTTATTCAAAATAACGAAGCATGTAATTTTGGTTAGTTTAGTTGTTTTTTATATATTTTATTTGAGACTGTCTCTTGAAACACAGTCTTTCAACAAATTATGAAAAGACCAAGGTTTAAACTGCAAATCGGAAGAAATGAAGATAAAATTTCCAGATTGCATTAATCGGATCATAAACTTATAAGCTATAACTATTGCACGGTGCACAACAACATTTTTAATATTAAAATTAATTTGATTTATTTTTCTATCATTCTAATTAAACCCATTTTTCTAAAGGCTTATGACGGTATTTTCCAAGACTTTACGAGTTTAAAAAGCTGAACCAGAAAGGTACCAAGGCATGAAGGTGAAGCTTCTTTCTCTTTAGCTTTAATCATTCAAAGGCACAAGGCCCATCCCCATCCTTTTGTCTGTCCCACACATTTCCCTACTGCAATAATATGTTCCATTTTGGGCTCTTTCCAAGCAGCAAAAGATGATTTGGGCCATCTGAGATGTCATCCATGGGCCTTGACTTGAGTTGCCTTTATTGGGCCTCCATCTCATAAGATGCCCCCCTAACGCATTCGACTGAGACTTCAGAAGAAAGGAAAATGAATCACAAGTTTGGAGGAGGGAAACTGCCGACCGGAACGCCGTCGCTGGCCTGGTCGAGCGTCGTGGTGGTTGCGTCGCTCCTCGCCGGAGCCTCCGTCGTCCACAACATCTTCAAACCTAATCTGGTAATTTCATTTTCCTCGTCCAATCCTCTCGGAACTCTGGTTCCGCTGATCAGCACACAAAGTGCTTGATGAAATGCCTGACCGAATTGACATTACAGACTTTGCCTCCAATGGATGATAATGTCGACGGTGCTGCTCAACCGGAAGCCGGAAAGTCGTGATTAATCAATTTAGAGTCGGATGTAGTTCGATTTTTCAGAATTCTGTCTGAATTGGCAGTCATAATTTATCACTTGTCTGTTTCACATGTAATATAGAGTGCTAAACCTTTACAATGGGAATTTCATTAGTACTGTATTGGCATATTGCTCCAATCTGGATTTTACGATTTTGACACAGTTTCCTTGCATAGCACCAGCACCCGCATTGAATTGTGGGTTTACAACTTTAGCCTCGGCGAGGGAACTTGGTGTTCGTTATCAAGACTTTAAAGTACAACGTGGCAAATTATATCATGTCCTTAAGTACCATGAGCACCGTATTTTCAGTGTATTCTATCTTAATGAATGTGTGTTTTTTAATGTTTGAGTAAAGTGCATACATAACTCTATATAATTGATAAAAGTGCAAATATAACCATGCGATAATTGAAAGTGTAAATATAACCCTAGATATTGAGGTTATTTGCAAATATATTCTTCTCCGGCAGATTTGGACCGGAATTGGGTGAACGGTCAATTTTACCCCCTTTAAAAAAAGAAAAAACAAAAAACAAAAAATACAACTAAATTTTCTATTTTGCCCCAAGACTTCTAACCTAATTGCTTCTTCTCAACCCTCACCCTATCCCCAAACGAATGGCTCTAAGACCAAGTGCAGTGGTTGAAACCGCTACTGGTTTTTTACCAATTAAATATATTATTTCTTTCATTCTCTCTCTTTCATCTAACCTTAAGAAACCACCATTTTTTCACTCCACAATGGTAAGAAACTACTATTTACTATTCATGGACCCCATTTAATTTTCTCTATCCTAATTTAAATAAATTAATCCTCCAAAATATGTTAAATGTGAAATTTAATAATACATTTTGATTTTAAATTTTAGTTTAGTTTTTTTCCCAAAATATTTTCAATAATTTGTGAATAATTTTTTTTCCAGATTTATAAACAAAATTACGGATTTTTAAATTAATTTACAAATTTTAAATAAAGTTTACTAATTTAAAATTTTCATATTTAAAAAATAAAAAAAAGAAAGGTTGGGACACGTAACCTAATCAGAGGGTGCTACGTGTCCTTTCATTTTACAAAAAAAGAGGGCAACATTAAGTGGGACACATGGGCCAATGCATGACTACCACGTGTCCCATTTGGGGACAAAAAAAGGGGCCGCATCCGGTGGGCCCATGACCATGTGAAGGTGGTTTTTTGACCGGTTCTTTAGCAAGGAGCCTAGGGCCGGTTTCTTAACAAGAAATCGGCCTAGAAACCACCACTATGCGTATTTTTGATTTTTAGAGAGGTTTTTTAAATTTAAGAAACCCCCATTGCACTTGCTCTAATTGTTTCGTTCCATAATCCACCATCCGGAATCCACCACGAACTCTCACTCTAATTGCTTCATTCCAGAATATATCGCTGGTGTGCGCCGAGTTGAGCTGTCCATCGTCGCGCCGAGTTAAGGTTTCCCGTTTCCGAGTTGAGCCGTCCGTTTGTCGATTTTTGCATCGATGGCTTTGAGCGGCACTTGGCTCAATTTTTTGGATGGGTCTCAATTTTTCGTCGCTAAAATGGTGGCCGATGGTGGCTTGGGGCTAGGGTTTCGGTGGAGGAAGAGCTGGCTCGGTCATAGGTGGTGGTTAGAGCGGAGGAGATCACACGAGATCTGAGTGGAGACGCGGGGCTGAGACAGGGGTGAGGTGGTGATCAGAGCGAAGGTGGTATAGAAAGGATGATGTATGAAAAGGTTCTGGATGTAGGTCTTCAGTACATAGTGTTGATGATGCAAGCAAGGGGCTGGCAATTGATCAAAATATGCTTCCAACAAGGTAAAGAATTATCCAGTGCTTTGCCATCAACGAAGTCATTGTGCGCTTTGACAATTGAAATTATAGAATAGAGAGCAGAGGCTTTCAAAATATGCTTCCAACAAAATATGCTGCAAACATATTATAATTATTTTCATCTAATGCTTCAAAATATGCTTCAAAATATGTCCTCTCCAGTTTCTTTGGCACAACCACTTGAAATCCTACCATCTTTATCAAACGAGGTATAGAAGCTGTATTAGATTATGTCTGATTTTCCTGTGTTATCTTTTGGATGTTTGTGATATTGAATTTCTGTCCTGCATTGATTTGTGGGGAGGTAATGTGTTCTGTGTGGATAGCCAGAAGCTTGGAATTTGACGAAATTTAAAGAGTTGGCACTGGATGAAATGGAACATGACTTCGTTGATGGCAATAGAAGGCCGGATTTGAAGAGTTGGCACTGGGCTTTTATTGTTTGGGACGTTGTCGCACCTCACTGCGGCGACAGTTATCATGATAGCTAAGATTGCCACTAGTCCCATCTCCATGGATCGGCTTGAGTGGTGGTGCTTGATGGATGGTGCTACTAGTCTCTAATCTGTTTGGCAGGGCAGAATGGTAGAACATTGATGGGATTAATCTTCTGGAATTGTTGCGAGGGAAAGGACAAGGTGGCCGGTGGCTAGGTGATAGGGCCGGTGGCAGGAGTGGGTAACGGGGATTGGATGGTGTTGGGTTTGGTGACGCAACTTAATGGTGGCTGCGAATGTGGTGGAGCAATGCAAAACAATGGAGAAGTAAAAGGTATTTTTGTCCTTTTAATTTTTGTACTTAGCCCAAAGAGCATTTTTGTCATTTCCGGTCAGTCAATGACCAGTCAATGCCAAAAAAATGGTTTCAGGGTTATATTTACTTATGTATAATAGTTAGGATTATATTTGCACTAAAAAATAATTTAGGATTATATTTGCACTTTCTACAACATATATGGTTATATTTGCACATTACCCTTAATGTTTTATTGTGCATTATCAAAATTACGACAACATATTCTGTATTATATGAATGCCTATCTCACATACAATTCAACGAACAAATTGCAACAACAATACACTGCAATACATCTAGAAGTATATGCAAGTTCAGCCAAATGTTAACATTTTAATTTTGAACTACAACTATTATTAGCATTGTCATGATGAAAGAGGCAAACACACATTAATTAGCAGAGCGGCTTGCAGCTGTAATCCTAATTTTTAAGAGTAACAAGAATGAGCGCCTATTCTCTGAAATTTTAAAAAAAAAAAATGAAAAGAGCATCCCATTCCCCAAAAGAAGGATAAAAATGTCCAACTCCAAGAGTGTGTGAGATTAATAACGTGACAAGTAAACCGTATTCTTATGAATTTTGAGCAAAAACATGATATCTTAGCATAAATTCGGGCAAAGGGCCCATTGCGTGCAAAACGCTAACCTTAGAAATGGCAAGAAATAATAGGATCCCAAGTAGAAAACAAAAGCAGTGAAATTCAGTGAAACAGGATTCATAAATTCGGTGGCGGTTTATTGGTGTAGGTTGGTTCATCTGCCCCAACTACACTCCATAAATTACTTGTCGATTTCCATTCCTGTAATATTATTCTCAGTCTCGAGGCCATTTCTAGATCTCGTTTCTCCAGGATGAAGGTGACCGTGACCACGCGCAGCGGCCGGGAGCTCATCAAGGGCGGCCTCGACATCAGCGACACTGTATTTCTTCTTCTTCGGCGTTTTGTTTTGTGTTTAGAGTCTAATTTTTGGTGCCGCGAGTTTCATTGTTTGCTGTATCTTGGCAGGCTACTGTTGCTGATCTGCAGGACGCAATCCATAAGCGAAGTGAGTTATTTTGATGCTTTACTTCCCATTTTGTTCTGGTTTTGAATTTGAGTTCAATTTTGCTGCAGAAAGTTGGTACTACGGTATCTTCTTATGTAATTGGGGTTTTGTTCGATTCGAATAATATGATGTATATAATCTGTTGTAGTTGTTGTAATTTCCTGATTCGTTCTATTGTGTTTCATCACGTGAAAATTATCCTGAGTGGTGTTGAGTAATTTTTACTACAAACAAGTCGAAGGAGGTTTTTCTTTAGCTGGCGAAACGTTGATATTGATTTTCGAATATGATGGCATTGTTGAAGTAGTTTTAAGTTAACTATGGGGATTTATGGTGAGCAAAAAGTTTCAAACGTTTGCGTATGATAGTTTTTGAAGTAGACCGTGCTCGCTGCTGATGTTTACAACTTGCATCATTTTAATGTTCAACGTTTGATCATCTGATCTTTTATAACAATAACATGTTTGCTCTGGGGTTTATTACAAACTATTAGGGGTGGTTAAATTACCAGCAGCATCTGAAATCGTATCTGGATTTTGGCTGTTTTCCCTTTCTGGCGCAAAACTTCTTTGTGTAGCTGCTCTGAGATTTGTAATTATAGCTTCAATGAGAATTGCTTTCATCATTTCTGCTTATCTAACACAGTTTCTTATGCGCAGATAATGCATCTTAATCGATTATGCACATTCCTGCCCATTTTATCTCTTTTGCTGCTAGTTTCTTCAATGTGCTTGATTTTCACATTCTAACAAAACTAAGTGTTGGTGACAGCCAAAAAATTCTATCCATCACGACAGCGGCTGACCCTTCCTCTCCCCCCGGGATCCAAAGAGAAGCCTACTGTCCTTTATTACAACAAGAGACTCACAGAGTATGTGGACGGAAATGCTGATCGGTTAACTGTAGTTTTCAAGGATCTAGGTCCACAGGTTGCATACAGCACGCTCTTCTTCTTTGAATATTTGGGTCCGCTCATTCTATATCCTCTTTTCTACTACTTCAACGTGTATCAATATCTCGGGTACAAAGGGGAGCGTGTTATCCACCCAGTTCAGACATACGCAATGTACTACTGGTGTTTTCACTACTTCAAACGTATCATGGAGACCTTCTTTGTGCACCGATTCAGTCATGCCACTTCACCAGTTTCAAATGTGTTCAGGAACTGTGCTTATTACTGGAGCTTCGGGTCTTACATTGCGTACTATGTTAATCACCCACTTTACACTCCTGTTAGTGATCTTCAAATGAAGATTGGCTTTGGATTTGGCATAGTTTGTCAATTAGCCAACTTCTATTGCCACATATTATTGAGAAGCCTTCGAGGTCCTGGTGGTAGTGGTGGATATCAAATTCCTAGTGGCTTTCTGTTCAATATTGTTACATGTGCAAATTACACCACGGAAATTTATCAGTGGCTGGGATTTAATATTGCTACACAGACTGTAGCCGGCTATTTGTTCATGATTGTTGCTGCTTCCATAATGACAAACTGGGCACTTGCAAAGCACAGGCGCTTGAGGAAGGTAATTTATTTTCTCTCATGCTTGAAGAAATATCTACAGAAAACTATATGTTTTGGTATATGGGATGCTGAAATGTCTAATGCACTGTGCATGTGTGTAAGAATTTCAATTCTAACATCAAATGCATTTATGTTCATTGCATTTCTGGTAGCTAATCACTTGTTCATTGCATCAGTCAACCATATTGTGCATGTGGTTGACTTGAAACCTTTTTTTGCTTATAAGGTGTTATGATGTTTCTTTTTGCTGTGCCCCTCTATAATTAGGGATACTTGGTACTGCTGTGTTTCATGCTACTAATGGATTTATGATTAGGATATTCTTCAGTTTTCTTACTGATTTATTTTATGCCTCGTGACTTCTTGTTGTTTCCATGAGCTGATAGCAGCACAAGCCTGTTTTCCAGTATTCAGAGAAGGACAACATGAACTCTAGTATAGCTTGTGTTAATTTATGCACCACCCTTTGTTTTGCTTATCAATTTAATGTATTTTTTGCAGTTATTTGATGGAAAGGATGGAAGGCCGAAGTACCCTCGAAGATGGGTGATATTGCCCCCATTCCTGTAAGTTACTGGTACCTGAGAAATGAGACACGAGCAGAACACACATGTGGTACCATGTCACACAACATGTCAGAAATCATTTTGATTAAATTTATCGAAAAGATATACTTTAATTCCCCGTCCGCTCATTCAGACAAGAAGCCATTGTATTTGAGATAATTTATCTTCATTTATTTCGATTTGCAGTTGATCTTCGGATGCTTATGTTAGGACTTATACTGATTCACTATGTACTTTATGTGTTTACATTTTTTTATAGAGAAGTGCTTGGCTTATCAATATTTCCACGATGATTATTAACTACTAACAACTGGTTATGCTACATCACTGTTGGCATAAATGCAAATTCATACATTTCTTTCGTTGCACTCCCTCTGTATGCTTCTGTTTATGTAACATGACTCTTTACACGAAACGGTGAGAGGATTCTGTTCCATTTACCTTGGTGATACCTCTGGAGCCACGTCTTCGGCTGATTCTGGTTGGAGATTATGATGGGGTTGAATGTGTGATTCCTCTCAAAAAGAGGGTGGTTCTATTGATTCCCTTTGAATCATTTCCCCTAGAAAGATTAGTATTGTTTATTATTATTGACAGAAATCAGTAGTATTTTAAGGAGGGAAGTTTTGAGTTAGCACATGACACCTTGCAAATCATGTCTCCATGGTAGTGCGCTAAAGCTCAAAAGAAAGAAGATTGAGAAAGGCCTTTTCAATGAAAAGGCAAAAGCATTGACAACTGTGTTCTTGTTGTAAAATAGAATGAAGGAGCAAAAAAGGACCCCCTTTTCTTTATCCTGCATTATGATACATAGATGTGGTATCTTGAGAGGATCATAGAGCTCTTTAAAGACAACACAAGGATGCCAACTTTTAGGCTGTTATGTTTATAAAGCATCCTAAGACCATCTGCCTCCTCATTTTCGGCTTCCCTCCTTTCCAACTTTCTCTCCTCATTATGCTCTTTCTTGATTCACTACGTGCACAACATTGATATACAAGCACATGGTTAAATCAAATGGACTTCTATAAAATGATGGGTTGGATAAGGAGCTGATCGCGGTATCTATAAAATGGTTAGACTTGTGGATTTATTCAATAACCCACGGCCACGAGTTTAAATTTTAAAAAAGACAAACAATCCTCAATTTATGTTTCAACCCATATGAACTGAAATTAAAAAAATGAAGTGATTTTGAACTCATAGACAGCCTAACCTACAATTGATCAAATCTGTAAATAACTTGTCAATAAAAAAATCGAATTGAATTATACTTATCTTTTTTAATTACTTAAACTATCCGACCCGCAATCAACATGCTCATCAATTTGCCATGCTAGACAATCACATTTTTGTTTACAATACTTAAATTTTATAAATATAACCGTCTCAATAACAGCTAATTTATAATGTTATATGTAATAATCATTGCTGCCGTCGTTTAGTGATGCATCACATAAAGCATGTTATTATAAACAAGATGATGAAACATCTATTACAGTTACAAATTACAAATTACAATATAGAATAGGGACAAAATGAATGGCTTGAGGATTTGGTTGCAACTGATTTTGTGGGCGGCTGGGAAAAAAACTGAAAAAGAAGTTCCGGGGAGATAGGAAGAAAGGTAATAAATGGTATAGAAATAGAATGGATATGTGAGGTCCAAATACACACCAAGTAATTAGCCACACAGAACAATTGAGGAGGAGAATTTGCAATAATATCCACCCACGGATACTAACCAAAGAAAAATGTCTGTCGCAATCTCCACAATTGGTTCAAAATACCTAAAACACTAAGGACATGTTTTCTTCCCGCGTGATTTCCAACACAATTGAAATTTAACTTTAATTACTAAGTTTTAAAAAAACATGAACAACAAGTCTCGAATCAAGTGATTAAATGATGTATTTGTTGTAAGTTGGAGTTGTAATTACATGTAAAATTGACTTATTTTTAAAGTTAGGGTAGATCAGCTTATGCTTTTACTCTGAATATACCTTTAACTTCTAAATATAATTTTTTGACAATTTATCAAAATGCAAAACCTGTTCAACTCATAAGTATAAATCTTATCAAATACACACTAATTATCTGAGTAAGGCTTTTCTTTGTCCATTTTAGAATTGAAATGAACTGAACTGAACTGGATTAAAACGAGTTAAAAATAAATGCAGTAAAATAATAATAATAGAACTAAAATAAAATAAAATTTATCGAATAAAAATTAATCAAATCAAATTGAATTAATTTGAATTGAATTAAATTAGTTTTAAAATTTATCTTAGTTTTAAAAAAGGCCCAACGCACTAAATGATGATGAGTCAATCTCTTGAAAAATGGTCTTTCCATAAATCGTGGAAACACGAAGGTTTAAACTACAATTTAGAAGAAATAAAGATAAAACTTTCGTGTTGTATTAATCGAATTATAAATTTATAACTATCATATGTCGCATACTAAATCTTTAATATTACATTTAAGTTTTTGTACTTTTTTATTATTCTAATTAAACTCCATCTTTCCATATCTTGCAAAACGATTTTGCCAAATGATAGTGAATTATTTCACATTCCTACGTTCTTCTTTTTTCTTCTTCTTTCAAACCTGCATTTCCTTTATACATAATTCCAAACTCTCTGAAACTGGAAAAACAATCCCCACAAAGATTCTGTATCATTTTACTAACTTCACTAAGATTCTGTATAATTCACTAACTTCATTTAATGCGATTCTAAACGTGTTCGCAATGCACAGCACAGTAATTAAAACACTGTCATTTTAAATTTGCAAGTACTAAACTTTTATTGGTAAATCTGAAAGTTTTGAGAAAGAATCGTTTAATTAGAATAATAAAAGATAAGATGTTTTAGTTGCAATATTAAAATATTATTATACAACGTGTAATAGTTATAAAGTTTATAACCCGATTCATGCAATCCATAAATTACGTCATGTGCTCAAATGAGGCTCGAGCACGCTTCCGCATGATCGCCGCCTCCTTTGCCCGCCGCTCCGCCTCCGCCATGGCGGCGACCACCGCCTTGCTCATCAAAACCGCGGAAACCTTTACCACCGCAAGAAGAATCTTGGCGTTGCCCCTGTCAAGTACTCGCCGCTGACGCCGTCGTTGACGACGATCAGGGCTCTCATCGCCCCGATCTTGGACCTTCCGGGGAGAGGATGGCGGAGTTGGGGGAAATGCAGAGAGGGCACACGTAGGGGTTCAGAGGGACGCCCACACAGTCAGTGTGTGAGGACGAGTAGCACTTAAATTTTATCTTTATTTCGTCTAATTTTTCATTTAAACATTGAGTTTTCCATAGCTTAGGGGAAGATCGTGTTTCAAGGGATGAACTCAATCTTAAATTTGATTTTCTTTTTCCAAATGAAAAAAGTGGATTGCTATATCACGCCCTGTGTTTTACTTGATTACACACTGTATTTATACTATTTAGTATACAATATGTATTTTTAATTTAATTTAAATAGTTAAAATATGTTTAAATTAATACTAAATAATATTTATTATTTACCACCACTGCCGCTGCCGCCGTCCGCTGTGCACCGCCGCTGCCGTGCACCGAACCCATGCACTACCACCGCGGTGCACCACCGCCACAGGCCGCTCGTTTCCCTTCTCTGTCGCTCGTTTCCCTTCTCCTCCTCTCTCCGCCGCTCATCTCCAGTCTCCTTCTCCACCGACCATTCTCGCTCTCCTCTCCCTGCTCACCCTGGCCCGTTCTCGTTGCCCGGTTCTCCTTGCTCGATTCTCCTCCGCCCTGGTTCTCCTCCTGCCCCGGTTCTCCTTCTCCTCTCATGTTCTCGTTTCTCCTCTCGGGTTGGGTTTTGCTTGGCGGGGGACGAAGGTGGAGCATCGGTGGGACATCGGCGGTGGGTGGCTGGGGACGGGGACGATGGGCTAGGGTTTTGCTGAGACGGGGAAGGAGGGCTAGATGGTGACGGAGAAGACTGGGGACGGATGGCTGGGGATGACGGTGGAGAAGGCTAGGGATGGCGGTGGCAGGGAACAATGGCGTCGGCGGAACCAAAAATTAAAATTTATTATTTTTTGAAAAATTAAAATTTGTATTGTACACGTATATACATATTGGGGCGTAACATAGTAAAATAAATGACGTGATATAGCAAAAAAAAAAAAAAAAAAAAAACTGGACTCAAATGAAATTTTTGAAAAAGGGAAAAAAAAGTCTGAAAAGGAAGGAAGAAAGCAGTGGCGACCACGAAGAATGATAGCGCCCAGGTCGCAAGACGTGTCATCACCGCCTGCCTATATCCAGACTGTTGATTCCCCTTCCATCCAACGGTCCTCGTTGCTTCTCCTTTCTCCTTATAATCCCCCGTCCTCTGTTTCCTGAGTCCTCATAACCATCTCCCTCAACCTCCAACTTCGCCACTCTCTCTGCTTCAACTTCAAGGTACTTCTTTTGCATTGAATTCAATGATTCTTCGCGTAGAATGGATCTGTCAATCATTCTGCTTTCTGGGATTTCTTGGTTTTGTTGGATTGGAATGTATGCAGTTCTTGTTTTGTGTTTATTGCTAGTTTGGTTGACTTTAATTTATGCTTGTTGTAGTTCTTTGTTTAGTTCAACTGTTGCTTCTGTCTTGATGCATCTTTCAGGAAAGAGGGCCTTTTTATTCTGTTTTGGGAACAAGATTTTGATTACATTGATTGCACTGATCACTTGGATTTGGATTTTTTTCCCCTTATCAATTCTCATGGCATTTGCTACCTAGAAGATGGTGTTGATTTTCCTTTTTTAGCATTGAATTTCTTGAATGGAGAGTGGCATTGTTCAATTTGTGAAGTAGAAATGAACTACTCCCTATGTCTCAGCTAAAGACTGTGAAGTTAAATTGTTATATGTAATGATATTACTATGCAGGATCTTGTCAGTTCCGTTCGTGTTATAGATTTTCAAAATATCAATTTTTAAACGATTTTATTTGGTTTTTGATGGTTTAACTGTGAAGAGTCACTCCGTGTAGCTTTGGCTGGACCGGTGAGAGTTAAATCGAAGAGTCTACTCTTTGGTTCTAACATTGCTGTTCTTTGTACAGAACATAACCTAAGATATAATGGCAGAAGGAGAGGAAATTCAGCCACTTGTCTGCGACAATGGGACTGGAATGGTTAAGGTACAGTGAAATGCATAAGTTGATTCAGAATTACGGTTTTTTATGTTTACTTGTTTGATTAAACTTACAACTTTTCTGAATAGGCTGGATTTGCTGGAGATGATGCTCCCAGGGCTGTTTTCCCCAGCATTGTGGGACGCCCTCGTCACACTGGTGTGATGGTGGGAATGGGCCAAAAAGATGCCTATGTGGGCGATGAAGCTCAATCGAAAAGAGGTATCTTAACTCTCAAGTACCCGATTGAGCACGGTATTGTTAGCAATTGGGATGACATGGAGAAGATTTGGCATCACACTTTCTACAATGAGCTTCGTGTTGCCCCAGAAGAGCACCCTGTCCTCTTAACTGAAGCGCCCCTCAATCCCAAGGCTAATCGTGAAAAGATGACTCAGATCATGTTTGAAACATTCAACACCCCTGCCATGTATGTCGCCATCCAGGCCGTCCTCTCACTGTATGCCAGTGGTCGTACTACTGGTAAGCCGGCTTTCAGTTAATGTTTCATGATCCATTTGAATCTTGTAAAATGTTTCATGATCCATAAGAGATTGAATTTGATTTGCATCAGGTATTGTGTTGGATTCCGGTGATGGTGTCAGCCATACTGTACCAATCTACGAGGGGTACGCTCTGCCACATGCCATTCTCCGTCTTGACTTGGCTGGTCGTGATCTAACTGATCACTTGATGAAAGTCCTTACTGAGCGTGGCTACTCATTCACCACCACTGCAGAGCGGGAAATCGTGAGGGACGTGAAGGAGAAGTTGGCTTACATTGCCCTGGATTACGAGCAGGAGATGGAGACTTCGAAGACTAGCTCTTCTGTTGAGAAGAGCTATGAACTTCCTGATGGTCAGGTCATAACCATTGGCAATGAGCGGTTCAGATGCCCCGAAGTTCTCTTCCAGCCATCAATGATTGGAATGGAAGCAGCTGGTATCCACGAGACAACGTATAATTCCATCATGAAGTGTGACGTGGACATCAGGAAGGACCTTTATGGAAACATCGTGCTCAGTGGTGGATCTACCATGTTCCCGGGCATTGCTGATAGGATGAGTAAGGAAATCACGGCCCTAGCCCCGAGCAGCATGAAGATCAAGGTGGTTGCACCTCCCGAAAGAAAATACAGTGTCTGGATTGGAGGCTCCATCTTGGCATCACTCAGCACCTTTCAACAGGTTTGTTTAGTTCATTTCTACATCAATTTTACCACTTGTGACATGATCTAATCTGTCGTTTATCTTATTTGCAGATGTGGATTGCAAAGGCAGAATACGATGAATCTGGTCCTTCCATTGTGCATAGAAAGTGCTTCTAATTTCGAGAGTCAAGTGCTGTATGCAAAAGATTTCCTACTCCTACAGACATTGTCATTTCATGAATGTTGATACCAGAGAAAGTGTAACGAAAAATTCATTGCTGTTTTGTTTTCATTCTTTCTTTTTTGGTGGATCAACTGCAGATGCTACTGTGTTATAGTTTAGCTGTGTTTTCTCAACCTGTTATTCTCTTATCGGGTTGATGGTGGCCTTCAGAGTCGATTGCTGGATGTTATGATTCTTTCATTGTATTCAATGCAGTAGTTTCAGTGTTTTCATAATGTGTTAAATCATATCTGCTCTAAATATGATTACATAGAAATGGAACAAAGTATATAATCATATCTCTGAACATGCAAAAGTTTTGGAAACAATGTACAAGATTGAGCTTTGGAACTGAAAGATTAACTCGAGGAAAGCAGGGAGGCTCGAGTTTGATGATCTCTGCACGAGAAGGGATGATCATCATCATCATCTTCTTTGCAGCTTCTGTTTATGATCCTATCACCGAAATCTTGTTCCTCGCTTTGGTAATCGCTGAAGTGAGAGTTCCATCTCTTATACCTTTCTGGTTTTGATTCCCCCCGATGCTCATCTGCACTTAAACTTCCGAACCCTTTTATCCCTACAGCCAGTTTCCGTTCCCTTGCTCGTTCTTCTTTGAGAAATGACTGGTTTTCGATCAGCTTTGAAACTCTCTCGGCTTTTTTCTGCACACTAGCTCCCCAGTTGAACCTGCGTAAACCAGAATCAGAACAGGATTCTAAAATACGCAGCAAAAGAGAAACAGATGGCCAAAAAACAAACCCTCTCTCATCAACATAGTGAAAGTTGGCTATTTCCGTGATGATATCTCTGTCGCCTTGAAACTCTTCTGCTACACTTGCTGGTCCGTGCGTGAGAAGGTGTTCGAGTAAGATAAGGGCATTGTAGGACGGTCGCCAATTATGTTTATCGTGTTTCTGCAACCTGCATATTGCGTAAAGTTACACGTTTCACTCTAAAATAAGCAAGGTAGCAAGAGAATCACCTTTCATGAAGAATATCGACGATCCTCCAGTAATCATCGACTTCAAAGGCAGCGCGAGATATGGTTCTCATCGTGTGAGCATCTGGGGCTGATGAATCTCCATTTGTAGCATCTTCCGCCAATCTTCAAAAGAAAACCAGACAAGTGATTCACGCGATGCTATCAAAGGCGTGGGACTAAACGCTCGTTAGGAAGAACTTACATCTGAGCAGGCGTAGCATCAAGCAGCGCTAAACGGGCAGCCTTGATTCCGTCCTTGAAGAAGAGTGAAGCTTGCCTTCTGAACTCACGCAGCAGAAACTGGAAGTCCATGTTTGTTTGATGACGTTAAGGATTAATGAAGTGCTAACATTTGTGACTCTTAATGTAAGAATTGCAACTACTCCATTACTTATGTGCTTAGCAATCTTCAACCACTATATAAAGTGGGTTTTGCATATGTAACGCCCAGTAGATAAAGTTGCTTTAGAACAACCTTTTGACCATAACTGTAAGAACAAGGCAGCTTGTCTTTTGGGTTTTGTTTCCGTTCTCTTTAAACGTCATACTTCAAGATTAGAAAGCCAAGATAATGTATCTGCGGTTACATCTGTCCTAAAAAAGGATAATGTATCTGCGGTTACATTTGTCCTAAAAAAGCAGCTCAAATTACTTCCAGAACGTCTGAGATGAGTCAGATGACCGAAGAAGTAAGACATTGTATGCTTCCACCAGAATTTTGGTGTCCCTTTAAGACAAAGACACTCACCACGCGAGTCTGATAATCACAGATTTAAGAATTCCCAAACTCCGAACTGATGTTTCTATCAAATGTGGAAGTATGTGAACTTTGTACCACGTTCACGACATGATTTGAGTGGAAGCCGAACCAATCTACTCCGAAAATATGAAAGCAACAAAAAGTGCTTGTTAAGGAATTAGTTTTCAGCGTAAAATTGCATCTCAGCTATCTGAAGTTTTTTCCTCCTATATCTAGAGTGTTGAGAGAACTAAGTGATACATCTACTCCAAAAGCAAAAACTCAGCTGTAGACTTTCCATATGCCTGTTCTGTAAGCTAATGACATTAGTCCCATCTCCCACATCATATTAGGAATGCTGAGAAGGTTGACTTTCGATCCCGGGATCTCACACCAGTTGACCGATATCTCAACCATTGGGATATTAAACCGCTTGCACAAGTAGACCAGTTCCACATCAAAGCACCACCTGAAAACATTACAGTGTGAATATAACTAAGTCGGGAAGTCTACAATCCATTAGTGACTGAAGATTTGTGAAAACAGGTAGTACCTTTTCAATCGGATATTTGTGAAAAGCTTCCGGGCAGCAGCTCTAGTAAACATCTTAAAACCACACTGTAAGGACAATAGATGATTAACCTATTCAAATCGCCGAAAATAAATGAGGATAACAAGGACAATTTAAATAAGTTTAGATCAAATGATCACCTGAGTATCACGGACTCCAGATCCAGCAGCCAAAAGAACCACAACATGGAAGCCTTTCATCAGGAAGTTTCGATACCACTTCCTCTGAAGCGAAGGTTTAAAGATCAGTTGTTGAGATATTGTTGAATGAAAAAAGTTCCATAGGATGGGAATAAATATTCATGGATAAATGAGAGGAAAACATAAACTCAACTGTAGCCAGAGCCTTTTCCTCAAGATGAGCACGAGAACCAAAGGCAGCAATTGGAATATCTGAGATTCTTACTGTTGAATCACTACCCACAGAGTTCCCAACACGACGTGCCTTCCGAGCAACTGCATGGATCTGACTGCAAATCATTAGACACTTCACCCCACAAAATGAAAGAGACTTTTAAGCAGGAAACAAAAAGGCAACCAAGTAATTCACTTCTACACACATGTGGAGTAACAAAAGTTACCAACCTGATTTTCAAGCCTTTCCAGGTCATCTACTTTTGTCGCACCATCAGCATCAAGCATTAAGAGGAGTTCACCACGGGAATGCAGCATTCCCTATTTTACATTGCTTTCGCAGAAGCACAAAGCTTTACTCTATTGCAACTATAGTCAAATAAAAGTAGAGCAACATCTTGAACCAGAATGAGAAAAATTGAAGGTTTTGACAGGACTTACTTTTCTTATAGCTTCTCCCTTTCCATGGTTCCTCCCAAGAAGAATTACTCTCACATTATCAACCTTGTACTTTTTGACAAACTCAAAAGCTACCCTAGTAGTTCCATCAGCACTCCCATCGTCTACGACTATCACCTACCAAAACAATGACACCAAAAGTCACTTTAAATGCAGCGTTGAAACTTCCAAAGCAAAATGTGCAAACTTAATACACGTCAAGAATGTTCCGAGTACTGATACAGTCCACTAAATTTCAACCAATTTTCAATTTCTCATTAACACAAGTTCTTAGAGAGTTAATCACAAGCACAAGTTAATCAATACCTCATACGAAAACGCCTTGTCCTTTGCAGCGCGTTGTTGAAGATAACTAGCAAAAGGATAAACATGTTCATCAAAGACCTTGATATTTCAAAAAACTATGAAAGCATAGTATGGACTGGATGTAAAACAGGAACATATTGGCAAAGCAACGATTCCAGAAATATATGCTGAGGAAAAAAAGGATAATGCAGCATCACCAGAATATAATGAATTACGAGTAAACTTTAAAACAGCAAGTACCAAAAAGATGCTATGCTTCAACTTACTTTAAGGTTTCATCTAGAGCTCCGGGAAGCCTAATCTCTTCATTGTACGCTGGTACAATCAACGATATGTACTTTTCAGCAGGCTCGAATATATGAGGACATTTAACCTGGAATTATAGGATACATACTGTTAAACTACATCCAAACATACAAATCAACCACGGCAAATAGAATACAAACTAATTTTTCCCAAAATTTGCAGAAATCGAAGAAAAGCACGCACATATCATTAACGCGAGACTACAGGTTATAGATGTGAGCGCTAAACCCAATCAATTGCACTGAAATAAGGAAACCTAATTTCTGGACACAAAAAATACAGAATAAATCGGCAAACTGCATTTACCTGTTTCAATGAATTAGGATCCTCGAAGACTGGATGAGCTTCCACATGACTGCAAGCGGCAAAGAAGACAATTTCAGGTCGAAATTAAAGCAGGAGGAAGATCATATCATCATAGGATAAAAATCGGTAGGATTTGAAGTACTTGTGGTTGAATCTTCTTCGGAAAATTTCCAGAACAAGAGCGGATATCAATCCCAAAGCTATGAAGAATGCTACGATTAGCAGGAGCTCAAACGCCGTCCATAAAATCCCCATAATTTGGAGATCGATCGGATGAATTTGTATTGATTTCTTCCTTCTTCTTCCTTCTCTAACTAGCGACCTGAAATGATGGAGCGCAGTGGAAAATACTGTAAGACAAACGCTAAACAAGGAGTCCTAGTATATTACTGGACTAATAATAATGGTTTTAATCCTGCTCGAACAGCCCGTCTAGCTCAGTTGGTAGAGCGCAAGGCTCTTAACCTTGTGGTCGTGGGTTCGAGCCCCACGGTGGGCGGTCTTTGGTAAAATTTTTGATAAAATTTAAATACTCACTCGTTTCATTGGATGTGACACACTTTTCCTTTTTAGTAAGATTCCTTCATTTTCATCCATCAATTCTATTTTTTTCTTTTTAGATTCAATTTTATTCACCTAAAATCAAGTACATAAGGATAGTGTGTCACATCCAATGAAACGGAGTACTTTGTATTTTAAAAGTTAAAAAAAAATGTGTATTTGAATGTGAAAATATAAAAAAATATAATATACAAAAATTATTTTCAAAATTTCTAAAATTAATACTCCCTCAGTCCCAGCTTAAATGACAGCCTAATTATTACACACCGTTCGAGAATCATGTTTGACCGTTAATATGTTTAGCAACGTATAATAACGGCAAGCAAAAAGTTACTTTTTAGAATCTATTTGTTATGACGAATTCAACAATATCATATACGATAATATTATGTCTCATATATATATATATATATATATATTCAAATATGCAGTCAAACTTTGATAGAGAATAATGCTATAAAGTAAGTGTGTAATTTAAGCTAGGGCAGAGAGAGTATGTATAAGGTAAAAAATAAGTGGTATATCCATCTGTCATGAGACCTATTCTTTTTTATCTATATAATTGGGCAAAATACTGATATGACCTTATGTTTTGGTTATATGTGCCATTATGACCTAGTAAAGTTAGAAAGTGCTATTATAACCCTATATTTTGCATCAAAAGTGCCAGTATAACCTTTTGACAACATTCCAGAATTGACTTGGCATTTTCCGGCATTGACTATAACTAAAAAAACTAAAATAACTCTAGTCTTAAAACTAAAAAATGTAAAGACAAAATTACTCCTTGTTCTTCATCTTCTCTATAACACAGTCATTGCTGCTCCACCACCTCCGCCGCCATTCCTCCGAAATCTGGAGTTCCGCTCTATCACCGCCGGAATCTGGTTTTTGGCGCTGGAATCTGGTTGCAACCATTGACTGATCAATTTGTCACCACCTCAGCTACCTCCCCTCACCTCCCCATCGCCACTACCCAGAAACAGATCGCCCCAACGCCCATAAGCAATCCTTCACCACCAATCGAAACCTACCTCGCCACCCCACCACCTCACCTCCCCCTCGCCACCACCGCTCTTGTCGCCACCAACACCACCTCACCTATCTCCCCTTGCTACCACCCAATTTTTGGAAAATCGAACGCAAATGAAAATGATGCCCAATTCTCACCACCAGCACATAACCCTAGCCCCACAACCCGTTTCTCACCACCGCCATTTTTCGGCGCCACTCAGCCAAGCACTAGAAAGTGGAGAATCAAGAGAATAAGAAGGAATTAGAATCGAGAAGAAGGAAAAGAAAAACAGAATCGAGAAGAAGAAGAAGAATGGAAAATGAACCAATTTTCTTCACCAATGAACCAAGGCAGAAAGAACGAGGAAAAAATGAATAAGGGCATAATTGTCCTTTCACTTTTTCTAAATTTTTATTTTAAAAAAATAGGGTTATAATAGTCATTTCATGTATTTCTGGCCAAATTCAGGCCTTTAGGGTTTTATTAGCACATTAAAACAAAACACAAGGTTACAATAACACTTTCCAACTTCATGGGGTCATATTAACACAAACCACCAAAACATAGTGTTATATGAGCACCTAACTCTATATAATTTTACTCTTTTATTTATGAGAAAGAAACTTTTACTTATAATTTTACTCTTTCATTTATGAGAAAGAAACTTTTACTTATAATTTTACTCTCTTATTTATGAGAAAGAAACTTTTACTTATAATTTTACTATTTATGAGAACTTTTATTTATAGTTTTACTTTTTTAATGATAATTTACTCTTTCATTTATGAGAAATTTTTCGATTAGAACGACTAACGGTCCTATTATGAAAATACCAGTTTCAATAAATTTCAAGGTCAAATTATAACTAATTATACATTGCAATACATTTGAAAGGTTTTTTCCCAAGTTATAGAAATTGACTAGCGGTTAGAATAATTATCAAAAACCTCATTTCAATAACTTTTATGGTCAAGTTATATGCAATACATTTTAAAGTTTTTTCAAAGTTATAGGAACCGACTCACGGTTTGACCAATTGTAAAAAAACCCCGTTTCAATAACTTCTATAGCCAAATTATAATTATATGTACATTGCAATACACTTTTAAAGTTTTTTAAAGTTATGTGAACCTCGATGCAAAAAATAAAAATAAACATCAAATTATCTCAGTAGTTATTTTAATAATAAAATGACCTATCTAACTATTAATCAGTGTAAAACAATAGTCTATGAATAGTTTTTGGTTGATATTAAATTATACGACTAAAAACCTAAAATTAATGAGTCAAATAAAAAAAATCTCTCTCACTAAATTAACGCGTCAATCACAAGCAGATATTCTCGGTGAGAAATGATGGGGTTAATAAGAAAAGTCATTTTTAACCCTTAAAATGTTAATAAAAATTAAAATTTAACGGTTTGAATAAATGAAAGTGGCACGAAATAACATTTTTTATAATTAAAAAGTTGAAAGTGGTCAAAAAAATTGAAGAGCCAAAGACAAACGATGATAATAATTTTGGGGTCACAGTCGTTCACTTTTATTATATATGTTGTACATTGAAATTTCTGTTATTCTCTGTACAATAATTTAATCATTTTGAATGGATGTAGAATTTTTTTTGATTAATTTAAAGCTTTTGTTAGTTTTTTTAAAATTTCAATAAATTAAAATTTTTAAAAATGAGAAAATCTTTGAACCCACATTTAGACCAGTCATGATAAATTATATTGGTATAACTTTTAAGGTTTAAATTATAATTATCTATATTTTAAAATATATTTTAAAATATATTTTAAAATATTTTTAAAAAGTATGAGAATCTCAATTTAATAAACAAAAAAAACATCAAATTATCACATTAATTATTATTAGAATAAGTCAACCCAATGACTAGATTAGTTGATTAAAATAAGTCAATCTGATGGCTACATTAGTATATTTTAATAGATATTCTAAAAATGATAAAATAATTATGTTTGACGTACAGTAAAATAGTTTAAAACAAGACTTTGTGTTTAAAAACATGTAACAATTGTTTGAAACATTTAATTAAATTCATATTTGTTTCTACTTTTGAAATACATTTCTGTAGGTCACTGCAGCAAAGATACTTAAAAAAATGGTTTAGTTCTTGTCACACACATGTGCTTAGATGTTACAGTTATATATTACTCCCTCTCTCGCACCTCAATTGGCAGAGGGAGAAACAGAGGGAGTATTTATCTACAGTAAAAACTTAGAAAAAAATTGGTAGAAAGCAGTTTTGAAAAGACAGGTAACAGTAACATGCTTAAAAAAATTATACACGCATATTATTGTTTTAGTTTACAAATATGTCACTAATTGCCTTTAATAAAAGAATTAAATACATTTTCAGTACAAACCAGAAACAAAATAAAATTACGCTTCATCTTCTTCACCCTTCAACTTCATCTTCTTCAACCTAGAAACAAAATAAAATTACACTCCATCTTCTTCAACCCTTCAATTTCATCTCTTCGACTTCGACTGTGAAAGAAACAAAAAATCAACATCCAATAAGAGCATTAATAACGGAGCAAACACAAAAATAAATAAACACCCAACAAAAGAACACAAAAAATAGCCCCCAATTAGAAAATAACAAGCCCAACCCATAAACCCCCAACCGAATCCTCAAATAACAACACCAACATGCGAATCGTTCAAAAAAAAATCATCAAATATGCAAATCGGTCAACAAGAACACAAATTCTTTGTTCGAAAACATTCTTCTTCTACAGATCTACGGAAATCGTAACCAGATAAACTAGACCCAACATACAAATTCAGATGGGGTATGAAATGCAAGGTTTGAAACCCGGTCAAAACACCAAAAAAATATAAAAAATTGAAGAACATGAATATGGATCTGAATCCTCAAATTAGTCGGAAAACAAGGAAACTGTACAAATTGGGTGAAATTAAGACAAATTCTTTATTTAAAAACAAATTTTTTTACCGATCTACGGAAATCCTAACCAAAAATGAAAAAAATGATTATAGACATAAAAAACCAATGAACTCAAAGTTATCCGACCCCTACTTACCCAATCGAAACTCGAATGGGGTAAAGAAACCCAAGGGTTTGAAAACTCAATTTCAAAACACAAAAAAACGATAATCAAACAACCAACAAGGAGGAAGGAGAAATGGGTGTGATAAAAAGGAGGAATTTTGGAGTAGATTTGAAAGGGATTCAAGAAAGAGATGGGGAGAGGAAGAGAGAGAGAAGAAGAGAGTAAAAGAGAGAGAAAGAGTGAAAATGAAAGCAGAGGAAAAGGAAAAGAGAGAGGAGAATCCTAATTACAAGTCCAAGCTTATTGAAATTCCAACCAATTTAAGGGGCTAAAATGGAATATTAACTCAAGTCAACTCGGACTAATTTGGCAAAATTGATAAATTGTAATTTGAACTGGGATACCCATAAATGAAAAGTGTACAGTTTGAGGTGGGACAGAGGGATTGCGTAAAAAAAAATTGTCATAGTTAAATAGACATGTCTATACACGTGCTTAAAAAATGGTATATACATGTAATAAAGTAACTAAAATTTGTTAATAAATTAAACGTAATTAAATTTGTGATTTATTAAACATCAAAACCCTTTAAAAAATGTTTAACTGTAGCATATGAAACAAAAACACTGTGACTTGGAAAGCAAAAGACTTTAAAAATCATAGAACGTAAATCTTCAGCGATGTTTTTTTTATGTGATGACGTACGTGAAGTGAAAAGACAGTAATTAATCAAGAAATTCGAATAAATGGCTACATATTCGAGAACGTAGAATGTAATTTTACTCCTTTTCTCAATGCGGATTAAATTGATTAATTAACAAAATAATACTATTCTTTTATACTTTATTTTCTCTATGGGAAAGTGTTCTGTTAGACAGCGGTTGGATCAATAACAAAAAACATCATTTTGACATTTTAAAATCAGATTATAATAAAATATCAACGTGCCAATAAAAAATTAAGGACTAAACACTGCGATTGTGGGTGATTCACACACACTTGAGGTGAATTGCTGCGATCATGAAGAAGGGTCGTGGCTGGCCGAAGATGAAGGTGGCCACGCCGGTGACCCGCAAACAAACAGATGCATGAGTTGCAGAACGTGATGGGATCAAATGTAGAGAAGACTATGGGGGAATCAAGACCAAGGATCGAGAGTAAAAATGATGAAGAGTGTTAGTGATGAGAAGCATCAACAACATCAAATTGAGGTACGAACTAAAACTAAAATCGAAGTTGAGACTTGGAACATATTATGGGTAGATGTGATTAAGGATGACATGGTGCAGGCGAAAGGATTGAAAATTGATTTTAAAGCTGTTGTAATTGTGAATGGAGAACTTGAAGTTGAAATAGAAGAAGATGATGTTAGATATGAGATTGATTTCCGAAAAAACTCTCTGATAATGCATGTTTTGGTTGTTGGGGGGGGGGGGGGTGATCTTACTATGATAGATGTGAAGAATTTTATGCAGAGATTATGGTCTTTTGTTACTTTTCCTAAGTTGTTTTTCAATGAAGAAGGATAGTTCCTATTGAAATTCAGAAGTAAGGATGATAGGGATTGGGTTATGAGTAATGGACCTTATATGATCTATAACATGTCAATGTTTTTTCATCTCTGGAAACCTAATTTTGAGCTTAGGAAAGATATGATCAGGAATTGCCTATTTAGGTTAAACTGCCAGGTCTTCCTCTCCACCTATGAAGAGCAACGAGTTTGGGCAAGATAGGTAGTGTACTAGGGATTCCCATGGTCACAGATGAGTGCACTACAAGGAAATTAAGGGTATCATATGCTAGAATATTAGTGGATATGGATATAACACAGAAGCTGAAGGAGAGTATTAGCATCAAATATCTGAATGAAGTGAGAATTAATCAGAAGGTTGAGTATGAATGGAGGCCACCATACTGTGAAAAATGTCAATTAGGGGGTCACATATGCAGAGAAAATGAGGTACCAAAAAAGATAGTGCAGAAATGGATGGTGAAGAAAGATGACAAGAGTTCTGAAAAAGCAGTTGAGAAGGAGTAGCAGCGGTGATAGAAGATGAGTTCCAGAAGGAAAACTGAGAAGGGGAAAGCAGTGATGATAGAAGACGAGTTCCAGGAGGAAAAAAGAAGGGGAAGTCATTGGGATAAACCATCACACACTACTGGAAAACCCCCCTTTACCAGCTATTTTTTTATTTTCCCATTTAGATGCCTAAGTGGCCGGTGAAACGTTAATTTAACGTAACAGTTATTAAGTATAGCTTCCACACGAAAAACTTTTTTTTGCAGCGGTATATTTAACCGCTGCTTTGTGTAACATCTATTTTTCCCCATGTAGCAACAATATTTTTATTTTCCAACTTGGGTGCCTAAGTGGCCGGTGAAATGTTAATTTAACATAGCAGCTATTGTATTAACATCTTCTACACATAACGTGGAAGTTATTTTTAAAAATAGCTGCTACATGTTGCAGCTGTTATAAAAAAATAGCTGCTACATGTTGCAGCTGTTATAAAAAAATAGCTGCTACAGATTGCAGCTGTTTAAAAAAAGAAGTTGTTATACCTATTCCAGCTATTTTCTAGATAAAAGGTGCTATACAAAATTTGTATTTCTAGATAAATAAAAACCAATGCTCCACTTTTGTGTTTTTCCATAAATGATTAAAATAAATAAAATTACTTCATTAGTAGAAAACTTGACATAATAAATTGTAACTTCAATTGTAATTACATAAGCAAAACATAACTCTATAAAATTACGCTAAATCCTACAAAAGCTAAAGTGTAACTAAAATTCTACACACTTGCATATGATCATGAGGAAGATGAATAGATCCAACGAAATTTGGTGCCTGAAATTGCCAAAACCAAGAAATGACAACAATTGAACATCTTTCAAAATAAATAATATTCTTTCTTTTTTTTGTTGGAAAAAAAACAAGGAAAACACTAGGTAAGAAACATCCCGATCTAGACAATGTTCAATTTAGGAAAATAAAGCATCGTATATGTATCTTGATAAAAGAATGAGCAGGTAATTTTACTCGGAGAAAAGTAATGTAAACTCATTTCTGATGACCTAAGTCCCCACGTAAATCGGCGATGGGTGGCATTTGGAGGTTTGGACTCAAATCCTCGATACTCGTATAATCTTGTCGTGGTACAGACACATCTAGGCATCCTTTGGAAGGAAGACTCCAGGGGAACATTTCCAAAAGTCGCCACCTACACAAATATATAACAACGGGTCAGTTTTCAAGAAGTAAAATGCTAAGAAAACCTCCAGCATCCAACTTTTACACCAAAACACTAAGAATACGATAGACAAGGAAATTGAAAGCGCTTATTGCACCAAAACATTCAAAAGACAGGAGGAGAGTACATGAAGTACTTGAAACATACAAGTCATTAATCAGGTCCAGCGATAAGAAGAAGCAAGTAATCCACAAAGCCAACGTTAAACGTAAAGTATGCTGAAAACAAGCAGGGGAGATGGGCAAATCAACAACACAAAATGCAAGGCCCTGAATCACTTCACTAAGTGTATATATAAAACTAAGTGTATCAACCGATGTGTGTGCTAGCTATAATTCAGAAGCTAAGCTCTCTTCACTTGACTGTGCACCCAGTTCATTTGATAGCTTGTCACATAGCCGCAGGGCAAATTAACAGCATAAGAAGGCAAACTATTTGACAATCAAAAGCACCTTTAACAGGATAAATCAGATTACTGATTAGATTATGATTTATTATGATTAGAGTTCTTTCCTTATTATACTCTCTATATGTTCAGTTATCAATAATACAATTCCTTACAGCAAATCATTCTATCATGGTATCAGAGCCTCTTCTGATCCAAAACCTAAAAATTTAAAATTTTTGTCACCGGTTTCTTCCAGCGGCTTCACCACGCGGCCACCTTCCGGCGTACTCTGCTCCGTGCGGCTCCGCTGGATGCACGCGGCCCCTTTTCTGCTCCACGCCAATCCACGCGGCTCCACGTGGTTCCTCTCCAGATCTCCACCCTACGCAGACACCCCTGGACGCACACGGCCCCTTTCCGCTCCATGCCACTCCACGTCGGCTCCCCGCGGCTCATCCCTGACCACCTGGGGCGTGCGCCAGCGTCATCCCCGACTATCATCTTCAACTTCTGTTCCCATAATATCAGTTTCATCTCCAGTGAGTATCTCCAACACCGACACATCTTTCGTCGTAATCTCCTCAGAGGCATCATATCTTCGGCCATTCTTCTTAGTCCCACTCCTCCTATGGTTTATTTGGTGCCTTTATCCCGGGAAGATTGTTCCGCTAATTGGATTACGGACAAAGCTTTGTTTCGGGCCAGTTTGAATGGTTCCAACCGTCATTCTTCGTCGAATCAGTGGGTCATTGATTCCGGTGCTACATCTCATATCACTGCTCATACCAGTCAACTTGATAAGGTAATCGTGGTTTTGATGCTATTCTTGTCGGAAATGGTGAATCATTGTCTATTTCTCACATCGGTCAATATCATTTCTCTGGTTTTTCTGTTAATGATGTTCTTGTGGTTCCTAAGATTACTAGAAGCTTATTGTCCATTAGTAAGCTTACTCGTGATTTATCTGTTCGTGTTATATTTGATGCCGACGCATTTTCCATTAAGCACAAGCATACATGAACAATAATTGGTAAAGATCGTCATAGTTCTGGTTTTTATTTTCTTGAGACTGGGTGATAGCTCCATGCTTCTTTTGAGCAGTGGCACTCTCACCTCGGTTATGTGTCTCATGATACTGTTCAGTTATTGAATCGACGGGGCCTTATTTCTGTCACTTCTACTATGCCTGCATCTATTAGTTGCTCTCCTTGTCAGATGGCCAAGAGTAGCCATTGCCTTTTTCCACTAGTGACAAACATGCTACTGGTTTGTTGGATAAAGTGCATTGTGATTTGTGGGGACCGACCCCTATTTTATCTACCGGTGGTTTGTCTTATTATGCCATTTTCATCGATGATTTTTCGCGATTCACATGGTTTCTCCCACTGCAGCATAAGTTGGATTTCTATGACACATTTATCTAGTTTCAGAAATTCGTTGAGACCCAGTTTTCTGCTAGGGTTAAAAAATTTTGGACCGATGGTGGCACCGAGTTTACTAATCACCGACTTCTGGCTCACTTCATATCATGTGGCACTAATCATCATATGTCATCGCCCTATACACATGCTCAGAATGGCCGAGCTGAGCGGAAGCATCGTCACATCACAGAGACTGGTCTTGCCATGTTCTTTCACTCTTCGGTCCCACACTGTTATTGGGTGTAAGCTTTCTCCTCTGCGGTTTACATTGTTAATCGTTTGCCTAGTCCAGTTCTTGGTGGAAAATCACCTTTTGAGGTTATTTTTGGTCATGTGCCTGACTATACTCTCTTTCACACGTTTGGTTGTCGTGCATTTCCATGTCTGCGTACCATTGCTACTGATAAGTTTGCACCGCGATCTATTCCGTGTGTTTTTATTGGCTACATCCCTTGTCACAAGGGCTTTCAGTGTCTTGACCCGACTTCTTGGCGCATCTATGTCTCTCTCCACGTTCGTTTTGATGAAACTTTATTCCCTTATGTTTCATCTTCCGCAGCCATTCGTTCTATTTCAGATCTGGAAATTTCATTTCATCATTTCATCATCGGTTGGGATGGCGTCGCCAGCAGCCTCGACTCCGTCTTCACCTCAATTTTTCTTTCCTGAAGATGAGCCATCTCGACCTGCTGACCCACATTTGCCATCCCGTCTTGCATCAGACTGCGGTGATCTCATGCCGCACCAAGTGGTCTCTTGCCCGCACCTGCGCCCATGCCAGATGGTCTATCGCCCACGTCTGAACCCAGGCGTGATGGCTCGCACCCGGCAACAATGAACGCTCCTGATGGCTCCAGCCACACATGGCCCCGGCCACACACGGCCTCGACCACGCACGACCACGGCCGAGCTCAGCTTGCACTCAGCTGCCATGGGTTTCTTTCCCACACAGCCACGGATAGCCATGAGCCTCATTCCCTCATCGGTAAGCGTGGCATTGGATGGTCCACATATGGCCACAGCCGAGCCCAGCTCGCGCTCAGCTGCCATGGGTTTCCTTCCCGCACAGCCACTGATGGCCACCGACCTCCTTCCCGCTCCGCCATGTATGGCCTCAGATTGTCCCAATTCACTCCTTTCCACATCGCCACACATGGACTTGGATAAGTTTCCTCCAGGTTCACCACCACAACCACGTACCCATCGGATGGCTACTCAATCTTTTACTGGTGCCATTCAACACCAGGATTATTTGGATATTATTGCTCAGACAAAGCCCACTGATTATCACTCTGCCCTTTAGGATCCAGCCTGGGTCTCAGCCATGGATGATGAGATGGTTGCTCTTCGTGGTTAGCACACTTGGGCCTTGGTGCCTCGACCTTTAGATGTCAACATTGTTGGCTCCAAATGGGTCTATAGGCTCAAGTATCGACCAGATGTCACTATTGAGTGTCACAAAGCTAGACTTGTGGTGCAGGGTTTCTCGCAGATTCTGGGTGTTAATTTTGGCCACACTTTCAGTCATGTGGTCAAAGCCTCCAATGTTCGGACGGTCCTCGCTATAGCCACCATGCGTTCCTGGCCACTTCATCAGTTAGATGTCAAGAATGCTTTCCTTAATGGTGTTCTTGATGTTCCTGTCTACATGAAGCAGCCTGTCGGTTATCAGGATTCTGCTCATCCAGACTATGTTTGTCGCTTGCGAAAGGCCATATATGGTCTTAAGCAGGTCCCCCGGGCTTGGTTCCAGCGTTTCAATAGTTATCTGTCCCAGCTTGGTTTTTGTGCAACTCAGCCGACACTTCTTTATTTGTCCTCTTGAGAGGTTCGTCATTACTGTACCTACTTGTGTATGTGGACGATATCATTCTTACAGGCAATGACTCGACTCTTCTTCGCCAGTTCATTGATCGGACAAATAGAGAGTTTTCAATCAAGGATCTTGGTGCTCTTCATTGCTTTCTTGGTCTTGAAGTTTCGCCCACCTCCTCAGGGTTCTTGCTTGGTCAAGCAAAATATGCTCGTGATATTTTGAATCGGGTTGGTATGTCTGACACGGCACCTGTTTCTACCCCATTTGTCGCTGGTTCTCAGCTTCACAGCTCTACCAGTCCTCCGTTCTGGGATCCTACACTTTATCATTCTCTTGTTGGTGCTCTCCAGTATCTAACCATCTCTCGCCAAGATTTGGCATTCTCGGTTAACACAGTGAGTCAGTATCTTCAGGATCCGAGAGATGACCATTTCGCCGCAGTAACACGGATTTTGCGGTATGTTCGTGACACTTTTCATTTTGAACTTTGCTTTTGTTTTGCTAGTACTCCTGAGGTGTTAGGGTACTCTGGTGCTGACTGGGCCTGATGTCTGGAGACTCGTCGGTCCACTTATGGTTATGCAGTTTATCTTGGTGGATCTGGTTTCTTGGAGTGCCAAGAAACAACCTACTATTTTTTGCTCTAGCACCGAGTTTGAATACCGTGCTCTTGCCAACACTGCTTCAGAAGTGGTATGGCTCACTCATTTACTTCATGATCTTCGGGTTCCGCTTTTTGGCTCTCCACTACTATTATGCGGCAATAGCAGTGCTATCTGTTTGGCTTAGAATCTGGTAGTGCACAAGTGGGTAAAGCACATCGACATTGACTATCATTTTGTTCGTGAGTTGGTGACATCTGGAAAGCTGCGCGTTGCTCATGTTCCGACTTCTCTTCATATTGCGGACATCTTCACCAAGGGGCTTTTTCGTCCACTGTTCAAATTCTTCGGGTCTAAGTTGTGCATCGGCGAGTATCCGACGCTTAGCTTGAGGGGGTGTTAGGATAAATCAGATTACTGATTAGATTATGATTTATTATGATTAGAGTTCTTTCTTTATTACACCTCTATTGTACTATCTATATATTCCGTTATCAATGATACAATTCCTTACAGCAAATCATTCTATCAACCTTGATGAGGTATCAATGACGGTAACCGAAACACAATCGGGAAACAAATCACCGGGGAGTAGGACCGAAGGGACATTGGGAGGGAAATTCTCAGTGGTGGCCGTCAAAATCAAGCCACACCACCAATCTCACCGATTCCAGCATCCCTCCACCAATCTCACCAGCGCCCGCCACTTTGTTAAAATAGTCTTCTTGTTACTCTACGTCAGAATCTCCCTCACCGGCGAGGACCTGAACCTCCACCACCAGGTGGTGCCACTCCAAACGAAGCACTCGTCACTGGAAAAGAACCGCAAAGTTACCTGGAGCCAGAGGTTCATCATCTCCGTGCCGGAGAGCTTTATCTCCGATGAGAGCTCCTTCATTTTCTCTGACGTGGAGCTAGGGCAGGCCTCCTGCGCTATGCGCGCGATGTTCCCGATGGCGGAATGCCTGAATTACAACGAAGGCGACACGTGGGGAACATAGTATGCAGAGTAGGAGATCCAGGAGGAGGAGACGTTTAAGCTGCGCGCAACGGTGGAGGGAGCGGCTGTTCCCAGATCTACCGCCGCCGATCAGTTCTCTGTGGTAGCGGAGGTTGTGAGGCCGGACTTCTCCGTGAGCGCATGGCGGAGGTATTATCCGCACGAGCCAGATTTGCGTGGGAGATTGGAGAAGAGGTATCCGATCATCGACGACCGTGATAAGTTGGGGAAATTCTTCGTGCGGTGGGCGACTGTGGCGGCATCATTTTTGCTCTAATAGACGCCATTATAATAGACGTCATGATACTCTAAAATTTGACGGTTTGGAACTGACAAATTATCCATCAATTGGTTTTAAAATGGAAACCCAATATACTTTAAAAATTAACATGATATTAGTGCCGCAGGGTCATTAGGCTGATGTGTAGATTCCTTTGTGTAATTGTGTTGAAAGATACATCATACATCGATTTTATAAAGACTAAATGACTTACAAATAAGGTTTTGAGTCACCTCAATTTAGTATCTAATTAGTTTTAAGATGGAAGCAAAAAATATTTTAAAAACTAACAGAAAATTTTGTATGTGAGGAAATAATGTGTGCGGGGTGAGAGACTAATCTATTGTTGTGACAAATGTATAGTGAAATGAGGTGGAGCTAAATAAGGGGAAAAACTTAATTTAAAATTATTTTCCACCTCATTCCATCATACACTTGTCACAATATGATTAGTCACTCACTCACACATACAATATTTCCCCACTTACAAATTTTCTAAAAAATCAACTGTTTCCAACTTAATAAATTTTCGTGGAAGCTTTTGGAAGCATATAATACCTTGAAAAATTAATTGTAATGATAATGTTAACATTATTTTGCAACTAATAAACTTTTACTTCAACCCACATAATAATTTATGAAATTGTCAATAGTAGTAGGTTGTTGTATTTTCCAAGTTTGTATAGCTAGCTAGTGACAATGACTGCATAAATATATATGGGATGTCATTAGTTAATTAACGTGAATTGTTAGTATAAGTAATGGATCTTTGTGTTTGTAGTACAATATTAATAAAAAACGACCATTATGGGTGGTACAGTTTTGCCTTGAAATTGACGGTCATTGAATATATACAGTTGATATTCGCAACATACGATCTCATACTAGTCATGGATAAGTCATAAGACATTAAAGAAAGACTTGCCGAAATCTCTAGAAAATAATACTTCGGTAATATATGGCTATAGCTAGTTACACCTTTTACGGAGGGTAATTAGTGATTCTGCTTTTTCATTAGTGCCAGATCATTAACTGTAATTTTTCACTAAGTACAAGGGTCTAAAATAAAATTTTTGCCTGAGATCTCAAACTACTTTGGACCGGCGGCACTGGCACTGCATATATTATATTATTTTGAAGCATGGTTAGATGTGTTACACCGCCTCATTTCCAAATTACAAATATTTTAGTTGTACAGTATAAGTATAGTTTAGATAGTAATAGTCAATTTTTCTAAGAATAATATAAAATATGAAACAGTATAAATGGATCAACTACCGAGAATATCATTCATCTTTCATCATACTTCCTACTTTCATCTGCTGAATCTCCTCCTCTTTCATCCACAGAGTTTGCAGTCTTACTGAAAATGGCAAACCCTCTGCCATTAGTAGCTCCGAGAAACTTCATTCTGAGGATCAAAGTTCACTGCTCAAAATGCGAGAGCAAGACCAAGCTTTTTCTGCGAACAATCCCCGGCCTTCATTCAGCCACCATAGACAGAAAGCAAGGAACCGTCGCCATCTCCGGCACCGTGAAACCGTCCCGGATAATCACGCTTCTCGAAAAAGGGATCGGCCTTAAGGCGGAGCTTCTGTGGGACCAAGCTCCGACATCATCATCGGCTTCTCCAACAGATGCCAGGGATTTACAGATCGTTTCGGGGCAATCGAGAACAGTTGCAGAAAACAATGATCTTCAACGCTTCATTGACTCTTTTGATCAGATGATGTCGCAGTTGAAACAGATGTCGGGGATTCAAGGGCTGGAGTCGATCGAAATCAAGCTGAATTTCAGACAGGAAAATCCTACCGTGAAGGACAAGAATGACGTGGAAGTTGTTCGCGGCGGCGGACTTTGCGGTTATCATCAAGCTCATGGTTATCCTGTGTTTGATGGTGGCGCTATGCATGGTAATATGCAGTGGCCGCCATATGCCTGTGGATGTGCTCCCCAACCCGGGCCTCCGCCGCCTTGGGGTGGTGGTTATAGCCCGTCGGCGCCTCCTCATTACGACGATGCCCCGCCGCCGCCACCACCGGCTCCGGCTAGGGATGGTTCTTTCTTTAACCAGTTTAGCGATGATAATACAAGCAGCTGCATAGTTATGTGAAGAGGTTTCCGTTCACCGCATTACTCGTATCATATTCTCCCGAGTTTATTTCAAATTCAATCCAGTTAAATTCATTTCAGTTCAAATAAATTCTCCCGAACATAGCTTTATTATGCTTGTTAGCAGCTGCATAATTATTGTAAGATACATGAGTGAGCTTTGGTGTTATTGTTCATCATTTTAGTGCATATGAAAGGATTTGAGGTTGTGTGTGTAATTAAGGTTTATTTTTTTTTCTTCTCTCCATAGACTATGTCAATTCACACCGTTTAAGTTCATCAGAAATACATCAATGAGTTGTTTCGTAGCATTTTTTAAGCTTTAATAACTTTGGGTGACAAAAAAACTTCCAAATCAAAATTTTCCAGTATTATAATCCCTAGGCTGTAGATCATTGTTAATCTTCTTTGTATCATACAAATTTTATCGGAAGAATTGTTGAAGTTTTACATATTAACTTGTTAGCTTGTGGGTGAAGTTATCAAAAACATAGGTGGAGAACATTAATTACTAAAAAAATACTTTTGACAAAAAGATTATACGTCCAAGTTAATGCAAATTTTTATTTTAGACCCATTGACTATTATACGAGGTTATTTCATAATTTGTACAAGCAAAGTTTTGAGAAATACCGTCTTTTCATATGCTTATGGAAAGATGAGATTTAATTAAAATAATAAGAGGTAAAAAGTCTTAGTTGCAACAATAAAAAATTATTAATCAACGTGTAGTGGTTATAAAATTTATAACCCGATTCATTCATCCTAAAAATTTTATGTTCATTTATACTAAGTTGCACTTTAAAATGTCGAAATGAAGCGGGTTCTCGGGGTCACGGAAGCAAGGAGTGTTTAAACAAACCATTTCAAATACTCTGAGTTTTGGTGGCCCCGGTAGACTGCAATATCTCAATAGTTTCAACATCAACTAGAACTAATCAAATCAAAGGGTACAAATGTTACAACACTTTTTTTGTAAAGGAAGAATCAATACATCATCAGAAGGAATACATAGGCAACCAATGCAGTGCACTATAACTAATGCTTATTCATTTAAAATGTCGAAATAAAGTAGATTTACATGGCCGAGGAAACATGGAGTGTTTATATAGACAAACCAGGTCAAACACTCATCATTTTAAACTTCAACTAGAAATTATCAAATCAAATGGAGAACAAAACTTAATCTAAAAAAAACTTAATCTAGGTCAAACATAGTTACATAGAAAATCACAGTTTATACCACAGGGTACAGATTATACAATTTAAAATCACATAGTACCAATCTACAGTTTATACCATAGGCTACAGTTCTACAATTTAAAATCACATAGTAACAATCTACAATTTAAAAGCTAATTATCACAAAACCCTAAACATGACACAATCATCTATATGTCAAAATCATTTCACAGCCAAAAAAATCCAACAATCAAACCATACACAAGGAACTATATGTGTGTGTATATATATACATACACACATATATATATATACATACACACACATATATATATATACACATATATGCATACATATGCATACATATATACACACTAATACACTTTAAATTTCATCACAACAAGCAAAAAACATTGCACAACCAAAAAGGGAACAAGATGTGGCTTATTACGAAATTCGCAATGTAATCACAATCAATAAGAGGTGGGTTTCAAAAGCGCAAAACTTTTACCTGCACAAGATGTCAGTGAGCGGCTGCCCTCCATCAGCGGCTGCGCCAGGTCGTCGGCCTTGGCAGCGGGGATGTCGTCAGCCTTGGCGGTGGTGACGTCGTCGCCCTTGGTGCCAGGTCGTCGGGAAATAGAATAGAGCGGATGAAGAGGTGGGGAAATGGGCGGCGGTTTCAGAGAAGTGTGGGAGGGATGAATAGGGTTTCAGGGTTTTTATAGGTAGCAAAAAAATTTAACGGTTCAGATTTAATGAAGGAGAAAAATGAATGGTTCAGATCTAGTCGTCACATTAACACCGTTAATGAATACACAATACCAGTGCCTATGGTATTTAATGCAGCTACTCCGGGTTGTTTTGAATGAATTTTTTTGTAATTTTTGGAACCCGAGAGCAATATCGGAATGAAATTTTTCTAAACTGCCTGAGGCTAAAATGAACCCAACCGGTGTTAATATACGTTAACGCAGCTGCCTGAGATTGCTTTCAAATTTTTTTTTTAGAAACAGAGAGGAAATAAGAAAAAAGTTTTCTAAGTACTAAGTACCGGTACCATAACCGGTGCTACAATCATTCAAACCGGTGCTAATACACGTTAACGTAGCTGCATGAACAAATATCTAAGTCTGTAGCACCGGTATCTTTCATACTAGTGCTAGTTTAAAACTTTCTAAAATTCACAATTTCACCCCACACTTTTTATCGACTAACCAGTAACGTTGGATAGTTTTTTCGGTTTATGCATTTAATTAATTGGACCGATAAGTAATCAAAGGGTATAGTTTGTCCTTCCCGTGTACAAAAATTGTGTATGTCAGGTCTCCAAAATGGATCCGTACGTAACTTTACTAAAATTGAACTATTGCCCAAAATTGTGTTACACCGTCATTTTTTAATCAAATTTATTTCATATTCAGTATTCTTGGGTTAATTGAAGTTCAGAAATAGAAAAGTAACTTTTAGTAAAAATATATAAAGCGCTAGTACTTGCGTTATAGTATCTTACTATAGATGACTAACAAGTTAGGAAGTTCTAACAAGGAGGATTATTGGTAATGCTTTCTTGAGAAATATTAATAATTTTTTATTAAGTCCTGGCATATACTTTACGGATTCAAAATGTAGCACTACGTACATTCGAGCGGATTTTAATTTGGACGTCCGAGTGAACTTTTTGCCTTTTACACTTAGGTCCCTCCAAGAACCTTGGAATTGTCGAAAACCAAAATTGGCAATTCCATATTGAAATTTCATAATTCAAGTTCGTAACTATGCGATTTGAACATGATTGGATAGATGGAACATCCACGAAATTGAAAAGAGAAATCTTGTACAGCAAAATGCTGAAATTGCACTATTGCTCAAATTTTAATCTTGTACTTATAGCACCGGTTCCGTTACCGGAGCTACAACGAAAAATCATACCGGTGCTAAAAATTTTCCTATTTCCTGCATGATTTTTTCCATATAATAGATTATATGCACTGGTACGTGCATTACCAGTGCTCAAATTTTGGATACCGGTGCTAAAAAAAAAGCACCAGTACTTCTTTATTCAGATGTTTATACCGGTACTAATGATATTTTGAGCACTGGTATTTCGATATTGGTACAACTTTACCGGTGTCTGTATACCTGTTTTCTAATAGTGTAAATATATTCTACAATATACAGTAAGTAGAAATATTACTGCACATTATTTCTTTTATTTTATATACATTAATATTATTATTTCATAGAATAATTAAAAAGCACCCTAGTCAATCCACATGCGAGAAAAACAAAACAAAACAAAAACTTTTCACCTTAAATTATAAAAATCATTTTAAAGCAATACTTTGCATAGAGAACATAGAGAGCATTAAAGATTATTCTTATAAAAACAAGGCAAAGTCTTGGGAAAGACGGTCTTTCCATAGGTTTATGGAAAGACGGGGTTTGATTAGAATAATAAAAGGTAAAAGGTCTTAGTTGCAATATTAAAGTTTTAGTATGAAACATGTAGTAGTTATAAAATTTATAACCCGGCTCATGGAACACGAAAATTTTATCTTAATTTCTTCTAATTTACACTTTAAACCTTGGTCTTTCCATAACTTATGGAAAGACCGTCTTTCAAGAGACGAACTCTAAAAACAATTGACTGTTTATAATTAAAATAAGAAATTATTATTGTATTGCAAAATAAATCGAAAGAAACAAGTTGGAATTTGAAACCTGTTATTAATAAAGTACTCCTTCAAACTATTGATTATTTCGTTCCTTTCATTGACCTTTTATTCTGCATCTTTGTTTTCCTACGCGTTGTTATTGACTAACTTCCATGTCCCATTAATTATATGACACAAACAAATTTGACAAAGTAAACCTTCCTCTTACTTAAAATGTAAGCATAACCTAACTAGAATGGCATGTCTGATGCATCCGGTAACCTTTGTTCACAATCTGAATCGGATCTAGTCAACGTAGCATGTGTCATACAAAAAAGAAAAAGACCCCGGAAATTATGGGGGTGATTCTCCAACAATCTAGTCACCATTTTTGTAGAGAGTAAAAGTAGGCAAAGAAAGTGTTACCAAAAATAGAATATCTGTATTTATACTATTCCTAAATCCTAATATCCTTTGGTCTATGACCTGGTTTCCTCTGTCTTCTAGTGACTGGCCCAATACCAACCCTCATTAGATGTGTCTTGGGTTATGAGATCTTTCTCTACGTGGTAGGTCTGCCGGCCCAATTGGGGTTTAACCCCAATATGCTATCAACAGTCCCCAGGAAAATTAAGTGATCTTCTAACCTTCGAGATCCCATCTTATCGAAGGTTCGCCGTTGTCATCAATCTATGGTCATCGAAGGCTGTTCTTAATCCCTGGGGTCAACCTTTGAGTTGTAGTCATCGAAAACTATTCTTAATCAGTAGAGGATAACATTCGAACCGTAATCGTCGAAGGTTTAGCTCTAAGTGTCAGGGGTTTAGCTTTCGAGCTTTAGCTTTACAAGGTTATGTTTAATCTTACTGCAGACCTTAGTTGACTATGATGTGGGGGGTCTTCGAAGGTATTTTACTCGTTGGCCGAGTGGAAAAGCACTTGGATTTTTTCTAGATATTTTGACCTTTGGGCTTCCTAAGGAAAGCACGTGAATGGGACATTAAGTGAGAGACGTCACATGCTGACAACTTTTAAATAGGGTTTTCAGCTTTTTTACGCCTTTTCATGTTTCCCGCCATTTTAGGGGATGATTGCTCCACATTTTTCTCTCTTCTTCCTCTATATATAACTCATAAAAATGCCTTTTTCTTCCCTCACTTTTCACTATTCTGCTTGCAGGTTCTTTTTCTTCGAGCATCTCTATTGTGTTATCTTCTTCATCCCCTAAGCTCTAGTTTTCCTCTCCTTGTTTTAACAAGTAAGTTCTTATGGATTCGAACCCTATCCATGTTTTCCCTTCCTCTTCTTCCCCCTAGATCCTGAGAGAAGTAACGAGGGAGTGAGCTTATCCCAAGTGAGGTTTTTGGGTGAGGAATCTCCTCAGTCGGTTGAAATTCTGGCTGATTCTGAACATACAGAGTCTGTGAGTCCCGCTTGCAGCTCAAGCGAGGTGACCGATCCCAACTAGGGGATTAATTCTAGTATGGTTAAGGCCAATGAGTCTTGTGGGTTCGCCAGAGAGGGGGTAAATGAGTCTTTGAAGGGTACTCTCAAATGTGTAGAGATTTCTACGGGTGAGAAAGTTGCATGAGAAATTATATACGAACCTTCGAAGAGGAGGTTTATCCATTCGAACACCGAATCATCATCGAACGGTGATGGTTCGGCAGAGTATGCCTTTCCCGAAGACATACAAAATCTTATCGATGAGATTCCATCTTACCAGCGCATTCCTCCCGACACTGATCTGAGGGCTCTCGAAGTAGATGATCGAGACTCTCTACCCCAAGGAAGGGCCATGACCTACAATAGACATATTAGGTCTGGTCTTTTCTTCCATTTTCCTTCCTTGCTATCGAGTTTACTGGAAGAGTTTGATGTGAGCTTGTCCCAGCTCTATTCTAATGTGATAGTAATAATAATGGCCTTCCTAGTTCGTTGTAGGGAAGTAAACGTTGAGCCTCGTTACGAAGTGTTTCGGGCTATATACCTTTTGATTAGTTTTCGAGATGTAAAAGGAACCTTCACTCTGAGCAATAAACCTTTTGGTCAAAATTTTATAATCCCCCCCTCTAATAGCTCCGGGTGGCATAATAAAGTGTCATCCTTTGACTAGTCGGGAGCCTATCAAACTCCTCTATGGAATCCCAAGGTTATTGTTGAAATGAGAAAGGGAAAGTTCTTAGTTCTTGAGAGAATTTGCGAGGACATAGACTGTCTTTGAGCGCCTGAACCCTTAGATACCAATATTTATTGTCCTGAGACTGCTAAGGGTGCAAAACCTTTTGTATGGCCGGAGTGGGTCTACGAAAGTGTCTATGCCTCGGCCAGTCATTGAACGTTCAAAGAGGATCATTCCGTAAGTGCTAATAAAAGGAAGAGGGGGGATTATAGACCACCCTGCCCAAGACCTATCCAATCTTTGGATCCGCTGCGAGGGGTGATTATTGAATAGATAGCCTCTTCGGACTCTTCTGAAGGTCTTTGGGCTTCTGTTTTTAGAAGTTTATATTCTTCTTTTGTTATGGCTTGTAACCCACTTGTTCTCTTTGTGCAGTGAGCCATGCACATGACTTTGTTAATGCTCTCAAATGTGAAGGAACTTTCGAGACAAAGATGCCAGCTAGGAAACCTACTCCAGCTCACTTACTGATGGGGTCTTGGGAAAAACCCCCTATCCAAGAGTGACAGCCGAAGAAGCAGAGGGTAAAAGATGTTGGACCCTCCTATGAGGTTGACAATGAAAACTTGTATGATGAGGTTGACAACAAAAACCTGTCTCGGGAGTACCTTGGGGATTTAGGCACCGAACCTTCAGTATGTTATGTTTTCCTTGTCTAATATTTTGTTGGTTCCATATGCACATATGTTATTATTAACTTCTTTTTCTTTTTCGCAAGCGGTGTCGTCTATTCCATTAGCCTTGCAGTCATCTAGTATCTTTGACGACCAAGTCATATCCCTCCTGCAAGGGCCTATCGAAGCAGCAGTCGAGGCGGCCCGGCAAGAAAAGTGAGTGAAGATGAAGAATGAGATGGCAGACAAGGAGGGGGAGCTAAAGAAAGTGAAAGAGAAGGAAATGCGCATTTTGAAGAAGCTTACGACTGAGTCCTAACATGTGCTACTGTCAACCTTTGTTGACAAGCTAATGGTGTCCTGAGACATAAGCGATGCCTATGTTCACCTTCTGGGGCTTGGCAAGGCGTGGGCTCGCACCGACGTCTATAACTGGGCAGTTGATTGCCTCAGCGCTGAAGATGTTAAGGCTCTCAAGGCTCGTACTAATGCCGAGGCTAAGGATAAGCTGCAAAAAGGTTGGGGTCAGTTAATCAGTCTAGGCGGCTTCAAATGCCAACTTCTCGAGGCCCTCAAGAAGAGGAACCGGTTCTATTCAGCTTTGGAGCTTTGAGACTTTGTTGTTCCTGGCCCTTCTTCAAAGACAGGTAGTAAGTTATCCAAGGGGAGTAAGGATAAGGCAGAGGACAGCCATGGCGGTATCGCAAATGGTGAGACTAACCCTAGCGTAGGTCATGAGGGACGAGATGTATTAAATCTACTCATCTCTTTTGTTAAGTGATGTTTTATAATCCTAAACAAAATTTTGATCGAATGCTTTGATGATGTTAAGATAATCGAACCTATTTTATAAATTTTATCTGTTTAAGTAGTTAACTGTGTTTGTTTACTTTATAGAATACTCTAATGCAAGATGAGCTAGAAAAAATAGTTCAAGAGCTCGCTACAGTTAAGGTAGAGTTCTCGAAGGCCCTGACTAGCTTGGATAGCCTAAGCGAGGATTTATCCAAGGCTAACAAAGAGCTGTCATCGTGGCAAGATGGCGGCCACCCTTCAATAAGGGAGATTTTTTAATAAATTGAATGACGACCCTACGAATGGTCGATCGGTTATTGCCCTCGCCATAGTAGATGAGCATGTAGTTATACCAAACTCAGCCATCAGGATACTTTACGAGAGATGATGAATGAATACTCTATCTTGCATAGTGTCTTACTGATGCCAGGTTATATCGAAGTTTAAGTCAGTGGGGTGATAGCAGGCGCTATCAGGATAAGATCCAGGAGCTCGAGTTTCAGGTTAGCAAAATGACTAAACAAAATAAATTTCTCACCGAAGAAATGTCTCGGTTACAAAGAGTCATCGATGATAACTAGTTGTTTTGCATTGAACTTGTTAGTAAGAATTCCCAACTTTTGAGCCAGGTATCGGCCCATGCTGCCACCATACAACTGTATTAAGATAGTCTTCGAGCACATGGGTTATCGTACGAGATCCTTGATATGGGCCCTATTGGTGACATGTTTAGGTTTTTGTATGATACCGAGATGGATTTTCTTCGAAAGGATTTAGATAGAGATACGGGTTATCATGCGGCCTTTGATGCAATTTACGAGTGGAAAGAGCGCCTTCGGTCAGAGAATAATACTCGCTCTCAAGGAGCAGGTCCATCGAGTAAAGGCCCTTCGTCCAATATTCCTCCGAAGAGTAAATGTTCCAGAAGGATTTCCAAGAAGGAAAATCAATCGAAAGGGAATATTCAGGTGAAGCGGAAAATTCAAAGTAAACCTTAGCCTCAGGTTACAATTCCCCTTATTGGCTCTTCTAGTCGAGTATTGTCGGTCAATTAAAGGCAATTATGCTCTGAACCGCCTTAAATTAAAGGTGGTTCAAGGCATAACTACCTTCAATCAACAAAAAATTGCCTTTAAAGTGTTTAGGGGGACACGATTATGGGTTTCCGAACTCGGAAACCATGAATAAAGACGGTTATAAGGGAACTGCATTCCATTGCTACCTTTAATAGGGGCTCTCACTAGTGAGTGTAGGAACAAAGAAAATAAAATACTCATGATTATTTAACCCATTTGTATCTTGTTGAATCGACCAAATTATTCATCCACTCATGCATGGCAGAGGCAGGAAATTTATATAGTGAGGTAGGAATTTTTTTTTTTCGTATCAAAGGGGACTGATAGGAAAATTTTCAAAGTTACTTCCAGTAAATTTTTATATCCCTTCTGTTTTGTTATTTATGGCACATTTATTATAAATGGTTGATTTTTTTATTTGATATCCTTTCCATTTTTGGCAAGATTCCTTCAATTTCATCTACTTTTTTTACTTTCTACATTCAATTTCATCCACTCATTTTCTTCACCTAAATCCAAGCACCTAATCTTATAGTGACATAAATAGAAAAACAGAGGGAGTAATATTTTTTCGTGACGAGGCTAAAGTCTACTCTGCCCCTTTATAGTTCTGTCACTGCATTCATTAGTGAAGGTTAATGTTCAATGATTTTTCTTTTACGACGCCATAATGTAACATTCGGATCTCGATTAAATATATGACGCCAAATGATTTTCTTTTTCATTTATATGACACTTTATATGACGCCAAATCTCGATTAATTTCAACTATTCTCTTCATTGCATGATTTTTTTTCACAGAAACGTTGTTTAATTTGTTGTATCTACATACTCAGATCAAATGCCCTAATGCGCTTACTTCCTCCGAGGAACTTCATCATCAAGCTCAAAAGTCGGTGCTGCTCAAACAATGTTATGGAGATGAAAAGATATCGACGTAAAACTCGAGGTGTTCATTCCATGTAGGTGGATCTAGGCGGCGAGACAGTGGCCATCTCTGGCACGGCGACGCCCACCAAAATAATCACGCACTCTAACATGGTTTAGGTCTGAAGGTACCGCTTTTGTGGGAGCAATCTGTAGCCCAGTCACTTTTGGATGCGCAGGATATACTCAGAGCTTTCGAGACAGTACTATTAGAATCATGAAATCTTATCATAGTCCATTTCATGGTTAACCATTGATCTTATATATTGAGTCGCAACTCTATCAACATGGATTGTGTGCTCTGATACCATTGTTAAGGAAATAGAAACCATTTCCTTGTATGAAATGTTATAAATGGTAGTTACCTTATAGAATTGATTTCCTTATAGAATTAGGATCCTGTTCAGGTTAGACTCTGGTTTATTGTAGCTCTATATATTGTGACCCCCATGATTGATGATATGTGTCATTAATGTGATATTCAATGCACCATAATAAATTCTTTTATATTTTATCTACCATATTAAAATTATGGGCTCATATTATAAAATCAATAATTGTATTATGGGCTCATATTATTAAATCAATAAGTGTAGGGATAACCCATGATGTTATATATTGAGTTCTAACTCTGTCAACCATCAATGTGGGATACTAACCCTTAGTGTGGGACACTAACAGGTACAACGGGACTAATGCGACCGTTAACTTGAAAGATATTGAAGCGTCAGCTGAAATCAAGCTGAAATCAATCGCCGGCGGTGGTGATGGCGGCTGCATCGGGATTTTTGGTGTATCTTCTTCATGTTGTGGTAGCTTGATGCAGCTGCTCTTGTCCATGTACCGGTGAATCGAGAAGGAGATTATAATATTGGCGGTTCAAGTAATTTTTTATCACGTGTTTCTTCTGGATATATTCCGATGCCACATGCAGGGCTCTCGCCACCGTGGTGCGGTGGTTACGCTCCATCGGCGCTGCCAATGAAGACTAATGACGACGCTCCTCCACCACCACCACCTCTGAAGATGTTTGATTCATTTTTCTACTGATTCAGTGACGAATATAGTAGCATTCATCATCAATCTCCGGCGAACCACCCATCTCCGGAGCATGCGACGGTGGAGGAGGTTGTGTTCCAACGGTACGGTAAATATACCGTATTCCTCACGCGTATGTACAGTGTTGCGTTAATATTAGAGGCCGACACGCGAAAGCTTCATCTCGCCTGCTTTTTGGATTTTTGTTTTCTTTTCCGCACATTTCTTTTCCTTTTTTACTTTTTCTTGTTTTGTTTTTTTCCAGTATTTGTAATTCATATTTTACACAATTTTTTTATTTTAAAATATTTGTATTAAAATATAAATAAATAGTAGATACAATTGTACATTTTTTTTAATCAATATGATATAAATGAAAATTCATTTATATATTAATTAAATTCATTTATATATTATTCTATTAGCATAAAACTCACATGTAAACAAGTAATGATTATGAAATAGTTTATAAATCCATAATATTCATATGAAATATAAAATGTCACAAATTAAATAAATATTCTTTAAGAAGAAGATATAGAGTAAACCATTGGAGTAAATACACTATAACAATTGTAAAAAGTTACTTTAGCAGCTGAATAATAGAGTAAACCATTGATCTGACTTTGATTCCGCCGACGGCGGTGCGCTTGTTGCCGAGGAAATGAGGAGTCTGGCAGATGTGTGTTAGGGTTTAGGGTCGGGTGGTTCTAGCGGGAGTGATTGGTGGTGGTGGTCGGGAATGGTTGATGGTGATGGCGGGGTGAAGGTGAGGTGATGGCAGGGGAGGCAGAGGAGCTCCGGTAGTGGTTGCTGGTGGTGAGCCAGGTGGCGGTGGCGGTGCTAGCTGATGGTGGTGGTGACTGGGGCAATTTTGTCTTTTTAATTTTGCATTAGGTTAGAAAGGCAATTTGATCATTTCCGGTCGGTCAATGGCCGGAAATGGTCAGTCAATGTCGGAATAATTGCTTTAGGGTTATATTTGCACCTATGTGTAATAGATAAGGTTATATTTGCACTAAAAAACAATTGAGGGTTATATTTGCACTTTCCTCAACATATATGGTTATATTATCATATTATCCTAATATTAAATACGTATTTTAATATGAATTACAGGGAATATGGAATATACTGTCTAGGAATACCGTATACGAATTGAATGTAGTAATATAGATTATGCCACGTAGGTATATGTGACGCAAAATTTTAGTTACATCTGAAAGTATAAAAGTTGTGACATTTCTTTTCCTGCCGCAACCATCATATCACTACTGGACTTTCGTTTGGTGATATATATAGCCATTCTTCTCACAATATATTTCTCACAATATAGCCGATCATAATGTCATTATTAACATCAAGCAAGATGGATCACATTTGATCGGACAGTCATTTCATAAGCAATGAAAAGAGTCCCAAAATATATTACATACTCATTACTCACAATACAAGCGATAAATACATTTATAGAAATCAGCTTAAAACCTCATACATAACTAAAACAGCAATATATACGAATAATAAAATAAAACACACTTCAAATAATTATCCAAGTAAAACGAACGGAAAATCAATTCCGGTAGCTCTGTCGACATCGGCATCCTCTCTGGGAGAGAGAAGGATGAGAAAATAGAGGAAACTGCAGAGAGCAAGAAAGCGAGAAGGCAAATACTAGCTGCTGCTTCTGCCTTGTGCACAAACTTTCTAAGCTGGCCTCAGCTGCCCGCTTTGTATCGGTCAAAGGCCAGCTCAGTGATCATTTGTAAACCTCGCCAAACTCATCCTCAGCTCTGCCTCTTTAACACCATACACATCTACCTCAGCAAGCTCTTTCCCGTAATTATCCAGCCATTCAAAGGCCTCCTCAATTGCATCCTTTGCCTTCTTTTTGTCTTCATAAGACATGCGCTTCTTCTTTATGACATCCCTCATCTGACAAACGTAACTCTCAAATGCACTCCTTGCTTCACTCTTCTCTCTGTGTCCTTTATCCTCCTCTGTATACCAGCTTGCTTCCTCTATCATCATCTCAATTTCCTTTCTTGATAATCTTCCACTGTTAATAGTGATACTGTTCTTTTCACCTGTAACTGTATCCCTTGCCGAGGCATTCAAGATGCCATTGACTTGTAAATCAAAGCAAACCTCGATTACAGGAACTCCCCTGGGAGCTGAATGAATGTTTGTCAGCTTCAGTTCACCCAACAGTTTGTTCTCTGATGCTTTTGTTCTCTCACCCTCGTATATTGAGATGGCGGTACTAGTTTGGTAATCTTCGATGGTAGTCTTATTTCTTACTTCTGTAATAGGGATTGTAGAGTTCCTTGGAATCACAACACTCAAGACATCTCCAACAACACCCACACCAAGAGACAAGGGTGTAACCTCCTCAATTGTAAGGTTTTGAACCATCTCATCCCCATGGCCGCTCAACTTGGCTGCTTGAACAGCTGCGCCGTATGCAACAGCTTCATCTGGATTGATGCCCTTCGAGAGCTTTTTGCCATTAAGCAGCTCTTGCAGCAATTGCTGAACCTTTGGAATCCTACTAGAGCCACCAACTAGCACTACATCATTAACATCGCTCTTCTCCATCTTGGCGTCCTTCAAACACTCTTCAACAGCCTTTATGCACTTTTCAAATAGCTCTAGGTTTAACTCCTCAAATTTTGACCGCGTGATTGGAGCTGAAAAGTCGATACCTTCACAAAGGGCATCAATGTCGATCCTTGTTTCAGCAGCAAACGAAAGTATCCTCTTAGTCCTCTCACATGCTGTCTTTAGCCTCCTAATTGCTTTCGGGTTTTCACTGACATCCTTTCTGCACTTCCTCTTGAACTCCTTAATGCAGTAGTTCAGCATCCTGTTGTCAAAGTCCTCCCCGCCGAGGTGAGTATCACCTGCACTAGCCTTCACTTCAATGTTATCTCGTTCGATGGTAAGGACCGCGACATCAAAAGTACCACCTCCAAGGTCGAAAATTAGAACATTCTTCTTCTCAGTGAAGCTAAAGGAGTTGTCGAGGCCGTAGGCAATGGCAGCAGCGGTTGGTTCGTTCAAGATACGCAGTACATTAATGCCTGCGATTTCTCCAGCATCCATTGTTGCTTGACGCTGTGACTGATCAAAGTAGGCAGGAACAGTAATGACTGCATCCTTCACCTCGGACCCGATGTAAGCCTCGGCAACTTGTTTCATCTTTGTAAGAATCATGGAAGATATTTCCTCGGCCGCAAATTGTTTCTGCTCACCCTTGTAGGTGACAGATATCACTGGCCTGTCATTAGAGCCACAAATCACCTTGAATGGCCACAACTTCATGTCATTCTGTACAGACTCATCTCTAAACCCCCTTCCAATCAGTCTCTTTGCATCTGTGAAGAAAAAGGAATTTTTTCTCAAATTGAAACTCATAACAAATGTATAATCAGTGTTCAAAATAAGACTAACCCCATAAGGTTCATACAAGCATTTATACTTGCCAATGTGGGCGGATAAGTGAGGAGAATTTCAGCCAAACCATGAAATAGGAACCATTATTTGGGACAGACAAAAATGGAAAGTAGGAAGGACAGAGACGCAGGGGAGCAGTACAAAATGAAAATAGAGATGCTTCAAACACATATTCCCATACAGGATCTTCGTGAAACTAGAGAAAAGGAGATGGGCTTACCGAAGACGGTGTTGATGGGATTGAAGGCAGCCTGGTTGTAAGCGCCATCCCCGATGAGATGCTCGTTATCAGTGAAAGCAACATAAGAAGGGGTAGTTCTGTTGCCTTGATCATTTGCTATGATTTCGATCCGATCATGTTTCCAGTAGCCTACGCAGGAGTATGTCGTCCCGAGGTCGATTCCAATGGCCGGACCCTTTACTTTCCCACTCATTCTCAAGCCAAGTGAAGATGAATTGCCTACACAAAGTGAAAGTTGGCAGCACCAAGCTAAAACCTCCACTGTTGTGACATTATCTTGCTAGTGGATGTTAGATACAGAAAAGTACCTCTTGATTACTACTGAAGCCGCCTGTAAAGTTTCCAAAACCAAGCATCTGCCTATTTTTGTTAGACTAAATCATGATTGGTTTTATTTGATTGATATCAGAATAGTGTTCGGATTCACCTTCCAAAACTTAGGCTTTTTTCGGCCGCCATCCTTCTTCTCCCTCCAGTGGCTGAACCTCTCCTCCCCCTCTTCCTTTTGGAATTTTTTCTCCAACGCTACTCTCATAATGGCCAGTGAAAAATTACCGTTCAATACCCTTCTTCAAATGATGCAAATCAAGCTCAATAAGTCCAACTTTCTTCTCTGGAAACGTCAGATTGAATATGTCCTCAGACCTCAGAAACTTTTTGGTTATCTCGATGGGTCGACTCCATGCCCACCTCTCCCCGCTCTACCGTCGGTCGGCTCATTGTCTTCCTCTTTTGCCGCCGCCCTCCGCTCTCTTCCCGCCGGCTCTACGACTGACCATGCGGCGGCTCGCGCAGCTTACAAATTGGCCAAGGAAGTCCATGACCTCTGGATTGATGAAGACCAGAGGGTCTGCGGTCTGCTATTCTCCTCTCTCTCTCCGAAGCCCCTTTCCGAACTCCCGGTCTCGTGTGTGACTGCCAAGGACATCTGGGACAGCTTTTGTGCCACTTTTCATAACAGCATCACGTCCACTATCCCGCGCCTCCGTGCAGATGCCCACGGTATACGTAAGAGCGGTACCGTTCATGAGCTCCATTTACAATTTAAAGATATTTTAGAGCACTTATCCCTTATGGGTTCTCCCGTTTTTAAAGATGACCAGATAATTTGGTTTTTAACTGCTCTCGGGTCTGAGTTCAAAGATTTTTCTGCCCCGTTGATTAATTCTTTCCATACACCCTTATATGCCGATGTATTATCTCGTGCCAAGAACCACGAGAGGCATTCTTAAAAAATTTACAGGGGAATTCCGCACCGGCGTTCGGGCCGGTTGCTTTTGCGACGACAGAAAATCCCTCAGCCGGCCGCGCATGGGATCACGCACCGGTGAGGAGCGAAGGTGTGTTCGGTCCACGCGCTGCCAGGGGCGATCGCTTCTGTGGACGCCGTGGTGGCCGGTCCACTGGTTACGCTCAGCCAGCCGCCTCAGGCTCAGGTACTGGTCATGGTCGGCCGCACTGCACCTGATGTGGTCGGCCCGGTCATTTTGCTGCTACTTTCTATAAGATGTTAGCTCAGACTCGTCGTACAGACTCGACCCACATAGCAGAAAACTTCCAGGCGTCCATGCAGCTGAACCCCTCTGCGAGCACTTCAGACTGGTAACTTGATTCTGGAACAACCAGTCACATGTCGTCTTCAGCCTCCGGCCTGGATAGTGTTTCTTCCTATTCTGGTAATTCTCAGGTTTCTGTTGGTAATGGTGCTTCTATTTAGATTTCGCATGTTGATGATTATCATATTTCTGAGCATTTGAAACTGTATGATGTTCTGGTTGTTCATGAGATTACTAAGAATTTACTGTCTATTAGTAAATTGACTAGAGATTTGAATGTGTCTGTTGCCTTCGATGATCGGAACTTTGTTATTCAGAAAAAAGTATCTAAGGAAGTCATGGGCAGGGGCCACAGTGATGAAGGTCTGTACGTATTAGACAAAGGTGATGCAACACTGGTTTCCTTTTTGCAGCAGAATAAAGGACGGGCATCCTTCGAGCTTTGGATTGCTCACCTAGGATATGTGCCAACTGCAGTTATTTCCGGGTTACAGAAGTCTGGCTTTCTTTCTGTTTCCTCTTTATTACCTAAACCGCATACTTGTACTCCTTGTGTTATGGCAAAGGGGCAGCAGTTATCTTTTGTTGAAAACACTAAACGTGCTGCTCAAGTTCTGGATTTAGTACACTGTGATTTGTGGGGTCCTTCCCTGAGTTTATCTGAGATTGATAATTTTATTATGCCTTATTTGTGGATGATCACCCTCGTTTTACTTGCTTTTTCCCGCTTCATCGCAAATCCAAGTTTTTTGGAACATACTTACAGTTTTAGGCTTTGGTTGAAAATCAAGTTTCTTCCACCATTAAGGTTTTTCAGAGTGATGGAGGCACTGAGTTTTTGAACACGCGCCTGTGGTCTCATTTTACCTCAAAAGACATTCACCATCAAGTGTCATGTCCGTATACTCCGCAGCAAAATAGACGAGCAGAGCGAAAACATCGGTATGTTGCGGAAATGGGGCTTACAATGCTATTCCATTTGCATTTTCCGCTTTCTAGATGGGTTGACGCTTTTGCCACCGCGGTTTATACCATTAATTGGTTACCTACTCCGGTTTTACAGGGTGCCTCTTCCTATGGTCTTCTCTATCAACATGATCCTATTTACTCAAACTTCCATCCTTTCGATTGTCGAGTATTCCCTTTTGTTCGCCCTATGGCCGATCAAAAGCTATCACCTCGAAGCATTCCTTGTGTTTTCATCGGACACAGCTACCATTATAAGGGTTTTCGTTGTCTTGACACTACCACTGGAAAAATATATGTCACCCGCCATGTGCGGTTTGATGAGAGTTATTTTTCCTTTGCCTCCTCTGCTTCAAAGTCCTCTCTCTCAACTTTGGATGTCTCTGCTTTTTTGGACGATAACGGTGGTTCCGGCTCCTTCTTGTCTCTAGTTGATGAATCAATTTCTGTGCCCAATTCGGTTTACTTATCGATTCTGATGAGTTCACACCTGCACGACGGCTTCCTTCTCAGTCCCCACCGGCCAGCCCACCATCCCCAGACGTGCCTTCTCCTTCCACTATCGCCACTCCATTCCCGACCTCTTCCGCCAGTCCGTTGCCTCCACGTTCTCGGTCTCGACTGAATCCCCAGAGGATGGTTACTCCGACAGCCATTGGTGCTATTCAGCGATGGGATTACTTGGATATTGTTGCCCATGGTCTTCTTGGTGCTTTTCTTACTCAGTCTGAGCCTTTCGATTACCGTTCGGCTCTTAAAGATCCTTCTTGGATAGCTGTTATAGATGAAGAGATCGATGCCCTTAAAGGATAGCACACTTGGGATTTGGTTCCTCGCCTATCGAATGTCAACATTGTTGGCTCCAAATGGGTCTATCGGTAGAAGTATCGCCCGGATGGCACAGTTGATCGTCGCAAGGCCCGACTTGTTGCTCAGGGGTTTTCGAAGATTCTGGGTTTTGACTTTGATCACTCTTTCAGTCCTGTGGTCAAAGCTTCCACTGTACGAACTATCCTTGCCATTGCTACGAAGCGCTTCTGGCCCCTTCATCAGCTTGACGTCAAGAAGGCTTTCTGAACGGTATTCTTAATACTCTAGTCTACATGGTGCAACCTGTTGGCTATAATACCCACTTCATCCGGATTACGTCTCCCGTATGAAAAAGGCCATTTACGGTCTTAAGCAGGCTCCCCGGGCCTGGTTTCAGAGGTTCAGTACTTATCTTTTGCAGCTCGGTTTTCAGTGCAGTTCGGCTGACACTTCCTTATTTGTTTTATCTAGAGGAACGTCTTTGCTTTATCTCCTAGTCTATGTTGATGACATCATCATCACTGGCAACGATTCCATGCTCCTCTGCCAGCTCATTGATAAGACACATCGGGAGTTCGCTATTAAGGATCTTGGCGCTTTGCATTACTTTCTTGGCCAAGAGGTTTCACCCACTTCATTGGGTTTACTTCTTGGACAAGCTAAGTATGCTCGGGATATTCTTACCCATGCTGGTATGTCTGATACTGTTCCGGTCACTACTCCTTTTGTTCCTAGTTCGCAGTTACACAGCTCCACCTGTCCTCGTTTTCAGAATCTTACTCTTTACCGATCCCTGGTTGGTGCTCTCCAGTACTTGACAATCACTCTACCAGACTTGGATTTTTTGGTTACCACTGTTAGTCAGTTTCTTCTGGACCCTCGTGATGATCACTTTGCTGCGGTCACTCGGATTCTTTGATATGTTCGCGACACGCTACATTTTGGTCTTACTTTTCGCTCTGCCAGCACTTCAGAGGTCTTGGGTTATTCAGATGCTGATTGGGCTCGCTGTCTGGAAATCTGGCGTTCCACCTATGGTTATGCAGTGTTTCTCGGCGGTAATTTGGTCTCCTGGAGCGCGAAGAAGCAACCCACTATCTCTCGCTCTAGTACTGAATAAGAGTATTGGGCCCTTGCCAACACTGCTTCAGAGGTAGTTTAGCTGTCTCATTTGCTTCGAGATCTTCGTGTCCCGCTTTCCAATTCTCCACTGTTGTTATGTGACAACAACAGTGCCATTTTTCTGGCTCAGAATTTGATTGCACACAAGAGGGTGAAGCACATCGACATCGATTATCATTTTGTTCGTGAGTTGGTCTCCTCTGGCAAGCTTCGAGTTGCCCATGTTTCCATTAGTCTTCAAATTGCTGACATCTTCACCAAGGGACTTTCACGTCCTCTGTTCGAATTCTTCAGGTCCAAGCTTTGCGTCGCTGAGCATCCGACGCTTCGCTTGAGGGGGGGGGGGTGTTAGAGTAAATCAGGATTAATTTTATTTGATTAATTTTATTTATTCTGGATAAGTCTTGTATCCAGTCTTGTTAACTAAGTCAGAGTCTTAGTAGTACTCTATTTCCTTTTAACTATTTATTCCTGTCAACAATATATTATTTTCTTATGGCAAATACATCTTGTCAATGGGTTCAGGTAACTCGAGTTGTCATCCCCTTAAATTCTACCATTAACAGAGCAATAATTACCACTAGCATAATTGGTAATTAGCCTTTTCAATTAGGAAAAAGGAAGAAGAAAAAGAAAATGGATGGAATTCAGTATTCGGTCTACCAGTAAACTCTTAACTGGTAGTTTCTACACTTGTCAAGAGTGACACAAATTATTTGTAAAGCTCAATATGATCAGATGCTGATATATCAAAACTCTCTACCTAAATTTTAAAAATATATATAAAAAAACAAAACAAAAGTGCTAAATGTATTTATTTATTTATTTATTTGAAACCTGAAAGGGGCAGATTATTCATTTTTTAAACTCTAACGTGTTTGGCAAAATCTTAAGAAATACCATCTTTCTATGGGCATATGAGAAGATGGGGTTGAATTTGAATTATAATAAGGTAAAAGGTTTTAGTTGCAATACTAAAAGTTTATTACGCAATTTGCAGTAGTTATAAATTTATGACCCGATTAATGCAATTCAAAAATTTTATCTCAATTTTTTCTAACTTATTATTTAAACCTTAATTTTTTCATAACTTATGGAAAGAACATCTTTCAAGAGTCGTACTCAACGGATTTTTGCTAGTTATATGATTTTAAGAATTCAAACAAAGGGAAATTATTTAATTAATTAATTACAGTTAACAGAGGAAAAGAAGTGGTGGGGGCTATTTGTTTCCCGCTTTGAAAAAGCAGAATGGAATAAATTAGCTTTATGCCATCTCTTTAATTTCAAGACATTACTTTTAGCCAAATCACTGAAATCAGTCACTCTTTTAGACAGCTTTTTTTGCATTTTCATTTGAAAATGAAGTAATCTGAGATTCATTAATTGAACTTTGGTTCAGAGAGTCCCAAAAAGGGTTGAATCATTAATTTCATATCTGATGTAGATTTCTCTTTCACCTAATGCTTAAAACATTGAATGATCTTGGATAGTGAACAATAGATTAAGCTCAATAAAAATTGGAATGAGAAAATCATTTCAATTTTTCATTATACCAGAAATTTGATGCTGATGGACTTGTTCTTACTGTATATTTTTTGGACCATTATTTCGAATTTAGTCACCGATTTTTTCAATAAGCAAGTCCACATTTTTAATGTTTTTTTAAAATTTTAGACGAACACTGCAGTAATAGATCTTGCAAGAATTGTGCAGTTTCTGAAAGGAAGTAGAAATCTATGAAGATAGTCGCTACATATACCTACTGAATTAGATTGACAAGGTATGTATGTACTACTCCCTCCGGCCACTATCTAAATTGCAAAATAATCATTATCATGTTGCTAAAGAAGTATGTTTGATCGCTAATATGTTTATTTACGTATGATAATTGCAAATAAAAAGATGATATTTAAAAATTACTTGTTATATACGATGAATTTTACAATATCATATACGATAATATGAAGTATTAGTCTTGACATTTTTTGAAACCGATCATAGTATAAAGTATCAGTCTTGAGATTTCTCGAAAGATATGCCAATTACATAGACTTTTGGTTTCAATACACTTTCCTTATTAATAAAAAGACTCACAAAAATTAAAACAATTAAATCACCCGGACTGAAATTCAGGTCAGTGACCAATTGTGAGCATGCTCTGTACAACTAACATTCCTTTCAAAAATAAAAAATCAATACTGGACGCCATTAGTCAACCAATTTTTCTTTTTACAAAATCAACCATTTAATTTTAAGTTGTGGTCTCGCGGCAATTCCTCTTTCTCCCACAGTTACTACTCCATACGGCACTATCATTTGGGATCAAACTTTCTAGTTTTCGAACAATTAATCAACTTATGCTTTCTAGTTTTTTTTTCCCATTAAAAAAAAAACTTATGCTTTATATATAACTTATAATTGCTTTAAATATTGACTATAAGTGTCTGTTTCATTACTTGGACGTGCGACCGGAACAAATTGGATAATTGAATAACTTCAATACGATTTGTAGGTGCTACAAATGTTGCATGCAAGTGCTTCTTTTATAATCAATATGCTCTATGAAAATAACTTGAAAATGTATAAATTTAAAGTGCTTAAATTACATCTCGTCGGCGCTTCAACTATTACTTATAAGTGCTCTAAATGTTGTGTCTAGGATCTACTTTTATAACTTGTACGTGCTACGAAAATAACTTGGAAAAAGTATGAATTCAAGGTGCTTAAAGTACAATTGGTTGTTGCTTCAACTACTGGCTGTAACATGCAGGTGCTTTCTTTATAACACCACGAAAATAAATTGGAAAAAAGGTTCTCAAATTGAGATTCATAGTTGCTTCAACTACTGTTTATAAGTGTAACTGCTTTAATTATAACTTGTAGGTGATTCAAATTATATGTGTTGGTCTTCGGTCATAACTTTTAGGTGTTTCACTTATAACTTGTAGGTGTTTCAAATTATGTTAGTGAGTGCTTCACTTATAGTTTAAATTGCTTAAAATTATATGCGTAATTGCTTCATTCAAACTTGTAGGTGCTACAAATACAATTGAATTGAAACAAGCTAAGGTCTGATAATTGCTTCCACGGCTAAAACAATAACGGAACAAATTGTTGCGACCATAATGATAACAACAATCCCTAAAATAAAGATCAAACAAGGCTTCAGTTCATATTCTATAATCAAATCAGCAACCTAATAAAAAACTGATAAAATGGCTCTAAATATGGGTATACCAATAATAGGAAATAGAGATGTGTGATTAATCACCACCTCAATTTTTTGGCTCTAAATATGGGTATACTTTTGACTCTTTCATGTTGTCCAGCAATGAATTTTGCCGTAATTCCTTGCCAACTTTCTCTTTTATAAGAGATACCACCGTATATACTCGGATTCATCAATATGTACATACAAAAATTTATTCATCATTAAATATAAGTACACATCGAATATCGTAGTATAATCCAAAGCACCCTATAATAGATATTGTTTGTTTTGGATGGTTCTTCAACCAGGGGCAATTTTGTCCTTTTGACCTTCCTAGGTTGCTAAAACGACACCGTTTTGCAACGATCGGTCTGCAACTCTGAAATCCAAACCCTCTCCTCACCAATCTCACGTTATCCACCAATCTCCACCCAAGCTCCAAGTTCCTCTTCTCCGACAGTCCGCAACATTTCCACCTCGATCGATCTGCAAATCCAGACCCACCGCAACTGTTTTCCACATTCAGGTTTGCTTCCAATTATACGCTAATGATGATTTATAAGTTTCTTGGTTGATTCTACCTGTCAGATTCTTGATTATTAGCAATAGATGGTACTCAGTAGTACGGTGCAGCATAGTAGTTGAAGGAGATGCCTGGCATTTTCATCTTAGTTTGTCCTGAATGGTTGCCGGTAGGTTTGGGATTGTATGATAGCTTCAAATAAGTTATTGAACTCGCGTGTTTTCAGCTCTATAAAAGTGTAGTGTGATTGTAGGAATGTTTTTGTTTTGCTTCCTGGCTGTATAATTAGAACAGAAAATGATGGAAAGTGATAGTTTGAAGCTGAGTATGGTATGATGGCATTGTTTTGTAGCTTTATTTTTTTGTTATCCCTTTATGAAAGAGATGCTAGATTAATGCTTAGATATAGCAGTTTGGTTGGCCTCTTGGTGTATGAATGGATTGCAGCTTTCAAGATTTCTCTTGATGTATTAATGGGCAGAAACCTGATCAGTGATTCTTCCTTTCAAAAATAAAATAATTCAGATATTTTGTACCTGGTGATTGCAGAATACTGTAGTCCGATGTTGCAATTCCAAGTTCCCTCTCCAATTGAAATAGCGAGTCTATGCTTAAACACACGCACCGAGCTGTGAAGAGCACCTCTGAGTGAAATCTCGAGTTGTAAGCTCAGAATGTTGTAACTATGAATTCATATGTTAGATTACTTGCTTTACTGAAGTACTACCTGTATTCCTGTGTTGTTTTTTCAGTGAGTACGACTCCTGCTGGTGAGTGTTCTTCTTCAACTTTTAGTTAGCCGGTAAGCATTACTGTGAGCAATGTAACATCCGTGTTAGCTCAAACTTGTGACGTCAAGTCACATGGAAACATTTTCTACTGCTATGCATGGCTCCTCTTCTGATATTGATGATGAGTGAATCTTATATTTGTTTAAAATGGGTTAATGCATTATTTTTTCTCAGCCTGCTTATTTGGCAAACTATTTTGGAAATTTTAGAAGTCTTGGAAAGTATAGAGGTTGTAGATTCAACTTTCATGGGGGAGTATAATTGGATAGTTTACAGAGGAGATATGGTTTAGAAACAGTTTAGAAAATGCTATAGCTGAGCTTCCATCCACTTCCTTGGAACATCTAACTGCATGAACATCATACTCTAGGTCCTATACATGCTTAATTATGCTCCAGATTTTTAAAAAATTGTAAAACATATAGAACAAATAAATCTACAATTTGTAATCTATAATTATAACTGAAGAAGCATATTGAACAATTTCAGTACTAAAAGTAGTGAGGATATTAAAACTTACACTATTATCCATAGAAGGGGCCAATTCATAAATCAAACTTACACAAATAAAGCTGTAAAAATCAAACCGTAGAAGGTTTACTTCAGATATATGTATGACTTGGCCTGTTTTTAATGCCTTCACCCTCATAATGCACTCTCATGTTTCCAATTTAATTGATGAGCATATTATAATGTGAACCACATTAATTCGAGTGGTAATGGGTTCGAGTGGAGAGGGTTCGAGTGGTGAGGGTCGAGTGGTAAGGGTTCGAATGGAAAGGGTTCGAGTGGTACTGATTCGAGTGGTGAGGGTTCGAGTAGAGGTTAGAGTGAAGAGGTTTGAGTCGAGAGGTAATGCCTCGAGGGGATGGTTGATGGTTCCAGGGCCTCGAGGGTTAATGAATCAAGTGGAGATCCCTTGAATCAACACCCCTCAAGGCAGATGGTTAATGTTCAAAGGGCGGATGGTTCGAGTGGTAGGGAGGCCTCGAGGCGAATGATTGATGTTTGAGAGGTGGATGGTTCGAGTGGTGGCGCGTGGTGGATGTTCAAGAACTGATGTTTCTAGGGGTGATGGGTTCGAGTAAATAGGTTCGAGTGGTACTGGGTTCGAGTGGAGAGGGTTTGAGTGGTGAGCGTTCGAGTGGAGAGGGTTCGGATAGAGGATTCAAATGGAAAGGGTTCGAGTGGTACTGGTTTGAGTGGTGAGGATTCGAGTAGAGGTTTGGAAATTGATTGGTTACGAGTTCGGAAACCTATTATTACTGAGTTTCGTCTCTTCAGTAAAGAATGATTGTTTCCAACCTCGTGTGACATTTCTGGGCTGATGCTGGATATTTTTGCCCTGGAAACAAAAAATTTCCGAGTTCGGAAACTTCTTCGGCTCCATCTTTCCGATTTCGTAAAACGATTCTTGGCTTTGCAAAAATTTGATAAACGGAACGAACCCTATTTTCAGACTCGGAAATGTATTATGGTCTTTTGGTAAAATTTTTGTTCCAATAGAATTCCCAACAAAAAAACTGTCTTGATATACAGCCACAATTTAAATACAATAAATGATAGTATCTTACCCCGAAACAAAAATCTATATATAATGCTAACCAAACAATGCGAATCGACAACCAAGCAATAATCTATAGATAGTAACAGAAATTGCTACAAATCTATTCTGACATTTCTAGCCTTCATTTGTTATCTAATTTGAGTGTCCCTACCAATATTGGGAGTACCCAGTGTGTGTGACTGATTGAGGATTAGATGACGAGCTAATGAATTTCACACATGGTTGATATCTTCATGCGACTAGGTTTCCAATTCCTTTTGAAAATCTGGATTTTTTATAGTATTACATATTTGGTGGATACCTTGTCAAGTTAGGAAAATTACCACGTTCAAATGTACAAATACCTTGTGAAGTTCAAGTTCATCTTCGTTGACTTTCTCCACGCACTCAGATGCGTATAACATGACCTAATAGCCTAACTCCCAAGTTCGAATCTGTTTCTTGTACTATAAGCAAGATACATAAACTATTAATATGAATGCATCAAATAATTTAGCATACTATTGAGGAAATCAACATATTGGTAGACCACCTTGATTTCGACCACGTGAAATGAACAATTTGTTTGCTCACTATTTTCCTTCATTGCAACTTCCAAAATATCAACGAATGCATCAGATGGTTGGAAGTGGAGGGGATTCATCCAATACACTCGCTTCTTTGTGGGTACTATCAATATTAACCTCCAATGGTCCCTGAACAGGAAAATTTAATTAGCATTTACAAGAAGGAAAATCAATCGAAAGGGAATATTCAGGTGAAGCGAAAAATTCAAAGTAAGCCTCAGCCTCAGGTTACATGTCCTCCCATTGGCTCTTCTAGTCAAGTATTTTTTTTATCGAACCTATGAAGAAGGTACACGTTCTTGACATCGAGGATGATGTAGAGAGGGAGCCGTCACCTTCTGGGGATTTGATACCTCGCCGAAGGCGTCAGGCTACCTCTATCCCTAAAGCTTCGGAAAGTGAAGTTGACAGCCTATTTACGATCGCTACGGGAGTGAAGCCAGAGAGCATTCAGTGGTCTGAATGAGCATGTGTTGTATGTTATATCTTAATAGGATTCTTGTTTATATAACATATTTTGGCAGTTGGTTGCCTTTCGAGCATGTCCTGACAAAATAGACAAATTGTTCGATTTCTTTATTAATTGCTTTTTAAAAGAGGTGTCACACAATCTGGTTTCGATCTATTTTACACTATTCGATTCTAGAGACAACAAGCATATACCTTTTCTCGTCTGAAACAACTTTTTGCTTAGGGGCAAGCTTTCGATTACCGAAAAGTGAGTTTTTTTAGGGACTCTAGAGTGGATTATCGATTGTCGATAAGTAAAAATTTCTTGGATACTTGACAGCAAAATTTTGATCACTTGAGAGCGAGTAGTGAGTGGATGCTTAAGAGCGAAACTTCGATAGCTTAAGAGCGAGAAGTGAATGAACGGTTAAGAACGAGACTTCGATCGCGTGAGAGCGAGAAGTGAATGGACGCTTAAGAACGAGACTTTGATCGCGTGAGAGCGAGAAGAGTGAATGGACACAATCTGTACACGTAAGGAAGAATTACCCACGATCTGTACACGTATGGAAGAAATACCCTTCACAGTTCTACGTGGCTAACTGGAACGTTCAATCTACCCTTTGGATCGAAAAAAATAATACCTCCATTCAGTTATGTTTGACACACTTTTCAATGAACTTTTTCAACATATGTGTGACCATGAATTTTCACATAATATATAAGTATTAATATTATCATGCAAGGTATTGTTAGATTCTTCGTAATATTTATTTTCTAAATATCAAAAATTTATATGTCGTTGGAATGCATAACAAAAGTTATTGGTGATCAAACATGCCTTAAAAAAATTGAATGAAAAGTGTGTCAAACAAAGCTAAACGGAGGGAGTATTTGATGCAACGACCAGGCCCGGCCTCACCCTTGAGGCAAATGAAATATTTTCCTCAAGCCCCCAAATTTTTAATTATATAGGGGCCTCATTATCTAAATTTTTCTACTATATATGTAAGAAAAATTAATAAGTATTACATTTTCTAGTTACTTGCCTCAGTAATAATTTCTCCTTATATATGAGGCCCCATTTTACAAATATGACACACCCTAAATGTTATATATAAGGCCCATTTTTTTCTAATTTGTTTCAGGCCTCCAAAATGTTAGAGTCGGCCCTTGCAACGGCTGTATTCATTTTTTAATACTGCGTATATAAAGAAGATGAGGATTATGATAGGTGACATGTCCTTAAATTATGGATAATCCATTGTATTTCTTAACTTATACGGAGTACATTGCATTTATTAATTGAATATTAAAATTATAAATTTTAATCGGCAGTTAGAGTAATTATCAGCGTCAAAGTAGATTATGATATCGGCGGTTCGAGTAATTATCGATCACGTGTTTCTTCTGGATATATTCTGATAACACATGCAGGGCTCTCGCCACCGTGGTGAGGTGGTTACGCTCCATCGGCGCCGCCAATGGAGACTAATGACGACGCTCCCCCACCTCCACCATCGTCGCATGCTCCGACAATGGGTGGTTCACCGGAGATTGATGATGAATGTTACTTTGACGCTCCTCCACCACCACCACCACCACCACCCTTGGAGATGTTTGATTCATTTTTCTACTGATTCAGTGATGATTATAGTAGTCTTCCATCAGGCGTAGAGTTTTGTGACCTAATGAGGCTTTTCGATCTGCATGTTTTCTATAAGAGAATAACAAATGTACTCCCTTCATTCAAGTTTAAAAATCAAGTTTTAATTAGAAATTTTGAAGGAAAAACAAAATTATGTGGAACGAAAGGTATAGTAGTATTGTGTTCTATCTCTTCTTCATGTGGGAAAACGGAGGGTTACATTTTAAAATTAGTTTTGTGGATCGCTATATCTCGCCCTGTATTTTACTATACTCGCCCTAATACGTATACAGTATTTTTTATTTTTTCATTTTCAATAGGTAAATTACCTAATACGCTGCCGGCCGCCGCCGCCGGCCCGCCGGCCGCCGCCGCCGGCCCGCCGGCCGCCGCCGCCGGCCCGCCGGCCGCCGCCGCCGGCCCGCCGGCCGCCGCCGCCGGCCCGCCGGCCGCCGCCGCCGGCCCGCCGGCCGCCGCCGCCGGCCCGCCGGCCGCCGCCGCCGGCCCGCCGGCCGCCGCCGCCGGCCCGCCGGGGCCTGGGCGCGAGGCGCCGCCGGTCGGCTCGCCATGGCCTGGGCGCGAGCCGGCGCCGGTCCGGTCGCCGCGGGCTGGCCGCGAGCCGCCGCCGGGCCGGTCGCCACCGACAGGCCGCGCGCCGCCGCCGGTCCGCTCGCCACCGGTGGACCGCGAGCCGCCGGCGGGCCGGTCGCCACCGACCGGGCGCGAGCCATCGCCGGGCCGCTCGCCAGGGCTGGGGCGCGAGCCGGACGCGGCTCGGCTCGCCGTGGGCTGGGCGCGAGCCGTGCCAGCCTGCTTCCAAAAAATGAACTGCTATAAATGAGCTCGAATTCTTACTCATTCAAAGGGCACTCGAATCCTTACTCATTCAAAGGGCACTCGAAAAATATTGCTATCCAAGACGAGCAAAAATTACCCCGAAAAGGGTGTTAGAAATTCCATGTCTTCGGAGGTAATTTTACTAATTAGCTTTCTGTCCGTAAGTAGTTGTTAAATTTAATAATTTTTGCCGTACAAATTTATGCTCGTCTTTGTGTTTTAATTTATTAACTGTTACGATGAAATTATTGCACATTTATCTCCTATGAATTTATCTCCTGTTAATAGCAGTAACGTTAATGTATGTCCTATTAATTATTGAAGCAGTTATTTTTGTTGTTTTGTTAATTTTGTGATTTTGTTAATTATTGTACCGTTAAGTTACGTATTTTTACGTTATTTTGATATTTTAATTTGTTGAACCATAAGAATGTTATATTAATTCTAGCCACGATGTTATTGCATTTTTTTCCCACTACATGTATGTTTTAGCTTTTAATGGGAAAGAAATTTATGCTCATCTTAGTTTTTTAATTTATGCTCATCATATCATAGTATTTTAATTTATTAATCGTAACGTAAAAATTATTGTAACGTTAATTTTATTTATTGTAACGTTAATTGTAATTATTGTAACGTTAATGTTGTTGTTTTGTTAATTTTGTTATTTTGTTAATTATTGTGACGTTAATGTTGTTGTTTTGTTAATTTTGTTATTTTGTTAATTATTGTAACGTTAATTTACATTTTTTTACGTTAATTTTGATATTGTAATTGGTATAGCAGTTGAGTGTAACTAATTACTTGATGTTTATTGCTGTTTAAGGATGACAATCAGTCATGTGAAGCTGCTGCAGGGCGGAACGGATACTCTCCATTTGCCACCTCAGCTGTGTTCCCAGACGTTGCCGAGGCTTACTCCTACCTGCAACGGATTGCTCTGCAGGTGGGATTTGAACTTGTGACGGGGTCCTACCAACAGAATAGGAATGGTCCCCTGAGGTTATATTGCATTTGCAATCGGGGCCGAAAGGATAAGGATGTAGATACGAGCGAATCTGATGTAGTCTGACGGAGTAGCAGCTCGACCAGCAGTTGTGGCTGCCCGTTCGCGATTGTCTTGAAACAGAGCATCACGGGGAATGGTTGGAATGTAGTGCCGTGCAAGGATCCTAGACGAGGGATGCACAACCACCCTTTCTCAGTGTACCCCGAGGGTCATAGACAGAGCAGCAAGCTCCATGCGGACGCGAAGCAAATGATCAGAGACTTGACAGATTCAGAAACTGCCCCAAGGCATATCAATGCCAGCCTCAGTAATTCGTTTCCAGACCTGCATCAGAACATTAGGAAGGTGTACAATGAGAGGTCGGCATATGCAACAGAAAGGCGAGGCGGGCGCAACACAGCGGAGAATTGTTTGCATCTGGCCACCGCGAAAGGGTATGTCACTAGTCACCGCTCAGCAGGTGATGGTACTTTGACTCATTTATTCATGGCCAATCCCGATGCTGTTGTGGCATTTCGCACGTTTCCGTGGGTGGTGGCCATCGACTCAACGTACAAGACCAATCGCTACGGCATGCCATTCATTGAGATGGTTGGGATGTCCCCTTGCAACACAAACTTCCTGATTGCCTACGCAATTGTCGTTGACGAAACGGCAGATACCTATGAGTGGGTGCTGAACGCGCTGAAGAACTTGCTTGTGGATGGACCGTTCCCTGAGGTTGTGGTCACCGATCGGGAGATGGGACTGATTAGGCCACTTCGGACTGTGTTTCCGGAATCGAACCATTTGCTCTGCACCTGGCATATTAACAAGGATGTGGAGGCACGTGTTACTGTGCTGACAGGGAATAAGAGGAACGGGGCAGCGTTCAAGAATGGTGCATGGTTCCGAGTTTGCAATGCGTCCACCGTTCTAGAGTACGAAACCGCCTTGGTGGATATGAGGACTGGATGGTCTTGGAGCGAGGCTGTTGTTAGTTACGCTGAGACGACGTGGCTCACCCCCCATAAGGAGAAATTTGTGAGGGCATGGACGAACAGATTTCTGCATTTCGGGAACACAACTACATGCAGGGTCGAAAGTGCACACTCGTCATTGAAAGGGTGATTACATACGTCGACTGGTTCGCTGGACACGGTATGGAGGCGTGTCGACCTGCAGATAGCCCAGCAGATTACTATGATCAAGACCGGCCTGGAGAAATCAAGAACTGTCGTTGGAAGATTGCACCGTAGGGCCCTTTTCAGCAACTTGATCAACAATGTGTCCAAATACTGTCTGGATAAATTGACGGTCGAGTCCGGGAGGATTGATGCACTCGGAGCACAGGTATATGCTTACTGTGGATGTGTGCTGCGCTCGACACACGGAATACCGTGTGCATGCATCATGGCAGGGGCAGTTGCTGAAGGAATCCCCTTGTACTTGGACGACATTCATCCGCTGTTCAAGAGCCTGGCATTGGGTGATCACGTGCGGAGCACGGACAACATTGCGAGGGCCGAACAAGATCAGTCGCGGTTCAACACTCTGTTGGAGGAGCTGGCACGCAGCGACCCTTCGGTCCGCCGACGAGTTTCATCCTACATAGATGCGCAGTTGCGTCCGGAGGAGAGCGGCATTGACGAGCCGGACAATTGCACCAGTGCACGTGGGAGACCAAGCGAGCAGGTCCCCCGATCAAGATCAACCCGACGTTCACCGAGCTACCACGAGCACGTGAACAGGCGATACGGGAGTAGTTCACGGTCCCCGGGGCGTGCTTCAGGGAGCGGTCGCCGGCACGGTGAGTACAAGCACCATTCTTCCTAATGAACGCCTCCTGCGCAAGATATTTATCTTAATGTGTTCTCCTGCAGCGACATTCCCGTTCCTCGAAAGTGTCCCCCACATTGTCCGGCGCTACATCGAAGGCTGGAACGATGTCGCGAGTGATGGAAACTGTGGCTTCAGATGCGTTGCTGATGCGTTCCACGTAGACGGTGAAGGTGAATGGTCTACAGCGCGTCGGGCGGTATTTAACGAGATATCAACTCATTGGCCTGACTATGTTCCCATATATGGTTCGCAAAATGACGTTGAACTCGCCAGAGCCCGTATACACCACACCAGCGGTCCATGTGGTCCGGAGCATTGGTTTACGGTCATTGCAGACATGTTTCCTGTGGCCACCTACTACAACGCGGTTGTAGTTCTATATTACATTTTAGAGAATGGGTCGGCGGACCATTGCTGTACGGTCCTTCCACTGAGGGCAGGCGGGGGCGAGGATGGAACAAGTAGGGAGCTACACATTGTATACGTTCGCAGTGCAAGCCATTTCGTCCGGGTACACGTGAAGGAAAACTGTCCCATGCCCCCCGTGGTTAATATGTGGACCACGTTGAGGAAGGCTGATGTCGTAGGTTGGAAGTTACCCTTTCGTAGGAGGCTAAGGGCTTGGAGAAGAGCATACTCTGAGAGTAATTAACTGTTGTAAATCGCCAGAAACAGTTTGGCATGCACGCAACCGTTACAGTTACTATCGAAGCATGGAGTAATTATTTTGATAGCATTACTGTTGTAAAAATCGATGACTTATGTATTTGATATGCACAAACAGTTACCGATTACATAAATGAGCAAACTATGGCAAAACTGCGGGTTCATACATAAGCAAACGTCCGACTACGGAATGGGGCCATAACCGAGCCTGCGGTACTCATCGCGACGACTGACAAAAGTCGTCATCAACTGCCTCACGCGGGGGTCGGCGGCGAGTCCATCAACGGTCGCCGAGTCAAACGGATCCAGGTCGCCCATCATGTCACTCAGCATCTGTTGCACAGGAAACAGAGTTTACAATAACGAAACAGTAAAATGTAATAGAATTACTCGAAGCAAACAGTACGGGAAAACTTACCGATAACTGATGATGTATCCTGTCCGGTCCACTCGCGGCAGCATGTTCAGGATTTGCGATCAATGGGTGCGAATGGGTCGCGTACCAGCCCTCGTAATCCATGGTACACTCTGATAGGCTCGTGGCTATCGGGAACGCCGCAAGCTGACCGTTGTGCCAACTGTGTGCCATCTCCCATAGGGTCAACTGCAGCCTCCCTGGGTAGGTCACTGAATAGCCGGCTGGATCAGCCGGGCGGGAACAAGGCTCGGGCGCAATTGCAAGACCCCGCGGTATACCCTGTAGGAGACCGAACTGCCGCACAACGCGATCTGGCATGTACGCCTCCATTGCGTCGAGGTGTCGAATCACGCCGCGGTAGTGAGTCCTCCCCCCCGCAGCCCTAACCACGTCCACTCCATATGGCAACCAATCCACCTGCAAAAAGTTTCACAGACATGTTACGTTTCTATGGAATCCGATCTATCTACTACTGTCAGAATAAGAGTAAAAGCATGGAATTCATACCTGGTCGGGCTGTAAGGCATCCAACTGTCGCCTGATGGCACCGAGCCTCCCCGTACCCCTCCCCGATCTATCCCCTGTGTGCCACCGACTGGCGCGACCCGGAAGAGCTGGCAACGTACTCGGTCCCGGCCGAAACATCGGAAAGTACTCGTATATCCATGCTTGAAGCAGCGTGCAACATCCGCATAGGCCGCGCGCCTTGGACCGGGACGCAATTCCCAACTGCAGATACAAACTGGCCAACGTCACCGAGCCCCACGACAACTGCGAATCAAGCAGGGGTAGAAGGTTGGCTCTAACCTTATTCCCAGTTTTATCCACAAAAAGCGTGGATGAAAACAGGGTCAGCATGTAGCACATAAATTGGAAGTTCTGGCTCTGCCCCGCCGCTACACACCTCGCCATCAAAGATTGGGCATCTATGTTACCCCCGTTCCAGTCTTCCGCGACAAAGGACTCCACGTCTTTCCCAAACAGTTCAGCGCACGCTTCCTCAATAGTCTCCGCCGAAATGGTACTCGCAACAGCGCCACCATCGATGGGAATGCCAAGAATCATCTCAACGTCATGCATCAAGATGGTCATCTCCCCAAACGGCATGTGAAACGTGTTCGTGTCCGGCTGCCACCTCTCGACAAAAGCGGATATCAGTGCCATGTCAAGGAACTGGAACATAATCGCAGGCAGGTGGCCCAACCCGGTCGCATGTATCCGGGCCTGTGCAACATCGCTCAGTTCGGGGAGCGTGTCGACTAGCTGCTTGCATAGCGGCGACCGAGCATGGCATCTCAACACACCTCGCTCTATACCATTCCAAACGTCAAGCGCGACGTGTCCTCCGAAGCTTGGTATGACGAGGTCATCCTGCGGGCCACCAGCCATCGGTCCCCGCACTAGCCACGTCTCATCGGCGGGTCGCTTCCTCCTATTCCTCGGTGCCATTCCGGTGCTAGGCTCACCGGCATTGCACGATCCACCAGAAGACTGTGCGAATTGACCAGCTCTGTTCCTCACGGTGTGCCTGGCTCCAGCTTCAGCATAACGTTCGATCCCGGCATCCAATGGAACACTCGAACCAGGTTGGCCCACCGGGGGGACATCTGCGGGCAGGTCATAATTCATCTGCCAATCACTATCATGACGGATACCACCGGACGCGAGGATGTTAATCTCCGGACCGTCCCATGTCGGCATGGGATCGAATGCACGAACGCTCGGTGGAGAAGGCTGCTCCGCTCCTACATCAAACTCCCGCGGGCGAGGCGACGGTTCATCCTCGACCACGCGGCCTCTAGCCTGTCTCGCCGAGGCACTAACACATCTTCGTCGTATGGAACGACCATGACCGTCAGGTTGACCACCAGTGCTCATCTACGACACAAGATATGTAATTAGTATAACAACAAGTGAATCAAACTGATATGATAAGATAAATTAACATACATTTCAACAACGTGTGAACTAATATTTTCGAACAGTGCATCAACGAACTGGAACATTTTTTTTAGTTACAAATTGGAGATTACATAACTAAATAATCTTATTTTCTTACCACATCGCACTATTATTAACATTCAAGGAAACAATAGTTAAAACATATCGTAACAGTTTACTACACAATTGTTTACATCGGATTACTAAAGTTTATTTACATAGAACTATATTCTATTATGTCACATAACTAAATAATTTCCAAAAAACACAATTCCTAATCAATAATTTCTGAATAATTTCTATTACGTCACATAACTAAATAATTACTAAATTACCCAATTTCTAAAAAATACAATTTCTAAAACAATATGTCCAAATTTAAACTAAGTAATTTCTACAAAACACAATTTCTTCGTTTTAATTCCAATTACGTCACATACCTAAATAATTTCTAAATTGCCCAATTTCTACAAAATACAATTTCTAAACCATTATGTCCACATTTAAACTAAGTAATTTCTACAAAACACAATTTCTTCGTTTCAATTCCAATTATGTCACATAACTAAATAATTTCTAAATAACCCAATATCTAAAAAATACAATTTCTAAAATATTATGTCCGAATTTAAACTAAGTAATTTCTACAAAACACAATTTCTTCGTTTTAATTCCAATTACGTCACATAACTAAATAATTTCTAAATAACCCAATATCTAAAAAATACAATTTCTAAATAAATTCTATTATGTCACATAACTAAATAATTTCTAAATAACCCAATTTCTAAAAAAAACAATTCCAAAAATATTATGTCCAAATTTAAACTAAGTAATTTACACAGAACACAATTTCTTCGTTTTAATTCCAACTATGTCACATACCTAAATAATTTCCAGAACAACACAAATTCTAAACAAATAATTCCTAAGTAATTTCTATTATGTCACATAACTACATAATTTCTAAAAAACTCAACTTCTAAAAAATACAATTTCTAAAATATTATGGCCAAATTTAAACTAAATAATTACTAAAAAACACAATAAGCTTCCAATTATGTCATCACGTCCAATTATGTCATTATGTCATTAATTCCACATATGTCACATAGCTAAACAATTTCCAAAGAAGCACAATTTCTAAAAAATCGTTTCTCAATAACTTCTATTATGTCACATAACTAAAATCCTAACAATTCCGACAAGCCCAACAAAATTCTAACAATTCCGACAAGTTCAACAAAATTCGAATAGATCGGGCAACGATTCCCACGAAAAAAAAAATTTCTCAAAAACTTACATTTTCCGGCGGGATTCCGGCGGCGGCGGGTGGCGGGCGGCGGCGGCGGGCGGCGGGCGGCGGCGGGCGGAAATGGAGAGGCAAGGGGGAGAGGCAAGGGGGAGAGGGAAGGGGGAGAGGGCAGGGGGAGAGGGCAGGGGGAGAGGGAAGGGGAGAGGGAAGGAGAGAGGGAAATGGAGAGAGGGGAGGGGGGTATTTATAGTGGGTTTCATATTTTTTTTTCTTTTTCTTTTTTCTGTTTTTTTAAAATTTAAAATTATTTTTTTTAATTCAAAATACGTGTATTTATACGTATTAGGGCGAGGATAGTAAAATACAGGGCGGGATATAGCAAGCCCCTTAGTTTTTGTCAATAAGAAATCTCATTTTATTTACATATGAATATGTCACTAAGCAATGTTGCAACATTAAATTATGTTACTACCTCCATCCCTGGGAAATCTGCAGACACATAATTTCTATGCAATTTTTTTCCTAGTGAAAAGACAAAAATGCCTCTGCATTTTATAACCCAAATCCTCCTCTCCTCTCAACTCCCGTCGCCGCTCAATCCCGTCGCCGCCTCAACTACCTCTGCCTCGCCATAAATCTTATCCTAAACCCTTTAATGCGATCAATCCAGCCATAAATCCTATCCTAAACCTTTAAGAAGATTATCGCCTTTAAATATATCAAATCCACAGAAGGAGGATTGATCCCCTTTTTCATGTGTTCGAAGAAGAACTAAATCTAATCTCTATGTTGCAACATAGCATAATGCCATCGATCCAAAACCGTTCATTGCTCTGAGTGCCACCATTTCTTTATTCCCATCTAGTTGATAATCCTTCATTGCAGCAAATGTTCTTCCAATTGCTACTACCTCAACTACCTCCGCTGCGCCGTCTCTGCCTCCTCGACTCGGGTTCCCCCGACCCGGAAAGATAATCGGGTTCCGTCGACCTGGAAAGATAATCGAGTCCTTGACTAGGGTTTCACCTACTCCTTAACTCCGCCATGAACGTCATCAGAACTCTCACTTTTCCCGGCAGCGAGGCGGCGTGGGATGGCTACCCCGACTGTTCCGATGCCGATCTGGTCGCGGAGCACCAGATCTGGGCCTAATGACGAGGGCGAGGTGTTCACCTCACCAGATCTACGACAATGACGAGGTGTTCAACGTCAGCAACGACGACGTGTTCAAGTGAAAGGCAAGGGAAGGGAGGAGGCTGAGGAGAGGGAAGGGGAGGAGGCGGAGCCAGAGGGAGGGAGGTGCGTGGTGGAGGTGAGGGGATGCAGAGGTGGGGGCGAGAGAGTAAGGCAATGGGAAGCTAGGGTTCCGGCACGGGACTGTCAGTGGAAGAAAAGGGGCGGGGGGCGGAGGACGGAGGAAAAGGGCGGGAGAAAGTGGGTGGAGGAAATGGATGGGGGAAGTGTAAATGGGTGGACGAGCAGATTGGGTGGGGAAGGGTAAATTTTTTATTGAGTAGGGGTAAATACATCTTTTTAAATGTAAAATTTTACTTAAAGAGGAAAGTGTGCAGATTTGTATGAAACACCTGTAAAAGGAAAGTGGGTAGATTCCTCTGGGAGAGAAGGTGTACAAAATTTTATACATCATATTCAAGTGGAGCAAATGCTCAAAATAGTACCCGCTTTTATTTGAAATTCACAATTTGATACCCAAATTTTAAATGTATATAAAAAACATACCTATTTCATCATTTATGTTTCAAAATGATCCCATGATCTACGAGAGTAGGTTTTATTTTGGTCAAAACTCTGATCAACGGTTAATGAGGCCAATTCTTAATAAAAAAAGTTTAGGGGATGAAAATAAATACTAAATAATTATCTGGCTGGAGAGTTATTCTTCTACCGTGCGCCGCCGCAGTATTGTTTCTTACTTCTCAACATATGCCGTGGAAATCCTCAATATCTGCTCTCTGCTGCTGTTTCTTGTGTTGTTGCTGCCTCTTTGGGCTGGTTGTGCTTGCACAACAAACTCATCCTTCTGAAGGTAAAACTAAAACCAAAACAATGATTTCTTTCTCTATCGCCCTTTGACTTTCTTGTCAAAAATAAAAAAAAATTGTGTACAATCTCAACACTACAAGTTGTGGTCGAGGTTTATAAAGAATGAAGTCTGATTCTAATATTTCACCCTCCTCTTTGGAAGTTCAGTGATGTATCACAAAATGCTCTTTCGAATATAACAGGCGATCTTGAAGGGGATGTACCTGGCGGAGAAGTTCCGCGCCGCCTCACAAATTTTCTCATAGTCTCATTGGTGCTTGGGAGACAGCGGCGGTGGCTCCGGCAAGGGAGCAATGACAGTTCTGATGGGTTTAAGGTGAAAGTGGGGGTTTGGTGACGGGGAAGAAGGGATGTGGCGGGGATGGGTGTTCAATGGGGAGGAGATGAAGGAGGATATGAGAAATCTTGAAGCCCCAATCGTCCGAGAGTGGAGGATCAGCGGCAACGTCGACGGCGGTGGGTCAGGCTAAGCCCAGATAATTGAAGTTATAACTATTTATCCCCATACCCTTGAAAAAAATTTAGACTATACCAAATATTTTATACCACATTTTAGTCCATATTTGTAAATCAACCCTTAGACGGTACCTAACAAATTCAAAATAATTTATTTGGTCCCCAAAGGTAGTTTTCAGGCAAGATTAAGTGATTTTCCGGTATAGCCAAGGGTATAATGGTGATTTTACTAATTAAAAATATGTTTAATTAAAAAATCCTAAATTTAAAGTTTTGCTTTAAAATTTTTAATTAAAAATTCCTTCTTCCGCCGCTGCCGCCGCCAACGCTACTGCTAGAGCGACTCCTCTTCGACTTCCAATTCCTCCCATCCGACATCTTCCCGGCCACCAGCAGATGGACCGAGCGACTCCTCTCTGACTTCCAATTCCTCCCATCCACTCCCGCCACAACTACCACCGCTACCGCCGACCCTCCGGAGAACCTCAATTTCGCCGCCTCCGGACCTCCGTTCATGCCTCTGACATCGGCGGATTCATAGCCTTAGCTTCGTAAGCTCGTCGGATTCCATCCCCGAGAAATGATACTTAGCGCAAAGGATTCTGTAGAAATCAATTGGCATTTCGACACTCCGATCGGAGGGAACTGAGTTGGAATACGGCACCACTATCACTGAAGTTACATTAAATAAGACGGCAGCGGTGGCAGGTGGAAGACGAGTGAAGAAGATGTCGCCTTTTTTTCCTATTTTTTATTTTTTAAAACCAGGGGTATAATGGTCATTTTACACATTTTAACCAATATTACCGTTGACTTTCTCTGAAAATCACCTTTGGGGACCAAACAAATTGTTTTGAATTTGTTGGGTACTGTCTAAGGGTTGATTTGCAAATTGAGACCAAAACATGGTATAAGATATTTTATAGGGAATTTTAAAAATAATTTAGTCAAAAATTTATTTACATATTCACGCCCTAAACCATTGACCAGAGATTGACCAAATTAAAACCTATTGTAGACAGTCATGGGATCATTTTGGAACATAAATGATGAAATGGGTATGTTTATAATACACATTTAAAGTTTGGGTATCCAAGTGTGAATTTCGAATAAAGGCGGGTCCATATTGAGCATTTGCTCTATTAAGTGTCATAATAAAATAAGTGAATCGTCCTGTATTTTACTTGATTACACCATGTATTTATATGATTGAATATACAATTTATATTTTTAATTTAATTTAAATAAGTTTAAATTGATATTAAATATAATTTAATTTTAAACACATACCACCGCCATTGGAGGTGTTTTCCGGCGGCGACCGGTGGTGACTTCGGCTCTCCTTCTCTGGTTCTGTTTCTCTAGCTCCCCTTCCGGTTCTCCTTCTCCGGTTCTCCTTCTCTGACTCTCCTTCTCCGGCTCTCCTTCCGGTTCTCCTTCTCCGGCTCTCCTTCCGGTTCTCCTTCTCCGGCTCTCCTTCCGGTTCTCCTTCTCCGGCTCTCCTTCCGATTCTCCTTCTTCGGCTCTCTTTCTCCGGCTCTTATTTCCCGACTCCCCTTCTCCGGTTCTCCTTCTTCGGCTCTCTTTCTCCGGCTCTTATTTCCCGACTCTCCTTCTCCGGTTCTCTTTTTTCGGCTCTCCTTCTCCGGTTCTCCATCTCCAACTCTCCATCTCCGGTTCTCCATCTCCGGCTCTCCATCTCCGGTTCTCCTTCTCCGGCTCTCCTTCTCTGGTTCTGCTTCCCCGGCTCTCCTTTCGGTCTCCTTCTCCGGCTCTCCTTCCAGTTCTCCTTCCCCAGCTTTCCTTCTCCGGTTCTCCTTCGCCAGCTCTCCTTCTGGTTCTCCTTCTCCGACGTCGGCTGTGGCGGTGGTTCCGATGCCGGCAATAATTTTTTTTGTTTTATTTTGAAAAATTAAAATTAGTGTTATATATATATACGTATTAGGGCGTAACCTGGTAAAATTCAGGGCGTGATATAGCAACACCCTAAAATAACACATACTTCAAGGTGTACAATTATATGTGACACGCATATGAAATGCATATTATAAGATGTTGCTACTCCCTTCATTTATTTATTAGGGACACACTTTACTTTTTGGGTTATTTCTTTTATATTGGCACATATACCTTTTTCTGCAAGATTCTTTCATTTTCATTCACCTAAATCCAAACACCTAAATATATGATGCCACTATTAGTGGAACGGGGGGAGTATAATTTTTGTGACACTTATATTTTGTGAGGTGTTGCAATTACTTTTGTGACACACATATTTGAGCCGCTTTTGAAGTGGCATATAATTATTTAAAAAATTGCAATATCTTAATTTTTGCGGCACTTGAGGATATAGTGGCAAGTAATTTTATTTTGGCATGAGTTAATGTAGTAATACAGATTATGCCACGTAGATATATGTGACGCAAAATTTTAGTTACATCTGAAAGTGTAAAAAGTTGTGATATTTCTTTTCCTTGTCACAACTATCGTGTCACTACTGGACTTTCTTTAAGTGATACATATAGCCTTTTTTTTCTCACAATATAGCATATCATAATGTCATTATTAACATCAAGCAAGATGGATCACATTTGATCAAACTTCCATTTCATAAACAATGAAAAGAGTCCCAAAATATATAATCTTCGACATACTCATCACTCACATAAATACATTTATAAAAATCAGCTTAAAACCTCACACATAACTAAAACAGCAATATATATATACGAATAATAAAATTAAACACACTTCAAATAATTATCTAAGTAAAACGAACGGAAAATCAATTCTGGTAGCTCCGTCTACGTCGGATCTTAATTACTCATCCTCTTTGGGAGAGAGAAGGATGAGAAAATAGAGGAAACTGCAGAAAGCAAAAAAGCGAGAAGGCAAATACTAGCTGCTGCTTCTGCCTTGTGCACAAACTTATCTAAGCTGGAGTCAGTTGCCCGCTTTGTATCGATGGTGAAACCAAAAGCCGCCGCAGCTCCAGTAGCCAGCAAATAAGATACCACCTGATAAATTCATACACAAAAATAACTTTTATTTAACATTCTGAATTTATAATTACAAATAAATTATGGATAATAGATAGGGGTGACAACATTAATCAGTAGTTGCGGGTCAAGCGGATTGTCTATATACAAATCCAATTGGTTATGGTAATAAATTGAGAGATGTGTTAAATGGGTCATTGAAAAATATGGATCGGGCAGGTTGAGTTTTCCTGTTTAATGTGGGTTAGTAAAATGGACAGACCTATGAATTTGCCCATATGTGATGATATAGTATAAACTCATATGACTCAATATATATACCGTTGGAATTCGATCGCGATATATTCATATTGGTTAACATATGGGTTCGAAACTCGCTAAATGAGTGATTTTTGACCCGCAAGCAGAGTGAGTTTCAACATGATCTGTTTTTTACCCGATCCATTCTGTCACATCATAAAGCCGATTGAAATGGGTTATACTTATATTTCTTTTAATTGCTCATATTATCCTACCAGTATTCGACACTTGTCTGCCCATTTACCACCCGAAATAATGAATGTACTATCGTACCTTGTCAGCATAGAAGTTGAACTGAAGCATGCCATCGCCTCCGATCCGATTTCCGGTGCTCACCAAAAGTATGTTCAAAGTAGCTTGCATAAGAGTGTACACGAGCCCAATCACCGCAGCAGCGAGAAGATAGCTGAAAATTCAACATTAAAATCAAAATATTCAGCTAATAAAACGAGAAAGCTGAAACTTCCCAAGTTTTGAATAGTTAAACATATTACCGGTAAGCATAGAAATCGCTGAACTTGATCTTGCCCTCGAAGTAGTCGGTGCTTTGGGTGATGGTGTTGGTGGCGACGAGGATCATCGTTATGAGCAGCGCAATGGCTGTCAATAGCCTCACAATCAAGGTAACGATCGGAGACACGGCGGAGGCGGAGGACGGTGGCGCAGCCATTATAGTTTGATAATAATTAGCTTTACTTCAAACCCTAACTAAATTCTGGAGTTCCGGCTTTTCTAGTGTTCGTGAATACTAAGGTTGGATAATAATGTAACATATATATAGTGTTAGTTTCCGAGCTAGCTGTAAGGGTAATTCTAAGTCAATGCTCGGCGATTAGATCGAAATTACAAGTGTAAGTCGAAAGAGAGACGACGTGCAATTTGCATGGCTCAAGTCAACGGCGAAACTCTGGTATTTTTGTTCGGAGTAAAGAATGTCCACTAAACGGGCGGATTGATCATTTGCATTCTGATTAACATGCACAGTTTACTTCTGAATTTGAAGACTTTGAATGCCATATCGTTGACCCAAAAAACGGCGAATTAATTACAAAGTCGTGCATGCACCAATGAGAGTTGGTAGCCATTAATATATTTCGATGCAATGCATGATTACCACTAAGTTGTGGGTACTCTATTTCTCACTTTGATTTTAATATTTTCTCTCACATATTTAGATATATTTAACAATTAAATTTATTTATTTTAATTTTTAAAAATGTTAAGTGACGAATTTAAAAGGAGAGAATGTATAATACTCTCCCTGTCCCAGCTATTTTTGCACTCTTTCGTATTTGAGATGTCTCAATTATTTTTGCATGGGAAAACAATTATAATGTTAAAAACTTCAATACCCCTAACATTCTAAACATTTACCATTTCCCCCTATTTTTGGCCTTCCTCAAGTCAACCCTCTACTTTACATCTCTTCTCAGCCCAACCCCCTTTCTTCTTTGTCGCGTCTCCTCCTTCTCCCACCCCATCCTGATTGTTTCTTCTCCCTTCTTCTTTTTCAATTTTGGTGTTTTCGATTTTGGTGGGCTTCAATTTAGGTGAGTTTCGAATGAGGGTTTCGGTTTTGGAATCGATTTATGGTTCGATTAAGAGTTTTGATTTTGGTTGTGTAGGTGAAGGTAGTGGTGCGGTGGGTGTAAGTGAAGGTGGTGGTGTGGTGGCAGTGGTGGTTTGGAGAAGGGGGTGGCGGCGGTGGTGGGGTGGTGAAGGTGGAGGCGGTGGTGTGGTGAAGGTGGTAGCAAATGTGGTAGCGGTGGGGTGGTGGTGGTGGTGTGATGATGGCGGTGGGTTGAAGGTGGTGTGCGTGGTGGCAGTGGGGGTGGTGGTGGTCTGTTGAAGGTGATGTGGTGGTGGTGGCAGTGGGGGTGGTGGTGGTGTGTTGAAGGTGGTGACAATGGTGGTGGTTAAAGGAGGTAGATGGAGGGTATTAATGTCATTTCACATGGTCACTATTTTGAGATACACTTTCTCTCTCTAGAAAAATAGCTGAGATGGAGGGAGTAGATGTGAAGAACTATGGTTGTGGTTGTATTAGGTTTTCAAAATAGGTAGAGAAAAGTGCGATTTTAACACTATGTTTTGGTCGAAAGTGCTGGTAAAATGTGAAAGTGCAAAATCAACCCTGGATCTAGTTGACTAAAATGTCAACGGTCAAATTGGCCAGAAATAATTGAAATGACCATTTTACCCTTCGTTAAATTTTTAAAAAAATAAGTAAAAGACAATAATGCCCTCCTTATTTTTTAACAAAACAAACATTATTTTTTTTAGTTTTTCTTTCTTTCATTGTTTTGTTTTACCATTCTCCCCCACACAAGCAGCCACCCAATTCTGCAACTGATTGCATATTTTCCATGATTTCTTTTGATTTTTGTTTGTTTTCTCCACCTTTCTATCCCCATGCCTATCCTTTCCACCACCATCCTCCCCCTACTACGTCGCTGCCACCACCACCGGCTCCACCACACTTTCCGACCAGTACATCATCGTCTGTAGAGTCCAACCGCGAACAGCAATCCTTGAGCAACACTACAAACTCTGGTTCGCCGGCGCCGAGCTGAAACTCCATGCCTAATTCACTGAACAACACCGTCGTACGAATAAGTAACCAAACGATTGACAGACGGCGGCAATTACTGACCTTCGTCGCTCCGGCTGGCAAGTCTCACAAAAGAAATCGTACCAAATTCATTCTGCTTGCGGTGGTGTGGCGGAGAAAGGGTCATTTTTCACTTTTCCCAAATATGTTATTTATTGGGTTTTAATTTTTGACTAAATTATTTTTTTTGTCCCCAACATATGATGAAATACCATCGTTTGGTCCCCAAGGCTAATACCGTGTTTGTTCATCAACTAACAAATACAAAATGATTTGTTTGATCTCCGAGGTGGTTTTCAGGTGATTTTAGGGACCAAAAGATGATATAAGGTCATATGTTAGGGACCATAGATCATATGTAGGGACCAAAAAATAATTTAGTCTTAATTTTTCTATGAAGTATATTAGGCTGTAAATCAATAAAAAACATACTCCGCGTCTATATGTCTGTGTCTGATATAAATCTCCTTGCGAAGAAGCTGTATTGCGGAATTAAGATCTTTGACAAAACAAGGGAACTCACAAAACCTTTCCAGTGCCGCACGAAATTCAAGGTCTAGCCCTCGAAGTACACTCAATTTCGACTTGCTCCCCAACTAGCCCTCATGATCAGATTACAAGGTTTATTGATACTTAACTAGACCTCGGGATTAAGCAACAATGGAAAAACTCGCAAGCAAAGAGTATAAACTCAAAAGGTTGTATATTTGAGTGATAAGAATAGTTGTCACGCAAAAATAATGTTGAAAACCACCCTCTATTTATAGTACATAGGTATAGTCTTCAAGAATACACACAAGAAACTGAAAAGGATTAAGCCAGCTTTAAGGAGCAAAAACAATATTTAACTAGACTACCTAAAATAAATGTGGATATGGATGAATTCAATCAAGAAAAATTTTGATTGAATATTGTCTTATCTAATCTTAACAAATCTAATTCTAATCTAATCAAAACAAAATATCCTAAACCCTAATTAAAATGTAACTAAAACTCTTCTAAGCCAACATGGCTGAGTTATTGAGCCTTATTCTAAAAGGAATTACAAATGATCACACTACCTCATTAAAAAACTCAATGGGAAAAAGAGTATAGTATTATCCTAATACCGAACTAAGAAAACTGTAAATAAATGATATTTTGATATCGTATCAATGTCTCAGAAAATCCTTTATGTGGGAAATTTATATGTGGGGAGGTGATAGTCAAATGAAATGATGACAAGTGTCAAATTCAAGTTAAAAATAAAGGAGAAAACAAGGATGAATTTAATTGTAACATAAATTTGACACATGTTAACTTTTCATTTCACCCTCATCTCCCCACATGCGCACCACATTTATGTGCTGAAAAAACTACTCCCTCCGTCCCAACTCAAATTGCACATAATTTTTTTTAAGATCTCCAGTAAAGTTCTTTGACTGTAAATATATGTAATTACATATAATAAATGAACACAAAAAAATTAATATTTTAAAAATTCATGTTATAGTGAATCTAACGGTATCTCATACGATAATATTATTGATCGTCTACTTATCTAAATACATGGTAACTTCAAAAAGTTTGACTGAGAAAAATATTCTGTGCAATTTGAGGTAAGACAAATGGAGTACTTAATTGGCTTTCCAAAAAGAAATGGAAAAATTGAGTGATAAAAGGGTTCTCTATTGAAAGTGTGTAATTCACCATATTTGGTGTGTCTATCATAGATGAATAAATAGAGTACATGGAGCTAAGTACATCTGATACGAATTAGGTTTATTTATTTATTTATATTTATTAGGATTTTTAGAAGATAACACTATACACTTTTTTCCATTTGGTTTTTTAATGAGGTTGTGTGATCATTTATTTTATTTTAGAATAAGACCCATTAATTCTGCCATGTTGGCCTTTGAAGAATTAATGTTTCGGTCATGAATTTATTTTAGTGTTTAGAATATTTAGTTATGATTTGATTAGAATTAGATTTGGTAAGATTAGATAAGCCAATATTCATTCAGGATTTATCTTGAAGAATATAGTCATTTATTTTAGGTTGTATAGTTAAATATGGTTTTAGCTTCCTAAAGCTGCCATAATCCTTTTCAGTTTCTTATTTGTATTTTTTGAAGACCATAACTATGTACTATAAATAGGGGAGGTATTCAACATTATTTTTACCTTACAACCTTTCATCAATCAAATATACAACCTTTTGAGTGCATACTCTTTGCTTGCGAGCTAATCCATTGTTGCTTAACCCCGAGGGCTAGTTAAGTATCAATAAACCTTGTAATCTGATCCTGGGGGCTAGTTAGAGAGCAAGTCGAAGTTAGGCGTACCTCGAGGGCTAGACTCCTGAATTTCGTGCGAGATAGTGCGGGTTTGCAGATCCCTTCACTAGATCAAAGATATAATTCCGCAAATCGTGAGTATTCGCAAGGAGATTCGTATCAACATCGAACCTAGACTGCTCTATATATGTACAATATCAATCCTAATTAAACTAAATCAATCATGATATTCTATTATCATCATAGCATTCTTATCCTTTGTCAATTTACTAATGGAAAGCAGATTTTTTGTAATATCAAGGGCCACCAACACATCAGATAAAGACAAATCACGAGAGAAACGACGATGTCCAATATGAGAAATAGGAATAGAACGACCATTAGCAATAGTGACAGAACGGTTACCATAATAGGGGACAACACTGTCCATGCCAGAGGAAGTGGAAGTCATATGATTCGTTGCTCCAGAATCTAAATACCAGTCGGAGGCTGAATCGTCAAGGGAGATAGATGACTGAAAAGCCTTAGCAAGATGAGCCGATTCAGAGTAACGAGGTGCCGACGAGAGTCTGGAGCACTGCGGAGCTGTGTGACCAAAATTGTGGCAGAGTTACCAAAATTGTGGCTGAGTTGGCACTTCAGATTCCACCGTTTCCTGCGAGCAGAACCAGCAGCACCCGAGGAACGAACTGAACGGCCGGAAGTGACGCCAAGGCCGCACGTGGTGGTTAACGCTCTCGAGGGCAGCGCGTGGGCTTCACGCGCCTGCGAGTAGAAGGCCCGATTGCCGGAAAAAGCTGTGGAGGAGGCAGCAAAGGCTACTGGAATTGAGTCTGAACCTGAATTTGCGCCGAGGGAGTTCTGGTTGAAAATCTCATGGCTGCGGGCTCGTGCGACCACGTCGGAATATGTTGGCAGCGGCGATTGAGCCAACTGCACGCTGGTGAATTCAGCAAATCCAGTGCCAAGACCTCGTAGAAATAGCATAACTCGATCTCTGGGAGAAATCGGAGCATCCATGGTGGCGAGTCCGTCGATAACGGCCTTGAAACAGTGGTGGAAATCCATCACCGAGAAGGAGCCACGCCGGATTGTATGGAGCTCATCCCGGAGTTGAAGTTCGCGGGATGCTGAGACGTTGTCGAATGCCGCTGCAAGGGAGTTCCACATCACCTTCACCGTGCCGCAATCAATGGTCTCCAACATGGCCTCCTCGGTGAGCGACGACCGGAGCAAAGCTTGGAGCCGCTTGTCCTGCGCCACCCAAGTATTGAACGCAGCTTGGGATTTTGCGACGTCGTCGTCGGTCTGAGAAGAACCACCAGCCGAGGATTCACCCCTAACTGCAATCGTTGGCTTTGGAATTGAGCCATCCAAGAAGCCAAAGAAACCCTCGGATTCGAGGAGCACTTGAACTTGCGACTTCCACATCATATAGTTGCCGGAATTTAGCTTGATTGGCAACAGATGAATAAGGGTAGAATAGCTTAACTGGTTGTCTGCCATGGAAGCTTTGAAGGTTCAAGATTTTTCAAAATGGCGGAAGATTATAACGAAATAAAAAATCGAAACCTATCTGATACCATGAAAGTGTGTAATTCACCACATTTGGTGTGTCTATCATAGATGAATAAATAGAGTACATGGAGCTAAGTACATCAAACCTAGACTGCTCTATATATGTACAATATCAATCCTAATTAAACTAAATCAATCATGATATTCTATTATCTACTCTATTATCTATAATGTTGCAGTTATGACAAGTGCAAACGAATTGCACATTATTACGGCAAACTGCATTAGTATTAGCGTTGGTATTACTATTTAGTAATCATCCATACAGCTGATCATTTAAATTGTATTTTAGCTTATTTTATTTTATTTTATTTTTACTAAAATTTAGCTTCATTTAATTCTATTATTATTGTTATTTTATTTGCACAATTTAAATCAAATTCAGTTTAATATATATGAGAAATCTACTCATATTAATTCATGATAATGATTGCAGGTATCTGGGCATTGACTGAGAATTACTTATATTAACAAGTTGTATTTACTAATACTGTAGGTGTTAGTTTAACTAATCATACCGACGTGTTGATTGTCCCTTCGGGACCGACGTGTTGACAGTTGACGAACAGAACCTCATATTTGGGCCTCTGTTATATATGTTTGGGCCTTCAGCTGCATACAGCGGAAAGGTCAGATCCATTTTCAAACAAGAGCGTGTTATATTTTGATTCTTGTTTTCACGCTTCTGTATAGCATAAAAGTTCGTCTATTCAAAATTTGAAAGAAAGTCTTTCCATAAGTTATAAAACGATCAATATTTAAATGGTAAACTAGTAAATTGTAAATTAGAAGAAATTAAGGTAATTTTTTAAAATTGATCATAAACTTATAACTAATGTACGTTACATGGTAAATTTTTAATATTTCAACTAAAACTTTTCACCTTACAATAATTATAATTCAACTCCGTCTTTCCACATGCTTATGAAAAGATGGTCTTTTTCAAGACTTTGCCTATATTAAATTAATTATTTTAAATATTTAATATAAATTTAAAATTCCATCTTGTGAAAAATAGTTTTTCCATAAGTTATGGAAAAAGCAAAATTTTAACTGCAAATTAGAAGAAATCAAGATAAAATTTTTGGGTTTCATTAATCGGGTCATAAAATTATAACTACTGCCCGTTACATAATAAATTTTTAATATTGCAACTAAAATATTTTACCTTTCTATATTCTAATTCAACCACATCTTTCCATATGCCTACGGAAAGACGGTCTTTCTCAAAACTTTGCCTAAATATAAATTTATTTATTAATTTATAATTAATTCTTGTGCAGTATTTTCCGATCATCCATCTACCGGTGACCGATGATTTCTCCGACCATCCATCAACCTTGTCAACCAATTGGTCATAATTACCCAAATACAAATTTTGTCATTTAACAAAGGAGTTTTCAATCTAGTTGGTATTCAAATTTTGGGTACTCCATTTTGCTCTAAGGTTAGTTGAAACTAATCTACATAGAATATATCTATTGGTATATCAGTTGATTGTGTTGGAATTTGTTTTACCAGTTGCAACTGTTACTGTAGAGAGAGTATTTTCTGTTATGAAAATTGTGAAAATTGATTTGCGTAGTAACATGGGGGATGAATTGATGAATGATATAGTCTTGTTGTGTACATTAAGAAGAGAATTTGTACGACAATCGACAACGAGTCCATTCTACGACGTTTTCAAAACATGAAAACATGGAGAATGCATGTCTTTGCTTTCTCCTAAAACTTATGCTATCACTGTTCTAACAACATTTATACTTGTCTTAAGAATTTTATTGTTTATCATGTTAATTTCAAGTATGGAGTATCACTACTAGAAAATATGTACATACGCATCCAATGGTGGAACCAGAAATTTTTTTCAGGGGAGGCTGATAAATATTAATGACATATAAATTTTAAAAATTCAACTCAACAATAATGAAAAATACTACATAATATAATAAATCAAGTACCATACAATAATATTTTTACAAGTTCACTAAACTACTAAAATAACTACTTTCTAACGCTCGAATTATTAGAAGTAGAACTAGGAAAATGTGGGGGCAACAGATATCTACGAGACTCCATGGTTTGATAACGTTGCATAATCGGTTCATTCTCAATCTTAACAAAAATATCCTTTTCAATATATACCGTCATAACATCGTTCAACCATTCATCTCCCATTCTATTACGAAGATCGGTCTTGATATTCTTTATGGCAGAAAAAATTCGCTCAACTGAAGCAGTTGCAACTGGTAGAACTAATGCTAACTCAATAAGACGATATACCAATGGATAGAGTACCATGCTACGTGATCGAACCATATGTTGAGCAAGACTTCCAAGATCATTGATGACTGAATAGGCATCATCATCTCTCACATCATGAATGAAGAAATCAAGTTATTGCTCAAGTTCTAAACGATTAACAACGGAGAAGTCATTCGGATAGAGTTCAGCAAGGCGAAGCAACTTACCAACATCAAACAGAGCAAATCTTTCTCTCGGATCAAGGCATGCAATACAAGTGAGTAATTCCGAGCTTGCTTCGCAAAATCGATGATTCATTTCAAGAATCATCCTGTCAACGGTCTAGTATTGAAATAATAAAAAATATAACAATAAGATAAAAAATACATATAAAATATTATAAACAAAATAAATTAAACTATGTAAATATTAAAGTAGTACCTGAAGAAAAATATCAACACGGTAGAAATCATGATTGTTTGACATTTCTCCACGTCGTCTAGAACGGTGACGAATTTTCCGTTGTGCTTCCATCACGTCTAATGTGATCTCATGCTTCACACAAAATGTGTTGACTCCATCCAATAATTTATCAAAACCACAATCTCTGAATTCTTGCAATTCAGTCTTCATTCTATTCATCATTCGCACAGCCATCGAAATATTTTGATCTCTTTGTTGCAAGCCAAGGGACAATTGACTTGTAGCTCCCAACAAATGCTTCATAAAAAACATACAAAATACAAATTCATAGCTCTCCATTCTATCAATCAAACCCTTTGCTATAGAGGAATTTTCATCTAAATTGCTATGCTCACAGATATTAAGAAGCACTTGAATAATTGAAGACCACATAGCCTCAAAGCGAAGAATAGTACTGTAATGTGATCCCAAACGTGTATCACCAGGCCGTCTCAAACTCATTTCTTGATTTTTGCCTCTTCCACTAACATTCTCCCCACTCTCCGATGCCTCCACAAGTCTAGCATGTTCTAATTGCACAAGAATCTCTTTTCTAACACATGAACCTCCAACTAGATTCACAGTTTTAACAAGATACCCAAAAAATTCACCCACATATAGAGTACTATATGCAACAGAAACAACAACCAATTGAAGTTGGTAAGAGAAGCAATGAATATACCTTGCAGAAGAGTTTTCTTTCAATATCAAAGCTTGCAATCCATTAAACTCCCCTCGCATATTTGAAGCCCCATCATATCCTTGGCCTCTCAACTTTGACAAGGACAATTTCTTATCTACAAACAGTTTCTTAAGAGCCTCCATCAAAGTAATAGCTTTAGTATTGGAAACATGCACAAAAGCAAGAAAACGCTCAAGAATACATCCTTGTTTGTTGACATATCTCAAAAAAACCCCCATTTGCTCTTTTATTGATGCATCTCTAGCCTCATCAACAAGAATAGAAAATATACTATCTCCAATGTCATTAACAATAGCATCAGTTACCTCACCAGCACAAGCACTAGAGAGCTGTTTCTGAACTCTGGGGGATGTCAACTTGCAATTTCTGGGAGCATTTTCATTCATTACCTTAGCAACATCTTCACTTCGCTTGCAATACCATTCAACCAATTCAAGATAATTACCCTTGTTGAGGGAATTCCAACCTTCATCATGACCACGAAAAGCCAAACCTTGATTTAACAAGTATCTTGTCACATCCAAAACCGCATTCAAACGTGTGCGACATGCCTTTTTTGCTTCAGTAAAATGACCATCCAAACAATGTGAGATACTTTGCTTTTGAAGGCTAAAATTTCTCAATTTGATTGCTGCACCATGATGAATTCCATCCACATTCTTAGCATGCTTCCTAAATACTTTAAGGGCATTCTTCCAATTCATCACCCCATCCACAGTATATGCCGCCCCCTTTGCTGAATTCTTAAAAAGATAGCAAGGAAAACAAAAGGCCGCATCCTTTGAAACACTATACTCCAACCAATTAAATTCATCAAACCAACCCTTTTGAAAACTTCTAAATTCATCATTGAACACTGTCTTTGGAAAAGTATGATTCTTAGGTTGGCAAGGACCTCTTAATATATATTCTCTTAGCACTTCATCTCTAATAGAAACATCAATCTCTTCAATAGGTTTACGTAGTCCGGGATCACTTATAACATCATTCTGATTGAATTCTACACGAGATTGTTTTGTACTACTACCCTCTTCATTGTGCCTTTGTTCATTAGATTCATTCGATCTCTTTAAAGATGGAGATCCGCTACTTCGAATTAAAAATTTATCCATAACCTATTAAATATCAAATAGGGAAAATATGTAAATTGATTTATTTCTAAAAAATATAAAAGGGTTACGAAACAATAACAAATTGAGATAACAAAAAATTTATAAAATCATATTCATCTAAATTCAATTTAACAAATATCCCTAATTGAGAATTTCATAAACCGATGATGACAAATTGACAATTTCATTTTCACATACAATTATACAAAATAAATCAAACAATTATAATTTCAACTAAATTTCAACTAAATTCCAATTAAATTCGACTAAATATGCAATTGAACTAAATTTCAAATCATATACAACCATATAACTTCAATTCGACATCCAATCTAAAAATCATGTTCACATAAATTTAAGTTTTGAAGCAAAAAATAAAAAAGAGAATAAACCCTAAAATTAATAAATCTTAGCATAAAGAATAAAGAGAAGAAGTCTACCGGTGGTTTGGAGAGGCGGCGTCCGGTGTGCAGAGGCAGCGGGACGAGGCTGCTTCCGGCGGCGCCGCGGCGGAGACCTGGTGGCGGACCTGGCGGCTGTGGCGGGGGGCTCTCGCCTGAGGGAAGGGATTGACTGAGGTGAGGGAGATGCTTTGCTTCTGCTGCTCTCGCCTCTTGTTCCAATATTTTTCTAAGATTGGATTATTGGATTGGGCTCAGTTTTGACCCAATCCATTTCTCCATTTCATTTTTTTTTCATATTACTAAATGAAAAGACGTCGTTTCACTAACGTGAAAACGACGTCGTTTTAGTACTTAGGCATAAAAAAAGAAGGCTGCGACGCGGCCTTCTTCTCTGAGCAAAGCGTACCAGTCGCCGGAGACGGGCCAAGCTCCGCCGGAAAACGTGCTCGACGATCGGACCGACTCTTGCTACCTCCGGCCGGCGATCTAGGTAGGGCTGGAGCCCTACCTCGCGTACCATTGGTTCCGCCTCTGTAGGCATCGGTATAGCTGTACTGGTGCCAAAATATCGGTGCTAAAAATGTCATTAGTACTGGTATAAACAACTGAACAAAGAAGTACCGGTGCCTTTTTTTATTTATAGCACTAGTATCCAAAAATTTAAGCACTGGTGATGCACGTACCAGTGCATATAATCTGTTATATGGAAAAAAAATTCTGCATGTAGGAAAATTTTAAATCCGGTTTGATTTTTTCTATTGCACAGGTAATGAAACCAGTGCTATAAATACAAAACTAAAATTTGGGCAATAGTACAATTTCAGCATTTTGCTGTACACGATTTCTCTTTTCAATTTTGGGGATGCTCCATCCATCCAATCATGTCCAAATTGCTTAGTTGTGAACCAGAATTAAGAATTTCAATATGGAATTGCCAATTTTGGGTTTTGACAATTCCAAGATTCTTGGAGGGGCCTAAGTGCAAAAGGCAAAAAGTTCACTCTGGCTCCCAAATTAAAATCCACTTGAATGTAGTGCTACATTTTGAATCCGTAAAGTATATGCTAAGACTTAATAAAAAAGTTTATTAATATTTCTCGAGAAAATATTACCAATAATCCTCCCTGTTAGAATTTCCTAAATTCTTAGTCATATATAGTAAGATACTATAACGCATGTACAGACGCTTTATAAATATTCACTAAAAATTACTTTTACATTTCTAAACTTCAATTAATGCAAGAATACCGAATAAGAAATAAATTCGATTAAAAAAATGATGGTGTATTGGGCAATAGTTCAATTTTAGTAAAGTTACGTACAGATCCATTTCGGGGACCCGACACACACAATTCCTAAATACGGGAATGACAAACTGTACAATTGAATACTTATCAGTCCAATTACCTAAATACATAAATAAAAAAAAAATCCAACGTCACTAGTTAGTGGATAAAAACTGTGGGGTGAAATTATTAATTTTAGAAAATTTTAAACTACCACCGGTATGAAAGATACCTGTAAAGTCAAGTGGTATTAATTGAATATTTTAATTGGCAATTTTGTGAACATATTTGAAAACAAAAATCTTTCCATGTTGGAACATGCGGATTAGCACATATACGTCAATCAGATCTTATGCATAAGGGTCAGAATATTATAGTATTTGTGAGTTATGAAAATTTGAATATTCTGCTATATGTTAGACGTGTAGAAGCATAGTTGATTTATGGAAAATCCCTACAAATATGGTGTTGATATTATCGAATATGTGAGAGATATTGTAATAAGGAAAATCCCTTTATTTATGAGATTTGGATATGCTTTAAGAAGCATATAAGGAATAGGAATATTATGGAGATAATCATGGAGAGTTCCGATATGCTCATGGCTATAAAAGGGGACAACCACGGCTACATTCAAACGGTTTTAATCAGAGAAAATCTGCACACATATTTTCAATCTTTCGAGAGAATTGCAAAGAGCCAGAATTCTATGCCCAAACATACGTGACCTGCTGTTCAAAGTTTAGAATCGTATACCTTAATTTCTCGGGAGGGGGAGATCCAGCGTCGACAAGTTTGGAGGTCAGAGGGAGTCTGATCAAGGCAGATCGGTAGCTAGGGGGGCTAGCAGAATTCACACGTTTAATTAGTAAAGATAAGTGTTTTGTATGGCGTACTTTGTACTGTTTCTTTCTGATTAGTGGATTCATTCTGAACTGGGTCATTCCCCGCAGATGTAGGTGGATTTCACCGAACTGCGTAACCAAGTCTTGTGTCTTTAATGCTTTAATTTATTACATACTTGGTTAGATGTGTTATGTTGGAACATACTAGTAATAATTATAAATATTCGGCAAAACCAAATTTCAATACCGGTGCTACATACTTAGATATATGTTCAAGCAGTTGCGTTAATGTGTATTAGCACCGGTTCGAATGATTGTAGCGCCAGTTTTTGTGCCGGTGCTTGGTACTTAGAAAACTGTTTTCTCCTTTCCTCTCTGTTTCTAAAAAAAAAAATCTAAAGCAGCCTCAGGCAGCTACGCTAACGTATATTAGAACCGGTTGGATTTATTTTAGTACTGGTTTTCGTATCGGTGCTTGGTACTTAGAAAATTTTCATTCTGCTTTGCTCTCGGGTTCCAAAAATCACAAAAAAAATTCCATTCAAAGCAGCCCGGAGCAGTTGCGTTAAATATCATATGCACTGGTATTGTACATTCATTACTAGTGCTAATGTGACGACTAGATCTGAACCAATTATTTTTCTCCTCCATTGAATCTTAACCGTTAAATTTTTTTTGGTACCTATAAAAACCCTGAAACCCTCTCTCCCCACATCTTCATCCCTCCCAAACTTCTCTGAAACCGCCGCCCATTTCCCCTCCTCTTTGTCTCCGCCACCCATTTCCCCACCTTTTCATCCGCTCTATTCCATTTCCCGACGACCTAGCACCAAGGCCGATGACGTCACCGCTGCCAGGGCCGACAACCTAGTGCAACCGCTGATGAAGGGTAGCTGCTCATCGACATCTTGCGCGGGTAAAAATTTTGTACTCTTGAAACCAACCTCTTTTTTATTGTGATTACATTGCGGTTTTTGTAATAAGCCACATCTTTTTCCTTTTTTGGTTCTTTGATATTTTTTGCTTGTTGTGATAAAATTTAATGTGCATTACTATATATATGTATGTATGTATGTATATACACACATATAGTTCCTTGTGTATGGTTTGATTGTTAGATTGTTTTTGGCTGTGAAATAATTTTGATATATAGACGATTGTGTCATGTTTAGGGGTTTGTGATAATTATATTTTAAATTGTAGATTGGTACTATGTGATTTTAAATTGTAGAATCTATAGCATGTGGTATAAACTGTAGATTGGTACTATGTGATTTTAAATTGTATAATCTGTACACAGTGGTATAAACTGTGATTTTCTATGTAACTATGTTTGAACTAGATTAAGGTTCTTTTCAGATTAAGTTTTGTTCTGCATTTGATTTGATAATTTCTAGTTGAAGTTTAATATACTGAGATGTTGTGACCTAATAGCACCGAGGAAACTTGAAGTGTTTGATATGGTTTGTCTATATAAACACCCCATGTTTCCTCGGTTCTGTAAAAATGCTTCATTTCGATATTTTAAATGAATAAGCATCAGTTATAGGGCACTGCATCGGTTTCCTATGTATTGCCCTCTAACTATGTATTGCTTCTTCCTTTACAAAAGTGTTGTAACATTTGTACCCTTTGATTTGATTATTACTGGTTGATGTTTAAACTGTTGAGATTTTGCAGTCTACCGGGGACACAAAAACTCGGAGTGTTTGAAATGGTTTGTTTAAACACTCCTTGCTTCCGTGACCCCGAGAAACTGCTTCATTTCGACATTTTCAATTAATAGGCATTAGTTAAAGGGACTGCATAGGTTGCCTTCGATTAATGTATGACCCTGTAACTATGTCATGCTTATAACATGTGTAGAACTCTATAACTCTATAACATTGTGTGTTTAACATTAAATCATTGTTGATGTTAAATACAATGTTAAAGCATAATTATACACACCAAGTTTCCTTGGTGCTCAAAAGCTACTTCAATTCAACGTTTTAAATGATTTTCTATTGTCGTTGTTATTGTGAGCAAGTTTAACAGTGGAAGAATTAGTTTAAGGGCACTAGATGGGTTGCTTTCTATTCACTTAGTGCCCTCTAATTAAGTAATGCTTCTTCCATTAAGAAAATGGTGCTACAACTTTTACAACACTCCACAATTTTAAATGTGGAGATTTTGTAGTGTATGCGCACTGGGGAGGCATTGGTGTGTTTAATGTTAAAGGTTCTTGATGTTAAATACATTGTTAAAACATATGTATACACACCATGCCTCTCTCAGTGTGCTCAAGTGCTGCATCTTTTTGACATTTAAAATTGTTTTGTTCGACAAAGTAAATGGAAGGTGTCGTAACATTTGCAGAAATCTGAGACTTAAATTGTGGAGATTTTGCATTTTATAAGCACCGTTGAAACATGGTGTGTTAGTGTTTAACATGGCGTATTTAACATTAACACATAGTTAATGTTAAATACATTGCTGAAAAATAGTTATACACACCATGTTTCCACGGTGTTTAAACGCTGCATCATTTCGACATTTTAAATATTTTTTTTCAACAAACCGTATTGTTAGTTTGAACACCCTAGCCTAATCCTACTGGAGCACCAAAAATTGCCGGAGTTGCAAGCTCCACCAAAATACAAAACACCTCTCAATTCATGAAAACAAGCTACACCTAAACATAGATTAACAACATCAATCATCCTAAAAACATAGATTATCTAGGGTTTCTGAAAATTAGGTTCTAGTTTTTAGGATGATTGATATTGTTAATCTATGTTTAGGTATAGCTTGTTTTATGAATTGAGAAGTGTTATGTCTTTTAAATTATATGTACTGAAGTTCTGGGTTGTGGTATGAATTTTCCAGTTTCTTACTTGAGCTTCTGTTTTTTTCTTTGGTGTGTTTTGTTCGTTCTGGGTTTCACATTCCAGCCGGTGAGTTTATTTTCACTGATCGAATTTTTTTAATTGATCGCATATTTACTAGCACCGGTATTCCATGCATTGGCACCGGTAAATGTACTAGAATCGGAATAGATTTTAGCACCTGTACAGCTTATCGGTGCCTATGACACCACCTTTTGCACCGGGTCACGTAGGCACCGGTATAAAAATTCTCAAAATACCGGTGGCTATGGGGTAAAAATACCGGTGCCTGTGCATGATGACTTATGTGAATGACAAATGAATGAACGATATCATATTCATGCAGGTAACAGATACACCCAATGCAAAATTCGACCCGTCGTCATCCTTAGTGGTGGGGAGATTTGAGTGGAGCGGGGCCAGGACGACATCTAGAAAGGGGGTGTTATGAAAAGATCATCTCATCTGGGCGCCAATACATGGTTTGTTTGGGGGGTGATCTTCTTCTTGCCACTTTTATTATTCAGGTGTGGCACCAAATATTCTGGCCCTGATTCATATACGCGGGAACCGACCATCTTAAAAGCACCCACTCATACTGCCTATCTTTCTCTCACAAAAACACATGCAGTTTTCGATACCTTTATTGACGGTTGAATGTGAGGTGCGCTTTATTCTCTTCTGTACAAGTTTATATAATGGATCGTATTGGGCACTGCAAAAGCAAATCCCAATCAGATTCCCCGTTGTCTTGCGAAACAAACCCCTGTTCTTGATCGCCGCACCCTTTTTTATTCATTCACAGGTTTCATGTACGCATATTTATATTCCTAACCCCCTCCGTCCCAATTACATGTTTTTACTTTCCGGTTTCGTCTGTCCCAACTAAACATTCACATTTTGACTATGTTGGTATTTGTGCTGAAATTTGTGGTTGAAATTTGCCCAACTCATTTCAATCCTCCACAATTTGATAAAATATGACCACATCAGCATATATAAATTTTTGTGTAAAAAGATGATATGAACCTTTGATTGGGACCAGCGGCGGAATAGGGGGGGGGGGGCGAGGGGGTTCTAGCATCTCCCCTAAGATCCGGCGGCCCGGAATTTAGGCCTAGAGCCACCGGAAGCCACCGGATTCCGCCCCCCCTTGAGTCGACGGCACCGGAGCGAGCGGAAGTGGCGTGAGCACGGTGAGGCGCAGCGGAAGTGGACTTGGAGAAGATGAAGTTTTTTTAAATTTTTTTTGGTATAACTAAACAAAACGACGTCGTTTTGGCTTAAGTGAAACGACATCGTTTTGTTTAGCTGATGGGCAAAAAAATATAAGGCCAGCCCAATTGGCCCAAACAAAATTTACCTAACCTAATAATAATGCTCTTGTGAAGTTGAGAGGCAGCAAAGGCAAAGCAATATACGTTTGCCTCTCCAACTCCAAGCACAGCAGATCCGCCGCTGCCTGCCGCCGTCCCTTCTACAACCACTATCAGCAACCAAGGGCAAGGTATCAAGGAACCAATATATTTTTGTTATGTAATTTATGTTGAATAATTTGAATTTGTATGAAATTGTGAATATTGAATATAGATATGAATAATTTAGTGATTGTGTTGAAATTGTGAAATTGTGCTAAATATAGATTTGAATAATTTGACATATTTTTGACATATTTAATTAGACATATTTAATTTGAAATATTTAATTAGACATATTTTTTAGACATATTTAATTAGACATATTTAAAAAAATATATTTAGCGTTGACAAAAATATATTAGTTAAAAATTATTTTATTTAACATTAAAAAAAAATTTAATCTTATTTTTGCCCCCTAATATATACTCCTAGTTCCGCCACTGATTGGGACGATTGTAGCATATTTCTGTATCGATTCCAAAGTTGCAGTTTATTTGAACACATGCATGATCTAACGAAATGATCTGGCTCGGAAGTTGTAGCCATAGTGATAATATATAGTTAATGATCATGTGATTCTTAGCATGCTCTACTTTATCATGCAAACGGTCATGGCCTTTGAAACTAGTGTGACTATACATACTGCCTTCTAGCTATATGAGCCACCTTCAGTGGCGGAACCAGGAGTAAATTTTAGGTGGGGCAAAAATGAGATTAAATTTTTTTTACAATGCTAAATAAAATAATTTTTAACAAAAAACGCTTACATAATAATATGAATACATAATAGCTAGATTTTTACAACAAAGAACTACCACTGCATAAAAAACTACGTTCCAACACTTGGGTTGCTAGAACTAGAAACACTAACCGCAGGAGACAACTGTGTCCTGCGATATTGCATACGCTGATAACGTTGCAAAATTGGTTCATTATCAATCCCAACAAAAATCGCCTTCTCAATATGCACTATCATAACATCATTCATCCATTCATCTCCCATTCTATTGCGTAAATCAAATGTCTAATTAAATATGTCTCAAAAATATGTCTAATTAAATATGTCTAAAAAATATGTCTAATTAAATATGTCTAATTAAATATGTCTAATTAAATATGTCTAATTAAATATACAAAAAATATATCAAATTATTCAAATCTATATTTAGCACAATTTCACAATTTCAACACAATCACTAAATTATTCATATCTATATTCAATATTCACAATTTCATATAAATTCAAGTTATTCAACATTACATAACAAAAATATATTAGTCCCTTGATACCTTGCCATTGGTTGCTGATAATAGTGGTTGTAGAAGGGACGGCGGCGGCGGAGGCAGGCGGCGGCGGCGGCAGGTAGCGGTGGCGGAAGGTGCTGGCAGCGACGGACAGTGGCGTGGATTTGGAGAGGCAAATATGCTTTGCCTTTGCTGCCTCAAACTCAACCGTGCCTTAGTTAGTAATTAGGTTAGTTGAATTTTGTTTGGGCCAATTGGGCTAAGCCCAATTGGCCTTCTCTTTTTATTACCACCAGCTAAGCAAAACGACGTCGTTTCACTTAGCCAAAACGACGTCGTTTTGTTTAGTTATACCAAAAAAAATAAAAAATCTACATCTTCTTCAAGTCTCCATCCTCTGCGCGCGCCTCCGCCTCTCCTCCTTTCCTCGCTCCGGCAACGACGACAACTCAAGGGGGGCGGAATCCGGTGGCTCTAGGCCTAAATTCCGGGCCGCCGGATCTTAGGGGAGGCGCTAGCCCCCCCTCGCCCCCTAGTTCCGCCTCTGGCCACCTTCACGGTTTGACGTACGCATGCAAATCAATTTTCATCTGAAATTGATTTTTGAAAACACTAATACAAACTAAGATTAATGTAACACTTTAAAAGTGTTGTTTTAGATGCTAATAGTACTAATTTGAATCTATTGCAACACTTCTACATCTATTATCTTTGGTGATGTTGCGCGCATTAGATTCAACACAACACTTTTCAAGATTCATATAACATTTTTCAAATGTTTGATTAACACTTTATAAGCTATTGTAACATTTTAATAAGTGTTGCAAGAAAATTTTTATGACAATTTTCGTTTTTAGTAGTGAAATGATGAATTATTTATTATATTATGAAATTATAATTTCAATAAACATAAGAGTCCGTCTCTTGAAAGACTGTCTTTCCACAAGTTATGGAAAAAGTACGATTTAAATTGTAAATTAGAAGAAATCAAGATAAAATTTTCAGGTTGTATTAATCGAGTCATAAACTTTATAACTACAACACGTTGCATAATAAATTTTTAATATTGCAACTAAAATGATTTACCTTTTTATTTTTTTAATTACCCCCACATTTTCATAAATTTATGAATAAAGACAATCTTTTCCAAGAGTTTACACATAAATACACGTGCATAATATGATGGTAATCAAAGACTAATCGGTATTCACGAATCAGATCTAAAGATGATTGCATGGGCACAAACATTAATGTGATCACACATTCATTTTGGAATCGTGAAGCAAAGAAAGAAAATACCTGAGGTCGTTGGAGCATATGCACGGGAATTTTAGAGCGGTTCCAGTTTGAAACTATAACCGTACTCTAAAATTCAAATGAAATTACAGAATCCCACAATAGAATTTTAAAGTGGTTCAAAATAAGTGGAACATTGAGTTGGAGGAATCCGGAACCCTTCCCAGCTCAAACTGCACACTTTATATCACTATTCACTTATAACCCGAGACATACTTTATGTTACTATTTATGATCCAATTTTGAACACGTATTTAAATAGATATATAAACAATAATATTATCATATATTATATAGTTGGATTCGCGTAACAAGTAGCTTATAAATATATTATACATAGTTAAATATATTAACGAGTCAAATATATTTCTTGATAACCATAAAAAAAAAATCTTACAATTTGAGATGGGACGGAGGGAGTAGAGTCCTGTCTCGGAATCTGGGGTTCCAATACTAACATTCCATGGTGAGATCCTACGGAGTAAATATATTGACATACGGATGGTCACTCAAACAGTATGCTTAAATTAACCATGGTTAGCTGGATCCGGCTAAATGAGTTGGATATATTGGCTGGGAATCTCACATTAAATCTGCCGTGGAACAAATATCACCTCACATGAGAGATGAGCTGCACCCTATTAAATTTGGCTTAGAATTCTATTTCACTTTTTTTTAACAAATCAATTAAATTATAAATATGAACCACAAATTAACTTTTTATAAGTGGATCAGAAAATTTCATCACAAATTCAACCCATCTATTTATAGTTAAAATTTTAACGTTAACGAGACTACAAATATAATACACTCCGTCCCAAATTAAATGGTATGAGAGAGAATTTCACGCTTATTAAGAAACTTATCTAATCGTATGTTTAGTTACGTATAATAATGACATACAAAAAGTTACTTTTCAGAAACTATGTATTACGACGAATCAAATGTTGTATGACAATATTATTGTTTATATATCTATTTAAATATGTGGTCAAAGTTAAACAATAAATAGTAACATTTTATGAAGTATGCAGTTTAATTTGGGACGGAGGGACTACAGTAATGTTGGACTTATCTGCCTCAGTTCCTGCATATGTGTTGTTTGAGGTTCTAGTTCTTCGAAAGTACGAAACAATCTATGAGTATGCCACTTAAATAATATACCTGGCGATATGAACTCTGATTGAATATCAGACAAAAAAAAAGAGTCGTCTCTTCCAAGATATGTATTTTTATAAGTCATGGAAAAATTAAGATTTAAACTATAAATTAGAAGAAATGAGATAAAATTTTTGGGTTGAATTAAATCAGGTCATAAATTTAACTTCTACACTTTGTATGATAAAATTTTAATATTGCAAGTTAAGCCTTTTAATTTTTTATTATTTCAATTAAACCCCATTTTTTCATAAGTCCATGGAAAGACAGTTTTTCCCAAATTTTCCCAAATAATTAATGCGTAGAAAAAGATGATATTATTTCTTTAACAAAAGAATCCAAATAACAATCGCGTAGACCCTGCTCTGTTGCAGCCCGCCAACATTACTCGTACCCAGTGGTAAAAATAGAAACTTTTTTTAGAGGTTATCTAATACTCTGACAGCCTGTGGTGCGGAAGAACAAAGAAGGGGAAAAATGAAATTCTAGTATGATGACGCGTCTTCCATTACTACTACATTCTGGTCAGTAACTCATGTAGGGCTAGAGTCCTACTATGCTTATTAGTAGTTCCGGCCATGTTCATGCCACAGTTTAGCCATGACCATCACCCTCATCTATCGTGTGTTTGAAAGGAGGGCAAAAAAGTCATTTTCTCTATTACCGATCTTGACCAGCATTGACCATGACCACAAGCTCTATTCTGCAATTTAAAAAAGGCAAGACATTGCACAGCGGTATAGCAAGGGATGATCCTGTTTCAGAATTATTCCGGCATTCGACAATGACATTATTCTCAGCATTGATCTATTTGTTTGTCCAAATTAAGTCTGGTGGTAAATTAACTGGCCTTCTGGGGGCAACAAATAGGTGAAAGAATTAAGGTGCTGTTTGGTTTTTGGGAATCGGAATGGGAAAGGGAATAGATCCTAATTAATCTGTTAGTTAATGTTTGGTTGATATTTTTTCTCTTTCCTTTTTTATTACAGCTTTGAAATTCTCTAAATTTGGTGAATGACGATTCTCTATCCTCACCATGAGAATCGAATTCCCCATATCATATTTCATGTTTCGTTAGAAGAATAAAAAATTACTTTTTTCACTTGTAAACGGTCCAACTTTTTAAACAGTGAAGATTATTAACTCTAATGAAAAAGTTGAATATTACTAAAACTATAGTTTTCCGACAAAGTTCTGGGAAAGACATAGGCTTATGGAAATACGTGATTTAATTAAAATAATAAAAGGTAAAAGATCTTAGTTGTTGGAGTCCGTCTCTTGAAAGATGGTCTTTCCATAACTTACGGAAATACCAATGTTTAAAGTATAAATTAGAAGAAATGAAGATAAATTTTTTGGATTGCATGAACCGGGTTATAAATTTTATAACGACTACATGTTGCATACTAAAATTTTAATATTGCAACTAATACCTTTTACCTTTTATTATTCTAATCAAACACTGTCTTTCCATAAACCTATGGAAAGACCGTCTTTCCCAAGACTTTGCCTAGTTGGAGTATTAAAATTTTATTATACAACGCAGGATAATTATAGAGTTTATAACCCAATTCATGCAACCCAAACGTTTTATCTTCATTTCTTCTAATTTGCACTTTAAACCTTGGTCTTTCATGACTTATGGAACGACCGTCTTTCAAGAGACGAACTCTTTCTTATAATCTAAAACTTAATAATAAATAATATTGTTTCATAACTTATACTACAAATAATAATTATATTATTATAATATAAATATATATTATTTTCTTATACATATAATTAATTTATTATTTTTATATTATAAATAAAAATTATATTACTTTATATAAATATTACTATTTTATATATCGTAATTGAGTTATACTTTATATTTATTATCAAAATAAAAATTACAATATTATAATTATTATTTCAATAAAAATATTATGATATTATTTTTTGAGTTGCATATGAGCTGAATTTAAATAAAACTATAATTTTCATATGGCAAAATCTTGGGAAAGACTGTTTTCCATAAGCTTATGGAAATATGGAATTTTATTGGAATAATAGAAAGGTAAAAGGTCTTAGTTGCAATATTAAAAATTTATTATACAACTTGTAGTAGTATAAATTTTATAATCCGATTCATACTACCCGTCTGGGAATTTAAAACCTGATTTCCTCCATAAATTCTCAACCCAAATGGCAGAGAAGTTTTTATATTTTTATCTTCATTTCTTTTAATTTCCACTTTAAACCTTGGTCTTTCCATGACTTATGGAAAGACCGTATTTCAAGAGACGGACTCTTTTCATATAGTCGAATTTAAAAATATTATCATATTATTTTTTAACTTTACCCTTTGAAGAATGGTTATATTATTTTATAATAAATATATTAGTTTTATATAAATACTATTATTTAATAATTCTATAATAGAAATAGTAATAAATTAAGTAGTAATATATACTCCAACTTAAATAAATTTAAGATACAAAAATTAATATCATACGTTAAAAAATAATATAATAAATTTACCTTTTGAGTTGTATATGGGTTGAATATTAATACAATCAATATTATTATTATTTTCATAATAAATAATATTATTTCATAATTTATACTTCCTCTGTCCCAGGTGAAGTTGTACTAGCACTATTCATTCAATTAAAATTGGTTAATTTGAAAAGTAAAAATTGAGTAATATATAAAGTAATATTGAAATATTTTTAGAATCACTGTAATATCTATTTTTATAATATTATTTTTTACTATTTTTAAATATTTATAAATAAAGATATTAATAATTAAAAATAATTTTGATCAAATTATAAAAATCACTACGTGCATATTGTGCAAAAGTCATGCAAATTGTGCAAAAGTCAAAAGGCTTATATTCCGCGCTAGTACGCTACACAGTTCTACGTACTCCCTCCTTAGGTTGATGGTTGAAAGTTGATCAAAATTATTTTTGACTGTTAATATTTTTATGTGTATGTTTAAAAATGGTAAAAAATTAGTATTATGAAAATAAATATTATGATAATTCTAACAAGATTCTATATGATAGTATATTATTTTATATATTATTCAATTTTTAATTTTAAAATTAACTAATTTTAATTAAATAAATAGTGTTCATCCAAATTCAGATTAAGTACTATATATGAGTATCTTACTAAATATAGCTACTCTTCTTAGACAAATTAACATCGGAAACTGGAAGATCATCCCATTCCCAAAATATGCACCTTCTTTGTCCCAGATTAAATTATGTAAAAAGAAATCTGTTCTTAAATTGTTGATTGAATAACACAAAAGTAAGTGAATAAAAGTAATTAGAGTTGAAATTCGGTCTTTTCATAACTCATGGAAATATCAATGTTTAAACTGTAAAATTAGAATAAATAAAAATAAAATTTTTGGGTTGCATTAATCGAACCATAAACTTTATAACCTGTTGTATAATAAATTTTTAATATTACAACTATAACCTTTTACTTTTATTATTCTAATTAAATTTCGTCTTTCCACGCGTATTTCCAAGACTTTGCGAAGCAATTATGTAAGTGAGATTGGACAAAATAATATAAATAAGTGAAAGAAAGTAAATATAAAGATATAATCTTAACCTCGATACGAGACAGACTAATAAAGAAAGTGTGCATAATAGCACTTGGCTTATAACTTATAAGCTTTCCTTTCAACAGAAGAGTACGTACCACAGTATATTTAGACTCCAATTTGACCATACTCCCTCTAGTCCTCTAATATTGGCTCCTACTCTTTTTAAAAGAGTGAAATAAATGGTGAGGATTATATTGAAAATACAAAAAGTAAATTGACTGGATGAAACAATCTAGGATTTGCCATATATGGAAAGGAGCCAATATTAAAAAACCTTCCCTAAAAGGAATGGGAGCCAATATTAGAGGACTAGAGGGAGTACAAAGAAACAAAAACAGAAACAACGGTTTCACTTTTCATGAAGAAGGTTTTAGATGTACCCAACAGTACTATAGCACAGGGCCAGAATAGCCCTCAAATTAACAGCCATCGGGATAAATTAAACAGATTCCTGATCACACAGAAACTTAACCACTCTATTCATTTTATCAAAAGAGTTAATCTGTTTATCAAATAGGGTTCTTAATTCGTATAGCAAATTAATTACACTTAAGGACTAGTACATTAACCCAATATTGCATTCTAGATCTCTTAAACGTAATCTTGTTTTTGTATTAAGCTTCATCAAACTCATGCATCACGGTATCTACTGCTCGACCATTTTCCACAAGCATATAACTAGGGCAATAAATAAAACATCTGAAACCTGGAAATTCATGAATATCTGCATTTTTCCAACAATATAAGCTGATACTACAAATATGTATGAATAAATGTAGGGTTTTCAACAGAAGCAATCAATATCACAAGAGAAAAGTGGTTGAAGAGGTAGAACCAGCTGATAGATCTGGAGTCCATGCATTAACATTTCCACTCCCCCAAAACTCGTCATTCTCTGGATTAATGCTCACAAGATTCTTCCCTTCTTGTTTCACTGATTCCGCCGCCGCCGCCGCTTCGGATGTCAACATTCTAGGACCAAACTGGTCCACGGACCCGGACTGAAACTGTTCAGCAGCCAAGAAAGGAAACTGTGGCGGCTGCCCTCTCCACAGGTCCGCGAATCGAGCGGATAAATTCAGAGGCATGGTACTAACGTTAACTCCATTCTGAAAATCATGAATTTGACCAAAACCAAGTCCAATACTGTTGCCATTTCCAAAATCGGACAGATTTTGCAGATGTGGATGAAAGAAAGGCATCTGGCCTTGATGAACTGGAGTAGAAGAAGAAGCCACTGCTGCTGTGGTACTAAGGGTGGCGCTTGCTATCATGGGCGACTTCGATGGCGCCTTTGGTTTGGTCCTTTTGTTCCGCCTGCAGCCGCCACCCACGGGGACGCTCCTCAGAGCGCCCCCGTGGGTCCAGTAGCGGCGGCAGGTCTTGCAGAAGTGGCGCGGCTGAGTTAGGTTATAGTTGTTGAAGTAGCAGAACTTGGTGTTGGTCGATTCGCAACGCGGGCATTTCAGCTGGGACGCCTCGGCTGGCTGAGGAAGCTTAGCGAGCCGGGCTCTCTCTGCCATGGAACCAGGCCTAGCTGGAGCTTGCGTCGGAGGTGGCTGATCAGAACTGGCATCGCTAGGGTTTACTCGCTCAAGATCTTGTTGCTACACAAATTAAAAAGCATTTCTTATCATCACCATCGCATATAAGGCATATCCAAACTATGCAAAAAGATTTAAAAGGGAGTATATGATTTTTTTTCTTCCTTTTAGCTTTAGGGTTAGTTTTCTTTGGGATTAAGGTTGCTATATATTGCGAACTTACCAGTGGCCAATTGGGAGGATCTTGATAGAGCGGAAGAGATGAGAATTCCATGCTTAGTAAAGGTTGATGGAGGGGGATCACATCATCAAAGAGGATAGTTGCAGAGAGAAAGATAGGGAAGAAAGGAGAATGTGACTTGTAATTCTAAAGTTAAAGTAGAGGTGCTTATTTATTATGGACACATACACTACTACAGTCTGAGCCCCGAGCCCATCCTCCTCCCACTTTCTTTTCTATTATTGAATTTTTTTTTCTTGTGCCTTTTTAAATATCTACTTTAGAGTTCGTCTCTCGAAAGACTGACCACATTTTCATACGTATATGAAAAGATGAGGTTGAATTGAAATTTTAGAAAGGTAAAAGATTTTTAGTTGCTATGCAACGTATAGTAGTTATGAGTTTATGATGTGATTAATGCAGTCCAAAATTTTATTTTAATTTTTTCTAATTTGCAGTTTAAACACCGGGATATAATCTATTCATGATGTTATCCAATCTATCTGATTTCTAGAAATAACTAACATACAATAACAATATCAAAATTATATGTCAACCACACCGGTCATCTGTATAACTACAAATCTGATGAAAATTGTAACATTGTGCTTAAAGATATTAACTAGCTTCTTGCAAAAATTATGACCACTACGTAACACCGATACCACACATCAAAATCACTATGCCAAATAAAAATCTCCTACAACATACCACTTGATCTAACCACGATTTATATTGTCCAAACTGTAAGCATGCATAACTTTGATATGTATTTGACAGAATTACAAACAATATTACAAACACACTATCTGTGTAAGCAAATCGAAAATAATAAATCGACGAAAATAACCAAATCAAATTATTACTATGACACAACATAATGCAGCCATTTGATCGATCAAATCTAAAAATAAAACTAGTTTCCTAGATAATAGAGATGTAAATCAATTAGAATAAAGATAAAAAATGAATACCCTTTTTGTTTGGTTTTATATATATCTTGTTCCATATTTTTTAAGGTTTTGTATACCCTTTGTACTCACTATATATATGAATACACACGGCCACAATTATTTGTGGGTTTTACATTCTATCATGGTATCAGTCAGCTTTCTCTCAAATTATTTGGCTTTTCCCAAAAATTTCCGTTCTTCTTTCCTGTGTTTTTCCGATCTAGGTCGCGCCCACCCGCCTCGTTTTCCAATCATCGCCACCGCTCTCAGGTTGCCGGTGATCGCCGATTGGAGTTCTCGATGTCGCCGCTTCACATGTCGTCGCATGCGCTGCCGCTGTCGATTGCGCGCCACCGTCTTCATTGCATGTGCTGCTGATCCGGCCGCTGGTGGTCTGCTTTTTCTGCTACTGTTCGTTGCTGCTCCCTTGTCCACGCACAAAGTTAAATCAGTTGTCCACTGCCATTCACAAGCTTGTTGTGTGTTTGGTGCGATTTGATTGATCTCTTGTGTTTGGATCTATCTTTGCTTGTTCCCGATGACGTCCATTACACTTCCATCGTTGATCAGCTGCATCACCATCAAACTTGATGGTTCCAGCTATGCTCATTGGCGCACTTAGTCTGTTCTTCGCACTGTCAATTTGATTGGTTTTATTGATGGATCTTCTAAGTGCCCTGAGCTCCCTACGAGCTCGACTTCCAAAAAACCCGATGACAAGGCATTTAAGGAGGACAAGGCTCGTGATGCTTGGATCCAGCAAGATCAATTGGTCCAGACTGCTCTTTTCTCATCCCTGTCACCAGCTGCAATGTCAGTAGTAGACAGTATGGTCACTGCTGCTCAGGTATGGGACACTTTAGCTACAAAGTACCAGAACAATTCTCGTTCTCATCGCCTTTTTATTTGTGATCGTTTGTACGGGGTTCGTTAAGATGATCATTCTGTTCAGGATTATTGTTCTCATTTCAAGGACATTATTGATGAACTGCGTGTTCTCAAACATCCTCTCCATGATGAGGATGTTACTGTTATTTTTTGTCGTGGTTTGAACCAACAATTCTCTTAGTTTTCCAATTCTGTCATGTTGAGAGATCCATTACCACCTTTATACTCTATTATTACCGATGCTAAGGGTTTGGAGTTTCATCTCAAAGCTCATTCGTCAACTTCTGGACCCGTACCTGCTACTTTTTCTGCTAGTCAACAGGCGTTCGAACAGGCTAATTACAGGAGGGGAGGTCGCGATAACGAACGAGAAAGGGGGAGAGGTTGCGGTCGTGGTCGGAATCCATCGCCGGCCGACGGTCCTCCATCCGCACCGGGTGGCCGTGGCGGTGGCACCTACGTCTGCCAGTGGTGTCATCGTCCCAATCATCTTGCTGAATTCTGCTACAAGATTTCTCATGTTGGTCGCGATGATATTGCAAATACGGCGGACACAGCTCAGCCACAGTACTATCAACCAAATAATGCAACTCCGGATTGGTACATGGATTCTGGTGCTACCATCACATGACAACTTCTGCATCCAACCTGGATAGCGTCGTACCTTATAATGGTAATCATTGTATTTATTTTGGCAATGGTGCCTCTTTGCATATTTCAATATTAGCAATTCCCGGATTTCTGATTCCCTTCATTTATCTGATGTCTTGGTTGTTCCCTCACATCACAAATAATTTATTATCTATTTCCAAGTTGACCAGGGATCTAAATGTTGTTGTTTGTTTTGATGACATTGTTTTCACTATTCAGAACAATGTTATCAAGGAGCTCGTGGACCAAGGACATAGTGAGGGAGGTCTCTACATTTCAGATTATGGTGATGCTACTTTAGTGTCTTTTGTTAACGCAAATAAAGCCAAAGCCTTATTTGAGCTTTGGCATAGTCGTTTAGGACATGTTCCTTTTAATGTAATTTCTGCTTTAAGTAAGACTGGTCATTTGTCAGTCACTAGTTTGCTGCCTAAGCCTCATTTTTGTCCTTCTTGTGAGATGGCTAAGGGCAAGCATCTTTCATTTAATGATAATTTAAAATGTGCACCATGCATACTTGTTTTAGTTCATTGTGATCTCTCGGGACCCTCACATGTTATCTCTCAAGCCGGGTACCTTTATTATGTCATTTTTGTTGATGATTTCTCTCGGTTTACTTGGTAATTCCCTGTACGATGAAAGTTTGATTTTGTGGAGGCATACATGCAATTTAAAACTCTTTTTAAGAATCAGTTCTCTGCCACCATCAAGATATTTCAGAGTGATGGTGGAACCGAGTTTGTAAATCATCGCATGCAGACTCATTTTGTGTCTAAGGGCATTCATCATCAGCTTTTCTGTCTTTACACTCCTGAGCAAAATGGTCGTGCAGAGAGGAAGCATCGCCATATTATAGGGACAGGTTTGTCGATGCTCTTTCATTCTGGCCTTCATCATTCATTTTGGTATGATACTTTCTATACGGCGATCTACATCATCGACAGACTGCCTACTCCAATTTTATTTGGTCAGTCTCCACTCTCTGTTATTTTTGTTACTACACCTAACTACTCCAATTTTTATCCATTTGGCTATCAAGTTTTTACTTATTTGAGGGTTATCGATGTCTTGATCCTCTTACAAAGAAGGAATACATCATTCACCATGCTCGACTTGATGAGTTGTTTTTTCCAGCTACCTGTACTGGCACTGTTACAGATTCTTCATCACTGGATGTTTCTGCCTTTTTGGAGCATTCGTCAGTTCCATCAGAAGTATTTGAGCCATCTTCTACAGCACAACCACCCATTATTTTAGTAAATTCAAATTTTCCAATTGTACCGGAAGCTCAGGGTCATTCAGAAAATTGTATTTGTTTGCCACAAGGTGACCAACAGCGTGTCTGACACCAGCCAGCGCCGCCAGCACAGCCGACGCCACCACCATCACCTACTCACGCACTGGCCACCTTGGCCGCATCGTACACCACGCACCACCTCTACAACTGTCAACGTCGTCACCAGATTTTTTGGCCGCCCCTGCTTCTCCAGTGTTGTCATCACCACCTCCTGCTGGGCCACATCGGTTTGCCTTGGGTTCCGTGCCCATCACCTCGACCTCTATGCCATCATTGGGATCCATGCTTTCGCCGATTGCAGGTCCCTCCTCTCGGCATCCGATGACTACTCGCCTGCACACTGTTTCTCTTTTGTACTAGAATTTCTCTGAATATGATATTTCTGGTTTACTGAGTGTTTTATTTTCTACGACTGAGCCTCGGAGTCATCGCTCGGCTGTCAAGGACCCCTAATGGGTTGCTGCTATGGACTCAGAGATGGATGCTTTGCAAACTCAACAGACATGAGAGCTGGTTCCTTGTCCTTCCCATGCAAATGTTGTTGGTTCAAAATGGGTTTACCGCTTGAAATATAAATCTGATGGGTCCCTTGACCGACACAAAGCAAGGTTAGTTGCTCAGAGTTTTTCGCAGTTGCCTGGTTTTGATTATGATCATACTTTTAGTCTAGTAGTGAAGGCCTCTACTGTTCGTACTATTTTATCCACTGTTGTTCATCGCAATTAGCCATTGCGACAACTTGATATGAAGAATGCCCTTTTAAATTGCATTATGGAATCTCCGGTTTACATGGAGCAGCCTGCTGGATACAAAGACCCTATACATCCTGATTATGTTTGTCGTCTACGCAAGGCCATTTATGATTTGAAACAAGCTCCACGCGCTTGGTTTCCGTGTTTCAGTTCCTTTTTTATTGGCCTTGGTTTTGTATGCAGTTCTTCAGATACCTCCTTATTTATTTTCTCACAGGGTGCCTCTTTACTCTATTTATTGGTTTATGTTGATGACATTATTCTTACTGGGAATGATGGTTGTCTTAAGATTACCGATCTTAGCACTCTGCAGTATTTTTTGGGATTGGAGATTCCGACGGCTTATTCCTTGGTCAAGCCAGATATGCTAGGGACATTTTAGAGCGAGCTGGCATGCAGGACTCTGCGCCTGTTGCTATTCCATTTGTGGCTTTTTTGCAACTATCCAGCTCTTCCGGCAAGCCGTTCGGAAACCCCACACTTTATCGTTCTTTGGTTGGAACACTACAGTATTCATCGATCACACGCCCCGACTTATCCTATGTTGTGAATACGGCCAGTTAGCATATGCAGGCTCCTACCGATGACCATTACCAAGCTGCCGCTCGGATTTTACACTATGTTCGTGGTACACTCCACTATGGTCTACAGTTTAATGCAAACTCCTCTGCTTTACCAGTTTTGGGTTATTCTAATGCAGATTGGACTCTTTGTATAGAGACTCATAGGTCTACGTATGGTTATGCAATCTTCCTTGGTGGCAACCTGGTTTCCTGGAGTGCTAGGAAGCAGCCTATAGTTTCTCGTTCCAGTTTAGAATCAGAGTACCGTTCTATGGCAAATACTCCTGCAGAGTTAGCTTGGTTGATGAATCTTCTTTGGAACTTACGTGTGACGCCGCGCGCCCCGCCCATATTGCTGTGTGATATTAATAGTGTTCTCTTCCTGGCTCAGAATCCCGTTTCTCATAAGAGATCTAAGCACATTAATATTGATGGTGTCCTCTGGCAAGCTCCAGGTTGCTCATGTTTCTACGGACTTGCAGCTTGCTGACATCTTTACGAAGGGTCTACCCCGTCCTCACTTTGAGTTTCTACTTTTCAAGCTTTGCGTTACAACCAGTCCTACGTTTCGCTTGAGGGGGGGTAATAGAGATGTAAATAAATTAAAATTAGGATAAGAAATGAATACCATTTCTGATTGATTTTGTATATATCCCATTCCATATTTGTTTAAGTCTTCTATACCCTCTGTACTAATTATATATATAAATATATACAACCATAATTATTTATAAATTTTACATTCTATCACTAGAATATTTATGTTACCGATAGGGCACCTTTGATTCGAGCTTATGCTGGGGTTCTGGTGTCGGGGTGTGGTGGGAGTGGATGGGTTCTGATGACATGGATTCGGGCCGTTCTATTTTATTTAAGTAACTTCTGTTAAAAGCAATACCTTTGCTCCATTAATTCCTCTCCTTATTTTACCTGGAATAATAGTCAATAAAATTTTGTTTTATATTGACTAATCAATCGTTAAATAATGTTATTTTATTAATTTTATTAATATAAATTTAATATTTATTTTTATTTATTACAATAATATTCCTATAATTCCAATTTTTTAAAGTTGTATCACATTATAAAAGTTAATTATAAACCAACACTAAAATTTATTGAACGAGATTTTTTATTATTGGTCTAACAGTTAATTGGTTCAATAGAAAATTTTCTCATACTAGTAATTTTTTTTTAATAAAAAGGAGGGTAATAATCTAAACGGCCTCAATAAAAATTATCATTTCAGCATAATCTTTTGTCCTCATTCTCAAATGAAAATTGAACCAACAAATTTCCGATAGTATCAGTACAAACAAACATCAATTTTGTTATAGTATCATTAAACTTTAATTGATGGAACGATCTATTGAGAATAATATTAATGAATCAATGGAGTGGCATATATGTCGTGGTATTTAATAAAAGAGTAAATCATGTCCATAAGTTTATAGATATGACACTTATTTTTTACCTTATACATCGCATTTATTAAATTACATGAGTACTAAATTTTAAAATATTTTTCGATATCATATATTTTTATATTTTCACATTCAAATACATATTATTACCTGTTTTAACTTTTAAAATACAATATTTAATTTTATAAAAAATTACAACATTTAAGGTAAAAGACCGTCTTTGCTGAGACTTTCTCCATATGCAGTATATAAGGTAAGAAATAAGTGGCTTATGGACAGACCCCGCCTGTCATGAGACCCACTCAATCTTATTTATCAAAATACTCCCTTTGGTCCTCTAATTATTTCCCCCTTTTCCTTATTGAGATGGTTTTTTTTATTTTGACCCTTTCTCCTTTTGGTAAATACTATGTTATTTTCATCAACACATTTTACTTTTTAAACTCCCAATTTAATCCCTACCTCTCATTTCTCTTTTTAAAAAAATTTGTGCCATTTTTATGAGGCCATATAAAGAGGACTAGAGGGAGTATACAACTTTACACACTATAAAGATATAAAATAGAAAACACCGTTCTGCATTAAAGTGTAATTCACATTATTTTGCGTCAGAGCGCTTTTTAGCATTAACTTTCTTTGTACTTATAGAGTTATTTTGTATAACATTCATTTGATTAAATGGATTAAAATATAAGAGTGAATTGTATAGTAGGTATTCATCCGAAGCCGAGGGCAGACTCATCGCCGAGACCCATTGTGGAGAAAACTAACGCTCCGACAACTAACGCTTTGTGGTTCAAGCTGCCGACAGCTGCCTTGCGGCTCTCTGAAAACCCATCTCCATATATGGTCGTCCTGTTCTCAGATTTTCCTGTTGCCATGGCTCCAGGTCGTCCCACCACCAACAAATTCAATCTCAGCTCCGGCGATGCGACATATTAAGTGTTTGTCTCATGTTCCCATTTAAGGCTCCATTTTCCGAAACGAGCATAGATGCATCCAAAATCATGAAATCTAGCACGTTCAAAGAAAGAACTCACAACGTGAAGGATGATCGAAAACCTGATGTTGGGTACATCAGAAACATCTCCGAGTTGCCTGAAAAAGGAAATGTCATTTTGGCTGATATTTTTCCGGTAATTTGGTTGGAAATTTCGCCAGAAATGGCCCTGAAATTGGCTGGAACAGTGCTGGTAATTTGGTTCGAAAATGCTCTGATATTGGCTAGAACATGCCGATAAATTCATCGGAATTTTCGATAGAATTTTAATTATTGTAATTGAATTTAAAATACACATTATACAATAAAAGTACATATACAATGTGTGATTACAAAAATATAGGGACTAGGGAGTCAAATAACAATTCACTCGTTCTTATGTTTTAATAACTACTAAACCTTAGGTATACTTTCCTTAAAAAATAAAAAACCTTAGGCATACTCACATAATAGAGCAAGGCCATGGTGTAATACAACTGTTTTTTTTGGAAATCTAATACAACTGGTTTTAAAAAGTTAAAGAATGACCGAGATATGTTTCAAAAAGTTGACCAAGAATAGTTGACTTTATGTTTTTTACAGCAATTTGTTTTTGTAGAAATAATTGTTCCACTTTTAAATATGGTGATGGTTGATGATTAAATTAATCACTCTCATTGATCATTCTGCACTTTCCTTCTGCACCTGAATTGATCATTCTCATTTTCTCACCTGCTTTAGTATGAGTGGAACAGGCAGAGGTCCGGCGATCGGAATCCACCTTGGCACGACATACTCGAGCGTCGGATACTGGATAAACGGTCGAGTAGAGATGCTAGAAGATGACCAAGGCAACAAAACCATTCCTTCTTCTGTAGCTTTCACCGATACAGAATGCTTGGTTGGCGACGCAGCTCGCAACCAAGCAGCCTTCAATCCCCTCAACACCATATTCGGTAACTCTATCTTGATCCATCTTTTTTTGCTTAATGTTTTCACGCTATAAAAAAAGAGTCTGGTAGTGATGCATATTTTGTGACAGAAAAGGAAATGTCACAAAATTTGCACCACATTCAGGTGTCACTAAATATTTCTGACATATACACATGTCACTAAACTGATTACTACATCAGTATATGTCACAAAAGTAATGACATTTATAAATTGAACTGCATCCTAAAGTGTCACAAAAAGATAACAATACTTTAGCGACGCATTTGAGTGTCACGAATGATCCAAAAAAGTGTCACAACTGAAATTTTTTTGTAGTGTCACTTTTGCAACATTATCAATTATAATTGGAGTATTTTTCACTATCAATGTAGATGTAAACAGATTGATTGGTATGAAATTTAGCAATGAGACAGTACAAAATGACATGAAGATGTGGCCTTTCAAAATCAGTTCCGGAAGTGATGATAGGCCAATGATTAATGTCACCTTCAAAGGTAAAAAAAAGCAGTTTTCAGCTGAGGAGATCTGTACCATCATTCTTAAAAGAATGAAACAGATTGCCGAGGATAAAACCGGATCAAGAGTGTCTGCTGCAGTCTTGGCAGTCCCGGTCTATTTCGATCATTCACACTGTCAGGCAACGATGGAAGCTGCGAAAATCGCAGGCATTAATGTACTGAGCATCATCAGCGAACCAACGGCTGCTGCCATTGCTTACAGTCTAGACAAGAGTTTCATCGCCACTAGTACGAGGAATGTTCTTGTTTTTGATCTCGGGGGTCGTTCTCTCGAGGTATCGCTTTTGAGAAGGGAGAAAGAGGAGATCGAAGTCAAGTCTACAGCTGGTAGTACTCGCATTGGCGGGGAGAAATTTGATTACAGAATGGCGAAATATTTTATGAAGCGATTCAATATGAAGCACAAGAAAGATATCAGCAGAAATCCTCAAGCAATCAGAAAACTAAGAACCGCTTGCGAGAAGGCGAAGAGGATACTCTCCTCTGCTTCTGAGACTGTGATTGAGATTGATATCCTTGATGGGGTTGAGTTTTCAGCTGAAATTACCCGGGCTAAATTCGAGGAGCTAAACAGAGATTTGTTTAGCAGGTGCATTGAGATAGTCGAAAAGTGTTTGACGGATGCCCAGGTGAACAAGAATGATGTAGATGATATTGTCCTAGTTGGTGGCTCAAGCAGGACTCCAAAGGTTCAGCAATTGCTACGAAACTTACTAAATGGGAAGGCGCTTTGTGCAAGTATCAATCCAGAGGAAGCTGTTGCTTACGGCGCAGCTGTTCAAGCAGCAAAGCTAAGCTTTGGAAAATCATTCATCTGGAAAATGGATGAAGAGGTGAAGGCAAAACCAGTGGAGAAGAAGTCTTCAGGCTCCTCTAAGCTGACAGGAATGAAAAAAGCAGGGGGTCCGGCCATTGGAATTGACCTCGGGACAACGTATTCTTGTGTAGGCTACTGGAAAAATGATCGAGTTGAAATCATAACAAATGATCAAGGCAACAGAATCACCCCTTCTTATGTCGCTTTCACTCATATCGAACGTCTCATTGGGGATGCAGCTTACAACCAGGTTGCTTTGAATTCCATCAACACCGTCTTCGGTAAAGCTCTAACAGCCTACTGCCTACCCTTGATTTTCTGATGCTTTTACATACTTCCTCCGTCCCATAGAAAACTTCATAATTACTTTTTCCACGCCCATCTATAAGTGGTGAGTTGGCTAATTAGAAAGAGAGGATTGTGGTTACTTTTTTGTTTCAGTGGGCCATGGTGGAATTGAAGTCACTAATTTGTGTTCAAAGAGGGAAAAAGTCAAAATATGAAGTTTTCAATGAGATAGAAGAAGTTTTCTATGGAACTGCGGGAGTACTTATTTAATGAATGGAAACATATCCTAGGTTTTTCACCCTCATTTTTCAGTTAAAAGTAATTTTGTTTCCAATGTTCAGTATTCATGATTCATGGTATGCTAATCAAATATTCGCTGCGTTTGATTCCGGAAATTTCTTTTATTGTAGACGCCAAGAGATTGATTGGTCGGAAATTCAGTGATGAAATAGTACAGAGCGATATGAAGCTTTGGCCTTTCAAGGTCACATGTGGTACTAATGACAGGCCAATGATTTGTGTCACCTACAAAGGTGAGAAAAAACAATTTGCTGCTGAGGAGATCTCTTCCATGGTTCTGACAAAGATGAAACAGATTGCTGAGGCCTTCATCGGATTGGAAGTGACAGACGCAGTCATTACTGTTCCTGCATATTTCGATCAGTCCCAACGTCAGGCAACAATTGATGCCGGAAAAATTGCCGGAATCAATGTCCTGCGAATCATCAACGAGCCAACAGCTGCTGCCATCGCTTACGGATTCGATCATTCATCCAGCATCACCGGAAAAAGGAATGTTCTTGTATTTGATCTTGGCGGCGGAACTTTTGATGCATCAATTCTAACCATTCAAAATGATAACATTTCAGTGAAGGCTGTTGGCGGCGATACTCATCTTGGCGGGGAGGATTTTGATAACAGGATTGTGAACCACTTCATCAAGGAATTCAAGAAAAAGCACAGAAAAGATATCAGTGAAAATCCTAGAGCAATGAGGAGATTAAGAACAGCCTGTGAGAGGGGAAAGAGGATACTTTCATGTGCTACAGAGACGAGTATCGACATCGATGCCTTATACAAAGGCATAGACTTCTCAGCAATTCTTACACGATCCAAATTCGAGGAACTAAACTCAGATTTGTTCAAAAAATGCATTGATAGCGTAGAAAAGTGTATGAGGGATGCAGAAATGAATAGCAACGCCCTCGATGATGTTGTCCTGGTAGGGGGCTCGAGTAGGATTCCGAAGGTGCAGCAACTATTGCGCGATTTGCTTAACGGGAAGGAGCTTTGCAGAAACATTAGCCCAGATGAAGCAGTTGCTTATGGTGCAGCTGTTCAGGCTGCAATCTTGAGCGGCCGCGGCCATGGAAAAGCTCCAAACATTGTTCTTGAGGAAGTTACGCCGTTATCTCTAGGCATTGAAACTGTGGGAAATGTCATGAATGTTGTGGTTCCGAAGCACACCACTATCCCTACTAGAAAAGTAAAGGGGTTTGAAACCAGTGCAGATAACAAAACTAAGCAGCTATTCGAGGTTTTCGAGGGTGAGAGAGCGAGATCAACCGACAACAAGTTACTAGGAAAGTTTGAGTTGTCAGGCATTCAAATGGCACCCAGGGGAATCACAAAATTCGACGTCTGTTTTGATTTGCAAGCGAATGGTATTCTGAATGTGTCTGCGAGAGACAAAGTTAGCGGTAAAGAAAAGAGCATCACCATCGAAAGCGGGCGACTATCTGGAAGGGAGATTGAGAGAATGATCAAGAAAGCTAACAGGTACAGGGCCGAGGATGAACAGCACAGGAAGAAGAATTATGCGAGACTTGATTTCGAGAACTACGCTTATCAGATGAGGAATAAGATAAATGCAGGGGCCAAATTTATGAAAACTGATGAGAAAAGGAAGGCTGAAGATGCAATTGAGGAGGCCTTTCAATGGTTGGATGCACAGAGAGAGCTTTCTGAGGTTTACGAATACGAAGACAAGAAGGAACAACTGATGTGTCTCTTGAACTGAGTTGCGAATGACTTTGGGGCTTCGCTGATGTAAAAATCAAGTCTCAAAATAATTGTCACACTTGATAAGTGTCGCTCAAATTCGTTTCACCTCGCTGAATGCCTCAAATAGTGTCATGAATCAACATAGCAACATAAATTAGTGACATACATATGTGCAACGGCATTTTGGCAACATATAAAAGTGTAGATAAACTAGCCACACTTTTATATATCCCGAAAACTGTATCATTACTGAATTTATTTGTTTTTAACGCAAAAGGATAAATCTTCCATTAACAAAACCTAAAGTTGTCATTCAGAGAATATATGTAGTATTACTTAAACGATCAAATCCCGAGTAGAACAAAAGTACAGATGTCGCTGTACAACAATAGTTCCACGAACTAGAAAAGCTAGACACATTGTGCAAAATATGTGCCCCCAACTGATCCACCCGCCATAGCCTTCTTCACATTCGTCTGAAACAAGCTCGGGGTGTCCCTCAAAACAGCAGCAGCGTCAAGATTCAAAGGATCCTCGTGATTCGGCTCCGCGAACAGATGATGCAGGCCATAAACAATGGTGTTGATGCTGAGGACCGGTTTCCAGTCTTCGCGGAGAACATTGAGGCACACATTCCCCTCCAAATCAATGTTGGGATGGTAGACTTTAGTCTTGCACTTCACTTTCGGTGGTTCATGCGGGTAGATTAAGGAAACCTTGAAAGAGAACAGGAAAGCCCCGCCCTTGTAATAACCCTCGTCTGGTCGAACAGAGATCTCAAAGTACATGAGATCATCGTTGCCGTTTGGGAACGCGATCTCGAATCCTTTAGGAAGGTTGAGCTCACTGATATCTTTTTGAAGACGCAACTCTCCGGCAGATTGCTTCTTTGCGAAACCAGCTGATTCTTTTTGCTTCTCCTTTACTTTGAACAGTTTAATCATCGTGCCTGCTTTTGGGGACAAAATAGGTAGAATTAAAATGGGTTTATGTAGGCCACCAGGGCTTGGCTCTCCCAATCCAAAACGGTTTCGGAGTTTATCCAAAACGGTTTTTGAATTTTAAGATTTTGATGAAAAGAGAATATATTTAGATATATTTAGAGATATTAAAAGTCGAACATTCTCCTTCTGACGTCCCAGCCATGGGCGGAACATAGGGATGGCCCAGGAGAAAATTCTTATACTGTGGATACAGTAGACGACTATGGATGCAAATGTACACATTTGCTAAACGTGTTCTCTGTATTTTTTTTATTACCTGAAAAATCAAGGACCCATTTGCTAAATGCGTCCTCTTAATTTTACGTTTTTTTTTAAAAAAATTTAGAAGAGACGAGGATGCATTTGCTAAATGCGTCCTTTGTATTTGACTAATTTTTTTATTCTGTAAAAATGAGAACGCATTCAGCGAATGCGTCCTCATCGTGCGTGCAGTTTTAATCCCAGAACATAGGCCAAATTCCCAAAGACGGATCATTTCTCCTAGTTTCCTCCGCCGCCGGATTCTTCCTTCCCACCCGTGCTCAGGCCATTGCCATCGCCATCTTCCCCACCGGGCCCACGCCTTCGTTTGTAGCCATTTTCATCGTCGGGTTCGTATCTCTCCCAGCCTTTGTTCGTGTCTTTTTTTCGTTGTTGTCAGATCTGCTATTTTTCTATGTGTTTGGTAGTAAATTGTTGCTGGATTTTTAGGTTAAGAGTCCTGCCGGCTGTTACCGCCTTTTGTGCACCCGGCGGAACCCAGCGTGGGACGCATGCGCCACTGGTAGCTCCGTGTGTGGTTGTCATGCTCCGCCAAAAACTCCACACGCGGAATTCAAGCGCCGCCAGAAGTTTCGAGTCTCCGAGAGGTACCTTGAAAACTCTTGATTATATGAATGCGTTGAATGATTATGTGTGGTTTGATTATATGAATGTGTTGAATTAGGATGTGTGAATTGATTATGTGTGATTTGTTCACTAATTTTTTTTATTGAACTGTAGTAATAATTTAATTTGTGAGGTACTTGAAAAAATCTTGATTATATGAATGTGTTGAATGATTATGTGTTGGTATGCCTTGAATACTGTAATAGCCGCTTCTACTCCCCCTTGACGATAACCTTTCTGAAGAAGAAAGGTAGTAAGTCGTTCATACCATGCCCTGGGTGTTTGCTTGAGTCCGTACAATGCCTTTTTGAGACGATACACATGTTGTGGATAATGAGGATCTTCAAAGCCTTTTGGTTGTTCCACATATACTTCTTCATTCACCACTCCATTTAAAAAGGCACTCTTGACATCCATTTGATACAAAGTAAAATTCATAGAGCAAGCAATAGCTAGTAGAATTTGAATGGATTCTAACCTGGCAACTGGCGCAAAGGTTTCATCAAAATCAACACCTTCCACTTGTGTATAGCCTTGAGCAACAAGTCTTGCTTTGTTACGGGTGACTAGGCTATCTGCATCTGATTTATTCTTGAAGATCCACTTCGTACCAGTAACATTAATGCCTTTGGGGCGAGGAGTAAGATACCAAAAATCATTCCTTGTAAACTGACCGAGTTCATCTTGCATTGCAGCAATCCAATACTCATCAAGTAAGGCTTCTTTATAGTTTTTGGGTTCAATTAGAGAAACAAAACATTGTAATCCAGCCAGTCGTCGATAATCAACTCGAGGCACTGATCGAGTACTTCTCATGGTGGAACCAGGTTGGTCGTGTGTTGGAACATGGTCGTCAGTAGTAGGGGACTGTGTTCCAACATGGTCAGCTTCGGCAGAGTTAGGATCCTATTGCTCATTTGGTTCAGCATGTTGGTGAAGGTTAACTGATGGCTTTTCTTTGTCTGGAGTTTGAGACTGTGTTGGAACATGTGTGTTGACAGATTCTTCCTCTACACCTTCTGGATGTTGTTCCTTTTCTGAATCATCCACAATAACATTTATGGATTCCATGAGAGTGTTGGTTCGATGATTAAAAACTCTATATGCACGGCAGTTGATGGAGTACCCGAGAAACGTTCCTGGATCACTCCGATTATCAAATTTTGCCAACAGTTCTCTATCTCTGAGAATATAGCAAGTGCTTCCGAACACATGAAAGTATGAGACATTTGGTTTCCTGCCCTTCCAGATCTCATAGGATGTCTTGCTTGTGAATGGTCGAAGATACACTCTATTGATTGTATAACAAGCTGTATTGATCGCTTCTGCCCACCATTTCTTGTGAACAACGTTTTCTGCCAACATAACTCGAGCCATCTCTTGTAGAGTTCTGTTCTTCCTTTCGACGATGCCATTCTGTTGAGGGGTGATCGGAGCCAAGAACTCGTGTTGGATTCCTAGCTCATCGCAGAAGGAACTGAACTGTTCATTCTCAAATTCTCTACCATGATCACTTCGGATTCGAATCATCTTTCCAACTGGACTCCCTTTTTCAGTTTGTAATTTCACTACAAGACTTCTAAAAACTTCTATTGTATCAGATTTCTCTTTCAAGAAGGCTACCCATGTGAATCTAGAGAAGTCATCAACACATACAAATATATATTTCTTTCCACCTATACTAGGTGTATTAACCGGACCCATCAAATCCATATGCAATAATTCCAGATTTCTAGATGTAGTAATATACTGAACTGAAGAATGAGGAGATCGAATTTGCTTACCTTGTTGGCATGGTCCACATACAACTCCATCCTTGCTGGTTAAGGTAGGCATTCCTCGTACAACTTTTACATTTGCGATTTTCACCAGTGTTTTGTAGTTGATGTGACCGAGCTTCCTGTGCCAAAGAATTCCTTCATCCTGCTTGGAAATCAAACATCGAACTTCTTGTTCTAGCAGATAGCAATTGTCTGCTGATTTATTCCAGAAAGAACCTTGTTTTCTCCATGCTTCACTATACATTTGTCCTTCTGAAATTCCACTATCATATTGTCGTCACACAGCTGGCTTATACTTAGCAAGTTTACCTTTAGATCTTCAACAAATAATACACTTGTGAATACTGGAAAGCCTTCAATTTTCAGTCCGCCCTTGCCTATTACTCTGCTTCTCTTTCCATCACCAAAGGTTACATATCCGCCATCATACGGAGTAATGTTCGTGAGGTATTTTGGAGTGCCAGTCATGTGGTGAGAACAACCACTATCAAAGTACCACGAGTCACTGGAATAGGCTGTTAGAGAAGTGTGTGCCACCAGACACATACTGGATTTTTTAACAACCCATATCTTTCTGATCATTTTTCCCATATGAGTATTGCCTGTGTTGGAACACAGTTGTCTTCCTGTCATTTGATCTCTGATCAGTCTTCTGCATTGTTGTTCTGTATGTCCTTGGAACGTACAATATCTGCAGATGAGTGGCTTTCTTTGATACGGCATCCCATACTTCCGTTTTACTTCTCGAATCCTAGCTTTAAGAGTTACTGATTTTTCATGAAATTCAGTCTTGGATTCTTTCCTGTATCCAATCCCGTGTCTATCACCAAAGTTTCTTCCTATATCCAGAATATCATCAAGCTTTGCCTTTCCAGAATTCAATTTAAAGATAGTTGCTTCAGACATCTCGGCCCTCTTGACTGCTGCTAACAGTTTAATGTTCAGTTCTTCATTACGTTTTTCAAGATCTGCAACCGTGGATTGTAATTCCTTTTTACTTTCCATTAATTTTTTTTTCTCTTCATTCAGCTCTTTGTTTGTGTCAGCTACTTGAACCCACATGGCATACATTTGTTCATATGTGCTATAGATTTCTTCATCACTTATAGACAGATCATCATCTTCGTCGCTGTGTGCATCGTCCAGATCTGTGTTGGAACATGCAGCTTTACCTTTGTTCAGTGTGTTGGAACACTGATCTTCTGACATATCATAGACCTTTGCTCCAAAGGCTACATAATTACTGGTAAGTTCCTCTTCTTCTTTTTCATCATCTTCATCTTCACTCCAAGAGGTGACATATGATTTTCCTTGTTTCTTGCGAGTGTTAGCACATTCTGCCTGAATATGACCATATCCTTCACATTCTCTACATTGAATACGTCCAGCCTGTTTTGGTTCGTTGTTCTGATTTCTCCCAAACTGCATATTCCTTTGTTCAAATCTCATTCCACATATGAAATCATTGGCGAGATGCTATGTCATCCGAAATTCATGCTCTCGAATCTAATCGTACTTGGTCTTTATGTCATTTACCTCCTGGAAAATCATCCATTGGATGTAAATGGGTCTACAAAATAAAATACAATTCTAATGGCTCAATCGAGCATTATAAAGCCCGTCTTGTTGCAAAGGGTTATAATCAAATTGAAGGAATTGATTATCATGACACGTTTGCACCTGTTGCCAAACTCGTCACTGTCCGTCTTCTTCTCTCCATCGCTGCAATTCGCGGCTGGACCCTTCATCAACTTGATGTAAATAATGCTTTTCTCCAGGGAGACCTTCATGAAGAAGTCTACATGAAGCTCCCTCCCAGTTTTCATGATAAGAATAGTAATCTTGTTTGTAAATTACATAAATCCATTTATGGCCTTAAACAAGCCTCTCGTCAATGGTTTTATAAATTTTCTTCTACTCTTAAGTCACGTGGTTTCCATCAATCAACTGCAGATTATAGTCTATTCACATATATAAAAGTTAATATATCTGTATTTGTTCTTGTTTACGTTGACGATATCATCATTACCGGTAATAATTTGTCCATCATTAGTGAGACTAAAACATTTCTTGCCAGTTCCTTTTCTGTTAAAGATCTTGGCACTCTTCGATACTTCATTGGTATTGAAGTCTCACGTTCCAAGCACGGTATTTTTTTATGTCAACATAAATATTCTCTCGATATTCTATCTGATTCTGTACAACTAGGTTCTTGTCCTTCTTCTTTTACTGTGGAACAAAATCTTCATTTACTTCTCGATGAAGGTACACCCCTTCCCGATCCATCTATTTATCGACGTCTCGTGGGTCGTCTTCTCTATCTGACGGTCACACGTGTGGATATTCAATATGCCGTTAATACTCTAAGTCAATTCATGCAAAATCCATATTCTACCCATCTTGATGCGGCACATCGTGTTCTCCGCTACCTTATAGGGTCTGTTGGTAAAGGAATACTACTTTCATCTAATAGTTCTCTTTCTCTTGTTGGTTTTCCTGATTCTGATTGGGCTGGTTGCCCCACCACTCGTCGCTCTACCACGGGATACATCACCATGATTGGTTCTAGTCCTATTTCATGGAAAACTAGGAAACAACCTACAGTTTCTCGCTCTTCCGCTGAAGCTGAATATCGCTCTCTTGCTACTCTCACTGCTGAAATACAATGGCTTTATTATCTTCTCTCAGACCTTGGATTTCCTCCTCGACAACCTATACGTGTCTACTGTGACAACCAAGCTGCTCTTCACATTGCCAGTAACCATGTTTTCCACGAACGTACGAAGCATATTGAACTTGATTGTCACTTCGTCCGCGAAAAGATGATTTCCGGCCTCATCTCCGCCAGCTACTTATGCTCGTCTGATCAACTTGCTGATATCTTTACCAAACCTCTTGGTGTAGATGTCTTTCATAACATTATTTCCAAGTTGGGCGTGCTCGATATTTCTCCCCGGACTTCAACTTGAGGGGGTGTAGAATAAATATTAATCTTCTATATTTAGTCTTGTATATTTCGTACACTACTTGTAAACTTAGTCAGCCAACCATCAAGACCTATTCTATAGGATTAGTTAGTCAGAAACGAACTCCATGAGTCCAGATACTTAGGATCAATTAGTTGTAATACTTGTATAAATAGCTACGTACCTATCAATAAAATATGTCAATCAGTCTTTACAATTTCTATATCCTGGTAATTTGGTTGGAAACATCGCCAGAAATGGCCCTGAAATTGGATGGAACAGTGCTGGTAATTTGGTCGGAAATTGCTCTGATATTGGCTAGAACATGCCGATAAATTCATTGGAATTTTCGATAGAATTTCAATTATTGTAATTGAATTTAAAATACACATTATACAATAAAAGTACATATACAATGTGTGATTACTAAAATATAGGGACTAGGGAGTCAAATAACAATTCACTTGTTCTTATGTTTTAATAACTACTAAACCTTAGGTATACTTTCCTTTAAAAATAAAAAACCTTAGGTATACTCGCATAATAGAGCAAGGCCATGGTGTAATACAACTGTTTTTTTTTTTTGGAAATCTAATACAACTGGTTTTTAAAAATTAAAGAATGACCGAGATATGTTTCAAAAGTTGACCAAGAATAGTTGACTTTATGTTTTTTACAGTAATTTGTTTTTGTAGAAATAATTGTTCCACTTTTAAATATGGTGATGGTTGATGATTAAATTAATCACTCTCATTGATCATTCTGCACTTTCCTTCTGCACCTGAATTGACCATTCCCATTTCTCAGCTGCTTTAGTATGAGTGGAACAGGCAGAGGTCCGGCGATCGGAATCCACCTCGGCACGACATACTCGAGCGTCGGATACTGGAGAAACGGTCGAGTAGAGATGCTAGAAGATGACCAAGGCAACAAAACCATTCCTTCTTCTGTAGCTTTCACCGATACAGAATGCTTGGTTGGCGACGCAGCTCGCAACCAAGCAGCCTTCAATCCCCTCAACACCATATTCGGTAACTCTATCTTGATCCATCTTTTTTTGCTTAATGTTTTCACGATATAAAAAAAAGTCAGGTAGTGATGCATATTTTGTGACAGATAAGGAGATGTCACAAAGTTTGCACCACATTCAGGTGTCACTAAATATTTCTGACATATACACATGTCACTAAACTGATTACTACATCAATATATGTCACAAAATTAATGACACTTATAAATTGAACTGCATCTTAAAGTGTCACAAAAAGATAACAATACTTTAGCGACTCCTTTGAGTGTCACGAATGATCCAAAAAAGCGTCACAACTGAAATTTTTTTGTAGTGTCACTTTTGCAACATTATAAATTATAATTGGAGTATTTTTCACTATCAATGTAGATGTAAACAGATTGATTGGTATGAAATTTAGCAATGAGACAGTACAAAATGACATGAAGATGTGGCCTTTCAAAATCAGTTCCGGAAGTGATGATAGGCCAATGATTAATGTCACCTTCAAAGGTAAAAAAAAGCAGTTTTCAGCTGAGGAGATCTGTACCATCATTCTTAAAAGAATGAAACAGATTGCCGAGGATAAAACCGGATCAAGAGTGTCTGCTGCAGTCTTGGCAGTCCCGGTCTATTTCGATCATTCACACTGTCAGGCAACGATGGAAGCTGCGAAAATCGCAGGCATTGATGTACTGAGCATCATCAGCGAACCAACGGCTGCTGCCATTGCTTACAGTCTAGACAAGAGTTTCATCGCCACTAGTACGAGGAATGTTCTTGTTTTTGATCTCGGGGGTCGTTCTCTCGAGGTATCGCTTTTGAGAATGGAGAAAGAGGAGATCGAAGTCAAGTCTACAGCTGGTAGTACTCGCATTGGCGGGGAGAAATTTGATTACAGAATGGCAAAATATTTTATGAAGCGATTCAATATGAAGCACAAGAAAGATATCAGCAGAAATCCTCAAGCAATCAGAAAACTAAGAACCGCTTGCGAGAAGGCGAAGAGGATACTCTCCTCTGCTTCTGAGACTGTGATTGAGATTGATATCCTCGATGGGGTTGAGTTTTCAGCTGAAATTACCCGGGCTAAATTCGAGGAGCTAAACAGAGATTTGTTTAGCAGGTGCATTGAGATAGTCGAAAAGTGTTTGATGGATGCCCAGATGAACAAGAATGATGTAGATGATATTGTCCTAGTTGGTGGCTCAAGCAGGACTCCAAAGGTTCAGCAATTGCTACGAAACTTACTAAATGGGAAGGCGCTTTGTGCAAGTATCAATCCAGATGAAGCTGTTGCTTACGGCGCAGCTGTTCAAGCAGCAAAGCTAAGCGTTGGAAAATCATTCATCTGGAAGATTGATGAAGAGGTGAAGGCAAAACCAGTGGAGAAGAAGTCTTCAGGCTCCTCTAAGCTGACAGGAATGAAAAAAGCAGGGGGTCCGGCCATTGGAATTGACCTCGGGACAACGTATTCTTGTGTAGGCTACTGGAAAAATGATCGAGTTGAAATCATAACAAATGATCAAGGCAACAGAATCACCCCTTCTTATGTCGCTTTCACTCATATCGAACGTCTCATTGGGGATGCAGCTTACAACCAGGTTGCTTTGAATTCCATCAACACCGTCTTCGGTAAAGCTCTAACAGCCTACTGCCTACCCTTGATTTTCTGATGCTTTTACATACTTCCTCCGTCCCATAGAAAACTTCATAATTACTTTTTCCACGCCCATCTATAAGTGGTGAGTTGGCTAATTAGAAAGAGAGGATTGTGGTTACTTTTTTGTTTCAGTGGGCCATGGTGGAATTGAAGTCACTAATTTGTGTTCAAAGAGGGAAAAAGTCAAAATATGAAGTTTTCAATGAGATAGAAGAAGTTTTCTATGGAACTGCGGGAGTACTTATTTAATGAATGGAAACATATCCTAGGTTTTTCACCCTCATTTTTCAGTTAAAAGTAATTTTGTTTCCAATGTTCAGTATTCATGATTCATGGTATGCTAATCAAATATTCGCTGCGTTTGATTCCGGAAATTTCTTTTATTGTAGACGCCAAGAGATTGATTGGTCGGAAATTCAGTGATGAAATAGTACAGAGCGATATGAAGCTTTGGCCTTTCAAGGTCACATGTGGTACTAATGACAGGCCAATGATTTGTGTCACCTACAAAGGTGAGAAAAAACAATTTGCTGCTGAGGAGATCTCTTCCATGGTTCTGACAAAGATGAAACAGATTGCTGAGGCCTTCATCGGATTGGAAGTGACAGACGCAGTCATTACTGTTCCTGCATATTTCGATCAGTCCCAACGTCAGGCAACAATTGATGCCGGAAAAATTGCCGGAATCAATGTCCTGCGAATCATCAACGAGCCAACAGCTGCTGCCATCGCTTACGGATTCGATCATTCATCCAGCATCACCGGAAAAAGGAATGTTCTTGTATTTGATCTTGGCGGCGGAACTTTTGATGCATCAATTCTAACCATTCAAAATGATAACATTTCAGTGAAGGCTGTTGGCGGCGATACTCATCTTGGCGGGGAGGATTTTGATAACAGGATTGTGAACCACTTCATCAAGGAATTCAAGAAAAAGCACAGAAAAGATATCAGTGAAAATCCTAGAGCAATGAGGAGATTAAGAACAGCCTGTGAGAGGGGAAAGAGGATACTTTCATGTGCTACAGAGACGAGTATCGACATCGATGCCTTATACAAAGGCATAGACTTCTCAGCAATTCTTACACGATCCAAATTCGAGGAACTAAACTCAGATTTGTTCAAAAAATGCATTGATAGCGTAGAAAAGTGTATGAGGGATGCAGAAATGAATAGCAACGCCCTCGATGATGTTGTCCTGGTAGGGGGCTCGAGTAGGATTCCGAAGGTGCAGCAACTATTGCGCGATTTGCTTAACGGGAAGGAGCTTTGCAGAAACATTAGCCCAGATGAAGCAGTTGCTTATGGTGCAGCTGTTCAGGCTGCAATCTTGAGCGGCCGCGGCCATGGAAAAGCTCCAAACATTGTTCTTGAGGAAGTTACGCCGTTATCTCTAGGCATTGAAACTGTGGGAAATGTCATGAATGTTGTGGTTCCGAAGCACACCACTATCCCTACTAGAAAAGTAAAGGGGTTTGAAACCAGTGCAGATAACAAAACTAAGCAGCTATTCGAGGTTTTCGAGGGTGAGAGAGCGAGATCAACCGACAACAAGTTACTAGGAAAGTTTGAGTTGTCAGGCATTCAAATGGCACCCAGGGGAATCACAAAATTCGACGTCTGTTTTGATTTGCAAGCGAATGGTATTCTGAATGTGTCTGCGAGAGACAAAGTTAGCGGTAAAGAAAAGAGCATCACCATCGAAAGCGGGCGACTATCTGGAAGGGAGATTGAGAGAATGATCAAGAAAGCTAACAGGTACAGGGCCGAGGATGAACAGCACAGGAAGAAGAATTATGCGAGACTTGATTTCGAGAACTACGCTTATCAGATGAGGAATAAGATAAATGCAGGGGCCAAATTTATGAAAACTGATGAGAAAAGGAAGGCTGAAGATGCAATTGAGGAGGCCTTTCAATGGTTGGATGCACAGAGAGAGCTTTCTGAGGTTTACGAATACGAAGACAAGAAGGAACAACTGATGTGTCTCTTGAACTGAGTTGCGAATGACTTTGGGGCTTCGCTGATGTAAAAATCAAGTCTCAAAATAATTGTCACACTTGATAAGTGTCGCTCAAATTCGTTTCACCTCGCTGAATGCCTCAAATAGTGTCATGAATCAACATAGCAACATAAATTAGTGACATACATATGTGCAACGGCATTTTGGCAACATATAAAAGTGTAGATAAACTAGCCACACTTTTATATATCCCGAAAACTGTATCATTACTGAATTTATTTGTTTTTAACGCAAAAGGATAAATCTTCCATTAACAAAACCTAAAGTTGTCATTCAGAGAATATATGTAGTATTACTTAAACGATCAAATCCCGAGTAGAACAAAAGTACAGATGTCGCTGTACAACAATAGTTCCACGAACTAGAAAAGCTAGACACATTGTGCAAAATATGTGCCCCCAACTGATCCACCCGCCATAGCCTTCTTCACATTCGTCTGAAACAAGCTCGGGGTGTCCCTCAAAACAGCAGCAGCGTCAAGATTCAAAGGATCCTCGTGATTCGGCTCCGCGAACAGATGATGCAGGCCATAAACAATGGTGTTGATGCTGAGGACCGGTTTCCAGTCTTCGCGGAGAACATTGAGGCACACATTCCCCTCCAAATCAATGTTGGGATGGTAGACTTTAGTCTTGCACTTCACTTTCGGTGGTTCATGCGGGTAGATTAAGGAAACCTTGAAAGAGAACAGGAAAGCCCCGCCCTTGTAATAACCCTCGTCTGGTCGAACAGAGATCTCAAAGTACATGAGATCATCGTTGCCGTTTGGGAACGCGATCTCGAATCCTTTAGGAAGGTTGAGCTCACTGATATCTTTTTGAAGACGCAACTCTCCGGCAGATTGCTTCTTTGCGAAACCAGCTGATTCTTTTTGCTTCTCCTTTACTTTGAACAGTTTAATCATCGTGCCTGCTTTTGGGGACAAAATAGGTAGAATTAAAATGGGTTTATGTAGGCCACCAGGGCTTGGCTCTCCCAATCCAAAACGGTTTCGGAGTTTATCCAAAACGGTTTTTGAATTTTAAGATTTTGATGAAAAGAGAATAATAATAATAGCAGAAGTTTGTTATTTCATCTGTCTCCATTTGATATTTCATTTTAACTATTTAGGTTTAAAAGTCTGTTATTTCAACTGTAAAATTTTAATGTTATGTAGATCACAACAATATTATGCAAGATATTGTTTTTTTTAGCAAATATTGTGTAAAATATTGTTATATACATTGTAACACATATTTTCCAAATGTAACGTCAAATTCTTAAAAATTTTAATATATTTAGAGATATTAACAGTCGAACATTCTCCTTCTGACGTCCCAGCCATGGGCGGAACATAGGGATGGCCCAGGAGAAAATTCGTATACTGTGGATACAGTAGACGGCTATGGATGCAAATGTGGAGAACACATTTGCTAAATTTGTTCTCTGTATTTTTTTATTACCTGAAAAATCAAGGACCCATTTGCTAAATGCGTCCTCTTAATTTTACGTTTTTTTAAAAAGTTTGGAAGAGACGAGGATGCATTTGCTAAATGCGTCCTCTGTATTTGACTAATTTTTTTATTCTGTAAAAAATGAGAACGCATTCAGCGAATGCGTCCTCATCGTGCGTGCAGTTTTAATCCCAGAACATAGGCCAAATTCCCAAAGACGGATCATTTCTCCTAGTTTCCTCCGCCGCCGGATTCTTCCTTCCCACCCGTGCTCAGGCCATCGCCATATTCCCCACCGGGTTCACGCCTTCGTTTGTAGCCATTTTCATCGTCGGGTTCATATCTCTCCCAGCCTTTGTTCGTGTCTTTTTTTCGTTGTTGTCAGATCTGCTATTTTTCTATGTGTTTGGTAGTAAATTGTTGCTGGATTTTTAGGTTAAGAGTCCTGCCGGCTGTTACCGCCTTTTGTGCACCCGGTGGAACCCAGCGTGGGATGCATGTGCCGCTGGTAGCTCCGTGTGTGGTAGTCACACGCCGCCAAAAACTCCACGTGCGGAATTCAAGCGCCGCCAGAAGTTTCGAGTCTCCGAGAGGTACCTGAAAAACTCTTGATTATATGAATGTGTTGAATGATTATGTGTGGTTTGATTATATGAATGTGTTGAATTAGGATGTGTGAATTGATTATGTGTGATTTGTTCACTAATTTCTTTTATTGAACTGTAGTAATAATTTAATTTGTGAGGTACTTGAAAAAATCTTGATTATATGAATGTGTTGAATGATTATGTGTGGTTTGAATGATTGTGTTTGGTTTGATTATATGAATGTGTTGAATGAGGATGTGTGATTATGTGTGGTTTTTTCACTAATTTTTTTATTGAAGTTGTAGTAATAATTTAATTTGTGTGGTGTAATTGAGTTCAAATTTTATATTGTGAAGAGACATTACCGATGTTGTAATGTTGTATGTCAATTAGTAAGATAATCGATAATAGTATATGAATGGGTTGCTCGGTGACAATTGAACAGTGTATGGTTTAGGGTTTGAGGAGTTGAATATATGTTGCTAAATAATACCGTCTTTCTGAATATGGAATTATATGTTTTATATTTGTATAATGCAGTTCTATGATGTTTTTTACGGTGTACTTGTACAAAGGGGGCCATATTAAGTTTGATTTGAATGTGGGTGTGTATTATGATCCTCCTATACCTGAAAAAAATGTGACTCTCGAACGGAGGTTAAGCCACTCCGAGTTAGTTGAATTAATTTTCAGAAAGCTTGGCATTGTAAGTAAATGGTTTCTATTGAAAATCTATTATCGTTGTCTTGAGCTCATTGGTTCATCTACATACTACCGGTGTCATAATGTGAAGATGACGAGTCCACTGCGACCTTCTTCAACATTGTTGATCGAATGTCCTTGTCCTCAGCTGATCTTTACATTAATATGGAGAAGATGTCAAACACCATTGACCGTGTGGGTGATGTTGCCCCGGGCATGTTCATGTCGTTTTTCAGCAATGTTCAGAACAATACAGCTTTGCCAACCTTCCCACCCACTGTACATTGCCAAGGTTTCGGAGAACCTTCTTTCATTGGTGAGTCGAGTCAACCCAATGCGTATTTCCACGTCGATTGCACTCAGCCATCCACAAGTGCTGGAGCGTGGGAAGTTAAAAAATGTGCATCTGAAGACTCTGGTTTGGCAGCTTGGTTGTGCCAGACAAGAAAGTAGGTGGAGGGAGTACAAGAAGGAGTTGGAAAGTCTCGAACCATCTGCTTGGGATTGGTTGAAACATCATGATAGCAGTAAGTGGTGCTTTACTTTTGATGAGGGAGATCTTCGTTGGAGAATTCTTACAACTAATTTGTTAGAGAGTTACAACAATTTTTAAGGCATGCAAGGCATCTCTCGATAACAACATGTGTCAAAGTGACTTTTGAACGAACAGTTGAAATGTTTGCACGAAGACTAATGAACGCCACAAATTGGAGGTACTTTTTTGATACATTATATTTCATTATGTGTTCTTGGATTAGGTGAAGTATTCTAAATTGATGTAGGATTATGTAGGTCTAAGTTCCCAAGCAGGATTTGGAAAAAGCTTCAGAAGTAAACCATTTGGGGACAGGGATATAGTGTGACCGTGTATGGTCAGGCATCACAGACTTACAAGGTTGAAACAAGGACCATTAATGGCAGCATGGGTGAGAGCCAATACACTGTGAAATACCAGAGAAAGGAGTGTAGTTGTCGCGAATGGAAAATTTTCTGTTTCCCTTGTTCCCATGCATTGACTGTTTGTAGGTATATGCGTGACATTCCACCTACTCTCTGTGACAGGGTCTATTACACGACCACCTATGCACAACAATATCATGAGTGTTTTGTGCCTCTCTGAGATCCATCACTATGGCAACACGCCAAGTGGAGGTTGATTCCCGATGTTGAAAAGTTTCGTAATAGGAGGCGTGATCAGTTTGCAGAGAGAATGATCAGGAATCAAATAGATGAGAGACTGCCGGGTGAGTGCAGAGGCATTTGTGGGTGAGGACGTGCTTAGGGTCTTGTTTGTAATATGTAGTTTCTAGAGATCCTTAAGTTTTGTTTAGACCACTATGTATTATATGATATTATGTAGTTATCCTGCTTGTTATGTTATATTCACTCGTTAAAGGAGTGAATTGATTGTGTGGATTTGTATTATGTGTATTGGTTAAATTGAAGCTAATGTTTGATTTGGTTTGAATATTTATTACATGTAATAGTTTTGATTTTCGTGGAAATATAGATTGATCATTTCTCCTCATAATTCTAATTTTCACCAGGGATACACCATGTATTATCCGGGATCCATTGATGAGGAATTGCTTTATCTTCACTGGGAGCATCGTGCACGTGCTCTATAAAATGGTCAATTGGAGGACAAGGCATTGCAGGTGAGCCGATACGATGAGGCTTATTGGATTGGTGGGATACTGATATGAATATCAAATGCTTTGATGCACAGAATGCTGATAAAGCTAATCAAAGCCGCAAGTTGATGAGGTTCAACGTGGGAGATTATGTTTGGGTTCATCTGCGGAAAGAGAGGTTTCCAAATGCTTGGAAATCTAAGTTGAGTCCACGTGGAGATGGTCCTTTTAGAGTGTTGGATCGTGTGAACGACAATGCTTACAAGATTGCGTTACCAAATCATTATGGTGTTAGTGCGACCTTCAATGTTGCTGCTTTATCTCCATTTACATTTGAAGACGATTCAGTTTCGAGGGTGAAACCTTTCGACCATGGAGGGAATGATAGAGATGACAAGACAACTACCACCATAAATGAAGACATTCCACGACTTGATCAAACATTTAAAGGATATGTTCAAGATCCTCTACGTGTCATGGCAGGGCCGATGACTAGGTCAAGAACTAAGCTTAGGGATGCTGCTTTAAATGCTTTGATTGATCACCTTTATGATGAAGAATTAAAGAAGGAGTCACCATCGACATCTTGGATTCATTATTCAAGATTGACGACGAACTAAAGACATCATGAAGAACTCTATACTCTTTTTTCCCACTGGGTTTTTAATGAGGTAGTGTGATCACTGTAAAATAATGTCATTTTGGGTTTATTGGACTGATAGCTCGGCCATGTGGGCTTTGAAGAGCTGAATTTCAAAAATACAGTCCATTAAGGTTTAGTATATTCAGTTTTATTCTGATTAGAATTATATTTGGTAAGATTAGATAAGGTAATATTCTTCAAAGTTACTTCTTGAAGAATTCAACCTGATTACCTTAGATTACCATTTATTTTAGGTATTTTAGTTAGATATGGTTTTAGCTTCTTAAAGCTGCCATAAGTTTATTCAGTTTCCATTTGTGATTAGGGTTTGAGGCAAGATTGTAACCCTATAAAAAGGGAGGCCTTATGGACGAAAATAAGAACCTTTCATCAATCAAATATACAACCTTTTGAGTTCATACTCTTTGCTTGTGAGCTGTTCCATTGTTGCTTAACCCCGAGGGCTAGTTAAGTACCAATAAACCTTGTAATCTGATCCTGAGGGCTAGTTAGAGAGCAAGTCGAAGTTAGGCGTACCCCGAGGGCTAGACTCCCGAATTTCGTGCGAGATAGTGCGGGTTTGCAGATCCCTTGACTAGATTAAAGATATTAATTCCACAAATCGTGAGTCTTCGCAAGGAGATTCATATCAGTTGGTATCAGAGGAAAGCGAAGGATCGATTGAGGCCGGAAAAAAGAAAAAGAAAAAATGGGTTTCGAGTTTGCATTAATTTATTTTCTATTTTTTAAATATATATATATATATATATACTCTTTTGTGTCATGTTTTAACTATGTTTGTTTGATCTTTCTTACCAGGAGGATTGAATCTAGAGTCGAAGGACGTCGAAGGGACTGAGAGTTAGAATACTTCGGTATTACTATCCGCCTTCACCTTCATCAATCGAGTCAGGAGGACGTCGAAGGGTCTGAGCGTTAACAAGTATTATCCGCCTTCACCTCCCAGTCAGTTTCATAGTTTTTAGTAGCTCAAACAGTTTATGTGCTTGTGATATTTTCATCAACTCTTCTGAAAATTATTGCATGCTCATAATCCTATTTGTTTTCTTTATCGTTCTTTGATTCCGTGATCTAGAATTGTTCTTTGATTCTTGATTGCACCTTATTAAAAAAAAGAGTCTTGTGTCATTTTCCATATATATAGTGTCATATTCTTGATCCTTACGATCTTGAATACCTCGAAGTTCATTGGAATCAAGAGGAAGTTGTCGTAGTTTTCTTATTCCAAGTTTTGTATAGGCGATTCTTGTTCCAAAAATTTTCTAAAATCAAAAACAAAAGGTAGCAGATTTTGGGTTTCAAAATCGGAATTTAGGATTCGAAATCTGAAATTTGGGGAAGATTTGCAATTTTCAAAAGTTTGGGGGCAGATTTACAATTTCCAAAAAATTTGGTAATTGTGACCGAAATTTTTCTTGGAGAATAACATTATATTTGTGAGTTTTATAGTAAAAAAAAAAGGAAAAAAAAGAATTGTGGATAAAAAAAAAGAAAAGAAAAAGGAAAAGAAAAGTCAAAATCCGGAAGAGAAAAAGGAAATAAAAGCCAATTGTGAGAGGGGTTTTGATCTGAATTTTTGACTTGGGGGACTTTTGAATTTTTGACTTGGGGGACAAGTAAGTCATTAAAATCCTTTTCCACAAGGGATTTGGATTTAAGTTCCTATTCCAATTTGTTCTTGAATTTTCGGAACCTATTTGTCGCCTATATAAAGCAATCTTGTTTTGGTCATAATTCATTCAATACAGCTCCGATTCGTGCCATTAAAATTGTGTTTTGTTCCTTATTCTTTTTAGAATTTGGAATTCCAGATCGTAGAGCCAAATTTTGAGTTTATATATTTTTAAATTTCGAAATAAATTCTGCAGTACTCATCTCCATAGTTTGCTTTGAATTGCGGAGAATTGATCAGTTGCCCTCACATTAACCTTCGCCTTGTGAGTTGTGAGTGTTATACACTTGGTGAGTGACCTTACTAAACAAAGGGGAAGGGGGACATTTATTCCCGACGGTTTGTTTCTTCTTAGCAGGGATGGCGGACGATCCATTCGTCCTGCCATTTGTTGGCAATCCCAACAATAAACCTAAGATGAACTCCATGAATATCATAAATTCTATAATGAGCGAGGTTCAAAGATTTTCTAGGAAGGTAGATGAGTTATCAAAACCAATGACACCTCGTTCTACAAGACAAGTTGAATCTGCTTGTGACATCAAAGGTTTGAAGTATGATATTCCTAGATTTGATGATCGACACAATCCTATAAAATATTTGGATTGGGAGAGGCAGATCGAGAACCTATTTGATCTTAAAAAATACCGTGAGAAAGATAAGATCAAGGTCGCCGAGTATTCTTTCACCCATTATGCCACAGAGTGGTGGGAGAATTTGAAAGAATCAAGATATCTTGCCGGAAAGAAACCTATCTCCACCTGGGAGAGATTGAGGACCAAGCTTTGATTACATCATGTTCCACAAACATATTTGATGGAGCAACATTCGTATCTCAGCAATATGAAGCAAGGAAATCGCAGTGTAGATGTGATATGAATCCCCTTGCGAAGAATCTGGATTTGCGGAATTAAGATCTTTGACAAAATAAGGGAACTCGCAAACCCTTCAATGCCTCACGAAATTCAGGAGTCTAGCCCTCGGGGTACGCCTAACTTTGACTTGCTCTCTAACTAGCCCTCAGGATCAGATTACAAGGTTTATTGATACTTAACTAGCCCTCGGGGTTAAGCAACAATGGAATAGCTCGCAAGCAAAGAGTATGAACTCAAAAGATTGTATATTTGATTGATGAAAGGTTGTAATTTTCGTCCATAAGTCCTCCCTTTTTATAGGGTTACAATCTTGCCTCAAACCCTAATCACAAATGGAAACTGAATCAACTTGTGGCAGCTTTAAGAAGCTAAAACCATATCTAACTAAAATACCTAAAATAAATGGTAATCTAAGGTAATCAGGTTGAATTCTTCAAGAAGTAACTTTGAAGAATATTACCTTATCTAATCTTACCGAATATAATTCTAATCAGAATAAAACTGAATATACTAAACCTTAATGGATTGTATTTTTGAAATTCAGCTCTTCAAAGCCCACATGGCCAAGCTATCAGTCCAATAAACCCAAAATGACATTAATTTACAGTGATCACACTACCTCATTAAAAACCCAGTGGGAAAAAAGAGTATAGTGTTCTTCATGATGTCTTCAGTTCGTCGACAATCTTGAATAATGAATCCAAGATGTCGATGGTGACTCCTTCTTCAATTCTTCATCATAATGGTGATCAATCAAAGCATTTAAAGTAGCATCCCTAAGCTTAGTCCTTGACCTAGTCATAGGTCCTGCCATGTCACTTAGAGGATCTCGAACATATCCTTTAAATGTTTGATCAAGTCATGGAATGTCTTCATTTATGGTGGTAGTCGTCTTGGCATCTCCATCATTCCCTCCTTGGTCGAAAGGTTTCGCCCTCGAAACTGAATCGTCTTCAAATGTAAATGGAGATAAATCAGCAACATTGAAGGTCGCACTAACACCATAATGATCTGGTAACTCAATCTTGTAAGCATTGTCGTTCACACGATCCAAAACTCTAAAAGGACCATCTCCACGTGGACTCAACTTAGATTTCCGAGCATTTGGAAACCTCCCTTTCCGCAGATGAATCCAAACATAATCTCCCACGTTGAACCTCATCAACTTGCGGATTTGATTAGCTTTATCAGCATTCTGTACATCAAAGCATTTGATATTCGTATCAAGATGAATACTAGCAAGATCTTGAATTAGCTATGAGAAGAGTAGTCATGAGAGAAAATGATGCCTTTATAAAGAATCAGTTTATTGAAGGTTTAAGAGAAAATCTTCAAGTTCCGGTTAAGCTCCAGTATTATGTTTCCATGCAAGATTTATTGTTAAATGCCAGGTTGGTTGAGTCAACATTAAAGCCCAGTGAAAGCTCTAATTTTGGCTATGACAGTCAAAGGCAATTCTCTGATTTCAGAAGCCCAAATTCGACCAGGGGTTGTAACAATTTGAACTTGGGTGGCTGAGGAAACCTTAATTCAACCAAAACCTACTCAAATCCACCATTGGAACCCACTGATCAAAGAATGATCGCAACCAATCAGTCTCTTAGCCAAGATACAGGTAAATTAATTTCTATTTTGTCAGATACAGTTTCTTCTAACACTCCTACATGTTTTCATTGTAATGAACGAGGACATGTTCACAATAACTGTCCCTATGAACGAATAATAACAACAATGGAGGAGGAGGAAGATGATGATATGCCTGCACAGTATGACACTGAAAAAGAACAAATAGATGATGAAATCATCATTTTTTACGGAGGTGAGAAAGGTCCTGAAACAAAAGATTTCTTTGAGGCGTATTCCACAGATGTTTCTGAAATTACTCCCCCACAAGGAGCAAGTAATTTCGACCAAAATAGTTTCAATTACAACAAAAAGACAATAAATGTCGCCAAAGACAAGTTCCAGGTCGATCCTATGGTAGGTAACACAGGTAAGTTGCAGAATGATTATGAAAAGTCGCATAAATTATTGTCTTCAAGTCTTAGTCCTTTACTTTTTATTTATATGATGAGGCATGAACTATCTATTGACTCTAGTAAATTGTTTTATGCTTCAATAAGAGACGTGAATCGAGTTTTGACTAATCATTCTTTTGTTCTTATAATGTACTTCAAAGAAAGTTACTATTCTAAAGAAAATATTCCTGTAGATATGTTTTCACAGTTTGTTAAGTTTTTACAGGAATTCAAGGATGTCTTTCTAGGTTATATGCTTCCCGTTTCGAGGACAAAACTTTTCGACCCGGGAGGGAATGATACGAATATCAAATGCTTTGATGCACATAATGCTGATAAAGCTAATCAAAGCTGCAAGTTGATGAGGTTCAACGTGGGAGATTATGTTTGGGTTCATCTGCGGAAAGAGAGGTTTCCAAATGCTTGGAAATCTAAGTTGGATCCACGTGGAGATCGTCCTTTTAGAGTGTTGGATCATGTGAACGATAATGCTTACAAGATTGCGTTACCAGATCATTATGGTGTTAGTGCGACCTTCAATGCTGCTGATTTATCTCCATTTACATTTGAAGACGATTCAGTTTTGAGGGCGAAACCTTTCGACCATGGAGGGAATGATAGAGATGACAAGACAACTACCACCATAAATGAAGACATTCCACGACTTGATCAAACATTTAAAGGATATGTTCGAGATCCTCTAAGTGACATGGCAGGGCCGATGACTAGGTCAAGAACTAAGCTTAGGGATGCTGCTTTAAATGCTTTGATTGATCGCCTTTATGATGAAGAATTGAAGAAGGAGTCACCATCGACATCTTGGATTCATTATTCAAGATTGTCGACGAACTAAAGACATCATGAAGAACTCTATACTCTTTTTTCGCACTGGGTTTTTAATGAGGTAGTGTGATCACTGTAAAATAATGTCATTTTGGGTTTATTGGACTGATAGCTCGGCCATGTGGGCTTTGAAGAACTGAATTTCAAAAATACAGTCCATTAAGGTTTAGTATATTCAGTTTTATTCTGATTAGAATTATATTTGGTAAGATTAGATAAGGTAATATTCTTCACGGTTACTTCTTGAAGAATTCAACCTGATTACCTTAGATTATCATTTATTTTAGGTATTTTAGTTAGATATGGTTTTAGCTTCTTAAAGCTGCCATAAGTTTATTCAATTTCCATTTGTGATTAGGGTTTGAGGCAAGATTGTAACCCTATAAAAAAGGAGGCCTTATGGACGAAAATAAAAACCTTTCATCAATCAAATATACAAACTTTTGAGTTCATACTCTTTGCTTGTGAGCTATTCCATTGTTGCTTAACCCCGAGGGCTAGTTAAGTACCAATAAATCTTGTAATCTGATCCTGAGAGCTAGTTAGAGAGCAAGTCGAAGTTAGGCATACCCCGAGGGCTAGACTCCTGAATTTCGTGTGAGATAGTGCGGGTTTGCAGATCCCTTCACTAGATCAAAGATATTAATTTCGCAAATCGTGAGTCTTCGCAAGGAGACTCCTGATACCAACTTATATGAATCTCCTTGCGAAGACTCACGATTTGCGGAATTAATATCTTTGATCTAGTGAAGGGATCTGCAAACCCGCACTATCTCGCACGAAATTCAAGAGTCTAGCCCTCGGGGTACGCCTAACTTCGACTTGCTCTCTAACTAGCCCTCAGGATCAGATTACAAGATTTATTGGTACTTAACTAGCCCTCGGGGTTAAGAAACAATGGAATAGCTCACAAGCAAAGAGTATGAACTCAAAAGGTTGTATATTTGATTGATGAAAGGTTTTTATTTTCGTCCATAAGGCCTCCCTTTTTATAGGGTTACAATCTTGCCTCAAACCCTAATCACAAATGGAAACTGAATAAACTTATGGCAGCTTTAAGAAACTAAAACCATATCTAACTAAAATACCTAAATAAATGGTAATATAAGGTAATCAGGTTGAATTCTTCAAGAAGTAACCTTGAAGAATATTACCTTATCTAATCTTACCAAATATAATTCTAATCAGAATAAAACTGAATATACTATACCTGAATGGACTGTATTTTCGAAATTCAGCTCTTCAAAGCCCACATGGCCGAGCTATCAGTCCAATCAACCAAAATGACAATATTTTACAGTGATCAGACTACCTCATTAAAAACCCAGTAGGAAAAAGAGTATAGAGTTCTTCATGATGTCTTCAGTTCGTTGACAATCTTGAATAATGAATCCAAGATGTCGATGGTGACTCCTTCTTCAATTCTTCATCATAAAGGTGATAAATCAAAGCATTTAAAGCAGCATCCCTAAACTTAGTTCTTGACCTAGTCATCGGCCCTGCCATGTCACTTAGAGGATCTCGAACATATCCTTTTAATGTTTGATCAAGTCGTGGAATGTCTTCATTTATGGTGGTTGTTGTCTTGTCATCTCTATCATTCCCTCCATGGTCGAAAGGTTTCGCCCTCGAAACTGAATCATCTTCAAATGTAAATGGAGATAAATCAGCAACATTGAAGGTCGCACTAACACCATAATGATCTGGTAACGCAATCTTGTAAGCATTGTCGTTCACACGATCCAACACTCTAAAAGGACCATCTCCACGTGGACTCAACTTAGATTTCCAAGCATTTGGAAACTTCTCTTTCCGCAGATAAACCCAAACATAATCTCTCACATTTAACCTCATCAACTTGCAGGTTTGATTAGCTTTATCAGCATTCTGTGCATCAAAGCATTTGATATTCGTATCAGATACCTGATCGAGTGATGCGGTATGTGTATGAGGCTGGCTTCCAAGGACTATTAGATTCTGCACCAATTCACATCGACCATTCGCTTATCACTGCGTTAGTCGAGCGCTGGAGACCGGAGACGCATATGTTTCACTTGCCGATGGGGAAGGCTACCGTGACGTTGCAGGATATGGGCACCCTTTGGGGTCTACGATTGATGGCATGACAATCACTGGTGTTGACATAAGGAGGCGCATGAATGAGTGGCAGAGATTATGCACTGACTACTTGGGGGCTACACCAGACATGAGTGACATCAAAGGGGGTTTCATAAGGGAAATCTGGTTAGGAAACTTGTTGCGTGGTCCATTTCCTATTGATGCTACCGAGGTAGATTGTCAGCAGCGGGCAAGGGTTTTCATACTCCTTTTGGTTGGAGAATTGCTCATGTCTAACACATCCGGGCACCTGATCCCTATGCTCTATTTATCGATACTCATGGACTTAGATGTACCACATCAGTACAGTTAGGGGAGTGAAATTTTGGCACACTTGTACATGAGCTTATGTGACGCTGCAATTCCACAAGTAAAATCCATATTTGGGCCACTAGGCCTATTACAGGGAACATTGTTTGTTAAACTTGTTTGTTGGACATGTTTCCATAATGACGTCTTACATTATATTACATTTTTATTTATTTATTTTCAGTTGTGGGCATAGGAGCGAATACCAACCATCCGTCCTGCCAGGCGACTTCCAGTGACCGTCACCATGAGCGCTCTTGGTTCCAGGTTTGTATTCAATTAGTAAGGATGCAATTTTTAAACCTTTTTAATTACAAGGAATAGCTAATGTTATTAATTTTGTTCCTCAAAGGTGGAGAGCCCGATACGATTTATCACAAATCACCCATGCATGTACTAAAAGTGTACCGTGATCAACTGACATCTCTCCATAACAGTCAGTTATAAAATAATTTGGATTTCCTTTTTTTGAACTAAAAGAAAATAAATTATTTCTTTTCTAACCACAAAACTTGTTTGCTATGTCAGTTCACTTGGCAGCCATACACTGAAGATGCCATGCAATATCTCTCACAATACTGTACAACTGGTAGCAACAACTGACTATTGTGTGTTGACCTCATTTGTTGGCATGTCGTGGAGTATCATCACGTTCTCAGGCAATTTGGCTTTATCCAGACAATACCCACACAGTTGGTCACTAAGGATGAAAACAAACTGCTTCATACTAGAGACCGTCGGGGGAGGTCAGACATGGATTGGCTTGTTGAACTGAGAAGATATCTTGATGCGTGGGAACATCGAGCAGAGCACCGAATTAATGCTCTTGGGTTAGCGGATCCATATACACCCGATCGAGAATACATGGAGTGGTATTTTTGCTGGATAGTGACCCTAATTGATTAGTCAGGACGATGCCAAACGATTACAGAGGGGTTTCATGGAGATGGAGCGACTATGGATTATATGGTATTTACTAAATTTCTCATAGTATCAACAAATAATACTTCAGCTTCCCTCATTTTTGAATATCTAACATATTTATCTCATTCATGTAGTTGTAGGCAATTTCCGAGATGCGCCTTATGTTAGATATTAATTTGGACGAATGTCCCCCATGTTTCGCGGACGTTATTAGGGGGTACATGGTGTTGTCACACGTACTCTAGAATATGCGCATGAGCCCTCCGGACTGCAGTATTATCAGCCACATATGCACACCGAGCTACCTCCCCCTGGTGTGAGATATAATGAAATCAGAAGCCACCGTACAACTTCTCCTAGTCAATAGGGTGGTCGACGACTGCGTGCTCCCGGGCCTACTGCATACTGTACTCCCACTACTAGTCATGCATATATGTCGCCTACTACTCCATTTGATACATGTAGTGTTCCCCATGTCCAGTATGATTTGAATGAGGACGCATGAGACTATATGGAGGAGGATTTTACAGAGGGAGTTATGCATGACGACGTACATGTTTCTACACATAGGGCTGTTCCTCGAAAGACATCCCGCACCATATGTCCGCCCCCATGTGGAACAGGTGGAAAGCTTTGCGGAGGTCATCAATAGTACCTTACATGTCGTTGGACATTCATTTCATTACGTTTCTACCTCTCTATTTGGCACGTGTTTTTCGAATATTGTATCACTGAATAAATTCATATTTTTGTTACTCCATTTCATGTTTATTTTGTTTTCATTATCATCCTCTAATTTCATAAACATTAAATGTGTCTACTCATTTAAATTAGTTAGTAGTGGAAAAATAGGAAAATTTATTTTTTTTGCATAAAACTCTAATTTATTTAAATTACAAAAAAATCCAAAATTTTAAAATTAAAATTTCAATACAATTTTAACTTCCATTTTTTTATAATTCATTCATTTTCTATTTTAAAAAATGAAATACAGACGTTCAAAATTAGAGGAAATATGAAATAAAAATTTTCCATTATCTTTATTCAAGTAAATAGGATGTTCAAATTTTATTCTCCTAAATTTCAAAGCGGACTTTCAAATTCTTCCAATGCATTTATGACGATGGAAATTTAAAAAAATATAAAACAAAGAGAAATTAAATACGGGACAACGAAGATATATATTTAAAAGGAATTAAATAGATGACGCATTCTCTGAATGCGTCCCCTTCATGCAGTTAAAAAAATACATAGAATGCGTCCTCTTCCGGCGGTTAAAAAAAGAGAAATTACATAGATCCTCTTCATGCATTTGAAAAAAGTAATAAAATACATAGAGTACACATTCAGGCGGTTTTAAAAAAGGAAAATTACATAGAGGACGTATTCTCCAAGTGCGTCCACCATATAAGTGTCTGGGTTTGGAAATTTGCATAGTTGCAACCGGGTTTCGTTCAATTACCTTGAGTAATTTTTATTTATTTTTTAATAATAATAAACAGTTATGCCCCCCCCCCCCCCCCAATATTCAACTAAAGTGGTTTAAATAGTTGGATTCTTTATTTTATTTTAGAGTTAAAAAATAATTATAATTTCTTCTTTATCCAACTTTTCATTTAATATTTATCATAGTTACATATTTAATAAAAAAATTAAAACAAGATTTGATTTTTCTTTTCTAATAGCAATATAGTATTAATATATGTCGTGATATCTTTCAAGAAGCCGTTTGTTTAAAACAAAATTTTAACTTCTATATTAATTTTGTATTTTTTCATTAATTATTTATGTAATTTAAAGCGTTTAAATTTCTATTTAAATTTTTTTTTCATAATTGTTCCTTGCTTAGACCTATCTTCAAACTATGTCAAAGAGAAAACAAATCACTTTTATATTTCTTACGTGAAAAATAAAAATATTATTGAAGATGAACACAACATACTACATCAATCACTTTAAATTATCAGTATATAATTAACTTTTGAATAAATTAGTCTACTATACTTTGGTATTTTTAATGGTCGATTCAAACTTAAATTTATATATAGTTTCGGTCTCCCCTAGCAGAAATTCCTAGTTCCACCCCTAGTCCCAGCATATATAAGTTGCCCCTGAGTGTACAATTCATTTGGTCAAAATCAACTAATTTACACTTTAAAATTCTATTGATATATAAGTAAGGATATTATCATGTGGCATACTATTAGATTCGTCTTAATTTTTATTTTCATAATATTATTTTTTATAGGTTTAAGCTGTAGATAATTGAAGATATTAATAATAATGTTGGTATGCCTTGAATATGTATTAGCCGCTTCGACAGGTTGGTACGGGGGTCTCGCTTCTCTCTGTAAACAATAATTCTGTTTTGCACTTAGATAGGTAGAAATCCGGCCAATTTCTTAGCGTCTGTAACTTGCTACCTACTATAGTTAATCTGTCTCCCGTGGATGTAGCCAAATTTGGTGAACCACGTAAATCTTGTGTCTTGTTATTTTCGTTCATATTTTCTATTCTTTCTCCATTCCGCACAATAAATAAAATATTTTTAAGTGAACTTTCAAAAGTCAAGAAGTGCAGATTAAGCTGGGACAAAGTTGATGTATACTTTTGACTAAAAAAATTTCAAGTGAGAAATTTTAAAGATGTACGTACATAGGAAGTATATCTCAATTGAAATTTGGTTTTGCCTAATTAATTCAATTATCACTACTGTGTTCTAACATAGCCTATCTAACCAAGTATGCAATAAAGTAAAATATAAAAGACACAAGACTTGGTTACGCAGTTCGGTGAAATCCACCTACATCTGCGGGGTCTGGCCCAGTTCAGAATGAATCCACTAATCATAAAGATACAGTACAAAGTACACCATACAATTATACTTATCTTATCTAACTATAACGTGAATCCTGCAAGCTCCCCTTGCTACCGATCCGCCTTGATTAGACTCTCTCTGATCTCGAAACTCGTCGACGCTGGATCTCCTCCTCCCGAGGAATTAAGGCATATGATTCTGAACTTTGTGCAGTAGGTTCGCGTGTTGGAACACAGAATTCTAGCTCTTTGCAATTCTCGAAAGATAAAAAATCTGTATGTAGATTTTTTCTATTAAGTCCGTTGATAATGCAGCCGTGTTTGTCCTCAATATATAGTCCATGAGCAGATATGAATTCTCCATGATTATCTCCATAATATTCCTATTCCAAATCTGTTTCTTGAAGCATATCCAAATCTCATAAATAAAGGGATTTTCCTTATCTCAATATCTCTATATATTCGATAATAACAACTCCATATTTATAGAGATTTTCCATAAATCACAAATACCATAATATTCTGTCTTCTTTTTCCGTAAACATCTTTGGCGTGAATATAACTCATTTGTAAAATACCCATAGCTGAATATTCCAATTCCATAACATTAATCCAATCTCACATATATAGGAACTGATATATTCTCCAAATCAAATACAACTTGGACTAGATGTATCCTTCTTGGATTCAGTCTTCAACCTTTCCTTATTTCACCAAAATTCCTTCTTTGATGTTGCAACTCAATATTACCATATTTGCATAATTTCCACAAATTGCCAACTAGATAAATCTAGACTTTACAATCTCCCCCTTTGGCATTTTGTGGACCAATCACCTTTTGGCATTTCATCACAAGAGCTTATGCAAATAAAGACATCAACCTTGAAAACCACTCTGGATGTTAGAACATAGAAACATAGCATCTCCCCCTAAATTCCAGATTCCCTCAACATCCAGGAATAATGATCATGTTGGAACATCAACCCAACGGAGCCAATAAAGTTATCCAAGAAATCCAAAACATCTCCCCCTTGGAACCATAAACATGCCACACGCAATAGACACAGAAAACCAAAATCTCCATTAAATGCAGCTCCCCCTGAAGCAATATATGGGCTATGTTGGAACATAGCCAGAATAGAACTTTTAAACCTCTTCAGGAGCAGCTATCTGTGCCTCATCTAATCTGGCATTTTCTACCTCCAAAGCTACCATCTAAATGGATTGAGCTCTCAACTTCACACCATTGTACCACTCAAAATATGGATCAATGTTGCCTCCCATAGAGTTCTTCTACAATCTCTCGGTTGTACTTCTTGTAGATTGAGGTAGCAGTCTTGAGACCCAAATAGTCCAGATAAGCTGTAAATCCACACTCCTCATACACACCCAGATCAGCTGTCCTTTTGGATAAAATTATATCTCTCATGGCAGTTTGATCAGAAGTGCCTTCAATAATCTGCTCACCTTGTGTTGGAACATCATTCATCGATGTTGGAACATAACAGCTCTCAGCTTCACCCGCTTTCTCTATGTTGGAACATAAGATCCTTTCATTACTTCAGAATCAACACATCACCTACTCAGCTTCCTTCACTCCATCAGTACTTTCTCTCCCTATCTGGTGTTGGAACATAACTTGTTCACCATCCAGATCATAATCTTCTCCAGCCACAGTTACTGATGTTTGAACATCTGAATCTCTAATTCATTTCCACATCTTCTCAACCTGTCTCCATACTCTGTGTTGGAACATGACCAGCATCACTGCCTTCCAAACTTCTCATCATCCTAAACCAGAATACCGGGAAAAACCATCTCTCTGATATATGCATCCCATCAATCACTATAATATCTTCAACACCAACTTCTAACATGTCCAACTACGCCTCCATTTTTTTTCTCCTTTTCAGTTTTTTATTTTTTTGAATTTTCAGGAAATAAAATAAAAACCTACAGCTAATAAAAACTTTAAAGAAATACCTCAAATCTAACACACACCTAAGTGTTGTCTGAGGAGCTTAACTGTAGCAGTGTCCAACGGATTTGTGAAAATATCCGCAAATGGTCTCGATGTTGGAACATAGGCTACCACAACTTTTCTCTCGACCCAAATTATCCTTTTGACTTCATTCAAGTGAGAGTCATCCTGAATTCGAAAAACAATCAAGGTGCGATCTTCTCCCCCTCGACGAAAACCTTTCTGAATAGGAAAGTTTGTGAGTCGCTTATACCACGCCTGTGGTGCTTGTTTTGATCAATACAAAGCCTTCTTGAGTCGATGATATACTTCCACATTAACTTCTTCATTCACCACTCCATTTAAAAAGGCACTCTTGACATCCATTTGATACATCGTAAAATTCATAGTGTAAGCTATAACAAGGAGAATGCGAATAGATTCTAACCTGGCAACTGAAGAAACAACAATGAGGGAGAGAAAACAATGCAGACCAACAAGTTCCCCATAATTAATTTGAGGGATCGATCGAGTCCTTCTTCTGCTTGATTCAGCCTGCACTGATGTTGGAACATGGGAGAGTTCTGGAGAGGACGATGTTCCAACATTACTGAAGTTATAAGAGTCATCAGTTTCATCTTTAAGATCTGTCTCATCTGATGTTCGAACATCATTATGTCCCTGATCTGAGAAATCAACCGATGTTGGAACATAGTCAGCCGTAAGATCTACTTGATCACATTTGACATTGTAGTTACTTCTTGTTCCAATAAGTAACATTTGTCCGATGATCGAATACCAGTAAGCACTTTGTTGTTGCCCTATTTCACTATGCACTTTTCCTTATGGAATTCCATGGTCATATTATCATCATATAGCTGGCTGATACTTAGGAGATTAGCCTTTAGATCTTCCACCAACAAAACACCAATGAATACGGGGAATCCTTCAATATTCAGTTCACCTTTTCCAACCACTCGACTTTTCTTTCCATCGCCAAACGTAACAAAACCACCATCATATGGCTGGATATTGGTTAGTAATTCCCAAGTTCCAGTCATGTGGCTAGAGCAACCACTATCAAAGTACCACGAGTCTCTAGAATGTGCAATAGGAGACGTGTGAGCAATAAGGAAAGTACTCGTGCGTTTAACAACCCATACCTTTCTAACCATTCTTGATCGCTGGACATCGTCTATGTTGGAACATACTGAGAGTTGTCGCCCAGTCATGATATCTCTAAGCAGTTTTCGGCATTGTTCCTCTGTATAACCATAATACATACAGTAGTTACAGATGAGAGGTTTCCTTTGATGGGTCTTGATAAACTTTCTTTTTACCTCTTGAATCTTTGACTTGAAACCGACCTTGCTACCTGATGAATTTTCAAACCCGATTCCATGTCGATCTCCAAAGTTTTTCCCCATGGTCAGAATGTCATCAAGTTTCGCCTTTCTAGTGTTTAACTTGGTAATAGCTGCTTCGGCCATCTCAGCTCTCTTAGTTGTTGAGCTTAGATTCAAATTTAACTCTTCGCCCAGGTGACTTTTCTCTTTCTTCAACACTCTATTTGTATCAACAACTTGAAGCCACATGGCATACATCTGCTCATATGTACTGTAAATATCTTCATCACTCACAACGAGTCCGTCATCATCACTGGACGTGCCATCAGAACCTGTGTTGGAACATACAGCTCCGTCTTTCTCTGACATGTTGGAACATACCTCAACTGATCCACTGTGAAATTTTGCTCCAAATGCCATATAATTGCTTGTAAGTTCCTCTTCGTCTTCTTCATCATCTTCACTCCATGAGGTGACATATGATTTTCCGTGCTTCTTTAGGGTATTAGCACATTCAGCCTGGATGTGGCTGTATCCTCCACATTCTCGACATTGAATTTTTTCAAACTGCCTTCCTTCACCACTTTGGTTTCTAGAGAATTGCTGACTTCCTTGTTCCATCCGAGTTCCACGATTACCAAAATCTTGAGGATGAGTTTTTTTTCCACCAGATCTTTCATGTGAATTCTTGTTTACCACCTTCTTCAGCATTCTTGAGAAATTCTTGGTGATAGGAGTAAGTTCTTCAATTCCATCATCACTATCAGATTCATGGATAACCCTTGATGAGGAGGATTTGAAAGCCAACTCCTTCTGGACTTTCTTTGTAGGCTGTTGTATTGTCATCTTATAGGTCTGTAGTGATCCCATTAGTTCATCCAAGGTTATGGTGGCTACATCTCTTGCTTTTTCTATTGCTGCTACTTTCATAGCAAATCTTTTAGGAAGAGATCTCAAGGCCTTTTCACCAATTTTGTTTCCTTGTAAACTTTTCCAAGTTGATACGCCATATTGGAGATGTCTCTGAGTTTCCCATTGAATATAGAAATAGTATCATCCTCCTCCATCTTCAGTTCCTCAAACTTTGTAGCCAACATCTGCAGTTTGGATTCACGTACACGACTTGTCCCCTCATGTACAGTTTGTAGGATATCCCATGCTTTCTTTGCTTGTTGGCATGTAGAGATGAGTTTGAACTGATCTTCATCTACTGCAGTAAATATGGCATTTAATGCTCTGGAGTTCGCCAAGCTTCCCATTCTTTCACCTGGTGTCCACGACTCTTTAGGCTTAGATTCCCCTCCTTCAGAATTTCCAACAACAGGGGGTTTCCATTCTGTTTCAACATAGTACCTAGCCAATTCATCCAATGAATTTATGAACACCCGCATGCGAACCTTCCAGTAGTTGTAATTTGTTCCTTCCAGCAGTGGTGGCCGAGACACAGAAGCTCCTTCTCTGGTCGCCATTGGTAAAACTGGATGTCACTTTCCTTGACAAAACCAAGGGAATAATAAGTGACCACGCTCTGATACCAATTGAAATTTGGTTTTACCTAATTAATTCAATTATCACTATTGTGTTTCAACATAACCTATCTAACCAAGTATGCAATAAAGTAAAGCATAAAAGACACAAGACTTGGTTACGCAGTTCGGTGAAATCCACCTACATCTGCGGGGTCTGGCCCAGTTCAGAATGAATCCACTAATCAGAAAGATACAGTACAAAGTACACCATGCAATTATACTTATCTTATCTAGCTATAACGTGAATCCTGCAAGCTCCCCTTGCTACCGATCCGCCTTGATCAGACTCCCTCTGATCTCAAAACTCGTCGACGCTGGATCTCCTCCTCCTAAGGAATTAAGGCATATGATTCTGAACTTTGTGCAGCAAGTTCGTGTGTTGGAACACAGAATTCTTGCTCTTTGCAATTCTCGAAAGATAAAAAATCTGTATGCAGATTTTTTCTATTAAGTCCGTTGATAATGCAGCCGTGTTTGTCCTCAATATATAGTTCATGAGCAGATCTGAATTCTCCATGATTATCTCCATAATATTCCTATTCCAAATCTGCTTCTTGAAGCATATCCAAATCCCATAAATAAATGAATTTTCCTTATCTCAATATCTATATATATTCGATAATAACAACTCCATATTTATAGAGATTTTCCATAAATCACAAATACCATAATATTCTGTCTTCTTTTTCCGTAAACATCTTTGGCGTGAATATAACTCATCCGTATAATACACATAGCTGAATATTCCAATTCCATAACATTAATCCAATCCCACATATATAGGAACTGATATATTCTCCAAATCAAATACAACTTGGACTAGATATATCCTTCTTGGATTCAGTCTTCAACCTTTCCTTATTTCACCAAAATTCCTTCTTTGATGTTGCAACTCAATATTACCATATTTGCATAATTTCCACAAATTGCCAACTAGATAAATCTAGACTTTACATCAATAATCAAATATAGGCGGCAGGGGTGGGTGTATTGTCGTATCTCTATAGTTGTCAATCCTTGATCCGAATCGAGAATTCAATTTGGATCGATACAATTGAATCAACCTAAAAATTGATCTGATCCGAGAAATATTGACCTAAATCCAACCTGACACGATTACACTCAATTCAAAATTTAATTTTGACCCGAGAAATATTAACCTGTACCCAAATCCGACACCACCAAATTCAACAAAAAAATTGAATATGATCCGATAATAGGGACCCAAACCCGGCCTAAATACGAACCCGATTCAACTCGAACCCGATCCAACCCAAACCCAATTTAACACGAACATAATTCAATCTGATAAATCAACTATATAACCCTACGTGTAATCAACCAAAAACATATGTAGTTATAAAAAGTCAATTAACATTTAATATGGAACCAAGTCAACTTGGTTATGCGTCAAATGAATAACAAATGGGGTTTTTAGACATATGATTACTAGTACGGAAAGTCAACTCATAACAAATGTGAATAGACAATGTTAAGTTAAAAATGCACACGACTAAATTTATAAATCTAATGAATAATAGTCAAATAAAGATAGATTTCTCATTAAAATTATTATTTTGAATTAGTAATTAAAGAGAGTCGACTAAATATTAATTTCAAAAATAATTTTGAAAAGTATTGTAAAAATAATATTTAATAAATTATCACAAATTCTTGTTATAGACCGAGTAACTGTTCGATGGGGGTATTTTATAATTAGTGGGACTAATAAGAATATTTGATATTAAACTTTATTCAGTGAGATATATATAATTATGATAACATTTAAAATGAGCTCAACATATAAATAATTATTTTTTAAATAATTTGAATGAAATATTATAAAAACAATTATTTTTATTGTATTTAATATGCAAAGATTTCTAACTAAACTAATTATTCCACTTCATTACTCATATAATTTTCCTTAGATAACTAAACTTCAAAATTGTAAATAAAATTATTTATTTTCAATTTAAATGTAAGACACAAAAATACATAAAAGTATTCCTAATTTTTTTAATTAATAATACCGCGCAACGCGCTGTGGGACTTCACTAGTTTTTTATTTTAAAAAATAGAATTAGAATATTTATTACAACACAAAATTGAGTTAAAGTATTTTAAAAAGTGAATTGAACTCAATGAATACTCAACATTGCTATTCAACTAAGATAGTAACCACAAAAATGCCTCTAACATATTTATGGAAACTTACGCTATGGCCCAAAAAATGTTACGACATTATCCTTCTCTCCAAATTACACAATTTTGTTATTCTTGCATAAATATAGAAATAGAAAATAAATATTTTTTTGGTGAAATATTGAAAAACACTAGTATATGTTCTAGAGTAACTTAAAGTTGATTACTTAGAAGTAAGAAAGATAAATCGAAAAGGATTGCAGATATGTTCTTGTGTCCAATTGTTGATAAATATTCCATTACGGACTTGAAAATTACAATGGGGGGTGTATAAGTTATTATCACGTTCGAGCGAATTTTAATTTGGAGTTACGTGTAAAGTTTTATTTTTTGCACTTAGATCCCTCCAAGAAAATTAGAATTGTCGAATCACGAAATTGGCGACAACAAAAAGCAATTCAATAATGTACTATTGCGACTTTGAAATTTGGGCATGTATGGGTGAACATAAGGATAAGGACCTTGAAAGCTAACATTGAATACTTCTGCATAGTTTTGAAAATTTACATTGTGGCCCAAAATTGTGTTACCCCCATAATCTGTTGCTCCAAAATACATTATTTTTTTATTCTTGCCTAAATATAGAAATATTAAATAAATTAACTTTTTGGTGAAATGTTGGGAAGCGCTAATACATGTTCTAGAGTAATTTAAAGTTGATTACTTAGAAGTAAGAAAGGGAAATCAAAATGATTACGGATATATTTTTATACTCGATTGTTGATAAATATTTTTGTTACGTACTTGTAAAATACAATGGGGGTGTAGAAGATATCATCACTTTCAAGCGGATTTTAATTTGGAGTTACGAGTCAAGTTTTTACATTTTGCATGTTACAAGTTACAATGAAACAATAACTGATAATAGTGCAGTTGTAACAATAATATTATTGAAATATAACTTAAACTAACCCAAATTTAATCGGGTAGCATAATAATCCAATCTAAAATGAACCAATCTAAAATATATCTAAATTCAATATGAAACATTATAAAAAATAACTGACATGATCAGACCCATACAAAATTTCAGTACAAAAAATGACACGACAATAACCCAATCCAATCCAACCAGAGCTAATCCAAGTATAAAAATTACACGACAATAAACCGACATGATATTAACTTGACTAGTCATGACCCAACCCGAGGAAAAAACTGACACATTTTTAATCTGACACAATCGTAAACCCAACTCAACCCAATCTAGCACGACAAATTAAATCAACATATTTTAACCCAATCTATTTCAACACGACACATTTTCAACCCAATACCAACCGGACACGCTACGTATCTCTTAAGATCATCAAATATAGAGAAATTGAGAAACAATTTCAGTTCAAATCCAACGTTAGAAATGAATTAGGTAGCAAGCTCAGTCAACAATGGTGGCTAGAACTTCGGTCAACAACTGTGTTGCTTCAAATAATTTCGACCAAACATCACAAAATGAATATATTTATTGCACTTATACATCAGGTTATAATATTTAATTAACAAAAATATTATTCGAATTATATTGAGAAGAAAAAGAAACTCTATTTGTACTACCTTTGTTCCACGGTTAGTGGCACATTTTCTAATTTAAAATATTTCTCTTTTATATTGGTAATTTTCAATTATAACAATTTCTAGATTATTACATCTATTTATTTTACTTTATGTAATTATTTATATTTTTAGTTTTGGAAAAGGAATTATTATATTTTATAGTGTCATGCATAATATAATAGAAATTATTTAGATAATGCTGTAAATTAAGGATATTAAAATTATTTTAACTGATTTAAATTTAAATTATCTAAAATAACATACTAATATTATAATGCATTACTAATTTTAATTCTTTATTATATATAACTTGTAAAATATATAGCATATAAATTAAAACATAAATATCTCATTGTAATGTATATTATATATATCAGAAGAAATTATATAGCCTCTTAACATATAAATTAAACCATAAATGTCTCAAGCAAATCGCGGAATGCTCAGCGATGCAAGGTAGATGACGTTAATTTATATGACGTCATGTAGATGACGTAACTCCTATTCACAATATAAAAAAAGATGACGTCATGTAGATGACGTTGCTCTCCGTGCTACTGTTCAACAGCCACCTCCACTCCATCCACAATCCACAAAATGAATATATTTATTGCTCTTGTACTTTTTAATACTGCCGTATGCATGCATGAATACTCCCTCCGATTTTTTAATATTGGTACACTTATTAAAAATGGATATTTTTTTTTAATTGGCACTTTTTATTTATGGCAAGTTTAAGGTTATTATATCCACTCATTTTACTTTCTCTTTTTTCAATTCAATTTCATCCACTCATTTAGCATCTCCTAAATTCTAACATAAAAAATGATGTGCCAATATTAAAAAAATGAAGAGAGTATCTTTTTTTGCAAAAACATTTTGCTTGAATTTTGAGCAAATATATCATCATTTATATCGTGAATTTATGTGTGGTCATTTGTCCTTGTTACCAAATTTCAATAATTCAATTTAATTGCTTTAATTTACTACTAATACAACCTTGCATGATTTTGTTTGGGAGTGGGTGGGTTTAATTAACGACCATTCATTTACTATCTATTAAACTTTAACATTAAAAGTTGTGTTACTAATAAATAAATAAATAAATAGAGGGAATAAGTGAATTGACGGTCCAAGCACAAGTCGTGTTAGTCGACATTCGAGAATTGAATAGTAAATGAATGGGTATGGCCGACTTCTTTATTATCTACTTGACAATAAAAGGGTATGGCCGACTTATCTAATGAAAGATATGACCGGGTAAGCTAATTTCGTGTAATTATTTATATTTTTAGTTTTGGAAAAGGAATTGTTATATTTTATAGTCTCAGTCACAATATAACAGAAATTATTTGGATGGTACTGTGAATTGTGGATATTAAAGTCATTTTGACTAATTTAAATTCAAGTTATCTAAAAATAACATACTAATATTATAATATGTATATATATTGTTAGAATAAAGAAAGTAGATGATTAGATAATATTTTATTCCATGTTAATGACTAGTACTAGAGTTATATTTAGACTAATTTTCTTCGTACTCTATATATATATTCTTCATCATTAATCAGAATCATTATGAAAAATTATTTTATCATGATATCAAAGCAAATCTGGTTCTAAAACCCTCCTCCCTCTCTCTCGGCCGCAGCCTTTCTTTTTTTACGCCGTCGAAATTCCTTTTTCAGCCGCAGACTTTGTCTGCTCGCATCAAACAAGATTCATCCCATCCGCTCTGCTTCTCTTTGTCATCACAATAAGTCACTAAACTTCTCTTTGTCCGCTCTGCTTTGTTTTCATCCCATCCGAAGCCACTATTCACCTTCCGAAATTTTAATTATTTTTGTTTTCTCCTCTCATCATGTCTGGCGATAAATTATCTTATAATACCTTGCTCCACATGATGACTATTAAATTGTCATCATCCAATTATTTGTTGTGAAAGCATCAAGCTGGTTATGTTCTCCGACCTCAGAAGCTGTATGGTTTTCTTGATGGTTCCAGGCCCTGTCCGACTGTTCCTCCTCGCCCCCTGGTCGCCGCTTCCGTCTGCTATGCAGGGGCTGTTACTTCCCCTCCAGTTCGAGGCTCCTTCTCCAAGCCTGATTCCATGGAGGCTTACTTGAAGGCTCAGTCTGATTATGAGAATTGAGTTGATGAAGATCAACGTGTTTGCAGGCTTTGGTGGTTTTGCCTGATTGTGCCACTTCAAAGGAAATTTGGGACAATATTCAGTCGATTTATCACAACAGCAGTGCTTCTTCCATCCTTCATCTTCGTGCTGCTGCCCATGGTATACGTAAGACTAGTACAGTTCATGAACTCCATCTCCTATTTAAAGATATTTTTGAGCAGGTGTCTATAGTGGGTTCTCCTGTATCAAATGATGATCAACTTATTTGGTTTTTGGCTGCTCTTGGAACTGAGTTTAAGGATTTTTCTGCACCTTTAATTAATTCATCTCCTACTCCGTTGTATGCCAATGTCTTATCTCGTGCCAAAAACCACGAGGCTTTTCTAAAAAATTTATAGGACCATTCAGCCCCGGCCACTGGGCCTGCCGCATTCACATCAGCGGAATTTCCCTTGGCCGGCCGCGCGTGGGATTACGTGCTGGAGAGGAGAGGCGGCACGTACGGCTCACGCGCCGCCAGGGGCGGCTGTTTCGGCGGTTGGCGTGGCGGCACAGCCGATTTTCATTCATCGGCTGGGGCTGGTCGTGGTCGACCGCAATGCACTTGGTGTGGTCGTCTTGGTCACTATGCTGCGACTTGCTACAGGATGCTTGCTCAGACTGGTTCTCAGGGTCCAACTTGTCATACAGACTCCACTCATCTGGCGGAACGTTTTCAGTCATCCTTGCAGTTAGAGCCTATTGCACGATCTTCTGATTGGTTCATTGACTATGGTGCTACCAGTCATATGGCATCCTCTGCCTCTAGTTTAGAGTCTGTCGCTCTATATTCTGGTAATTCTACTGTTTCTGCTGGCAATCATGCTTCTATTCGAATCTCTCATATTGGTGACACTAAAATTTCTGATGATTTATGCCTTTATGATGTTCTGGTTGTTCCTGATATTACTAAGAATTCGCTGTCTATTAGTAAACTGACCAGAGATTTAAATGCCTTTGTCACTTTTGATGATCGGAACTTTGTCATTCAGAACAAAGTTTCCAAGGCGGTCGTGGGCAAGGGCCACAGTGATGGTGGTCTCTATGTTTTAGATAGAGGTGATTCAACATTTTTCTTGCATTTACAGCAGAATAAAGGACGGGCATCTTATGAGCTTTGGCATGCTCGCTTGGGTCATGCATCGTCGACAGTTATTTCTAGTTTGCAGAAGTCTGGTCTAGTTTCTTTATCTTCTTTGTTGCCCAAATTTGTTGCCTGCGCCCCCTGTGTTATGGCGAAAGGTCAACGGTTGGCATTTGTTGAGAACCATAAACGTGCTACGCATGTACTTGATTTGATTTATTGTGACTTATGGGGACCTTCCCCTGTTTTATCATCAAATGGTTTTTCTTACTATGCCTTATTTTTGGATGATTATTCTCGTTTCACCTGGCTTTATCCCCTTCGTCGTAAGTCAGATTTCTTTGATGCTTATTTACAATTTGAGGCATTTGTGGAGAATCAGTTTTCATCCAAAATTAAAGTGTTTCAGAGTGATGGAGGTACTGAGTTTCTGAACACTCGTCTATGGAGTCAGTTTGCTACTAAGGGCATTCACCATCAGATATCGTGTCCTTACACTCCAGAACAGAATGGTAGGGCGGAGCGCAAACATAGGCATGTTACCGAGATGGGTCTTACTATGCTATTTCATTCGCATATGCCTATCTCTTACTGGGATGATGATTTTGCTGCAGCTGCATACACGATCAATCTATTGCCTACTCCTGTACTGCATGGTTCTTCTCCTTATGGGCTTCTATATGGTCGGGATCCTTGCTACTCGAATTTTCATCCTTTCGGTTGCCGGGTTTTTCCATTTGTTCGATCATATGCGGATCACAAATTATCTCTTCGCAGCATTCCATGTGTCTTCCTTGGCTACAGTTCCCAGTACAAAGGTTTTCGTTGTCTAGATTCTTCCACAGGCAGAGTCTACATCACTCGTCATGCTCGATTTGATGAGATATATTTTCCTTTTGCCACTTTTTCAACTTTGGGCTCTCCAGCATATGTCCTTGATGTCTCGGCTTTTATTGATCCTGATGGTGATATTGATACCTCTGTGCCGGTTTCAGCTTCATCTCTTTTGCCACCTCGCACCATTTGCACGTCAGAACCGAAACCAGCTTTTCCGTCGATAGTTCCGCCGTCCTTACCACCGGTCACGGTTCCTCCTCCAGCTGCGGCCACCTCTTCTCCGACTGCATCCATTGGCCACGACTCGATTGCCTCTTCCGAGTCTTCTCCGGCATCATCCACCAGCTCCACTTCTTCTGCCTCACCGCCCCCGCCTCGTACACATCGAATGCCCACTCGGTCATCTACTTGTGCCATCCAGCGATGGGATTATTCGGATATTATTGCACATGGCCTTACTGCTGCTCTTCTTTCTCAGACAGAACACACGGATTATCGCTCAGCTCTTCAGGATCCAGCCTGGGTTTCAACTATGGACGATGAGATGGCTGCTCTTCGTAGTCAGCATACTTGGGATTTGGTGCCTCGACCTTCGGATGCCAACATTGTTGGCTCCAAATGGGTCTATCGGCTCAAGTATTGTCCGGATGGTACCATTAACCATCACAAAGCCAGACTTGTGGTGCAAGGTTTTTCACAGATTCCAGGTTTTGATTTTGACCATACTTTCAGTCCTGTGGTCAAGGCCTCCACAGTTCGGGCTGTTCTTGCAATTGCCACCATGCGTTCTTGGTCACTTTATCAGCTGGATGTCAAGAATGCTTTTCTTAATGGTGTTCTGGATAGTCCAGTCTACATGAAACAGCCAGTTGGTTATCAGGATTCTTCTTATCCAGACTATGTTTGTCATTTGCGCAAGGCTATTTATGGCCTTAAGCAGGCCCCTAGAGCTTGGTTTCAGCAGTTTAGCAGCTATCTTACCCAGCTTGGTTTTCGGTGTAGCTCGGCTGATACTTCTTTATTTGTTCTGGCGAAGGGGTCCTCATTGCTATACCTCTTTGTGTATGTCGACGACATTATTCTTACAGGGAATGATTCGACTCTTCTTCATCAGTTCATTTCTCGGACGCACAAGGAGTTTGCGATCAAGGATCTTGGTGCTCTTAATTACTTTCTTGGTCTTGAAGTTTCTCCTACTTCCTCAGGGTTGCTTCTCGGCCAAGCAAAGTATGCTCGGGATATCTTGACTAGGGCTGGTATGTCTTCTTGCGTGCCTGTTTCCACGCCATTTCTTGCTGGCTCTCAGCTGCACAGTTCCACTAGTCTGGCATTTTGGGATCCTACTATTTATCGCTCTCTCGTTGGAGCCCTTCAGTATCTCACCATTACTCGTCCGGATTTGGCCTTCTCGGTCAACACTGTGAGTCAGTACCTCCAGGATCCTAGAGATGATCATTTTGCTGCAGTTACATGGATTTTACGTTATGTTCGTGGCACTCTTCATTATGGTTTGGTTTTCAGTTCTGCTAGCACTCCAGATGTGTTAGGCTACTCTGATGCTAGCTGGGCCCGCTGTCTAGAGACTCGAAGTTCCACTTATGGTTATGCCGTTTACCTGGGTGGGAATCTTGTTTCTTGGAGTGCCAAGAAACAACCCACTGTTTCTCGTTCCAGTACAGAGTCTGAGTATCGTGCTCTTGCCAACACTGCTTCTGAGGTTGTTTGTCTCACTCATTTACTTCGTGATCTTCGAGTCCCGCTTTCTGGCTCGCCATTGTTGTTATGTGACAGTAGTAGTGCTATCTTCTTGGCTCAGAATCCGGTGGCGCACAAGCGGGCCAAGTATATTGACATTGATTATCATTTTGTTCGTGAGCTGGTGACTTCTGGCAAGCTGCGCGTTGCTCATGTTCCAACTTCTCTTCAGATTGCTGACATCTTCACCAAGGGTCTTCCTCGTCCATTGTTTGAGTTCTTCAGATCCAAGCTTTGCGTCGGCGAGCATCCGACGCTTCGCTTGAGGGGGGGTGTTAGAATAAAGAAAGTAGATGATTAGATAATATTTTATTCCATGTTAATGACTAGTACTAGAGTTATATTTAGACTAGTCTTCTTTGTACTCTATATATATTCTTCCTCATTAATCAGAATCATTATGATAAATTACTTTATCATATATATACATATATATATATATATCAAAGAAGAAAATCCAAAGAAACACATAATCTGAAACAACAAAATGTTCATATTTTTGTATACATTGATAGAGCACTTTTGATAGAAATATGTATGCATATTATTTATTTATATATATACATGACAAAATCTTATTTTAGACTGACTAACTGTTAAATTAGGACATTTTATAATTCGTGAAACTAATAACGTCATTTGATATTTACTTTTAGAGAAAGTCTAAGAAAAGGCGGTCTTCCCATAAATTTATGGACAATCCACAATGACTTTCACATTAAATGTTGTAATTTTTTTAATAAAATTTAAATATTGTAGTTTAAAAGTTCAAACAAGTAATAATACGTATTTGAGTATGAAAATATAAAAATATATAATATAAAAAATATTTTCAGTATGTTATTTAACAAATGCAGTGTATAAGGTCAAATATAAGTGGTCTGTCTATAACCTTATGGACATGCCGCCTGTCTGGAGACCTAATCTTACTTTTATTTATTGCAATGAGATACATGTAATTATGATATCCTTTTAAAATGAGTTTCAACTTATAAATAATGAGTTTTTAAATAATTTGAATGAAATATTATAAAATTATCAAATTTAATGGTATTCAATATTTAACAATTTCAAACAATCTCATATAACTTTCCTTAGATGACTAAACTTTAAATTTTTATTTTTCAATTAAAATGTAAGACAAAACATGTACATAAAATTTAATCCCAGTATTTTAATTAATAACACCGTTTTCGGTAACTCTTGGTCTCATTTCATGTGTGATTTTCTGTTTTTCTTAATGTAGTACTCCTAGCCTTTTTATTTTATTTTACGTACTTTTTATCATGTAGAATGTTGGTTGGTTTTCTTAAGATATCTGGGTATTGATTGCTCCTGACCTTGATATGGGGTTGGGGAGAGGCAAAACTATCAATTGGTTAGATGATTTACTATTAATGGTTTATAAAATGATAATGAGAAATTATTAAATTATGATAATACTGGGGTCCTATTTTTTCTTCCTTATTTGTATTTCAATTCATTAAATTTTGAATTCATACAATTTAATTGTTTTATTACTACTTGTTTATTTTGTTTAGAGAGTCTGTCTCTTGAAAGACGGTCTTTTCATAAGTAATGGAAAGACCAAGGTTTAAAGTGCAAATCCAAAGAAATGAAGATAAAATTTTTGGATTGCATGAATAGAGTTATACATTTTATAACTGCTACACGTTGCATAATAAATATTTAATATTGCAACTAAGACCTTTTACCTTTTATTTTTCTAATTAAACTCCCAAAACTTTGTTATGTTTAAATTTAGTTGAGTTTAATTAGTTCAGATAAAAAATCAGCTCGAAAGATCAAGACCTAAGAATTTATTCTTTTTGATTAAGTTAATAATAAATTATATATTAACAAAGTCTGATGGTTAGGTGGTCTAAAGACTTAAATCAGCTCGAAAGATCAAGACCTAAGAATTTATTCTTTTTGATTAAGTTAATTATAAATTATATATTAACAAAGTCTGATGGTTAGGTGGTCTAAAGACTTAAATCAGCTCGAAAGATCAAGACCTAAGAATTTATTCTTTTTGATTAAGTTAATTATAAATTATATATTAACAAAGTCTGATGGTTAGGTGGTCTAAAGACTTAAATCAGCTCGAAAGATCAAAACCTAAGAATTTATTCTTTTTGATTAAGTTAATTATAAATTATAGATTAACAAAGTCTGATGGTTAGGTGGTCTAAAGACTTTGTGGAATATTGTAGCACGGACTTAGTTGATTACCATTTTTCAATGGTCTTTTCATATTATTATTACGTAAGATTTTATCAAACTAACTATAACAAAAAATTTTAGAGTGACACAATTTTGGTTACACATGAGAAAGTGTCACAATGTTCCCTTCATCTTTTTATGTCACTAAAGTTTTGAAGCATTTCTAGGCTATATGTGTTAGTAATCTATATTCTGACACTAATTAATGTTGAAAATTTTAATGCACCAAAACATGTCCCAACTCACTTCATAAAAATAACAGCACTTCAATGCGACGTAATTGCTCTCGTGACACACATACTGGACACATTCTTAAAGACGTCACAATTTGTTTTAGTGACACTTGTGAAAGTCGTTGTTCCAAAAAGAAGCATTTTGAAAGTCAAACAAATTGTTTCTTTCAGATGCAAAGCGATTGATTGGAAGGATATTTGGCGATGATACCGTACAAGATGACATGAAGCTATGGCCATTCAAAGTTACATCTGGTAGCCATGGCAGGCCGATGATAGATGTCACCTTTGAAGGCAAGAAAAACAATTCACGGCAGAAGAAATCTCCGCAGTGGTTCTTACAAAGATGAAACAGATTGCCGAGGATAAAGTTGGAACAACTGTAATTGATGCAGTTGTTACCGTCCCCGCGTATTTCGATCAGTCACAGCGTCAAGCAACAATGGACGCCGCAGAAATCGTAGGAATCAATGTTCTGAGCATCATCAATGAACCAACAGCTGCTGCCATCGCCTATGGTTTAAACGACAGTTCCAAATTCGATACGAAGAAAAATGTTCTTGTTTTCGACCTAGGAGGCGGTACTTTCGATATCTCACTTCTCACCATTGAAAAAGGTAAGATCGAGGTCAAGGCTACTGGCGGCGATACTCATCTTGGTGGGGAGGATTTCAACAACAGAATGGTGACTTATTACATCAAGGATTTCAAGAAGAAGCACAAGAAGGATATCAGTGGGAAACCAAAAGCGTTGAGGAGACTAAGAACAGTGTGTGAGAAGGTGAAGAGGATGCTTTCTTCAGCTTCTGAGACGATAATGGAGATCGATGCGCTAGATGGTGTCGATTTTCAGGCAAGAATCACTCGGGCGAAGTTCGAGGAGTTGAATGAGGATTGTTGGTATGCCTTGAATACTGTAATAGCCGTTTTTGCGACCTGGCCTGGGGGTCCGGGAGGGCGGCAGTCGCCCCCGGGAAACAAACGGGGGTCTCGCTGTGGAGACAACATATAAAGTATCTCTCTTCTCTCTGTAAACCAACTCTAATTCTGTTCCGCACAAAATTAGTGAATTCGTCTCCCGTGGATGTAGCCAAATTGGTGAACCACGTAAATCTTGTGTCTTGTTATTTTCGTTCATATTTTCTGTTCTTTCTCCATTCCGCACAACAAACTGGTATCAGAGCGGTTTCTTTTTCCGGCGATATCCGTAGTGGGTATATCGGATTCTGGGCTCATCAGATCGGGGCTGATCGGGGAGAAAGATGTCTGGGTTGAATGTGAAGATCGACAAGTTTACTGGGAGAAACAGTTTAAGTTTATGGCAGATCAAGATGCGAGCTTTGCTAAAACAGCAAGGTTTGTGGACTCCGCTGACGAAGGATTTCGCGAGCAGTTCTGGCGATGTTGTGAGTCTGGAAGAAAAGGCACACTCGACGATTATGCTGTGTCTCGCGGACGAAATCACCACTGAGGTCTCAGATCAGGAGACTGCTGCACAACTGTGGCTGAAGTTGGAGAGTTTGTATATGACGAAATCTCTAACCAACAAGTTGCTTTTGAAACAACGCCTCTTCGGTCTCCGAATGCAGGAAGGTACGCAACTCAGAGACCATCTAGAGCAATTGAATACTTTGTTATTAGAATTGCGAAATATAGATGTGAAAATTGAAGATGAAGATGCTGCTTTGATTTTGCTAGTTTCTTTACCACTTTCGTATGAGAATTTTGTTCAGTCATTTATTGTTGGTAAAGATTCTGTGTCTCTGGAGGAAGTAAGATCCTCTCTCCATAGTAGAGAGTTGCGACATAAGGCAAACAGTACAGGTACAGAAAGTCAGGCAAGGAAACCGGCAATAAGAAGAAGGGCAAGAAGTCATCTTCAAAGGGTCCCAAGGCCAATGATGTTTGTAACTACTGTAAGGAGAAGGGGCATTGGAAAAAGGAGTGTCCGAAGAAGGCTAGTAAATCTGGGAGTACATCTGGTACTGCTACTGTGGCTGAAGGGGATTTCAGTTCTGAAGATGATTTTGCTCTAGCTGTTACTGGGCAAAATAATCATTCTAATGCGTGGCTTCTTGATTCTGGGGCATCCTACCATATATGCCCAAGGAGAGATTATTTCTCAACTTATGAGCAAGCTGAGGGCATCATTACTACGGCAAATGGTTTTACGTGCAAGGTAGTTGGGACTGGTTCAATCAAGATCAGGACGCATGATGGTAGTTTCTGTACTTTGAACGATGTCAGGCATGTTCCATCGATGACAAAGAATCTGATTTCTCTTTCTACGTTGGATAGAAAGGGTTTCGTCTACTCAGGGAGTGATGGAGTTCTGTGTGTCTGCAAAGGTTCTAGACTGGTTCTGAAAGGTGTTCTGCATGGTACTTTGTATTTTCTACAAGGTTCCATGGTTATGGATTATGTTAATGTTGCATCTTTGGAGGTTCACCAGGATGATATGACTAAGTTATGGCATATGAGGCTTGGTCACATGGGTGAAAGAGGGATGCAGATTCTGTCGAAGTATGATCTTCTTGGTGGCCACAAGATCAAGAGCTTGAACTTCTGTGAGCATTGCGTTTTTGGGAAGCATCACCGCAGCAAGTTTCCTAAGGCGATTCATAGAACAAAGGGCACATTGGATTACATCCATTCTGATTGTTGGGGACCTTCCCGAGTTGAGTCACTGGGAGGTCACAGCTACTTTGTTTCTATGATTGATGATTACTCAAGGATGACTTGGGCTATCATGATGAAACATAAGAGTGAAGCTTTCTCGAAGTTCAAGGAGTGGAAAGCTTTAGGGGAGAATCAGACCGGGAAGAAGATCAAGAGTCTTCGAACTGATAATGGGCTGGAATTCTGCTCGTCTGAGTTTGATCAGTTTTGTAGGGATGAAGGGATTGCTCGTCATCATACAGTCAGGAATACGCCAAAGCAGAATGGCGTAGCTGAGCGGATGAATCAGACATTGCTGGCGAGAGCGAGGTGCATGCTCTCTAATGCTGGTTTGGAAACGAGATTCTGGGCGGAGGCGGTGAGTACAGCTTGTTACCTGATCAACCGCAGGCCTCACACGGGTATAGAGTGCAAAATACCTATGGAGTTGTGGTCAGGTAAAGTTGTTGATTACTCCAAGTTAAAAGTTTTTGGTTGTACATCTTATTATCATGTTAGTGATGGTAAGTTAGAGCCCCGAGCCAAGAAGGGTGTCTTTGTGGGTTATGGAGATGGAGTTAAAAGCTCCAGGATATGGTCTCCATATGAGAAGAGGGTTATTCTGAGCAAGGACGTTGTCTTTGATGAAAATTCTTTGCTTAGATCTATGGTGAAGCCCACAGTTGTGCCAGAAACTAGTGGAGTTGATAAACAGGTGGAGCTTGAAGTCACTCAAGGTGAAAATAGATTGGAACAATTTGAGGTGGATCAAGAGCCACAGAAAGAATCTGAGATACCGGAATCTCCACCACCAGATCCTCAACCATCAGGAGCTACAGTCCGCAGTTTAGCTCAGGACCGACCCAGGAGGGTTGGAGTTGGGGCGCCAAAGAGATATGGGTTTGAGGATATGGTGGGTTATGCACTGTCAGTTGCCGAGGAAGTGGATACTCAAGAGCCATCAACCTTCAGAGAGGCTACTTCATGTACTGATGCTGATAAATGGCTTGCTGCAATGGGAGATGAGATGGAGTCTCTTCAGAAGAATCAGACATGGGAAATTGTCAAACAGCCTCAAGGGAGAAAGGTAATCGGTTGCAAATGGGTTTTCAAGAAGAAGGAAGGAATATCACCTGCAGAGGGAGTTAAGTACAAGGCAAGAGTTGTTGCAAGAGGTTTCAGTCAAAGGGAGGGGGTAGACTATAATGAGATTTTCTCACCAGTGGTCAGACACACTTCCATCAGAGTGTTGCTAGTCTTGGTGACACATCAGGATTTGGAGCTCGAGCAACTTGATGTGAAGACCGCTTTTCTACATGGAGAGTTGGAGGAAGAGTTGTACATGACTCAGCCAGATGGTTTCCAGGTTCCTGGCAAGGAAAAGTATGTTTGCAAGTTGAAGAAGTCTTTATATGGACTTAAGAAGTCTCCGAGGCAGTGGTATAAGAAGTTTGACAGTTACATACTTCAGCTGGGATATACGAGGTGTGCTTATGACTGTTGTGTCTACTACAGCAGGTTGAGAGATGGGTCATTCATCTATCTGGTGCTTTATGTAGATGACATGCTGGTAGCCGCAAAGAGTAAGAACGAGGTTCAGAAGTTGAAAGGACTTCTTAGTGCTGAGTTTGAGATGAAGGATCTGGGTGCAGCTCGGAAGATACTAGGAATAGAGATTCTTAGGGATCGAAGTCAGCGGAAGCTTTTCTTGTCACAGAAAGGCTACATTCAAAAAGTGTTGGCTAGGTTTGGCATGTCTACAGCCAAGCCTATAGACACTCCTAGTGCTGCAAATATTCATCTCACCACTATGTTTGCTCCTCAGTCAGACGAGGAGAAGGAGTATATGTCTCAGGTTCCTTATGTCAACGCAGTGGGGAGCTTGATGTATGCTATGGTTTGCACGAGGCCAGCTTTAGCACAGGCAGTCAGTGTTGTGAGCAGGTTCATGGGGCAACCAGGAAAGGAACATTGGCAAGCTGTGAAGAGGATTTTCAGGTATCTTAGAGGTACGTCTGATGTGGGTCTCATTTATGGAGGTGATACCGAGTGCTTAGTTACAGGCTACTCTGATTCTGATTATGCTGGTGATGTTGACACGAGGAGATCGATGACTGGTTATGTATTTACTTTGGGAGGTTATGTGGTTAGTTGGAAGGCGACTTTGCAACCTTCAGTGACGTTGTCTACTACGGAAGTAGAGTACATGGCTCTGACAGAGGCTGCAAAGGAGGGAATATGGCTGAAAGGGCTAGTTAGTGATCTTGGTCTACATCATGATTAGGCTACTGTGTACTGTGACAGCTTGAGTGCAATCTGCCTAGCCAAGGATCAGGTCCATCATGAGAGGACCAAGCATATTGATGTCAGATATCATTTCTTGAGGAGTGAGAGGAGAATCAGGGTGAAGAAAGTGGGAACTGCAGATAACCCCGCTGGTATGTTCACCAAATCTGTTCCACATAGCAAGTTTCAACATTGTTTGGACTTGCTGAACATCAGAGCTGATTAGGTGCTCTATGGGCAGTCCCGGGAGTGGAGGGCGAAGTCTACTCATCTGGCACTGTAATGGTGCATCTGGAGTTTTCTACTTTGAGGATTCAAGTCAAGGTGGAGATTTGTTGGTATGCCTTGAATACTGTAATAGCCGCTTCTGCGACCCTGGCCTGGGGGTCCGGGGGGGCGGCAGTCGCCCCCGGGAAACAAACGGGGGTCTCGCAGAAGCGGCTATTACATTATTCAAGGAATGATATCAAGTCCCACTGTTAAGCAAGTCCAAACAATGTTGAAACTTGCTATGTGGAACATGTTTGGTAAACATATCAGCAGGGTTGTCAGCAGTTCCCACTAACTTCACCCTGATTCTCCTCTTACTCCTCAGGAAATGATATCTGACATTAATATGCTTGGTCCTCTCATGATGGACCTGATCCTTGGCTAGGCAGATTGCACTCAAGCTGTCACAGTACACAGTAGCCTGATCATGATGTAGACCAAGATCACTAACCAGCCCTTTCAGCCATATTCCCTCCTTTGCAGCCTCTGTCACAACCATGTACTCTGCTTCCGTAGTAGACAATGTCACTGTAGGTTGCAAAGTCGCCTTCCAACTAACCACAGAACCTCCCAAAGTGAATACATAACCAGCCATCGATCTTCTCGTGTCAACATCACCAGCATAATCAGAATCCGAGTAGCCTGTAACTAAGCACTCGGTATCACCTCCATAAATGAGACCCACATCAGACGTACCTCTAAGATACCTGAAGATCCTCTTCACAGCTTGCCAATGTTCCTTTCCCGGTTGCCCCATGAACCTGCTCACAACACTGACTGCCTGTGCTAAATCTGGCCTCATGCAAACCATAGCATACATCAAACTCCCCACCGCGCTGGCATAAGGAACCCGAGACATATACTCCTTCTCCTCGTCTGACTGAGGAGCAAACATGGTGGTGAGATGAATATTTGCAGCACTAGGAGTGTCTATAGGCTTGGCTGTAGACATGCCAAACCTAGCCAACACTTTTTGAATGTAGCCTTTCTGTGACAAGAAAAGCTTCCGCTGACTTCGATCCCTAAGAATCTCTATTCCTAGTATCTTCCGAGCTGCACCCAGATCCTTCATCTCAAACTCAGCACTAAGAAGTCCTTTCAACTTCTGAACCTCGTGCTTACTCTTTGCGGCTACCAGCATGTCATCTACATAAAGCACCAGATAGATGAATGACCCATCTCTCAACCTGCTGTAGTAGACACAACAGTCATAAGCACACCTCGTATATCCCAGCTGAAGCATGTAACTGTCAAACTTCTTGTACCACTGCCTCGGAGACTGCTTAAGTCCATACAAAGACTTCTTCAACTTGCAAACATACTTTTCCTTGCCAGGAACCTGGAAACCATCTGGCTGAGTCATGTACAACTCTTCCTCCAACTCTCCATGTAGAAAAGCGGTCTTCACATCAAGTTGCTCGAGCTCCAAATCCTGATGTGTCACCAAGACTAGCAACACTCTGATGGAAGTGTGTCTGACCACTGGTGAGAAAATCTCATTATAGTCTACCCCCTTCCTTTGACTGAAACCTCTTGCAACAACTCTTGCCTTGTACTTGACTCCCTCTGCAGGTGATATTCCTTCCTTCTTCTTGAAAACCCATTTGCAACTGATTACCTTTCTCCCTTGAGGCTGTTTGACAATTTCCCATGTCTGATTCTTCTGAAGAGACTCCATCTCATCTCCCATTGCAGCAAGCCATTTATCAGCATCAGTACATGAAGTAGCCTCTATGAAGGTTGATGGCTCTTGAGTATTCACTTCCTCGGCAACTGACAGTGCATAACCCACCATATCCTCAAACCCATATCTCTTTGGCGCCCCAACTCCAACCCTCCTGGGTCGGTCCTGAGCTAAACTGCGGACTGTAGCTCCTGATGGTTGAGGATCTGGTGGTGGAGATTCCGGTATCTCAGATTCTTTCTGTGGCTCTTGATCCACCTCAAATTGTTCCAATCTATTTTCACCTTGAGTGACTTCAAGCTCCACCTGTTTATCAACTCCACTAGTTTCTAGCACAACTGTGGGCTTCACCATAGATCTAAGCAAAGAATTTTCATCAAAGACAACGTCCCTGCTCAGAATAACCCTCTTCTCAGATGGAGACTATATCCTGGAGCCTTTAACTCCATCTCCATAACCCACAAAGACACCCTTCTTGGCTCGGGGCTCTAACTTACCATCACTAACATGATAATAAGATGTACAACCAAAACTTTTAACTTGGAGTAATCAACAACTTTACCTGACCACAACTCCATAGGTATTTTGCACTCTATACCCGTGTGAGGCCCGCGGTTGATCAGGTAACAAGCTGTACTCACTGCCTCTGCCCAGAATCTCGTTTCCAAACCAGCATTAGAGAGCATGCACCTCACTCTCGCCAGCAATGTCTGATTCATCCGCTCAGCTACGCCATTCTGATGTGGCGTATTCCTGACTGTATGATGACGAGCAATCCCTTCATCCCTACAAAACTGATCAAACTCAGACGAGCAGAATTCCATCCCATTATCAGTTCGAAACCTCTTGATCTTCTTCCCTGTCTGATTCTCCACCAAAGCTTTCCACTCCTTGAACTTCGAGAAAGCTTCACTCTTATGTTTCATCATGATAACCCAAGTCATCCTTGAGTAATCATCAATCAGAGAAACAAAGTACCTGTGACCTCCCAGTGACTCAACTCGGGAAGGTCCCCAACAATCAGAATGGATGTAATCCAATGTGCCCTTTGTTCTATGAATCGCCTTAGGAAACTTGCTACGGTGATGCTTCCCAAAAACGCAATGCTCACAGAAGTCCAAGCTCTTGACCTTGTGGCCACCAAGAAGATCATATTTCGACAGATTCTGCATCCCCCTTTCACCCATGTGACCAAGCCTCATATGCCATAACTTAGTCATATCATCCTGGTGAACCTCCGAAGATGCAACATTAACATAATCCATAACCGTGGAACCTTGTAGAAAATACAAAGTACCATGCAGAACACCTTTCAGAGCCAGCCTAGAACCTTTGCAGACACGCAGAACTCCATCACTTCCTGAGTAGACGAAACCCTTTCTATCCAACGTAGGAAGAGAAATCAGATTCTTTGTCATCGATGGAACATGCCTGACATCGTTCAAAGTACAGAAACTACCATCATGCGTCCTGATCTTGATTGAACCAATCCCAACTACCTTGCACGTAACACCATTTGCCGCAGTAATGATGCCCTCAGCTTGCTCATAAGTTGAGAAATAATCTCTCCTTGGGCATATATGGTGAGATGCCCCAGAATCAAGAAACCACGCATTAGGATGATTATTTTGCCCAGTAGCAGCTAGAGCAAAATCATCTTCAGAACTGAAATCCCCTTCATCCACAGCAGCAGTACCAGATGTACTCCCAGATTTACTAGCCTTCTTCGGACACTCCTTTTTCCAATGCCCCTTCTCCTTACAGTAGTTACAAACATCATTGGCCTTGGGACCCTTTGAAGATGACTTCTTGCCCTTCTTCTTACCGCCGGTTCCCTTGCCCTTTGTGTTCACGTCACTAGCAAACAAGCCAGAGGCCTGACTTTCTGAACCTGTACTGTTTGCCTTATGTCGCAACTCTCTACTATGGAGAGAGGATCTAAATTCCTCCAGAGACACAGAATCTTTACCAACAATAAATGACTGAACAAAATTCTCATACGAAAGCGGTAAAGACACTAGCAAAATCAAAGCAGCATCTTCATCTTCAATTTTCACATCTATATTTCACAATTCTAATAACAAAGTATTCAATTGCTCTAGATGGTCTCTGAGTTGCGTACCTTCCTGCATTCGGAGACCGAAAAGGCGTTGTTTCAGAAGCAGCTTATTGGTTAGAGATTTCGTCATATACAAACTCTCCAACTTCAGCCACAGTTGTGTAGCAGTCTCCTGATCTGAGACCTCAGTGATGATTTCGTCCGCGAGACACAGCATAATCGTCGAGTGTGCCTTTTCTTCCAGACTCACAACATCGCCAGAACTGCTCGCGAAATCCTTCGTCAGCGGAGTCCACAAACCTTGCTGTTTCAGCAAAGCTCGCATCTTGATCTGCCATAAACTGAAACTGTTTCTTCCAGTAAACTTGTCGATCTTTACGTTCAACCCAGACATCTTTCTCCCCGATCAGCCCCGATCTGATGAGCCCAGAATCCGATATACCCACTACGGATATCGCCGAAAAAAGAAACCGCTCTGATACCAGTTTGTTGTGCGGAATTGGAGAAAGAACAGAAAATATGAACGAAAATAACAAGACACAAGATTTACGTGGTTCACCAAATTTGGCTACATCCACGGGAGACGGATTCACTATGTCAGAATTAATGTTTACAGAGAGAAGAGAGACACTTTATATGCTGTCTCCACTAAACCCTAACAAACTGGGCCAAAACACAATTCGGCCCAAATCAATCGAGACCCCCGTTTGTTTCCCGGGGGCGACTGTCGCCCCCCCGGACCCCCAGGCCAGGGTCGCAGAAGCGGCTATTACAGTATTCAAGGCATACCAACAGATGCAATGGATGAGCTTGCTGAAGTTCATGTTTATGAGGAAAAGACCAAGGAGCTGAAAAAGCTCTCTCTCTTCAACTAATTTGTTGTGTTTCTATTCGTCCTATAATTAGAGTCGACGTTGTTATATAGTGCAGAATATTACAACGCCGATTCTAATCATAGGACGAATTAGAGGGCTTTCTTTGCTTGTGTTGTGAAATGTAGTGTGACAAACATAATTTCTTCCCTTGTGTGTTTGTGTGATTGTATTTTGTTTTGAATTGTATTGGATTCTGGATTGTAGTTTTTTTGTGTTCATCTATTGTTTTTTCCCCCAAAGTCTCACTGCTCTGTTTGTGTCATTAAGTGTGGCAATAAACAGAATCAGTACGTGGATGGCATGTAAGGAAGAGAATGGAACGATATATAATTAAAAAGGTGAATTAATATTAAAAGTGAACATATAAGATGAATAATGAAATGTGTAATTTATTGTGAAACTCACTACAAAAAAAAGTCCAATGCATATTTTGTCACAGATCAGGAAATGTCACACTGTTTGCTCCACCTTCAGGTGTCACTAAATATTCTGACGTTTACACATGTCACAAAACTGAATTACTACATTAATCCATGTAGCGACTCATTTAAGTGTCACAAATGTTTCAGAAAGTGTTACAATTGGAGATTTTTTTGTAGTGATAATAAGAGGTAACTAGCTGGCGAAATAATTTGTAAGAAAGATTTTTATATATGTGTGGGTGAATAGTCAGCAAAATGCTATCAATTAATAATATAAACATACTATTATAAAATGAAATGTCGAACAAAAATCTGAGTATTATTTCTTTCATCCAAGGATTTGACAAATATGTATAAGCTCTCACCAACGCCTACGTATGCAAAAGTCATCCACACAATGTCCTTGCCACTAGTCGAGTGTAAACACAGAAACAAGGGTTAAATTATAATATGGCCTGGATATCAGTGTGAAAAATCAAGCATATTATAAGCGTACTCAGTTTTGCTTTTTCCTCTTGTTTGTAGTTTAAGAGTAACATTGTTAATGAAGGAGTACTCCTTCGTTCATGTGTATAATATGAATTTAAGTGATTGAATTTAAGCGAAGGAAATTAGTAATAAAATTAAACTTATAAGATAAAATATAATATAGATGACTGAAAATTGAAGTTCTTTTTACCAAAAATTATAAAATGTGTCAATATAAAATAAATAACTCAGAAAAAAAACTATGTAGGAACGAAGAAGTATTATTTGACACCAACTATACTGTCTACACAGTTATCTAACTCATTTTTAATAAAATATGAAATTTTATAATGTAATCATTTACCGTTGTCGTTTCTTTGAAAATAAAAATATGAATACTATATTAGTATTAGACATAGTTTGAAGAATATATAGACCATACAAAGCTGCAAATGCGCAAGCATGTGGGTCATTTTAAATATACTACTACCTCTGTGTGTTTGTACTTTTAGTTTTTTAATACTAGTCTCTATTAAAATTTAATTATATATTTGAATAGATTTATAAATAATGATATTATCGTATATGATATTGTTCAATTCATCGAAACAAGTAGTTTTTAAATATCACTTTTTTATTTATCAATATTATACATAGATAAACATATTAACGATCAAATATGTCTCTGGAATAACATGCAAAAAAAAAATAAGAGTTCAACTCTAACTAGGACATAGAGGGATTATAAGATACAGCTCTATCATTCATAGGTCATTTTAGAAAATGTATATCTTGGTTGTTAGAGTATTTCTTTCAATATACTCCCTCTTTTGTCAAGTTTCCAGTTAATTAATAATACAGGTCAAAACTAGGTTGTTCAGGTCATTTTAGAAAATGTATATTTTGGTTGTTAAGAGTATTTCTTTCAATATACATTATATACTCCCTCTTTTGTCAAGTTTCCAGTTAATTAATAATACAGGTCAAACTAGGCCGTTCATAGGTCATTTTAGAAAATGTATATTTTGGTTGTTAGAGTATTTCTTTCAATATACTCCCTCTTTTGTCAAGTTTCTCAAAAAAAAATTTTAGAATACACACACTCTATTACTACATCACAGTTATCCCACACAAAGGGGATGAGACTCCCCTTGCATCTCACACAAAGGTGGGGTGAGACTCCCACATATCTCACACGAAGTGAGGCTCCTACACCAACACGGTGCAATTGGAGACTAAACCTCAGAAACAGCCCCATACCGGAATCGAACCTGAAGTGCCTCTGGGGCGGGCGAATGCTCTGGCCACTGGGCTACTCCCAGTGGTTAAACTTTCTTTTTTAGTCTATCTATTTAAGAACATAAGATTATGGCACCCCTTTTATGATTAAAATATTATAAATAATTCCATTCACTCATTAAAATTTTCACTTTTCAAACATAATTTTCTTCATTTTATCCCAATACCACCTTAACCTATTGTTGAAAAATTTCTTCAGAAATAAATGACTTACATATAAGATCTTGGTTCACCTCCTGATGGGTTTGATTTTAACATAAATTTTGGATTGTTATTAAGTTGAATGGTTGATTAAATGCTTGGATATTTATGTTATTTATAATGTTCTTACAGTTTAAAGATTTAGAGGCCGAATTGGCAAGTTGTTACAGTTTGGGGTCATTTGTGCTTGGAGATGGAAGAGAAGAAAAATATGGAGATGCTGGAATAATAATGGAGATATTTGGTGCTGAATTATGGCAATTACAAATGTAGTTGGAAAAGAATCAGGATTGATTTGAAAACTCCTAAATGTTAGGAGAGAATATTGTGTTTATCTCTTTGAGTTCTAATTAGATATGTAAAGGCATATTTTATTCCTTATCTATCTTTTGGTTGTAGTAATATTGAGGAGACTATTTTATTTACATGCATCTGCAGAAGAAGACAGAGATAGAAATACGTACGCACAGTCCAGCTGCGCAGAGCAGTATTTGCAATTTGGGTTTTCCAGTATTTTATTCAGACAAATTTCATCATTCATTTTAATGTTTTTGATAGTTAATTTAATTATGTATTCTAGCTAAATTCTTCCTTTCCGGTAAAGATCAAGAAAGTATTGGCATCGATTCTCGTGAGATCTAATTAGCTTTTTATACTTTGATTGCATGCTAGCATCTGTTGTTCTTGATTATAATGTTTATTATTTCTTTCATGTTATTGAGTAGTGACCAATATTTTATAGCATGTTAGTTAATTGAAAAAAAAGTGTTTTTATAACCCTACCTAGTTGACATAAGTGCCAATATAATCTTTCAATAATCGAAAGTGCCAATATAACCCTATACAGTTAGTGAACGTGTCAATATAACCCTATAAGTTTTAAAGATGTGCTGATATAACCCTACAAACATTAGGAATGTGCTGATATAACCCAATAAGATTGCATAATGTGCTGATATAACCCTACCTAATTTCAACGAACTATGGGGGTTAAATTGTCCACCTAATTTCAGAGTTAGCCCAAAGGCTATTTTGGTCAATTTACATAGAGTCAAAGCTGAAAAATTGAGGTCAATGCCGGAAATAGGATCTGAGGGTTATATTGGCACTTTTATTAACTAGTTAGGGTTATATTTGCTCTAAAAATTATCATATGGTTATATTGGCACTTATTCAAGTAGATAGGGTTATATTGGCACTTATCCCTAGTTAATTTAATGCCAATTGAACTAATCATCCGTAATTGTGATCTAAGTTAAATCAGTGGTAGGGAACAACTGTCTTAATTTAACAATTTGACGTCCAAGTTTGTTGGTTATGAATTGGGTTTTTCTCATTCTTAATGCTGCTAGCATATTAAATCTATAGAGTGTCTCTTAGGTTATATGTTAGTTAGAGAAATAGTTGGTGAGGCGTCCTTCTGATTGTCAACAAGGTAAGGAAAGATTGGTTGCTTACAACTATAACTAATTTGTGTGCATGAATTTAAAGTCATCTTTGCATCAAGGATCGAGATAGAAAGCCAGTACAGAATTGATCGGAACCGGAATCTTCTCATCATAGTTGAATTGTTTTGCAATCAGTAACAATTTCTCATTCTTATTTTTTCTCGATTGTTAGTTTCTCTTATTCACGACCTCTTTTGGTTCTTTTGGTTACAAATTTGCATATTAAGGATTAAGGAAAAGGTCTCGCCAATCCCTTGGGAAACGAACCTGCTCGCAGCTATACTGGTCGGTATGCCCATACCGACCGCAGAATCCTGAACTGAAATTCAGCTTAGAGCTTGATTTTATATTTGGTGTAAAACGACACATCAAATTTTGGCGCTGCTGCCGGGGATTGGTTTTAAGCAGTATTTTTTCTTTAATTCTTTAGTTTGTTTTCACCTTTTCTTGGTTTATGCCTTGTTCTTCTAATACAGAAGAATTGATCTTGTTGGTATGCCTTGAATATTGTAATAGCCGCTTCTGCAATCCTGGCCTGGGGGTCCGGGGGGCGGCAGACACCCCCAGCTGAACGGGGGTCTCGCTGCCCGGTCAGCGAGTCGGGGGGTTCAGGGGGGCGGAACGCACCCTGGCCTGGGGTCCGGGGGGAGAAGACGCCCCCGGTCCGACGGTAAAGCTTGTCTCTTTATTGGACTGCTGTTGATTTGGGTCGAATTGCGTTTTGGCTCAGTTTGTTAGGGTTTAGTGGAGACAGCATATAAGGTGTCTCTCTTCTCTCTGTGAAATATATTCTGTTCTGCACTTAGATAGGTAGAAATCTGGCCAATTTCTTGGCGTCTGTAACTTGCTACCTATTATAGTTAATCCGTCTCCCGTGGATGCAGCCAAAATTGGTGAACCACGTAAATCTTGTGTCTTGTTATTTTCGTTCATATTTTATGTTCTTTCTCCATTTCAACACAACAGATCTTCACCTCCAGAGATTGAGAAACTTACACGAAGTCTAACGAAGCAGACAAAAGCCTTGAAATGATCTTCCTCGTTTGAGTCAACTGCCACCAAAACCCATTTCAACATGGCTGACAAAAAAAGCGTGAGGAGGAACCACCAGTCCAGCGTATAAGAGACATGGGATGTTACAGACACAATCGTCCTTTGTGCATTGTCCTTCCCAACATCAACCGCAACTCCGAAATTAAACCAGGTTTCATACAAGTATTACCTAAATTTGGTGATATGCCAGGTGAGAGTGCTCATAACTATCTTGATGAATTTGACCTCGTCTGTGCAACTCTTCGACCACAAGGTTTTACGGAGGATCATATTAAACTACTCACCTTTACACACACATTGCCCAAAAAATCTCGTGAATGGCCTTTTGAACTCCCACCCAGTTTAATTCGAACTTGGGAAGATTTAGAGGAGAAACGTTTACAAAAGTTTTTTCCTGAGTCTAGAGCAGCTAATTTGAGATCTGCAATAAGTGGTATTAGACAAAAGAAGGGAGAGAGTCTTGCAAGTTATTGGGATAGATTTAATCAATTGTGTCGCAAGTGTCCTAACCATGGTTTTACTGAGTATCAGCTTATCACTAATTACTTTTATGGTGGTATGTGTTCTATTGACAGGAAGATTTTTTTTTATGCAGCTTGTGGAGGAAATGTGCTGAACAAAACCATGGAAGAAGCAAAATAGATTATCCTTGATATGGTCACCCATGAATATGATGATGATGATAATAGTTCTAGACTAGTCAAGGCAGTCGGTACCTCGTATTTGGATGAGAAGCTAGATGTCCTCACTTCAATTGTAAAAGACACTGCCATGAAGAGTGCCAGAGGAGTGAAATGCGAAATTTGCTCATACATAGGACACTACACTGATGCTTGCCCTACTCTTCCAGATCCTCTGACCGAACAAGCTTTCTTTGGATTTGAAGATATCCCACAAAGGCCAAGATGGAACGACCCATTTTTGGATACATACAATCTAGGATAGAGGAATCATCCAAATTTTAGATGGAATCAGAAGGCCCCGGGAATGTATTCTCCAAATCAAGCACAAGTTGGTCGTGATGCAAATCTAGCACTGAATGATCAGAGAGTCACTATGAATGAATTCCTTAAGACTATAGCCCAATGCAGTGAAGTGGTGCAAAATATAGCCAAAAACACGAATGCTTTTCAACAAGAGACAAGGGATGCTATAGCGAATATCGAGCAACAAGTGACTCAACTGGCTGCGAAGGTAAACAAGTTGAAGTTCAACGCTGGAAGGTTACCCTCCCAGACTGAACTGAATCCTAGAGAGAATGTAAGTGTAGTTACCTTAAGGAGTGGGAAAGAGTTTGTCAATCCTGAGCCTAAAGAAGTTGACATGGAGAAAAGCCAGCATGAAGAAGCCAAGTAGAGTAAAAATGAGTCCTCAAAGGTAAACATTGACCCATGATATCTATTTCTAACTCAAAAGTCTCTCCACCTTTCCCATCCAGATTAGCTCGTAACAAGAAGGAAGATGATGAGAAGGAGATTTTGGAGATTTTTAAGAAGGTAGAAATAAATTTGCCCTTGATTGAAGCTGTTAAGAAGGTTCCCAAGTACACAAAATTTCTTAAAGAACTTTGTTCAAGGAAGATGAAGTATGGGAAAGATGCAAAAATTAGGGTGGGGGAAAATGTTTCTGCTGTCATTCAATGTAAGTTACCACAAAAATGTAAGGACCCGGGAATGTTTTCTATTCCATGCATAATTGGCACAAAACTATTGAAAAAGCCATGTTAGATCTAGGTGCATCAATTAATGTTATGCCTCTATATGTGTATAATGACTTGCAATTAGGACCATTGAAGGAAACTCATGTGATAATTCAATTGGCTGATAGGTCTAATGCATATCCTGAGGAAATGATAGAGGATGTACTCGTGAGAGTAAATGAAATGATATTTCCAGTGGATTTCTACATTGTTGATATGGATGATTCATTCTCTGCCAATAATTCCCTAGTTCTTCTAGGAAGACCATTCATGAAAACAACGAAAATCAAGATTGATGTTGATAAGGGAACACTTAGTCTTGAGTTTGATGGATATGTAGTTTCTTTCATTATTTTTTATGCCATGAGACATGTGGATAATCCTGAATCTATGTTTACCCTTAATGTGATAGACCCTTTGGTTGATGATTTTATAGAAAGGTACTCCAGGGATGACAAGTTGGAACAAGTACTCTTTAATGGATGGGTCGACAAGGATATGATGGATGGCTTGGATGAAACGTTTTGTGAAATCATCATGCAGCTTTACTCTACCAAAGAAATTAACTCCCCGCCACTTTCGGTCGGCATGCCCATACCACCCAAATTCCACTCAGAAACTCTAGAAATTAGCTCCCAGCCACTTTTGGTCGGTATGCCCATACCGCCCGTGTTCTGCTCAGAAATTCCAAAACTCAGCTCCCAGCCACTTTCAGCTAGGATATGGATTGAAATTGTACAGTGGGTTAGATATGGTTGAGTTTTGTGCTAATTCATGTTGGAGCATAGAGTATTTTGGACTTATATTCATTGGGAATGTGCATGTATAGTTTTTGAATTATATTATTGATCGTGTATGCCCAGAAAATGCTTTTAAGTACTGTTGTCCAGAAGAAAAAAAGAAAAAAAATTTGCAAAAAAAAATTCTGAAAAAGAAAAAAAATTCTGGTCAGCAATATCTTGGGCTGGAAACTTTTGAGTGCAATATGACCATGGTTTGGTTCTTGGTGGTGGTGCTTATACTTCGTTGTGTATTAATGTTGCATATTCATTCGAAGTATGAACATAGAGGAGCATGGGGTGATAATGAATTGCTAGCATATTCTCAGATTTTTAGCCTCGTATTCCCTTTATCCTACCTCTTTGACCCTAGCCCCGTACAACCTTGATAAAGACCTCATTGATTTACTCAAGTGTTCAATTATTACGGTGGAGATAGTGGTATATACAAACATGTTGTGATGAGTATTGAATATGATTTGTGTGATTAACCTGATTATGAAAAAAAATTGAAAAAATTTAACATATAAATAATTATAATCCGACCTTAAAATTTAAAATTGACCTTTTTTTTATAATTGATCTAACCGTTGATCGGTGTAAGAGACGACTTTCTCTATTTGTTATATTTTCACATATTCAGAAACGTTTACTAGTACATACTATTTAACTTATAATGTATAGTATCTAAATAAAAAAATAAAATAGACTTTGTGTTATAGGCACCTTAAAAATAAAATAAAATAAAATATTTAATTTAAAAGATTTTCATAGTTATAGTACCTCATTGTAATAATTAAAAAATATTAAATTACTTTTTTAGTCATACTAATTATAAAATGACCCGTCTAACTGTTAGTTAAAGAAAAACAAGAGTTTCTGTTTAAAAAACCATGATCATTCCATAAATTAAAAAAATGTCATCTTTCTCAAAACCTGTCTATTTACATAAACCTAGAGCTGACTCAGACAACCACCTGATACAGCTGTGCCACGGCCTATATATACATATCAACAAATTTTCATCAGGGATCATACATCAAAAGCTTGATACATTTTTCATCCTTATTGAGTTGAATTGATCAGAGCTATTTGCTCTCAGTTTTCCATCAGTATGAGTTCAAGAGGAGTAAGTCCTGCCATCGGAATCGATCTCGGAACGACCTACTCGTGTGTCGGACTATGGAGAAACGATCAGGTCGAGATCTTGGAAAACGATCAAGGCAACAGAATCACTCCATCTTACGTTGCTTTCACTGATACCGAACGTTTGAATGGCGACGCCGCTCATAACCAGGCAGCTCACAACCCTGTCAACACCGTCTTCGGTAACTCTTGGTCTCAATTCTGCAACTAATACATTTTACCTTTTATTATTCTAATTAACCAGTCTTTCTATAAATCTATCGATCTTTCCCAAGACGTTGTCATGTTTAATTTTAGTTGAGTTTAATTAGTTCAGAAAAAAAATCAGAATTTATTTATTTTGATTAAGTTAATTATATTAATTATAAATTTAATATAAATTATATACTCCCACTGTTTCAATAAGAATTGCACACTGGGTTTAGGCTCTTGGATTAATGTGAAGAAAATGAGGGGTTGAAATTGAGTGTAGAAAGTAAAAAGTAGAATGAGTGGAAGAGATTGTAGGAATCTTGCTAAAAATAGAAAGTGTGCAATTAAAAAAATTCTAATAAGACAAATGTGTCACTCTTAGAGAAACGGAGGGAGTATTAACAACGTCCGATGGTTAGGTCTAAAGACCTTTTGGAATATTGTAGCACGGACTTAATTGATTACCATTTTTCGTTGATCTTTTCATAATATTATTACGTAAGATTTTATCAAACTAACTATAACAAAAAGTTTTAGAGTGACACATTGGCTACACATAAGAAAGTGTCACGATTTCCCTTCATCTTCTTATGTCACTAACGTTTTGAAGCATTTCTAGGTTATATGTGTCAGTAATGCATAATCTGACACTAATTAATGTTGAAAATTTTAATGCACCAAAACATGTCTCAACTCACTTCATAAAAATAACAACACTTCCATGCGACGTAATTGTTCTTGTGACACACATACTGGATACATTCTTTAAGACGTCACAAATTGTTTTAGTGACACTTGTGAAAGTCGTGAATATTCCAAAAAGAAGCATTTTGAAAGTCGAACAAAATTTTTCTTGCAGATGCAAAGCGATTGATTGGAAGGAAATTTAGCGATGATACCGTGCAAGATGACATGAAGCTCTGGCCATTCAAAGTTACATCTGGTAGCGATGGCAGGCCGATGATAGATGTCACCTTTGAAGGCGAGGAAAAACAATTCACGGCAGAAGAAATCTCCTCAGTGGTTCTTACAAAGATGAAACAGATTGCCGAGGATAAAGTTGGAACAGCTGTAATTGATGCAGTTGTTACCGTCCCCGCGTATTTCGATCAGTCACAGCGTCAAGCAACAATGGACGCCGCAGAAATCGCAGGAATCAATGTTCTGAGCATCATCAACGAACCAACAGCTGCTGCAATCGCCTACGGTTTAAACGACAGTTCCAAATTCGATACGAAGAAAAACGTTCTTGTTTTCGACCTAGGAGGCGGTACTTTTGATATCTCACTTCTCACCATTGAAAAAGGTAAGATCGAGGTCAAGGCTACTGGCGGCGATACTCATCTTGGTGGGGAGGATTTCAACAACAGAATGGTGACTTATTACATCAAGGATTTCAAGAGGAAGCACAAGAAGGATATCAGTGGGAATCCGAAAGCGTTGAGGAGACTAAGAACAGCGTGTGAGAAGGCTAAGAGGATTCTTTCTTCAGCTTCTGAGACGATAATGGAGATCGATACGCTAGATGGTGTCGATTTTCAGGCAAGAATCACTCGGGCAAAGTTCGAGGAGTTGAATGAGGATCTATTCAACAAGTGCATGGATATTGTGGAGAGGTGTTTGGTGGATGCAGGAATAGATAAGAACGATCTGGACGATGTTGTTCTTGTCGGCGGCTCGAGTAGGATTCCAAAAGTTCAGCAGCTGCTACAAGAGCTGCTGAATGGAAAGGAGCTGAGCAAAAAGATCAACGCGGATGAAGCTGTTGCATACGGCGCCGCCGCTCATGCAGCAAAGCTAAGCGGACAGGGAAGTGACAAGGTTCAAGACCTCGCACTGGTCGAAGTAACCCCGTTGTCGATAGGGATCGAAATTCGGGGAGTTACCATGGATGTCGTCTTCCCTCGGAACACGACAATCCCGACCACCAAAAAGGTCGTTCTGACAACCGTTTCCGACAACCAGTCGTGCGCGGCATTCAAGGTGTTCGAGGGCGAGAGAGCAAGAACAGCGGACAACAAACTGTTGGGAGAATTTGAGCTGACAGACCTTTTCTTAGCTCCTAGGGGAGTCCCTAAATTCGACGTTTTTTTGGATCTGAAGCTAGATGGCATTCTGAACGTGTCTGCACGGGATCGGGCCACTGGCCAGGAGCAAAGCATTGTCGTGACGAGTGGGAGATTGTCCCGACAGCAAATGGAGACGATGATTGAGGCCGCGGGCACGTACAAGGCCGAGGACGAGAAGCACAAGAAGAAGGAAAAAGCGAGGCGCGATTTCGAGTCGTGCCTCTTTGAGATGAGGGATAAGCTGAAGAACTTGAGCATCACATCTGCAGAATCAATGGAAGCTGAATGGGCAGTTGAGGAAGCGTTTGGGTGGTATGATGCAATGGATGAGCTTGCTGAAGTTCATGTTTATGAGGAGAAGACCAGGGAGCTGAAAAAGCTCTCCCCCTTCAACTAATTTGTTGTGTTTCTATTCGTCATATAATTAGAGTCGACGCTGTTATTACAATGCCGATTCTAATCATGGGACGAATTGGAGGGCTTTCTTTGCTTGTGTTGTGAAATGTAGTGTGACAAACATCATTTCTTCCCGTGTGTGTTTGTGTGATTGTATTTTGTTTTGAACTGTATTGGATTCTGGATTGTAATTTTTTTGTGTTCATCTATTGTTTTTCCCCCCAAAGTCTCACTGCTCTATTTGTGTCATTAAGTGTGGCAATAAACAGAATCAGTACGTGGATGGCACGTAAGGAAGAGAATGGAACGATATATAGTTTAAAAGGTGAATTAATATTAAAAAGTGAACATAATAAGATGAATAATGAAATGTGTAACTTATTGTGAGACTCACTAAAAAAAAAAGTTCAACCCAGATCAGGAAATGTCACAATTTCCTGATTAAATGTTACAAAAAAGCATTACAATTGGAGGTTTTTTTTTGTAGTGAAAAAGAGGTAACTAGTTGGCGAAATAATCCATAAGAAAGATTTCTATGTATGTGTGGGTGAATAGTCAACAAAATGCTATCAATTGCTAATAATATAACAATCCTATCGTAAAATGAAATGTCGGACAAAAATCTGAATATTATTTCTTTCATCCAAAGATTTGACAAATATCTGAATATTATAAGCTCTCACAATTTCCTTGCCACTAGTCGGGTATGAACACAGAAATGAGAGGAAGGTCCAAGGGTCAAACCTAAAATATGGCCTGGATATCAGTGTGAAAATCCAAGCATATTATAAGCATACTCAGTTTTGTTTTTTCCTTTTTGCCATAGAAACGAAGCATACCATTACAGTTCTTAATTATGTGAGGAGATTCGTAAATTCGAGGCCTGGAATCTGGTCACGTGATTCACGTGGCATAAGTCGGTTGTTTGTTTGTAGTTTAAGGTTAATTTTGTTAAGGAAGGAGTACTCCTTCGTTCATGTGTATGGTATGAATTTAAGCGATTGAAATTATATGAATGAAATGAGGGATAAAATTAAACTTGTAAGATAAAATATATAATGGGTTTGATGAAATTAAAAAAATCTTACAAAAAATCATAAAGTGTGCCATTATAAAATAAATAACTCAAACAAAAAACTTTGTCATATACATAGGAACGAAGAAGTATTATTTGACACCAAGTATACTGTCTTCAGACTCTTCACAGTTATCCAACTCATTTTAAATAAAATATGAAATTTTATAATGTAATCAATTACCGTCGTCGTTTCATTGAAAATAAAAATATGAATACTATATTAATATTAGACATAGTTTGAAGAATATATTGACCATACAAATGCGCAAGCATGTGGGTCATTTTAAATATACTACTACCTCTGTGCTTGCTATCTTGTTTTTGAACAATATTATCTGTCAAAATTTAATTATATATTTTAATAATTTTTTTAAATAATAATATTATTTTATATGATATTATTCAATTTATTGTAATAATTAATTTTTAAATATTAATTTTTTATTTATCATTATTATATATACATAAATATATTAACAATCAAACATGTTTATTGAATGACGTACAAAAAATAAAAGTAGAACTCTAGACAGAGAGGAAGTATAAGATACAGCTATATCCTTCCGGTTAATTAATAATACAGGTCAAAACTAGGCCGTTCATAGGTCATTTTTGAAAATGTATATTTTGGTTGTTAAGAGTATTTCTTTCAGTATCCCTCTTTTGTCAAGTTTCACAAACTTTCTTTTTTAGTCCATCTATTTAAGAACTTAAGATTATGGCACCCTTTTATGATTGATATATTATAAATAATTTCATTCACTCGTTAAATTTTTCACTCTTCAAACCTAATTTTCTTCATTTTATCCAAATACCACCTTAAGCTATTTTGGAAAGATTTCTTATGAACTAAATGATTACATATAACGTCTTGGGTCACCTCCACTTAGTATCAATTGGTTTTAAAATAAAAGTCCAAGATACCTTGAAATTTAGCATGCTATCAGAGCCCGTGTTGAGTTATTGGGTCGATGTGTGGATCTCCTTTAATTTGGCTCGATATGGGTCGTGGAGTGTTTCCACGTTGGCACGTAAGGGGGCATGTTGAAATATTTCTTAAGAACTAAATGACTTACATATAAGGTCTTGGGTCACCTCCACTTAATACTAATTGGTTTTAAGATGGAAGATCAAGATAACTTGAAATTTAACAGCTATCATTTCATTCTTAGGTCATATTCTTTTAAGTATCTCTGCATTTTAGTTCTGTTTAGTTCAACGAAAATTTAATTTAACAAAATTTAGCTTATTCTAATTATGTTATTGCTATTTTCAACACACTTATTCTTAATTAGGTTTAATTCAATTCAGTTCAGTTCAGCAAAAATATGCTAAAGAGAATATAGTTTAGTGAAACAAAGGAGTATAATCAACAATACAAACAATTCTTTCATTTTCGAAGATTCATAAAAGGTAAAGTTTTGGGAAAGACGTCTTTCCATAGATTTATGGAAAGACGGGGTTTAATTAGAATAATAAAAAGTTTAAAACGTGTAGTAGTTATAAAGTTTATCACCCGATTAATGCAACCCAAAAATTTTAACTTCATTTCTTCTAATTTACTGTTTAAACCTTGGTCTTTCCAACACTTATGGAAAGACTTCTTTCAAGAGACGGAACTTCAATGTGAAAATTGTCAATTTAAGAGGGGGAAAAAGTCTAAAAAATGAGGGGAAAAAACATGGCCTTATTATTAAAATAACCTGAATAATTATGGCAGCTAGCTTGGGTCATATATACATTATATCTTCGAGCATTATCCTTGTCATTTTGAACTAATCATTTCTAGCTGTTTGCAATGAGTGGAGAAGCCAGAGGTCCGGCGATCGGAATCGACCTGGGCACGACGTACTCCTGCGTCGGGTTCTGGCGAAATGATCGAGTAGAGATCTTGGAAAACGACCAAGGCAACAGAATCACGCCTTCATATGTAGCTTTCACCGATTCAGAACGCTTAGATGGAAACGCCGCTCATAGTCAAGCCATCTTCAATCCCGTCAACACCATATTCGGTAACTCCCTCAATGCATTGCACATTTGATTTTTGTTTCTGCAAGACCTGTTCCTATCTGCACTTCATTTCCGTTCAATTCAGTTTATTTGAGCAGAAGTTTGATATCATGACATTTAGCCTAAGTATAGTTTTGTTATATAATAGATGCAAAGAGATTGATTGGTCGGAAATTCAGCGACGAGACTGTTCAGAATGACATGAAACTATGGCCATTTAAGGTCATTTGTGGTACTAACGACAGACCGGTGATCGATGTCACGTACAAAGGGGAACAGAAGCAATTCGCACCTGAGGAGATCTCTTCCTTTGTTCTTACAAGGATGAAACAAACCGCCGAGGATAAGATCAGGACCGCAGTGAAAGATGCAGTTGTTACAGTACCCGCCTATTTCGATCAATCGCAGCGTCAGGCGACAATGGATGCCGCGGAAATCGCAGGCATAAATGTACTTGGCATCATCAACGAACCAACTGCCGCCGCCATAGCTTACGGCCTGGAAAACAGTTGGAACTTCGCTGGTAAGAGGAACGTTGTTGTTTTCGATCTCGGCGGCGGTACCTTTGACATCTCGATTCTGACCATGGAGAGAGGTAAGATTGAGGTCAAAGCTACCGGCGGCGACACCCACCTCGGCGGGGAGGACTTCGACAACAACCTAGTGAACCATTTCATCGAGCAGTTCAATCGGAAGAACAATCGAGATATTAGCAACAATCCGAAAGCAATCAGGAAGCTCAGATCAGCTTGTGAGAAGGCGAAGAGAATTCTCTCCTCTGCATCAAGCGTGGTGATTGAGATCGACACCATAGATGGCGTCGATTTTTACGCGAAACTCACTCGGGCCAAATTCGAGGAGCTGAACCAGGATCTGTTCAAGAAATGCATGGACATCGTAGAAGAGTGTTTGAGAGATGCCCTAATGGACAAAACCGCCGTGGACGATGTGGTCCTAGTCGGCGGTTCAAGCCGGATTCCAAAAGTTCAACAATTGTTACGAGATTTGCTGAGTGGAAAGGAGCTTTGTAAGAGCATCAATCCAGATGAAGCCGTTGCTTATGGCGCAGCGGTTCAGGCAGCAAAGCTAAGCGGACAAGGCAACGAGAGGGTTCCAAACCTCGAGCTGGTCGAAGTTACACCACTCTCCATAGGCGTTGAAAGTAGAGGAACCGTCATGGATATCGTGTTTCCTCGGAACACCGCGATCCCGGCGACAAAGACATTAGTCCGAACAACCGTGGAAGACAACCAATCCAGCGTCACATTCAAGGTATTCGAGGGCGAAAGAGCAAGAACCGCCGACAACAAACTACTAGGCGAGTTCACCATGACCGACCTCGTACCAGCTCCGAGGGGAATCCCATATTTGGAACTCCGCTTCGATTTACAACTCGATGGAATCCTAAATGTAACTGCAAAGGACAGAAGCAGCAACCGAGAGCACAGCATTGTCGTGACCAGCGGAAGGCTGTCGAGGCAGCAGATGGAGGAGATGGCCGCGAATGCGAGCAATCACAAGGCCGAGGATGAGATGTACCGAAGGAAGGAGGAAGCGAGGGTTGAGTTCGAGAAATGCGTTTATGAGATGAGGGATAAGCTGGGGATGATGACGGTTTCTTCTGTGAAAGGCGCGATTCGGGAGGCGCTGGAGTGGCTGGATGGGATGCAGGATGAGCTTGCTGATGTTCATGAGTTTGAGCATAAGACTAAGGAGCTCAGGCTCATGCGTATTCTCCAGTAATTTGAGAGTGAAATGATCCGTTTTTGTTACTTTGTGTTCGACTGCTCTCTACTTGTGAGATGCTGTGTGACAAAGACTGCAATTTCCTCGTGTTTCTTGGTATCTGTATGTTGGTATGCATATTACTCCCTCCGTCCCAACTAAAGTTGTACGAAATATTTTTTTTTTACTGTTTTCAATAAACATGTTCGATTATAAATATATGTAAATATGTATGATAATGACACATAAAATGTTAATATTTAGAAACTATTTGTACCAGCGAATCAAACAATATCGCATACGATAATATTCTTGTTCATATATCTATATTATTATGAGATTAAAGTTCGACTAGAAAAAAAATTCTTGTGCTGATTTGTCTAGCACACAGGGAGTACAATAGCTTTTATACTTTTTTAAATTTATAATTTTTTTTATACATAAATTTTGTTAATATGATAATAAGGAAGATTAAATATAGGACCAATTCCCTTTCTTGGCAGAACCCTTTTCAATTTTAATGAACCGAGATGGACCAAGATACAAAGAGTATTACTCTATTAGTTCGTCGGAGTTTACCGGGGCGGCCGCACCGGCTCGCCACGGTGTAGTTCCGCCAGTGGTGATATATACCACGAAACTGTTATTAGAATTGAACAAAAATGAGTGTTGAAACCGTATTTGACCCACTGAATCAAAGTCCAAATACTCTGTCACCACAGCATGAAAACACAGCCTATTTTGACGCAGCCATATTTCCAACTAGTACCTGTTTGGCTAGTATATATGTTCCTCGAATGGAAACTGGCTGTATGGAGAATTCCAACGCACACCTTTTGTTTACATGGTGAAGCATGCATAGCCATTGTCTTTTGCATCGCTCTAATTGGAACACTACAAAGGGACATTAAAGTCAACCATATAAAAGGAGATTCACAATTGGTTATCAATGTCGTGAAAATTTTAAGGAGGATCTATCTGATTTTAGTCTCATCATTGAGGTCACAAGTAGATTACTTGAAAGTCATCAAGTTTCAGATTTGATATGGATTAGACGACATGATAACTCTGAAGCCCATTTATTAGCTCAACATACCAAAAACAGTAGAGATGGACAACATCAAATTCTTATACTCCCTCCGTCCCAACCGATTCTGCACACTTATTATTTGACAGTCAAAGTTGTCTTACTTTGACCACATGTTTGAATAGATATATAAACAATAATATTATCTTATGAGATACAATTAGATTCGTCATAACATGTAGTTTATAAATATCAATTCTTATGCCACCGTTATTGTCCGTAGTTACATATATTTATAGTCAAACATATTTTTTGGAGACCGTGAAAAAAATTCTGCTTAAATTCCCGTGGGACGGAGGGAGTAATTAATGAATATCTTCTTCTGTTTAAAAAAAAATGTAGCACCCAAAGATGGAGTCTATGGGTTATGGGAGGGAAATGTTGATCTCTTATCCTGTTCATGAAATACATCACATGTAACGGTGAGAATTTATTTTAGTTAGAAATATCCCACAATTTAGTGTCTCAAGATACTAGCACGAGAATTAGCTTTCTTCTTTGATTCACACCATTCCCCAACCGCCTTAGAAATCAACCCAGCGGAATCCGTCCAATTCCGTCAAACCTGATGATGGCGAATCCGACTATTCGCATCCTTGTTGCAACCATCAACTGAATCCGACGCCAAATTTCGATTGTCGGCCAAATTGAACCGGAGGCGAGAAATATTAAGTGAAATCCGAAACGATGGCAATATCTACAGCGGACGACGTAACGGCGACAGCGAAAATATGGAAAAGTTGGCGTTGGCCCGGGGCAAAGTAGACGAATCTGCAGGTTCGTCGGAGAAGACGGGCGCCGCAGAAAATGGTTATTTTCTTGTTTTCCATATGTTTGCAATTAAGCCCCTCAACTTCTGTGCATGTTTTGAAAATTATCCCGAATATTAAAATATTAGTATTTTGACCACTTGAATTTAGAAGGGTGTTGTTATTTGTACCACCCTATAGTGGAACGTGGATGAAAAGAAGCTTGAAAAGGTAAAAATGTGAAATATTTAATAGGATTATAGGTGATGCAAATAGAAAAATTAGGGTTATTTACACCTACTTTATGGTAAAATGCGCATGTACGTTGCACGTTTATCTAGTGTTTGTTTAATAAATTAATATTTTGTGCAATTTTTAAAATTTTATTTTAACACAATCTAACATACTTTCTATTCGATGCAAGTGATAATAAAAAGATTAAATGTACCATTAAATTACTTTGGGAAAGTCTCAGGAAACACGGCCTTTTCATGAGTTTATGGACAGTCCTCGGGGGTATTTGCCTAAAATGTTGTAATTTTTTTAAAATTTAAATATTACATTTTATAAGTTAAAACAAGTAATAATATGTATTTGAAAGTGAAAATATAAAAATATAAAAATATATGATATAAAAAAATATTTTCAATAATTTTAAATTTTGTATGTAATTTAAGAAATGCAGTGTATAAGGTAAGAAATAAGTAGACTGTCCATAAGCTTATGGACATACCGCCTGTCAGGAAACTCATTTAATTATTTTTATTTAAATGATATTACTAAATAGCTTTTTATATAAGTTCAATTGATCAGTAAGGTCACTAACTATTATTAAGTAATTAAATTAATAAGTACTTTATTTCCATGATGATTGTGCAGATGTATGGATTACTCTAGATGGGAACTAGATTAATAAGTACAATTAACATGTACGCTCTATTGGTAGTCTCATGCTATATTCGAATGAAACAAAACGAATTTTTGCCACTTATATTTATGTTAAGACAAATTCTTAGGAAAGACGGTATTTTCATATGCTTATGAAAAGACAGAGTATAATTAAAATAATAAAAGGTAAAAGGTCTTAGTTGCAATATTAAAAATTTATTATGCAACATGTAGTAGTTATAAAGTTTATAACCCGATTCAGGCTACCCAAAAATTTTATCTTCATTTCTTCTAATTTGCATTTTAAACCTTGTCTTTCCATGACTTATGGAAATACCATATTTCAAGAGACACACACTTATGTTAATATGTAATTTTAAATAATTTTTAATTTTTAAATTAGACTGCGTCTCTTGAAAGACGGTCTTTCCATAAGTCATGGAAAGACCAGGGTTTAAAGTGCAAATTGGAAGAAATGAAGATAAAATTTTTGGGTTGCATGAATTGGGTTATAAACTTTATAACTACTGCATGTTACATAATCAATTTTTAATATTGCAACTAAAATTTTTACATTGTATTATTGTAATTAAACCGTATTTTCATAAGTTTATGAAAAAATGGTTTTTCCCAAGACTTTGTCTTTAAATTATATTGTATCATCAGAATTACAAAACTTTGATACTATATAAAATATAATAATAAAATTATGGCTAAGATTAATATATATTATAAAATTTTGAACGTAAAATTGAATGACAAACAAATAAATAATTAAAATCAAAGCTTGTGGTATAAAGTCAAGAGTCCGTCTCTTGAAAGATGGTCTTTCCATAAATTATGGAAAGACCAATGTTTAAAGTGTAAATGGAAAGAAATTAAGATAAAATTTTTGGATGGAATGAATTGAGTTATAAACTTTATAACTTCTACACGTTGCAAAATAAAATTTAAATTTGCAACTAAGACATTTTACATTTTATTATTAGAATATACATCGTCTTTCTGTAAGCTTATGGAAAGACCGACGGTCTTTCCCAACACTCTGTCTTAGTCAAAGTTAAGCAGATTCCATAAAACTAATTAAAAGATAAATAAATAAATAATATAAACAAAAAGTAATATAATTGTGTTCACCTAAATACTAAAGTTTGACTAAATTTAATGAGTGTTACACCACATTTATTGCTATTTACACCACCTACATTAGATGTATCATCTTTCTAGGTGGTGTAAATAGCAAAAATTACTATTTACACCACCCTAATTATAACTAGTCAATCATTAATGATTTAGGTGAATATATATTTTCGTTACTTTTTATTTAATTATTTATTTATTTATCTTTCAGGTAGTTTTATGCCATATTTTATATTAATTTATATTCAATTAATTTTTATATAAAACACAAATAATATTTTAATTATTGAGTATATGTTGAACGGAGGTTTCTTATACAGAAAAGGCAAAATCTTGGGAAAGATCGTCTTTCCATAGGCTTATGGAAAGACGGGTTTAATTAGAATAATAAAAAGGTAAAATATTTTAGTTGCAATATTAAAAATTTATTCTGCGACGTGCAATAGTTATAAAGATTATGATCCGATTAATGCAACCCAAACATTTATCTTCATTCCTGCTAATTTGCATTTTAAACCTTGATCTTTCCATGACTTATGGAAAGACCATCTTTCAAGAGACGGACTCATTTTTGGGAAAGTCTTGGGAAAGATCGTCTTTCCATAGGCTTATGGAAGGACATGGGTTTAATTAGAATAATAAAAGGTAAAAGGCCTTAGTTGCAATATTAAAAATTTACTATGCAAGTGTAGTAGTTATAAAGTTCATAACCCGATTCATGCAACCCAATATTTTTATCTTCACTTCTTAACTATATCCATGTGAATTATGTCCCCTTATCTCTCCCGACGGTTGGTCAAGTAATAAAAATGTTATATTTTCCGGTACATCCTTATGGATTGGGTTAGTTTTTTTAGTTGGTATCCTTAATTCTCTCATCTCTTGAAGCTATCCATCCCAGAGCCGAAATAAAAATGACCCCCGCAAAATTTTCTCGTTTGGGCGACGTAAATTTTCACTTTAAATCTTGGTCTCTCCATGACTTATGGAAAGGCCGTCTTTCAAGAGACGAACTCATAATTATTTAGTAATGAAATTTAATTAAAATTATCTAATGGTATATTTTAATATTAATTTTTAAATTAATTTTGATTATAATGTATGTGGTAATAATAATATTCTAGAGTATGAAACTAAGTACTCCCTTTATCCCACCTGAAATTGCACTGCAATCATTATCACGCAATTCAAGAAACATATTTGACCGTTAATATATTTTTGAGTAAAGTGCCCATATGACCCTAAGTTTTGGTCATATGTGCCAATATGATCCTGCAAGATCAGAAAGTGCTATTATAACCATATGATTTGCTGAAATGTGCTAATATGATCATGTATGCCTCAATTTGATCGAAAAACATGAAATGACAATTATACTCTTGGTTTTAAAAAAATAGAAAAACTTTACCTGTTGAATATACCGTTTTGTCCTTCACCCCTTTCTCCTATTTTCCCTCTACTTTCTAGCACTCAAACACATCTTATTCTTCCCACTCGTGTCCCTCCGTCGTCTTCTACCTCTCACTCGCGTCCCTCTATCATCTTCTACCTCTACCTCTCACTCACACTCACCGGCATCGGTAGCTTCGTACGAAGGTCTGATTTGATTGGCATCTTCGCATCCCTCTGACAAAGGTCTTGTCGGTAGCTTCCCATCCCTCCGATGAAGGTCTTGCGGGTAGCTTCCCGTCCTTTCGCTCGATGTTCCTGCGCTTGGCTGAGCGGCGAGCGAAGGTCTCGATTCGCCCGACGTCAGAGCGAAGGTGATGGGGTTTTATAGTCATTTTGGGGCAATGGTGTCACAGTGGCGGCGTGGCTTGGAGAAATTTGTGGTGGTCTCGATTCGATTGGTGGTCGTCGCAACAAGGTCCGATTTGGTTGGCATCGGAATGAAGGTGGTGGGGATTGCTATCGTCATCCTGGGTTAGGGTTCCATGCAGCTAGGAGAAATTGATTTGTTGCACCTTGAAGCTAGGGGTGGGTGGTGGTGGTGGTTGTGCTGGGGTGGGTGGTGGTGGTGGTTGGGACGAGTGGTGGAGGTGGCGGCTGGGGTTGGTTGTGGTAGTGATGCTAGGGTTGGTTGTGGTGGTGGTAGACGAGTAGTGGTGGTGCTAGGGATGGGTGGTGGTGGCTGGGATGGGTGGTGGCGGTGGCTGGGGAGAGTGGTGGTGGTTAAGGAGGTGGTGGTTGGTGGTGGTGAAGGTGGTGGTGCTGGGGCTGGTGGTTAGGACATGTGGTGGTGGTGCTAGGATGGGATGTGGTGGTGCTAGGGCGGCGGCGACGTGTGTCTTTGCAGGCCTATCCATTTATATAAGTCACTCATTTTGCGATTCACTTTTCTGGAAAAGTACACTAATTATATGAAATAGTTTAGTTGGAATTTTTGGAAAATAATTTGCTTAAATGAAGATCGGAAACTAGGCTAAGGCTTTGTGATTCTGTGTTTTTTTTAAATCCCAGGTTCTGTTAGTGAATTCCCAGATTCCGGCCACCGTGCCATCAACGGGGGGTGGCAGAGCGGCGCTGGAAGTGGCGGAGCAGCGGTGGGATCATCAGTGGTTATGGAGATGAAGAAGAAGAACTTAGGGATATTTTTGTTATTACATTTTTTTGTTTGAAGATTAGGGGTAGTTTAGTCTTTTATATTTGGTCAGTGCCGAAAACTAAATAATCAACGCCAGAATAGTGTCAAAAGGTTCTATCTGTACTTTTAATGCAAAACATAGAGTTATATTATCAATTTCTGATCTTGTAGGGTCATATTCGCACATTTGAGCAAAGCATAGGGTCATATGAGTATTTTACCCTATGTTTTTATATACGTATAATAGTGGCAAGTAAAAAGTTGATACATAAAAATTACTTGTTGCGACGAATTGAACAATATCATATATGATCATATTGTCGTTTATATATCTTTTCAAACATACTGTCAAACTATGATAGAGAATCCTGTAAAAAAAGCAAGAGTGCAATTTCGGCTGTGACGAAAGGAGTAAAAATTACACAAAAGATTAATTTTCCGAATATTCATGGCAAGCACTAGATTAATGTGCAATACATGAAAATTGATACACGGAATTTCATAATTTACTTTTGACCACAAGATAGGTGTGTAAATAACCATAGTGTTTCTATTTACACCACCTATATACCTATTAAATACTTCATTTTTTACCTTTTCAAGGTTATTTTCACCCACAATCCACTAAAAGATTGTGCAAATAGCAACACCCATAGCAATTAGGGTAGTGCAAATTGAGTCACCTATTTAGAACTTGTTATTTTACTATTTTTCTTACTCCTATTTATACTACAGTCTTGTATGAGAATTAGAGCACAGAAGACTTGGAACGCTGTTATTGACCTCCTCGTCAATGCCTGTGGTGTCGAGTGGACGGGGCCCTGAGGGCGAGGGTATCGCCTTTAGAGCGCAGAAGACAAAAACACTCTTTTTTGTGCTACTGACCGTACTCCCTCTGTCCCAGTTCAAATCGTACAGAATTTTTTTCATGCCCATCAAGAATCCTGTCTAACTGTTAATTTGTTTCACTACAAATGATAACGACAAATAAAAAGTTATTTTTGGAAAAGTACTTTTTATGACGAATCAAACCATATAACATATGATTATATATATATATTGGTCAAAGTTAGATAGTAAATAGTGACATAAAGTGAAGTGTACAGTTTGATGTGGGACGGAGAGAGTATAAAGGGTCCTCAACTCCTTATGTTATGTTTTATACACTTTCCTGTCCCATTGTGTTTCATAAAATGTGTCTCTATCTCTAATTTCCTAGGTAATATATATGACCTTGAATATTTTAGAAGTATCGAAATAATCTTAAATTAGTCTATGGTGAAAAATGGTGAAATGATTAAAAAGCTCTCAAATTTAATATGATCATAAAGAAAAAATAATCATGTAATCTTCATATGTGATAGTATAGCCTTGGGTTTTTTGAAGGTGCTAAAGTACTTTCAAATTAGCATGATCTTGGAGTCAACGGCAATCATGGTTATCCAATGTTAAAATAACCTAAAAGTTCTCAATTTAAGGTTGGTGGAGGTGTTGTGACAATTTTGGTGATGCAGAATATAATGGCCATAGTGGTGCGATGAGGGGTGAAAGGAGTGTTGGTAAGTTGGATGTTGACATCATTGGTGAATAGGGGTGGGGTGGTGCGATGTAGTTGCTGCATTGGTAGTGGATGAAATCGAAGAGAAAGATTTCCAAACAAACAAGATTTGATTGTCAAATGATAAACTTTTACATATCAAGAATCATCATATCACATGTTGGTCAAAGGTTATATTCAAACAACTCATATGTCATATTTTCATCTGTAAAAAGTCTCTCAAACTAGCAAGCATCTGTATTTATGTCATTGCCATTGTCAGCAAATTTTCAAGTCAATGCTAATCTAAAATCAAAGAGATTAAATTATTCAAGTCAATGCCGGTTTAAAATCATATTCCCTTCGATTTTCCAACAATGATTTTGTTTGATTGCAAAAAATTTCAAGAGATGTTTGACCATCAATAACTTTAATTTTATATTATAGTGGACATCATATGAGTGTGTTTGGATTTTTCGTAACTTGTAGTTTCTAAAAAGTAAAATTTTATACTCTCTCTGTCCCAGCTGAATTTGCACTCTTACTTTTTTGACACTATTTTCTACCAAAGTTTGACCACATATTTGAATAGCTATATGAACAATCAATATAATCGTAAATGATATTGTTTAATTCATCGTAATAAGTAATTTCTTAATAGCAACTTTTTATTTACCGTTATTATACGAAGTGTTGGTATGCCTTGAATACGTATTAGCCACTTCGATAGGTTGTTATGGGGGGGTCCAGGGGGGCGGAGATGCCCCCGGCCCGACGGTATAGCATGTCCTCTGTTTGGGCTGTTATTGGCATTCTGTCTCATGTTCTGGTTTGAGCCAGATTGTTTCTGGGCTCAAAGCCGTTAGGGTTTAAGGTGGAGAGGACTATATATAGTGCCTCGTCTTTTATTGTAACTCTAAAGAGATAGGATTGGTAGAGAGTAGGAAATCTGTAATTCTGGCCTTTCTCTCTAGTGGAATCTGATATTGGTCGGCCGTGGATGTAGCCAATTGGTGAACCACGTAAAAATCTCGGTGTCTTATTTTTCTTTGCTTGTTCTTTCTCGGGTATTCCGCACAACAAACTGGTATCAGAGCTTCTGGTTAGGTCCGCGGTTTATCGGATCTAGGGTGATCGGATCTCTAATATGATCGGAGAGAAAGATGGTTGCGCTGAACGTGAAGGTAGACAAGTTTACTGGGAGGAACAACTTCAGTTTATGGCAGATCAAGATGCGAGCTTTATTGAAGCAACAAGGGTTGTGGATGCCGCGGATGAAGGATTTCTCGGTCGTTGGCACTTCGGACATGGTGGGTCTGGAAGAAAAGGTGCATTCAACAATTATGCTGTGTCTCGGGGATAAAGTCATCACCGAGGTCTCGGATCAAGAGATTGCTGCGGAGCTATGGTTGAAGTTGGAGAGCATGTACATGACGAAGTCTCTGACGAATAAATTGCTTCTGAAACAATGTCTATTCGGTCTCCGAATGCAGGAAGGTACGCAACTTAGAGATCATCTAGAGCAATTGAATACTTTGTTATTAGAACTGCAAAATATATATGTGAAAATTGATGATGAGGATGCTGCTTTGATATTGTTAGTATCTCTACCGCTTTCATATGAGAACTTTGTTCAGCTATTTATTGTCGGGAAAGATTCTATGTCTTTGGAGAAAGTCAGATCCTCTCTTCATAGCAGGGAGTTGCATCATAGTGCTAGTAGTCCAGGAACAGATAATTAGGCATCTGGTTTGTTTACTAGTTGCGATAAGGGAAAGGGAAATGAAGGAAAGAAAAGGGGTAAGAAGTCAAAGGTTCCCAAGCCCGGTGATATCTGTAGGTACTGTAAGGAGAAGGGACATTGAAAAATTGAGTGTCCAAAGAAGTTGATGATGAGGCAATCAGGAAACAAATCGGGTTCTACTGCTCTAGCGGAAGGAGACGCTGATTCAGAAGAGGATATTGCTCTGGTTGCTGCTGGACACACTCATCACTCCGATGTGTGGTTCCTAGATTCTGGGGCATCCTCCCACATTTGTCCAAGGAGAGAGTAGCTTTTGATTTATAAGCAGGCAGGGGGTAGCATTACTACGGCTAACTATATTGTATGTGAGGTAGTTGGGACAGGTTCGATCAAGATCAAGACACATGATGGTAGTTTCTATACTTTGAATGAGGTTAGGCACGTTCCATCGATGACGAAGAATTTGATTTCTCTTAGTCTGCTGGATAGAAAGGGTTTTGTCTATTCAGGGAAAGATGGAACTCTAAGTGTCTGCAAGGGTTCTAAGCTGGTTCTGAAAGGTTTTCTGCATGGTACTTTGTATCTTCTACAAGGTTCCACGGTTATGGATTCGGCAAATGTTGCATCGTCAGAGGTTCACCATGAGGATATGACTAAGTTATGGCACATGAGGCTTGGTCACATGGGTGAAGAGGGATGCAGATTCTGTCAAGGGATGATCTTCTTGGTGGCCACAAGGTCAAGGGTTTGGAATTCTGTGAGCACTGTGTTTTTGGGAAACTACACCGCAGCAAGTTTCCAAAGGTTATTCATAGAACAAAAGGCACGCTAGATTATATCCACTCTGATTGTTGGGGGCCATCCCGAGTTGAGTCGTTGGGAGGGCACAGGTACTTTGTGTCTTTGATTGATGACTACTCCAGAATGACTTGGGTTATCATGATGAAACATAAAAGTGAAGCCTTCATGAAGTTCAAGCAGTGGAAAGCTCTGGTGGAGAACCAAACAGGGAAGAAGATCAAGAGGCTGCGAACTGATAATGGTCTGGAATTCTGTTCGTTTGAGTTTGATCAGTTTTGTAGGGATGAAGGGATTGTCCGACATCATACAGTCAGGAATACACCATAGAAGAATGGTGTAGCTGAGCGGATGAATCAGACATTGCTGGCGAGAGCGAGGTGCATGCTCTCGAATGCTGGGGTAGATAGAAGATTCTGGGAATAGGCAGTGAGTACATCGTGCTACTTGATCAATCGTGGACCTCATACGGGCATACAGTGTAAGACACCTATTGAGGTATGGCAGGGTAGAGTTGCTGATTACTCTAATCTGAAAGCTTTTGGTTGTACAGCTTATTATCATGTGAGTGATGGTAAGTTAGAGCCCCGAGCCAAGAAGGGGGGTCTTTGTGGGCTATGGAGATGGAGTCAAGGGATCAAGGATTTGGTCTCCATCCGAGAAGAGGGTTGTTCTGAGTAGGGATGTTGTTTTTTATGAAAACTCTTTGCTTAGATCCATGGTGAAGTCCACGTCTACAACAGAGGTTGGTAGCATTGATAAACAGGTGGAGCATCAAGTCACTCAAGGTGAGAGTGGTTTAAAGGAACTTGAAGGAGATTAAGAGCTACAGACAGAAAGTGAGTTGCCAGAGCCTCCACCATCAGATCATCAACCATTAGGAGCTACAGTTCATTGCTTAGCTAAAGATCGACCAAAGAGGGTTGGAGTTGGTCCACCCAAGAGGTATGAGTTTGAGGATATGGTGGGTTATGCACTACAGGTTGCTGAGGAGGTGGATACTTATGAGCCATCCACCTACAGAGAAGCTGTTTCAGATACTGATGCTGACAAATGGTTTGTAGCAATGGGAGATGAGATGGAGTCCCTCCAGAAGAATCAGACATGGGATTTGGTTCAACAACCTCAAGGGAGAAAGGTTATCACTTGCAAATGGATTTTCAAGAAAAAGGAAGGGATATCACCTACAGAGGGAGTCAATTGCAAGGCTAGAGTTGTTGCTAGAGGTTTCAGTCAGAGAGAGGGAGTAGATTATAGTGAGATTTTCTCACCAGTGGTCAGACACACTTCCATCAGGGTGTTGCTAGCTATAGTGACACATCAGGACTTGGAGCTTGAACAACTTGATGTGAAGACCGCTTTTCTACATGGAGAGTTGGAGGAAGAGATATACATGACTCAGCCAGATGGTTTCCAAGTTCCTGGCAAAGAAAAGTATGTTTGCAAGTTGAAGAAGTCCTTATATGGGCTTAAGCAGTCTCCGAGGCAGTGGTACAAGAGATTTGACAGCTACATGCTTGAGTTGGGCTACACAAGGAGTTCATATGATTGTTGTGTCTACTATAGCAAGTTGAGAGATGAGTCATTCATTTATCTGGTGCTTTATGTAGATGACATATTGATAGCCTCAAAGAGTAAGCATAAGGTTCAGAAGCTGAAGGGTCTTCTTAGTGCTGAGTTTGAGATGAAGGATTTGGGTGCAGCTCAGAAAATACTAGGAATGGAGATTCTTAAAGATAGAGGTCAGAGGAAGCTTTTCTTGTCATAGAAAGGCTACATTCAGAAGGTGTTGGCTAGGTTTAGCATGTTTTCAGCCAAGTTTATTGACACTCCTAGTGCTGCAAATATCCATCTCACTTCCATGTTTGTTCCTCAGTCAGAAGAGGAGAAGGAGTATATGTCTCGAGTTCCGTATGCTAGCGCTGTGGGGAGCTAGATGTATGCTATAGTGTGTACGAGGCCAGACTTAGCACAGGCGGTCAGTGTTGTAAGCAGGTTCATGGGGCAACCATGTAGAGAACATTGGCAAGCTGTGAAGAGGAGTTTTAGGTACCTTAGAGGTACGTCTGATGTGGGTCTCATTTATGGGGGTGATACTGAGTGCCTGGTTACAGGTTATTCTGATTATGATGGGATGTTGACACGAGGAGATCTATAACCGGCTATGTCTTTTACCTTGGGTGGTTCTGTTGTTAGTTGGAAGTCGACTTTGCAATCTACTGTGACTTTGTCTACTATGGAAGCAGAGTACATGGCTCTGACGGAGGCTGCGAAAGAAGGTATATGGCTGAAGGGGCTAGTCAGTTACCTTGGTCTACACCACGATCAGGCTACCGTGTATTGTGATAGCTTGAGTGCTATCTGCTTAGCCAAGGATAAGGTCCATCATAAGAGAACCAAGCACATTAATGTCAGATATCATTTCCTGAGGAGTGAGAGGAGAATCAGGGTGAAGAAAGTAGGAACTATTGATAATCCTGCTGATATGTTCACCAAGCCTGTTCCACATAGCAAGTTTCAACACTGTTTGGACTTGCTTAACATCAGAGATCAGTAGTTGCCCGGTGGGGTAGTCCCAGGAGTGGAGGGATAAGTCTGCTCATCTGGCACTGTAATGGTGCGTCTGGAGTTTCTGCTTTGAGGATTCAAGTCAAGGTGGAGATTTGTTGGTATGCCTTGAATACGTATTAGCCGCTTCGACAGGTTGGTACGGGGTCTCGCTACCCGGTCAGCGAGTTGGGGGGTCCAGGGGGGTGGAGCGTACCTTGGCCTGGGGGTCCGGGGGGGCGGAGACGCCCCCAGCCCGACGGTATAACATGTCCTCTGTTTGGGCTGTTATTGGCATTCTGTCTCCTGTTCTGGTTTGGGCCAGATTGTTTCTGGGCCCAAAGCCGTTGGGGTTTAAGGTGGAGAGGACTATATATAGTGCCTCGTCTTTTATTATAACTCTAAAGAGATAGAATTGGTATAGAGTAGGAAATATGTAATTCTGGCATTTCTCTCTAGTGGAATCCGATCTTGGTCGGCCGTGAATGTAGCCAATTGGTGAACCACGTAAAAATCTCGGTGTCTTGTTTTTCTTTGCTTGTTCTTTCTCGGGTATTCCGCACAACACGTAGGTAAACATATTAATGGTCAAACATGTTTCTTAAACAACGTACTTATGGTCAAACATGTTTCTTAAACAACGTACTAATGGTCAAACATGTTTCTTAAACAACGTGATAATGACGAGGGTGCAAATTCAAGTGAAGCAGAAGGAGTAGTCAGTTAGTGTATGAAATTAAAATTATTGGTGGTTAAACATATCTTGAAAAAAAAAATTTAAAAAGAAAGGGCATTGTTAAAGAGACAAGAGGGAGTTAGAGGAGTTGAATCTTTAATCCTCATGTTTTATTTACTGCACTTTTTCAAGACCGTACATTTTCTCTTGTTAATGTTTGCAGGGTATATATGCTCCATTGATGTTGCTAGCAGTCTCTTTTATAAGCTCTCCTACCCATTGAAATTCCCCTGTGGGAACTGGAATCGACTGCCACGACCCATTTAAATTAATGCTGTACATGCTAAGCAGCTAGAATCAATCATATTTTCACCCGAGAACTGACACTAATTAATTGAGTTCATTGGAAAAAATGATAAGATGTATTTGCAGTAAAGAAATGATCACCGTAAAATACTGAAGATAATAGAGTACTACTAGGACTCTGACATAGTCAACAAGACTTATCCAAAATCAATCAAATAAAATCAACCTTGATTTACTCAAACCAAAAAGGTAGATGCTTTGTATTGGAAACTTAACAGGCGGCTTCAGCAGTAATCAAGAGGTACTGAGAATGAGTGGGGAAGTAAAGGGTCCGGCCATTGGAATCGACCTCGGGACGACATACTCCTGCGTAGGCTACTGGAAACATGATCGGATCGAAATCATAGCAAATGATCAAGGCAACAGAACTACCCCTTCTTATGTTGCTTTCACTGATAACGAGCATCTCATCGGGGATGGCGCTTACAACCAAGTTGCCTTCAATCCCATCAACACCGTCTTCGGTAAGCCCATCTCATTTTCTCTAGTTTCACAAAGGGCTAAGATCCAGTACTCCTTCTTCCGTCCCAGTCAAACTTGCACATAATCTTTTTCACGGTCTCCAATAAGCATAATTGACTGTAAATAGGTGTAGATACGAACAATAACAACACATTTTTAAACTACATGTTACGACGATGAATCTAACCATATCTCACACGACAAAATTAAAATTATTGTTCGTATATGTAATTGAATACGTGGTCAAAGTTAAATATCTTAAACTGAAAAAAAGATTATGTGTAGATTTGGCTGGAGTATAATATGTGTGTAAAAATGCTATGTTGCTTTTGTAATAAATTATTTATAGCTTTTCTTATAGAGTTTGAAGCATCTCTATTTTCATTTTATACTCCTCCACCTCGTCTACGTCTTTCCTACTTTCCATTTTTGTCTGTCCCAAATAATGGTTCCTATTTCATGTTTTGGCTGAAATTCTCCTCACTTATCCGTCCACATCGGCAAGTATAATGATTGTACAAAGAGGTTATAGGAACCTTATGGGGTTACTCTTATTTTGAGCACTGATTATACATTTGTTGGGGTACAGTGAGTTTCAATTTGAGAAAAATTTTCTTTTTCGTTACAGATGCAAAGAGACTGATTGGAAGGGGGTTTAAAGATGAGTCTGTGCAGAATGACATGAAGTTGTGGCCATTCAAGGTGATTTGTGGTTCTAATGACAAGCCGATGATATCTGTCACCTACAAAGGTGAGGAGAAACAATTTGCGGCCGAGGAAATATCTTCCATGATTCTTACAAAGATGAAACAAGTTGCCGAGGCTTACATCGGGTCCGAGGTGAAGGATGCAGTCATTACTGTTCCTGCGTACTTTGATCAGTCACAGCGTCAAGCAACAATGGATGCTGGAGAAATCGCAGGCATTAATGTACTGCGTATCTTGAACGAACCAACAGCTGCTGCCATTGCTTACGGTCTTGACAACTCCTTTAGCTTCACTGGAAAGAAGAATGTTCTAATCTTTGACCTTGGTGGTGGTACTTTTGATGTCGCAGTTCTTACCATCGAACAAGATAACATCGAAGTGAAGGCTGTTGCAGGCGATCCTCACCTTGGTGGGGAGGACTTCGATACTAGAATGATGAACTACTGCATTAAGAAGTTCAAGAGGAAAAACAGAAAGGATGTCAGTGAAAACCCTAAAGCAATCAGGAGGCTGAAGACAGCATGTGAGAGGACTAAGAGGATACTTTCGATTGCTGCTGAAACAAGGATCGACATTGATGCCCTTTGTGAAGGAATCGACTTTTCAGTTCCAATTTCGCGGTCAAAATTTGAGGAGTTAAATCTAGACTTGTTTGAGAAATGCATTCGGACTGTTGAAGAGTGTTTGAAGGACGCCAAGATGGAGAAGAGCGATGTTAATGATGTAGTGTTAGTTGGTGGTTCTAGTAGGATTCCGAGGGTTCAGCAATTGCTCAAAGAGTTGCTAAACGGCAAAGAGCTTTCGAAGAGCATCAATCCAGATGAAGCTGTTGCATACGGCGCAGCTGTTCAAGCAGCCAAGTTGAGCGGCCATGGGAATCAGATGGTTCAAAACCTTACAATTGAGGAGGTTACACCCTTGTCTCTCGGCGTGAATAGTGTTGGAGATGTCATGTGTGTTGTTATTCCAAGGAACTCCACCATCCCTACTAGAAAAGTGTGCAATTTTACTACCATCGAAGATTACCCAGCTAGTATGGCCTTCTCAATATACGAGGGTGAGAGAACAAAAGCATCACAGAACAAAGTATTGGGGGTACTAAAGCTGACAAACATTCAATCAGCTCCCAGGGGAGTTCCTGTAATCGAGGTTTGCTTTGATTTACAAGTCAATGGCATTTTGAATGCCTCGGCAAGGGATACAGTTACAGGTGAAAAGAGCAGTATCACTATTAACAGTGGAAGATTATCAAGAAAGGAAATTGAGATGATGATAGAGGAAGCAAGCTGGTATGCAGAGGAGGATAAAGAACGCAGAAAGAGGAGTGAAGCAAGGAGTGCATTTCAGAGTTACGTTTGTCAGATGAGGGATGTCATAAAGAAGAAGGCAATGTCTTATGAGGACAAAGAGAAGGCAAAGGATGCAATTGAGGAGGCCTTTGACTGGCTGGATAATTTTGGGAAAGAGCTTGCTGAGATAGATGTGTATGGTGTTAAAAAGGTAGAGCTGGGGATGAGTTTGGCGAGGTTTACAAATGATCATTGAGCTGGCCTTTGCAGATGCAGATTGTTGGTATCGGTATGGGGGAGAAGAAGTGGATTTCTGTTTGGTGCTTTAGGGTTTCATGTAACTGTTTTTTGGCTGCTATTTTGTACTTACTGAAATGGCAGTAATTCTATTCTGGCCTTCCATTTGAATACCATTGAAATGGTCCAATGTTTTCTTTGGTAAATTAATAACTCTCTATTGTTAACATGAATTCTGTTGATTTATTTACTACCTGATACCATTCTTACGATATCCCGGGTGTAAGACATAATTTACCCCTTAAATATATAGCCTCAATAATTTATGGGAAAAAAAACAATGGTTAAGACTAAAATGTACGCATCAACTGTTATTGCTTATTGTCAAATTGGCCGACCAAACTAATCAATATTACTGTATCAATGCACCAGTTTATTTCTAAAACACTAAACCATAATTATGCAAAATGAATACTCCCTCTGTTCTCTATTTATGCCACCATAGGTTTACTTGTTTGAATTTAGATGAAAAAAAAATAATTAGTGGATGAAATTGAATGTAGAAAGTAAAAAGTAGAACAAGTGAATTAAATTGAAGGAATCTTGCAAAAAATGGAAAGGGTACCAAATAAAATAAAACATCCATTTATACTAAGTGTGTCATAAATAACAAAGCAGCGGGAGTGTGTCTACTGCGATTTATTCATACTTCATAAACTTCTGGATTGCATCTTCAGCCTTCCTTTTATCATTAGAAGACATGTTGTCCTTAATCTTTGAAATTCCGTTTCACCTAAATTTCAAAACTCTATACCAAGTTGTTTAACAATTTGGTGTTGAAACACCAAGTTCAGTTTAATGTTTAAAACACAAAACGAAATAACGCAGTGCACACACAACTTGGTTACGCAGTTCGGTGCGAATACACCTACGTCTGCGGGGCCTTGCCCAGATCAGAAACCATTCACTAGAAAGCAGTCTTTAGTACAAGAAGCTTAACTTAAATACTAATCCATTGCTAACCTATAGAGTGAATGTTGTGAGATCCCCTCACTGCCGATCCTACGCCGTTGAACCCCCACGATCAACACGTCTCTCTGGATCTCCTCCTCCCGAGGAATTAAGGCTTCCTTGTTTCTGATCTTTACGAACTTGGTCGGTTGATTTGACGAACCTCCAAAACCAGAGACGAAGAGCTTCAATAACGTATCTCACGTAGAGATAAAACTTGATTGCTTCGCTCAACTTTTTACGAACTTGGTCGGATGAATTAACACTCCTCCAAACACCACCGGCAGATCGCTCCAAACGTCTCACGTAGAGATCAATTCTTGGACGCTTAATTGATTGCGTTGTATCTTCTTGTATTTATATCCATCGCAATCCTGCCTTCAATCAAACTCTTTCCTTGTCTAACTCTACCATGAATAGACTTCTAAACTAAGGAAAGATCTAATCCTAATCTGGTTTGTAAATGGACAATCCTTTATTAATAGGACTTGTACCATAAATAAACTATTTAATCAATTCCTAACTATTACAGGAATATTCGTTTACCAGAATTAGATAGCCACGAAATCACATACTTATCTTCACAATATTCTGATCTGATCGCATAATCATACTCCATAATTAGCTCCATAATTTGTGGCTAAAACCTGCTGTCCAGAAACCTGCTGTCGCAGTGGTGTTAAAACACCAGATCCCAGTATTCACAATATGCCATAAAGAAGTCCAACTCCCAAGGACTCTACAATCTCCCCCTTGGCATATTTGTGAATTCATCAGCACTGGATTTTGACCTACCAACTCCCCCTGAATTCAACTTCGCTAAAACAACCAAGAATTCAGCAATAACACAGGTCATACAGGTTTACTAATAAAATTCAGCAAGTAAAACAATAAATCCATCCAGTTTTCTCCCCCTGGATTCATGAATGTGCCACCAAAAATAAATAATGTCTGCTCCTCAGCAGTTGCATCACCATCACCATTATCAGCATCATCGTCATTAGCATCATCCGAAACATCATCATCACCAACATGTGCCTCTAAACCATCTCGAGTTGCTTCAGCCAACAAGACTCCATGCTCAGCATCCGAAGCAGTCAACTCCCCCTGAAGCTTTGCCAAAATAGCCTGATGTCGTTCAATCAGTCCCTAGCATACTTCAACTCGAGCCTCAATACCTTTCAACCTCGCCATACCAGCATCTTTTGACGCGCTCCCAGACTGGACGTGAGGTTAGACGCAGTTATCTGTTGTTGACCAGTCACAGGCCATGTGCTATCCATTCCACCAGTAAGCTCTACAGCCACCTTATCATAATTTTCTGGCATCTGGTGTTGGAACACCGGTTTGCCATCCCTTGACGAGCTACGCTTCAGACACTTGTTTAACGCCTCTGGTGAAAACTCAACAATCTCTTCACGCACATAAACCCTATGAAACCAGGGTGATTCTACATCTTCAGCTTTCAGATTCGAATAGAACTCCAGCACAAGTTGCTTGTTTTAGTCACAGAAACAAGTAGCCGCCTAAAACACCTTGAGATGGTGCAAATAGTCCGTGAATCCAAATTCCTTATATTTTACAGCATCAGCTGGCCTTTCCGCCAATATCTTCCTGCCACAGACAAACTCCCACTTTTCTTGACTTGCATCATCAAATAATTCAGGACTAATGACTTCACTAACTTCAGGTTCAGGTTGTGCACGACACTCAATTGTCTCCGCTTATATCTGCTGTCTGTCAGCATGTAACCTCTTCAGCTTCATCCCAATCGGCTCATTACTGTCCTCACTTGAATCCATAGGCTTATCCCTACATCGCTTGACTCCGTCCTACTTTGCCAACCTCTGCTCATGACCTCCACAGCTCTCATTCAAGTCCACATCCGAATCAATTTCTTCAAATCACGAATTTTCTGGGACTCGCTCACTCCAGAAACCTCCAAACCGTTTCTTGAAGGTAAAGTTCACCATTGTCGATGGGTTTTGGTGTGGGCAATGCAAATTTGTGAGATTATGAAGATTTCAGGTCACCAGAGACACTGTTGTGCGAGCTCTGTTCTTTTTCTTACTGGGCTCTGTCCGATTTCGTGAACAACCAAGCCCATCATCACAGATTTCTGGCCCAAGGTTAGCTCGTCTGATCTACTTCCCAATCAAGCTGTTTTTTTTTCAGTACCACTAGCCCTTGGTGTTTAAACACCGCTTCTCATATTTTTGAGATTTTTGATTTTTCTAACTTTTTTTTTCTTTTCCAACTATATTTAAAAGAAAAAACAGAACAGAAAAAAATACAGCATAATGGACAGATCTGGGTACCTTACATTCGACACACATCCAAGTGCTGTCTGAGACCTTCAAAAGTCACATCATTGAATCCATAGTCTCTCATCATCTGCTTCATCCATAATAGCTGCGCACAACAACTCCCTGCAGCTAGATATTCTGCCTCAGCCGTAGACAAGGATATAGAATTCTGCTTTTTACTGTACCAGCTGACCAGATTTGATCCAGCAAAGAAACATCCACCAGTGGTATTCTTACAATCATCAGTATTCCCGGCCCAGTCAGAGTCACTGAAACCTACCATACTCATTAAGTCAACAAACTCATTCACCAATGCTGAAGAGGTGGATCCAAAGACAATATCATCAACGTAAATCTGTGCGATTAAAAGATGTGTCCCCTTATGCAGCACACACAGTGTACGATCCACTCACCCTCGACGATATCCCTTCTGACTCAGAAAGGGTGTCAGTCGCTCATACCATGCATGTGATGCCTGCTTGAGTCCATAAAATGCTTTATTCAACTGGTAGACATGATCAGGAAAATGTGAGTCATCAACCCCCTTAGGCTGCTCCACGTAAATTTCCTCCTTTACTAGACCATTCAGAAATGCACTCTTGACATCCATCTGATGAAGAGTAAAGTCCAGAATGCATGATACTGCCAACATTAGCCTCATCGACTCCAACCTGGCCACGATTCCTCCTTTATCCCTTAACTGCATGTATTTGGTTAGACTTTGTTCAGATTCATATGCTACTGTTTCCGGAGTTTCAACACCGGTTGACTGTGCTGGTGTTTCAACACCAGTAGGATTCACTGTGTCGAGGATATCACTTTCACCCATAGTATATACTTCTGAATCATCAACAATCACATTAATAGACTCCATGACTTCTTTTTCGAGCTAAAGCAGGTGACATCTTGATCGAGCAAATAACAATTATCCATTGATCTAGATCCAGTGAATACTCCAGTTCCATGGTTTACTACGCATTTCTCCTTGTCGAAAAACACTGTCATTTCATTGTCACATATATGGCTAATGCTCAACAAGTTTGCTTTCAGACCTTCCACCAATAACACATCTTGGAACACCAGAAGCCCTTTGATGGCTAACTCACCTTTGCCGATTATTCTACTGCGTTTCCCATCACCAAATCGAACATATCCGCCAAATCCAGGTTTGAATTTTCGCAGAAATTCAGGGACTCCAGTCATATGCCTTGAATAGGCACTATCGAAATACCAGGAATTTCCTGTATTTGCCCCAAAACATACGAAACTTGAAAAATAAACATCTTGAGATTTTCGAACCCATACCTGGCTTACTGATCGATGGATGTGATTAGGATTTTGATTGACACGTGTGTTCAGAAATCCGGTTCTGTATCCTCCAGTATTAAACCGATGCCTTGACTTATATCCTGGCATGGTGTTGAAACACCGATCTGCTGTGTTGACAGACAGTGTCCTAAGCAGCTTAAAACACCTGTTCCTGACATGCCCTTGAGCTCCACAGTATCCGCATCGTCGAATCCTTTTGGTGGGGTAATTTCTCTCGATTATTTCTGGAGCTGGTGCACCTTGATCTACCTTGTTGCTCCATGAATTCACCGGTGAAGATTCTTCATAGCCAATTCCGTACTTGGTCGTCTGTCCCATTCTTAGACAATCTTCAAGCTTAGCTTTCCCTGTATTGAGACGTCTAATAGCTTGTTCTGCTGCCTCTGCTCGTTGCACCATTCCAGCAAGTTCCGTCTTTACTTTTTCCAGTTCACTGATCGCCTTTTCTTTTTCAAGTTCCTTCATTTTAGCATTTTCACTCAATCTCTTGTTCTTGGACTTGAGGTCTTTGTTTTCATCCGCCACTTTCAACCACATCTTGTACATTTCCATGCTCTCCTTGCGAATGTCATCATCACAAATGCTGCTACTCTCTTCATCTGAGCTACCACTCTCACTTTCATTCAGCACACTGACTCCTTCCTCGAAAGATTCTTCTAGCTCCACCACTGACACACCGAAAGCAACATGATTGGTATACTCCTCTCCATCCTTACCATCATCTCCTCCATCATCATCACTCCAGGTTGCGGTATACGGTTTTCCTTGCCTTTTAAGTGTATTGGCACACTCAGCTTGTATGTGCCCGAAACCTTCACATTCTCTACATTGGATTTTCCTGTTCAGGTTTGGATTTGTTGACTTGAACTTTGGTGTTTCAACACCAATTGCTTGGCCAAATCTTGGAGTGGAGTTTGCGTTTGGATTTTTGCTTCCACTTGACTTCTCTTGTGGCTTCCTGCCCACATTCTTCATAAATCTGGAGAAGTTCCTGGTTATGTTTGCAATTTCATCGGACTCTTCATTGTCTGTATACACTTCTGAATTTCCAGCGGTTATGCTTGAGAAAGCCATCTCTTTCTTACCTACTTTTGTTTGCAGCATCTCCATCTCATAAGATTCCAGTGAACCCATAAGTTCATCAAGCGTCATTGTTCCTATCCTTCCATTTTCATTAATCGCTGTGACCTTCATGTTGAAACGTGGTGGCAGTGCTCTCAAAACCTTTCTTACAAGCTTGCGATCTTTGTACTTTTTGCCAAACTGAAAAGCTTTGTTTGCAATATCTCGAACTCGTCCATTGAACTCAGAAATAGTCTCATCTTCGCGCATCTTTAGTTCTTCGAATTTTGACGTGTAATACTGCAACTTTGATTCTCTGACGGAGCTTGTCCCCTCATGATAAGTTTGTAACACATCCCACGCCTCTTTAGCAGTCTCACAATTTGAAATCATCTTAAACTGATCTTCATCCACTGCCGTAAAGATGGCATTTAACGCCTTTGAGTTGGACACGTATGCTTTGTGCTCCTCGGTAGAATATTCAGAGAAGGGTTTAGCCGTCAATGAGCTTGATCCCGCGGATTCGGCTACTGTAGGTGGAGTGTACTGATTTATGACATTGTTCCAAGCTTGATCATCTAATGCTCCAATGAACACCTTCATGCGTGCCTTCCAATAGGCATAATTTCCTTGTTCCAGCAACGGTGGTCGCGTGACCGAAGCCCCCTCCTTTGATGCCATGGTGAAACCTGATCTCACTCTCCCTGTTTAGGGGTCAGCAAGTGCCTTGCTCTGATACCAATTGAAATTCCGTTTCACCTAAATTCCAAAACTCTATACCAAGTTGTTTAACAATTTGGTGTTGAAACACCAAGTTCAGTTTAATGTTTAAAACACAAAACGAAATAACGCAGTGCACATACAACTTGGTTACGCAGTTCGGTGCGAATACACCTACGTCTGCGGGGCCTTGCCCAGATCAGAAACCATTCACTAGAAAGCAGTCTTTAGTACAAGAAGCTTAACTTAAATACTAATCCATTGCTAACCTATAGAGTGAATGTTGTGAGATCCCCTCACTGCCGATCCTACGCCGTTGAACCCCCACGATCAACACGTCTCTCTGGATCTCCTCCTCCCGAGGAATTAAGGCTTCCTTGTTTCTGATCTTTACGAACTTGGTCGGTTGATTTGACGAACCTCCAAAACCAGAGACGAAGAGCTTCAATAACGTATCTCACGTAGAGATAAAACTTGATTGCTTCGCTCAACTTTTTACGAACTTGGTCGGATGAATTAACACTCCTCCAAACACCACCGGCAGATCGCTCCAAACGTCTCACGTAGAGATCAATTCTTGGACGCTTAATTGATTGCGTTGTATCTTCTTGTATTTATATCCATCGCAATCCTGCCTTCAATCAAACTCTTTCCTTGTCTAACTCTACCATGAATAGACTTCTAAACTAAGGAAAGATCTAATCCTAATCTGGTTTGTAAATGGACAATCCTTTATTAATAGGACTTGTACCCTAAATAAACTATTTAATCAATTCCTAACTATTACAGGAATATTCGTTTACCAGAATTAGATAGCCACGAAATCACATACTTATCTTCACAATATTCTGATCTGATCGCATAATCATACTCCATAATTAGCTCCATAATTTGTGGCTAAAACCTGCTGTCCAGAAACCTGCTGTCGCAGTGGTGTTAAAACACCAGATCCCAGCATTCACAATATGCCATAAAGAAGTCCAACTCCCAAGGACTCTACAATCTTTATTTTATCCCTCACTTTACAGACATTCGTGTGAAACACAATCCTAGCTTTATTTTTCTTCCTCGTACTTGTTTGCTTCTTCTATCATCAACCAGTTCTGATAATCTCCCACAGGTCATAGTGCTCGTTTCTGTTCCTGCATTAACCACTGATCCAATGTATTTCTCAGCGATCTCTTTCATCTTTAATAGAACCATAGAAGAGATTTCGTCAGCTGCAAATTCTTTTTCCCCGCCTTTGTGAGTAACACAGATCATAGGCCTGTCTTCTGTACCAGAAAGAAATGACCTTGAATGGCCACAGCTTCAAGTCACTTTGTATTGATTCCTCACTATAATAAGGAGTATAATAAGGAGCGAGGGACCATTTTAATGATTTAGCCTAATTATAAGATCAGCACAAATATTCAAATAGTAGGATAGAATAGATTAGTACCATTTCAGCATATAGATTGGAATGTCTGATTAATTTGCTGAGGATATACGATAAAAGTACTATATAGAAAGCCACAAGTATAGACGAAATTCATGAAAAATGGCAGCCAAAAACATGATTACAAAAAGTACCAAATAGAAAACCAGAACTGTAGACGAAATAGGAAAAATAGCAGCCAAAAACAGTGAAACGAAACCCTAAACTACCAAATAGAAATCCATTTCTTCTTCACCATATCAATTACCAACAATCTGCATGCATGCTATCTGCATAGGCCATCAGCTCAACGAACATTTGTAAACCTCATCAATCTCATCTTCAGCTCTAACATCTTAACACCATACACATCCACCTCAGCAAGCTCATTTCCATCATCTAGCCATTCAAAAGCCTTCTCAATTGCATCTTCTGCCTTCTTTTTGTCTTCACAAGACATGCGCTCTTCTTTATGGCATCCCTTATCTGACAAGCATAACTCTCAAACGAACGCCTTGCTTCACTCTTCCTCATGTGTTCTTCATCATCCTCTTTATACCTGTTTGCCTCCTCTATCATCGTCTCAATTTCCTTTCTTGATAAACTCGCACTGTCAATAGTGATACTATTTTCTTCACCTGTAATTTCATCCCTCGCTGAGACATTCAAAATTCCACTGTCTTCTAAATCAAAGCATATATCAATAGCAGGGGTTCCCCTTGGAGCTGATTCAATTCCTGTCAGATCAAATCTACCTAGCAACTTGTTGTCAGTTGACCTTGCTCTCTCGCCTTCATATATTAAAACTGAGATAGCAGTTTGGTTATCTCTGCCGGTTGTAAAGCGCTTTACTTTTCTAGTAGGGATGGTGGAGTTCCTCGGAATCAAAACGCTCATGACTTCTCCTGCAATTTCAACACCAAGAGACAAGGGTGTAACCTCCTCAATTATGAGATTTTGAACCATCTGATTCCCATGGCCGCTCAAGTTGGCTGCTTGAACAGCTGCGCCGTATGCAACAGCTTCATCTGGATTGATGCTCTTCGAGAGCTCTTTGCCATTAAGCAGCTCTTGCAGCAATTGCTGAACCTTTGGAATCCTACTAGAACCACCAACTAACACTACATCATTAACATCGCTCTTCTCCATCTTGGCGTCCTTCAAACACTCTTCAACAGTCTTTATGCACTTTTCAAATAGCTCTAGGTTTAACTCCTCAAATTTTGACCGCGTGATAGGAGCTGAGAAGTCGATACCTTCACAAAGTGCATCAATGTTGATTCTAGTCTCAGCAGTAAACGAAAGTATCCTCTTAGTCCTTTCACATGCTGTCTTTAGCCTCCTAATTGCTTTCGGGTTTTCACTGACATCCTTTCTGTACTTCCTCTTGAACTCCTTAAGGCAGTAGTTCAGCATCCTATTGTCAAAGTCCTCCCCGCCGAGGTGAGCATCACCTGCAATAGCCTTCACTTCAATGTTATCTCGTTCGATGGTAAGAACCGCGACATCAAAAGTACCACCTCCAAGGTCGAAAATTAGAACATTCTTCTTCTCAGTGAAGCTAAAGGAGTTGTCGAGGCCGTAGGCAATGGCAGCAGCGGTTGGTTCGTTCAAGATACGCAGTACATTAATGCCTGCAATTTCTCCAGCATCCATTGTTGCTTCCTTCACCTCGGACCCGATGTAAGCCTCGGCAACTTGTTTCATCTTTGTAAGAATCATGGAAGATATTTCCTCGGCCGCAAATTGTTTCTGCTCACCTTTGTAGGTGACAGATATCATTGGCCTGCCATTAGAACCACAAATCACCTTGAATGGCCACAACTTCATGTCATTCTGTACAGCCTCATCTCTAAACCCCCTTCCAATCAGTCTCTTTGCATCTGTGGCGGAAAAGAATCAAAATTTCTCAAATTGAAACTCATATTGTCCAAAAAAATGTATAATCAGTCTCAAAATAAGACTATATATACTCCTCTGTCCCAGAGTAAGGTTCCTGTAACCTTCTATAACCTTTTAGCACGAGCATTTATACTTGTTGATATGATAGGGAAAATGAGGAAAATTTCAGCCAAAACAACAAATAGGAATGGGACAGACAAAAATGGATAATGGGAACCTTACGCAGGTTCGGAGGGAGCATTATAAAATAAAAATAGAGATGCTTCAAACACATTCTCCCTATAAGAAAAGCTATAAAATAATTATTACAAACCAACAAAGAATTTTAACGTACATATTATACAAGATCTTAGCTAAATACACAACAAGAACAAAACCAGAATAGAAACTAGAAAAAATGAGATGAGTTGCGAGAGTGTTACCGAAGACGGTGTTGATGGGATTGAAGGCAACTTGGTTGTAAGCTCCATCGCCAATGAGACGCTCACTATCAGTGAAAGCAACATAAGAAGGGGTAGTTCTGTTGCCTTGATCATTTGCTATGATTTCGATTCGATCATGTTTCCAGTAGCCTACGCAGGAGTATGTCGTCCCGAGGTCGATTCCGATGGCCGGAACCTTTACTTTTCCAGCCATTCTCAAGCCAAGTGAAGATGAATTGCCTACACAAAGTGGAAATGCTTGCGAAAACCTTTTCAGTGCTGTGACAGTTTATTCTGCTAGTGTATGATGTTATATACAAAACAGTACCATATCTGTTGACTTCGACTCTTCATAAATTTCTCGAATTTTGACATAACAGTTCCTACTGAAGCCGTCTGTTAAGTTTCCAAGCCAATGCATCTATCTTTTTTTAAATGAACTCAATTAATAAGTATCAATTCTCGGGGTGAAAATAAGATTAGTCCTAGCTGTTAAGAATGTAAAGTATTAATTTGAATGGGTGCCAGACGATTCCGGTTCCCGCAGGGGAATTTCAATGGGCAGCAAAGCTTATAAAGGAGACAACTAGCCACATCAATGGAGCTATGTCAAAATATGAACGAAAGAACAGAAAATATGAACGAAAATAATAAGACACAAGATTTACGTGGTTCACCAATTTGGCTACATCCACGGGAGACGGATTCACTATAATAGGTAGCAGGTTACAGACGCCAAGAAATTGGCCAGATTTCTACCTATCTAAGTGCATAACAGAATTAATTTTTTCGAGAGAAGAGAGACACTTTATATATTGTCTCCACTAAACCCTAACAAACTGGGCCAAAACACAATTCAGCCCAAATTCAAGGCATACCAACAAATCTCCACCTTGACTTGAATCCTCAAAGCAGAAACTCCAGACGCACCATTACAGTGCTAGATGAGCAGACTTATCCCTCCACTCCCGGGACTGCCCATAGAGCACCTAATCAGCTCTGATGTTCAGCAAGTCCAAACAATGTTGAAACTTGCTATGTGGAACAGGTTTGGTGAACATATCAGCGGGGTTGTCAGCAGTTCCCACTTTCTTCACCCTGATTCTCCTCTCACTCCTCAGGAAATGATATCTGACATCAATATGCTTGGTCCTCTCATGATGGACCTGATCCTTGGCTAGGCAGATTGTACTCAAACTGTCACAATATACAGTAGCCTGATCATGATGTAGACCAAGATCACTAACCAGCCATTTCAGCCATATTCCCTCCTTTGCAGCCTCTGTCAGAGCCATGTACTCTGCTTCCGTAGTAGACAACGTCACTGTAGGTTGCAAAGTCGCCTTCCAACTAACCACAGAACCTCCCAAAGTGAATACATAACCAGTCATCGATCTCCTCGTGTCAACATCACCAGCATAATCAGAATCAGAGTAGCCTGTAACTAAGCACTCGGTATCACCTCCATAAATGAGACCCACATCAGACGTACCTCTAAGATACCTGAAAATCCTCTTCACAGCTTGCCAATGTTCCTTTCCCGGTTGCCCCATGAACCTGCTCACAACACTGACTGCCTGTGCTAAATCTGGCCTCGTGCAAACCATAGCATACATCAAACTCCCTACCGCGCTGACATAAGGAACCCGAGACATATACTCCTTCTCCTCGTCTGACTGAGGAGCAAACATGGTGGTGAGATGGATATTTGCAGCACTAGGAGTGTCTATAGGCTTCGCTGTAGACATGCCAAACCTAGCCAACACTTTCAGAATGTAGCCTTTCTGTGACAAGAAAAGTTTCCGCTGACTTCGATCCCTAAGAATCTCCATTCCTAGTATCTTCCGAGCTGCACCCAGATCCTTCATCTCAAACTCAGCATTAAAAAGTCCTTTCAACTTCTGAACCTCGTGCTTACTCTTTGCGGCTACCAGCATGTCATCTACATAAAGCACCAGATAGATGAATGACCCATCTCTCAACCTGCTGTAGTAGACACAACAGTCATAAGCACACCTCGTATATCCCAGCTGAAGTATGTAACTGTCAAACTTCTTGTACCACTGCCTCGGAGACTGCTTAAGTCCATACAAAGACTTCTTCAACTTGCAAACATACTTTTCCTTGCCAGGAACCTGGAAACCATCTGGCTGAGTCATGTACAACTCTTCCTCCAACTCTCCATGTAGAAAAGCGGTCTTCACATCAAGTTGCTCGAGCTCCAAATCCTGATGTGTCACCAAGGCTAGCAACACTCTGATGGAAGTGTGTCTGACCACTGGTGAGAAAATCTCATTATAGTCTACCCCCTCCCTTTGACTGAAGCCTCTTGCAACAACTCTTGCCTTGTACTTGACTCCCTCTGCAGGTGATATTCCTTCCTTCTTCTTGAAAACCCATTTGCAACTGATTACCTTTCTCCCTTGAGGCTGTTTGACCAATTCCCATGTATGATTCTTCTGAAGAGACTCCATCTCATCTCCCATTGTAGCAAGCCATTTATCAGCATCAGTACATGAAGTAGCCTCTCTGAAGGTTGATGGCTCTTGAGTATCCACTTCCTCGGCAACTGACAGTGCATAACCCACCATATCCTCAAACCCATATCTCTTTGGCGCCCCAACTCCAACCCTCCTGGGTCGGTCCTGAGCTAAACTGCGGACTGTAGCTCCTGATGGTTGAGGATCTGGTGGTGGAGATTCCGGTATCTCAGATTCTGTCTGTGGCTCTTGATCCACCTCAAATTGTTCCAATCTATTTTCACCTTGAGTGACTTCAAGCTCCACCTGTTTATCAACTCCACTAGTTTCTGGCACAACTGTGGGCTTCACCATAGATCTAAGCAAAGAATTTTCATCAAAGACAACGTCCCTGCTCAGAATAACCCTCTTCTCAGATGGAGACCATATCCTGGAGCCTTTAACTCCATCTCCATAACCCACAAAGACACCCTTCTTGGCTCGGGGCTCTAACTTACCATCACTAACATGATAATAAGATGTACAACCAAAAACTTTTAACTAGGAGTAATCAACAACTTTACCTGACCACAACTCCATAGGTATTTTGCACTCTATACCCGTGTGAGGCCCGCGGTTGATCAGGTAACAAGCTGTACTCACCGCCTCTGCCCAGAATCTCGTTTCCAAACCAACATTAGAGAGCATGCACCTCGCTCTCGCCAACAATGTCTGATTCATCCGCTCAGCTACGCCATTTTGCTGTGGCATATTCCTGACTGTATGATGACTAGCAATCCCTTCATCCCTACAAAACTGATCAAACTCAGACGAGCAGAATTCCAGCCCATTATCAGTTCGAAGCCTCTCGATCTTCTTCCCGGTCTGATTCTCCACCAAAGCTTTCCACTCCTTAAAATTCGAGAAAGCTTCACTCCTATGTTTCATCATGATAACCCAAGTCATCCTTGAGTAATCATCAATCAGAGAAACAAAGTACCTGTGACCTCCCAATGACTCAACTCGGGAAGGTCCCCAACAATCAGAATGGATGTAGTCCAATGTGCCCTTTGTTCTATGAATCGCCTTAGGAAACTTGCTGTGGTGATGCTTCCCAAAAACGCAATGCTCACAGAAGTCCAAGCTCTTGATCTTGTGGCCACCAAGAAGATCATACTTCGACAGAATCTGCATCCCTCTTTCACCCATGTGACCAAGCCTCATATGCCATAACTTAGTCATATCATCCTAGTGAACCTCCGAAGATGCAACATTAACAGAATCCATAACCGTGGAACCTTGTAGAAAATACAAAGTACCATGCAGAACACTTTTCAGAACCAGCCTAAAACCTTTGCAGACACACAGAACTCCATCACTCCCTGAGTAGACGAAACCCTTTCTATCCAACGTAGAAAGAGAAATCAGATTCTTTGTCATCGATGGAACATGCCTGACATCGTTCAAAGTACAGAAACTGCCATCATGCGTCCTGATCTTGATTGAACCAGTCCTAACTACCTTGCACGCAACACCATTTGCCGTAATAATGATGCCCTCAGCTTGCTCATAAGTTGAGAAATAATCTCTCCTTGGGCATATATGGTAAGATGCCCCAGAATCAAGAAACCACGCATTAGAATGATTATTTTGCCCAGTAACAGCTAGAGCAAAATCATCTTCAGAACTGAAATCCCCTTCAGCCACAGCAGCAGTACCAGATGTACTCCCAGATTTACTAGCCTTCTTCGGACACTCCTTTTTCCAATGCCCCTTCTCCTTACAGTAGTTACAAACATCATTGGCCTTAGGAGCCTTTGAAGATGACTTCTTGCCCTTCTTCTTATTGCCGGTTTCCTTGCCTTTTGTGTTTCCGTCACTAGCAAACAAGCCAGTGGCCTGACTTTCTGTACCTGTACTGTTTGCCTTATGTCGCAACTCTCTACTATGGAGAGAGGATCTTACTTCCTCCAGAGACACAGAATCTTTACCAACAATAAATGACTGAACAAAATTCTCATACGAAAGTGGTAAAGAAACTAGCAAAATCAAAGCAGCATCTTCATCTTCAATTTTCACATCTATATTTCGCAATTCTAATAACAAAGTATTCAATTGCTCTAGATGGTCTCTGAGTTGCGTACCTTCCTGCATTCGGAGACCGAAGAGGCGTTGTTTCAGAAGCAACTTGTTGGTTAGAGATTTCGTCATATACAAACTCTCCAACTTCAGCCACAGTTGTGCAGCAGTCTCCTGATCTGAGACCTCAGTGATGATTTCGTCCGCAAGACACAGCATAATCGTCGAGTGTGCCTTTTCTTCCAGACTCACAACATCGCCAGAATTGCTCGCGAAATCCTTCGTCAGCGGAGTCCACAAACCTTGCTGTTTCAGCAAAGCTCGCATCTTGATCTGCCATAAACTGAAACTGTTTCTCCCAGTAAACTTGTCGATCTTCACGTTCAACCCAGACATCTTTCTCCCCGATCAGCCCCGATCTGATGAGCCCAGAATCCGATATACCCACTACGGATATCGCCGGAAAAAAAACCGCTCTGATACCAGTTTGTTGTGCGGAATGGAGAAAGAACAGAAAATATGAACGAAAATAACAAGACACAAGATTTACGTGGTTCACCAATTTGGCTACATCCACGAGAGACGGATTCACTATAATAGGTAGCAGGTTACAGATGCCAAGAAATTGGCCAGATTTCTACCTATCTAAGTGCAGAACAGAATTAATTTTTCCGAGAGAAGAGAGACACTTTATATATTGTCTCCACTAAACCCTAACAAACTGGGCCAAAACACAATTCGGCCCAAATTCAAGGCATACCAACACAAACATTAACAAGAGAAAATGTAAAGTCATGAAAAAAATGTTGTACTCCCTCTGTTTCACTAATAGTAGCACACTTTCTAATTATGACAAACAAGTTTAAGGTTATTATATCTATTAATTTTACATTTACTTCTTTCATTTCAATTTCATTCACTCATTTAGCATATCCTAAATTCTAACACCCAAAAGCGGTGTGCCACTAGTAGAGAAATAGAGGGAGTAAATTGAACTTAATATAGGCGGATAAAACATAACATGAGTGATGGAGAACTAGACCAAAGGGTTATAGGGCTTCCAGCCCAATGCCTAGGGAGAACTAAGAGCAGCTCTCTAAGGTACCACGCTAAGGGGCCTTAATGGGCTTCTGAATGAGGACGGAGGAAAATGAGAGGTAACCCTAAGTAGGTTTAGAGAGGTATAAGTAAAGAGGTATGTGACTTATTTACATTCATTCAATGTTCATTGATCACGGCCGGAGACTAATTTTACCATCAGAGCTTTCCCCCCGGATACCTCCAGGGTCTTTGCCTTGCAGGTGATGTGTCATAGCTAGCGGGTCGGAGCTGGGCTTTTGGATCAGGTTCGAGGATTCATCAAGTTGGCACACCTAGTAGGACCCGATTAGAAGTCAGATCTAGATATGTTGGTGTATGTTCACCTCTATGGCAACTGTTCGGAGAAGTGAGCGACAGAGGAAGAAAGGAGTGGACCTTGGAGACGAAGTAGAGTCTGCGTGTAGAAGGCAGATGGCTGCTGCCACAGCAATGCAAGATGTGGGGATAGATCCGATGGAGGTATTGGTATGACCTAGTCTGGTGACTCCAATCAAAGGCCCATGCAAGGTTGGTATGGCTTCTAGAGATTTGGAGGCGACTATCGATCCCAGGATGGATATCCTGGTGACTGAACCTTACATATTGGTATCAAGAGGTAGCGATGGCAATTTTACGGAATATAGAAGGGAGCTGGATAAGTTGATAGGGCCAATGAGACAGTCCGCAGGGTCTCTTTTTTATGAAAAGATAACCAGGTGCCATTGGCTAGGGGAAACAAAGCCACCATGGGGGCTTCCAACTTATGGAGGGGACTCTGACCTTCGCAAGTTCATTCAGACCTTCCTAAGTTTGATGAACTCGGGGGATTTCGATGAGAAGACAACTTGTAAGCTCGTGGGCAGCTACCTACGAGGAAAGGCACGGGAGTGGTTCCACAAGTTGCCCATAGGATCATTGCAGTTTTATCGAGACTTCAGCCGAGCATTGTTAAGCTAGTATTGTCGGAAGAAGAAGCTTACTAAGACGCTGACTGAGCTGTACCAAACAAAACAAAAACTTGGGAAGTCAACAACGGCTTTCTATCACAGATATGTGGATGAGAGCCTAGGAGTGGTAGAAGGGACAAAGAATGAGGTGATTTAGGGGTCTTTGATAGGAATGAAAGGCTTGGAGCTGTATAAAAAGTTTACAAAAAAAATTCCTAAAACCCTCAAACAGCTCCACGAAATAGTGGAGCAAAACTCGAAGGTGGAGAAGGCGAATAGAAAGAAAAGGGAAGGAATGATAGCTAAGCAGGTGAAGCTTAACGATCAAGGAAAAAAGGAAGGTGGAACCTTCAAGGGGGAGATTTGACAAATATGCACCCACGTGGCGGTCACCAGCAGAAATTTGGAGTATTCATAGGGGGGTCTTTCGATCGCCCCCACCATTGAACAGGTCAGATGAGGTTGTAGCAACGAGGAGGGCTACTAACAAATTTTGTGATCATCATAGAGATTTCACTCATTATACGAACGATTGTAGTCACATCAGGATGGAGATTGATAGGTATGAAAGGGAGGGTCTCCTCAGAGAAGCTAACTTTTGCCCACACCTCTGAGATAGGCTGTAGAGACATAGGAAAGAAGGTAAAGACCGACGACCATTCAGGAGAAACGCTCAACCCCCTCCCAGGGTTAATCACGCTCCTCAACCGGTTCGACAAGAGTACCGGCAAGAGCCTTATCAAAACCAACCTGTAGGAAACCCCAACCAAAATGAAGAGACGGTCGTTCGTAGAGTGGTAAATATTATCAATGGAGTTACAGGTGATGGGTCTTCATATACCATGATGAAGGTTGATTCAAGACACGCTCCTGCAGGTGAGCTATTTCATAAAAGGTTTATGCCCAACGGAATGATAACATTTTCATAAGCGGACGTAGTTCCTAACTAGGCCCCTCATGCAGACCCAATGGTGATTTTCACAGTGAGTGGGACATCGTTGGTTAAGAGAATCTTTGAAGAAAATGGAAGTGGGGTGGAGATCATGTTCGTAAGTTGTTTTGACCAACTAGACATTGGTCGAGGTAATTTGAAAAAGTCACCATGCCCCATGTCAGGATTTACAGGAAAAATTATCAGTCCACTTGGTGAAGTCACTTTGCCAGTTAGAGTGGCAGATGGAGATAAGGGAGAGACGATATACTGCAACTTCGCAGTTATCAACACCTACTCCCCTTGTAACTTGATTCTCGAAAGACCTTGGATGTGCCAAGCTTGAGATGTGTGGTCGTCATACCACCTGAAGATGAAGTTCCCAACGAATATGGGGTTGGCTTGCATTCGAGGAGATCATGTTGTAGAAAAAATTGCAACTAAGCGGTAGTGAAATGAGTAAAGAAGGGGGATGTAGCGTCAATACACGGAGAGGCAGGACCAGCTAATACAGAACATATCCCAGATCAAGGTTTAGGTGTTATCAAAGATGATGCTAGGGGTTATAAGGGGCAAGTTGCAGACCCTGCTCGATGAGTACTCGGATGTGTTTTCCTGGAACACTGCGACTGTGACAGGGGTGCCTGCAAAACTGGCCGTTCATAGACTGAATATTGACCCTTTAATAACGCCCATCAAGCAGAAAAAGAGATTGTTCGCGCTAGAAAGTGCTAAGGAGATAAGGGTGAAAGTGGAGAAACTCCTTGAAGCTGATGTTATCGAGGAGGTGTTTTATCCAGAATGGCACGCTAACCCAGTGATGGTTCCAAAAAATGATGAAATTTGTCGCATGTGTATTGATTTCACTAACCTAAACAAGTGTTGTCCCAAGGATAGTTATCCCCTCTCTTCGATACACATGCTCATGGAAGCAATAGCCAGATACCAAATTCTAGCCTTTTTTTATGCACACAAAGGCTATCACTAGTTACTAATGGAAAAATAAGACAAGGCGGGCGCACACTTTTTGCTACAAAAAGATGTCGTTCGATTTGAAGAATGCAGGGGCAACCTACCAAACGTTAGTCGATAAGTTGTTCATAAATCAGATTGGGAGGAACTTAGAAGTATATGTGGATGATATGGTGATAAAGAGCAGAAGTTATGATGAGTTCTTTGAGGATCTAAGGGAGATATTTGTTGAATTGCGCAGGGCCAATTTAAAATGAAATCTTGCCAAATGTGTTATTGGAGTGGGGGCTGGCAAGTTTCTGGGTTTCATGGTATCCAAAAGGGGGATTGATGTGAACCCCGAGAGGTGGAAGCTTTGATGAACATGAAAAGCACGAAGTCAGTGAAATAAGTCTAGAAGTTAACGGGCTGCCTAGATGTTGTAGTCGTTTTCTATCGAAGGGGACTGAGAAGCATCTCCCTTTCTTCGATGTATTACGGAGAGCCAAGAGGTTAGCATGGACGGAGGATTTTGAAAAGGCGTTCATGGCTTTGAAAGAGCATATTTAAGTCTTACCAACACTGGTGAAACCTGACCCAGGAGAGGTACTTTACCTTTATATCTCGACCGGAATCCAAAGTGATGCGCGCAGGGTGAGATTCAATTTCCTATGAGAGAGTCCTCTGTAAGGAACCTCCCCTAGACCCACTTCGACTTCCAGAATTAGAGGGAGAGAGATATTTGGGGAAGGATTGAGGGGATGAATCATTGATAAATAAAGAATCAGGATTGAAAGGAGAGGAAGTCATGGCAGGAAGGACTTACTCATAAGAGGAAGGATGAAAATGAAGATTGGGAGGAATTGGAAGTTGAGAAGAAATCTCTTCAGGGTATGGCTCTAACTGCAAGAAAAAAGAAGAGTTAAATGGGGAATGTGACGGTTTGGAAGAGAATAAAAGGGGGAGAGAAATGGCAGTTGAATGATAATAATTGCATAAAAAGGCGAGAATTCTGACATAGCGTGAAGAGTAAATGAAAGAAATGCCCTCACGCGCCCAGGTTTCCCGCTCTCCCTCATCTACGCGCAACCCTTGGAATCTAAAGAGACATGAGGGGAGAAGAAAACCATCTCAAGAAAACCAAGTGTCCAGATGTCATCGATAGCACGGTCGAGAAGGCTGACCTTCTTGAGATGGTTTTCTTCTCCTCTCGAGCCTGCCACGAGGAGCTTGTTGAAGACAAGGTCAGGCACGAGAAGGTTGTTTGATAGCACGACACTTTGATAACAGGTCACTTGCCTTTTCTGGGGGCTCTTTCTGGAGAAGAGAGGCAACCTTAATTAGGTTTAGCGAGGCATAAGTAAAGAGGCACGTGACTTATTTACATTCATTCATTGTTCATTGATCACGGCCGGAGACTAACTTTACCATCCTCTGGTGTTTTTGCCTCGCAGGTGACGAGTCGTAGCTAGCAGATCAGAGCTGGGCTTTCAGATTGGGTTCGAGGAGTCATCAATGAGGACCTTTAGAGAATCTCCAACCGTGGTTTTTTTTTGGATATCACTTCTAAAAAAGTCCTAGTGACGCATATTTTGACAAATAAGGAAATGTCACAATTTTTGCTCCGCCTTCAGGCGTCACTAAATATTTGTGTCATGTGCACATGTCACTAAACTGAATTATCACATTAATCCATGTCACAAAATTTAATGACACTTCTAAATTGCACTGCATCTTAAAGCATCACAAAAATATAACGATACTTCAATGTGTCGCAATATTTTAGTAACACGCTGAATAGATGCACTTCCCAAGACGTCACTAATAATTTTAGCGACACCTTTGAATGTCACGAATGCTCCAAAAAGCGTCACAACTGGAAGTTTCTTTTGTAGTGTATTTTTGCAAAATTTCCAAAGATTGTAGCAAGTTTCTCACCATTGTTTCAAAATTCACACACTCCCTCTGTTTTCTTAAGTTTGATACCATTTTTTTAATGTTTTTGTTAAGATTGACATATTTCCTTTTTTGGCAAAAAATTAATCGTTTTCAACCTTTCATTAAACTTTTTGCTCTTTTCACTCAATTCACTCCACACATTTGTTTGAACTTACAAATTAAAATAACAACACTTAAAGGTATGGTGTTAAACATAACAAAATGGAGGGAGTATACAACTTTCAAAGCAGTATTGCTCAACACAGCAGTCTGCTAGCAATTGGAATTGCTTTTAGCTCTGTTTTGCTGAGCTTTTAATCTGTTGTGCTTATAAGCAAAAAAAAATTTAGTGTTTGGTAAAGGGATAAAAAAACACTTATTTTAAAAGCAAAAGCTATTATTGTGGGAAAAAACATAAGCTAGTCTCCCATAAGCTATTCTTCCCCCGCTTTCAAAATATGCCAATTTTGCTTATAGGCACAGCTCTACCGACCAGAGCCTTTATGTGGTATGCAAATGGTGATTCTATTTACACCATCTCTTTTTACTATATAAACCACATTTTTTGTATCTGTAAATTATACAGGGATACAATTTTCATATTATAATCACAATCAAGTAATAATAATGCACAGTTACATACAAAAATGTACAGTATATTCTTAATTACCATTTAAAATAAACAAAATATAACTTATTATTTGTCTCAAGGGATTCCTTTCAGGCATTTTATCAAACAAATTGGCTTATCACATAAGTTGGTTTCTAAAACTTTTTTCTTTAATGTGGGAAAAAGTGTCACTCGGGTTTAGATTAATACTGCGCGCTTGACCTCTATCATTTGAATTTTTTTGTTTAATGTGGAATTTCAATAGTTCTACTTGTATATTTCGTTGAAGTTGGAATGAAGAAAACCACGGTGGAGATTAATGATAAGAGATGAAAGCTGACTTGTGTTTGATGTGGAATGTCAATATTCAATAGTTCTGTTTGCATATGAAATTTCCCTGAAGTTGGAATGAAGAAAACCGGCAGTTGACGTTTGACAAACAGAACTTGTTACCAAGCAGATATTGATTACACCGCTGCTGTTCATTTTGCATAGTTTCAGAAATCAGAATGGATGGGAAGACCGGCGGCACAGCCATCGGAATCGACCTCGGGACAACTTACTCGTGTGTGGCGTACTGGAAAAACGACAGAGTCGAGATCATAACAAACGATCAAGGTAACAGAATTACTCCGTCTTACGTAGCTTTCACCGACAATGAACGCCTGGTCGGGGATGCCGCTTACAACCAAGTTGCTCTAAATGCTGCTAATACCATCTTTGGTAACTCACTCTAGCCCCATCTTCTCATTTTCTCTGTTTTTGACTCACCTCTATGCTTACTTCCCGGGATATCATACTTACTGTATCCCCACTAATCAATGGTGGTAATCAAGTAGTTATCTACTGTCCATTGTTTAGGGAGCTATTTTAGAAGGTTATTTTAGTGATGTATTTTAATCAAGTATGATTATGGGGATACTATACTTATGGTACCCCGGGATACTGTATAATTTGCGATGCTTAGTATGTAGGGTCATATATATTTGAAATAGAAGAACATTATCATGTACACTTGGCCTGTTTTATGAAAATGAAATAGAGATGTGTGCATTTGTTGTAATTATGAGTGGGACAACAGGTCCAAGAAGTAGAAACACCATTGGTGCACTTTGATTGGAGTTGGATTTACATTGAACACATTCTTACAAATTATTTACGGTTTTGTACTTTGTTTGGTTGCAGATGCTAAGAGAATGATTGGTAGAAAGTTTAGTGATGAGTCAGTACAAGGTGACATGAAGCTATGGCCATTTAAGGTCATTTCTGGTACTGATGACAGACCTAGGATCCATGTTACTCACAAAGGCGAGGAAAAACAATTCGCGCCTGAAGAGATCTCTGCAATGGTTCTGACAAAGATGAAAGAGATTGCTGAGAAATACATTGGATCAGTGGTTAAGAATGCAGTTATCACAATTCCTGCTTATTTTGATCAGTCACAGCGTCAGGCGACAATAGACGCTGCAGAAATCGCTGGCCTTAATGTATTGAATGTCATCAACGAACCAACAGCTGCTGCCATAGCATACGGCCTTCAAAACTCTTCGAGAGGCAAAAAGAAGAGGAACATTCTTGTTTTTGATCTTGGTGGTGGTACTTTTGATGTAGCAGTTCTCGCCATCAGAAAGAGTAACTTTGAAGTGAAAGCTATTGCTGGTGATACTCACCTTGGAGGGGAAGACTTCGACAATCGAATGGTTCACCATTACATCGAAGAATTCAAGAAGAAACACAACAAGGATCTGAGTGGAAATCCCAGATCAGTCAGGAGATTAAAAACAGCTTGTGAGAGGGCCAAGAGGATTCTTTCATCTGTTGTTGAGACGAGAATCGACATTGATGCCTTGTTTGAAGGGATAGACTTTTCAGCGAAGGTTACGCAGCCTAAATTTGAGGATTTGAACTTAGACTTATTCAACAAGTGCATTGAGACAGTAGAAAAATGTTTGTTGGATGCCAGGATGAACAAGAATGATGTTGATGATATTGTCCTAGTTGGTGGTTCGAGTAGGATTCCAAAGGTTCAGCAGTTGCTGCAAAACTTCCTAATTAGGAAGGTGCTTTGTGGAAGTATTAATCCAGATGAAGCTGTTGCTTATGGCGCAGCTATTCAAGCAGCAAAAATGACCCGTCGGGGGAATGACAAGGTTCGAGACCTTGTGCTTGTGGAGGTTACCCCATTATCTCTTGGTATTGGAACTGCTGAGGATTTCATGACTGTTATTATTCCACGGAACACCGTCATACCAGCTAAAATAAAATGGAAAGGTGGTTTTACAACCATTAAGGATAACCAGACTCATGTTTCAGTTAATGTGTACGAGGGTGAGAGAGCAAGATCATCAGAAAACAAATTGTTAGGTACAATTGTTATAACAGGCATTGAGATGGCCCCCCGGGGAGTCCCTTGGATCGATATCTACTTTGATCTACAAGCCAATGGCATTCTGAGAGTCATCGCGAAGAATAAATCTACAAGAAAAGAAACGAGCATCACTGTGATCAGTGGGGGATTATCGGGACAAGAAAGGGAGAGGATGATAGAAGAAGCAAACAAGTACAAGGCAGAGGATGTAAACCACATAAAGAAAGTTAACGCGAGGATTGTCTTTGATGCATACGTTTGTTCGATGAGGGATAAAATAAGAAAGAAGAACATGTCTTCTGATAAGAAAAAGAAGGCTGAAGATGCAATCGAGAAGGCCTTTGAATGGTTGGATGCAGAGGCACAGATTGCAGAAGGTTACGAGTATGAAGAGAAGACCAAGGAACTGAAACTGATATTTGGGGATAGTGAGTGATCTCTGTGTGTATTATTTTGTGCATCATTCTTGTTTAGTGTTTGGATCCAAAGTTGTGCAATGCTTCTGTAAAAAGTAACAATTTGCTTTGCCAATTTGCTGAAGACTAAGGCACTATTGAAACTTGTATTTTACCTTCTGATATTTTTTCTCTTTTCTAAATGTAGATTTGTCTGATTGTCTAATTGTTTACAATGTTTGGATGGTTTGGGACTTTATAAAAAAGATAGATGATCCATGATCTTACGTGTCTTACATTAATGAGTGACTGTTAACATTATTGTATTATTTATTGCGTAAACGTGGATCTAAATGGGTCACGAGCCAAACAATGAGAATGTACGTACATTAGGCAATTTAGGCCTACCACAACCAAACTAACTTTGGCATATGATGCTATCCAAATGAGAAATTCGTTTTATTTATTGTGCAAACGTGGATAGAAAGGAGTCATGAGCCAAACCGTACTAATATGAAGTCCAATAAGCCAAGCAGACTAAAATTGGATTCTGATACCATGTAAATGAGAAAGGTAGCAGAAGGAAACTATACATTTGGTGTATGGTGTTACACTTCTATTGTTAAATCAGACAGTAGAAACTAGCAATACAAACAAAAATGCAGGTCGTTCTCAATTCTTTAGTCCACAAAGAAAGAAAAAAAAGAGCCGACTTGTGTTTAATAATTACAGCAGCTGTCATACATAAATGTGTATATACATTCATCAGAAATTTGTACAATTTGGAATCTCAACAACTCTGTAAATTTCGTGGAATTTAGGATTAACATATACCTACTGCAATGACCAAGACCTGAAATAGCTCTATTTTCCTCCAACTTTTCTTTCTACAATATTTACAGAATGGCCGGAAGAACCGGTGGCAGAGCCATCGGAATCGACCTCGGAACAACATATTCCTGCGTAGCCTACTGGAAAAACGATCGCATTGAGATTATTACAAATGACCAAGGCAACAGAACCACCCCATCTTACGTTGCTTTCACCAACACCGAACGCCTCATTGGCGACGCCGCATACAACCAAGTCGCCTTGAACCCCAGTAACACCATCTTTGGTAATTCATTTCATATCAGCCCCAGTGATTTTTCTATTTCATGTTCCTGGTTTTTATTTTTTCAATTGATAAATTTTTGTGTGGAATCATATTTCGATTGCAGATGCAAAGAGATTGATTGGGAGGAAATTTAGCGACGAGTTAGTACAGAGTGACATGAAATTCTGGCCATTTAAGGTTGTTTGTGGCACCAACGATAGGCCCATGATTTGTGTCACCTACAAAGGTGAGAGAAAAGAGTTTGCAGCTGAAGAGATCTCTTCAATGGTTCTGACAAAGATGAAAGAGATTGCGGAGAAATTCATTGGATCCGAGGTGAAAGATGCAGTTATTACAGTCCCGGCCTATTTCGATCATTCACAGCGTCAGGCGACAATAGACGCCGGAGAAATTGCCGGAGTAAACGTGCTGCGTATCATCAACGAGCCAACTGCTGCTGCCTTTGCTTACGGTCTTGACAATTGTTTCAGCTCCACCAGAAAGAGGAATGTTCTGGTTTTCGATCTTGGCGGTGGTACTTTTGATGTCTCCGTTCTTACCATCAAACCTGGTAACATCGAGGTCAAGGCTACTGGAGGAGATACTCACCTTGGAGGGGAAGATTTCGACAGTAGAATGGTTAACCATTACATCGAAGAATTCAAGAAAAAGTACAACAAGGATATCAGTGGAAATCCCAGATCTGTCAGGAGATTAAGAACAGCCTGTGAGAGAGCCAAGAGGATTCTTTCATCAGCCGGCCACACGAGAATCGACATTGATGCCTTGTTCGAAGGTATAGACTTCTCAGCAGCTGTTACCCGGCCGAGGTTTGAGGAGTTGAACTCAGATTTGTTTAAAAAGTGCATCAAGATCGTGGACAGGTGTTTAGCAGATGCCAAGATGAACAAAGCTGGTGTGGATGATGTAGTTCTTGTCGGTGGCTCTAGTAGGATTCCGATGGTTCAGAAAATGCTCCAAAAGTTGCTCAACGGGAAGGAACTTTGCCAGAGCATCAATCCAGATGAAGCGGTTGCTTACGGCGCAGCTGTTCAGGCAGCAATCTTAAGCGGCCAGTGCAATGAGACAGTTAAAGGCATTGTTCTCGTCGAGGTTACTCCGTTGTCTCTTGGTATTGAAACAACCGGAGAGCATATGAATGTTCTGATTCCAAAGAACACTTCGATCCCTACTAGGAAAGAAGCAAAAGGCTTCACAACTAATCGGGATAACACGGCTAGGGTGTTGTTCAAAGTTTATGAAGGGGAGAGAACAAGATCAACAGGGAACCAACTTTTGGGTGAGTTTTGTCTGAGTGGCATTCGAGCAGCTCCTAAGGGAGTCCCGAAACTCGATGTTGTCTTTGATCTGCAAATCAATGGCATTTTGACTGTCTCCGCAAAGGATCGAAGCAACGGGAAGGAGAACAAGATCAGTGTGACTAGTGGGAGATTATCGCGACAGGAAATAGAGAAGATGGTAGAGGAAGCAAACAAGTACAAGGTGGAGGATGAAAGGCACATAATGAAGAGTAAAGCAAGGCATGACTTTGAGAGTTTTGCTCATCAGATGAGAGAGAAGATGAAGAAGAATGAAATTATGTCTTCTGATGAGAAAGAAAAAGCTGGGGATGCTATTGATAAGGCCTTTCAATGGCTGGAAGCAAAGAAAGAGCTTGCTGAGGTTTATGAATATGAAGAGAAAAAGAAGGAATTGAGTTTACTGCATAGTGTTTGATCCAAAACTGTTTAATCTGAACTCTAGTTACTGCTAAAACTTTGTAGATTCTATACTTTCATCTTCCTCTTTTGTTATGTGTTTACATCAAGTATTTTTGCAAATATGTATAAATCTTGTTTTGCACCTTTTGCTTGCTCTTACACTTGTTGTGTGATAGCGGAAAATACATGCCACATACATTGTTATATGTTCACTAATTTCATCGAAAGGTAATGTTTTTTGTTTTTTTTGGATCTACAAAAGTTGGCTTTGAAATTGTGTCACTACACAAAAAAATTCCAGCTGTGACACATTATTTGTGACAGATAGGAAAGTGTCACAAAATCACTTCACCTTTACCTGTCACTAAATTTTACTGACATGAGTATATGTCACTAAACCAAATTACTACATAAGTTCATGCCACATAATTTATTGATACTTCTATGTATCAAAGCGTCATAAGATATAAAGACACTTTAATGCTATGTCACAATTTTAGTGACATGCATAATAGAATCACTTCCACAAACGTCACTACTAATTTTATCGACGCCTTTGTGTGTCACTAAATGAAAGTATCACTACTGGAAGATCTTTTGGTAGCATTGCTAATCGAATTAATATATGTACTTAGCAGAGTTTGGGGATTTATATTACTCACTCTGTCTCATGTTAAATTATACAGAATCTTTTTCACGCTCATCAAGAAGCTTGTCTAACCGTTAATATGTTTAACTACGTATAATAACGGCAACCATAAAGTTACTTTTCATAAACTACTTGTTACGACGAATTCAACCATATAACATATGATAAAATTATTGTTTATATATCCATTCAAATATGTGGTCAAAGTTGGATAGTAAATAATGACATAAAGTGAAGTATGTAGTTTAATGTGGGACGGAAGGGGTAAAGGATTTCAACGGTAGAGACCAAAAAAACGAGTGTGAACTAAAATTTCGTTGTAGTTATTGCGTCGGCCATATATACACATTTAATAGGCAAAGAAGTTTTGGTATACAGCGGAATCTTTCAGTTATCCATCACTTTAAGCTACCTATTAACATTCAAAATTAGCAGGTCGTTCTTTAGTGGGCCCCCACTAAAAAAGAGTTGACTTGTTTTAATATGATTCTGCGCGTTGAACTCGAGGTGAAGATAACAGGCACCAAGACCCTGAAGAGGGCTGTATTGGTATATCGCACTTTTCTGACATTCTGATTGGGCTTTTAAGGTTGTCGCTATTTGTTTCGCCGGAATGGCAGGAAAAGCCGGCGGTATAGCCATCGGAATCGACCTCGGGACTACCTACTCCTGCGTCGGGTACTGGAAACATGATCGGATTGAAATTATTACAAATGATCAAGGTAACAGAATCACACCGTCTTACGTTGCTTTCACAGATACAGAACGCCTGATCGGAGATGCTGCTTTCAACCAGGTTGCTTTCAATCCGGTCAACACCATCTTCGGTAACTCACTTAGCCCCATCTCTTTTTGATGAAATTCAGTTCAAACAGGGCCATGACTCTATTTATGCAAGTTCTGTTTAGCAGTGGATATTTGTTGGAGATCATTATGATTTTTCAATTTACAGATTTATGTAGATATTTGGTTGTGATGAGGTTTCATTTCTCTTAACAGATGCAAAAAGATTAATTGGCAGAAAATTTAGTGATGCTTCAGTACAGAGTGACATGAAGCTGTGGCCATTTCAGGTCATTCGTGGTACTGATGACAGACCGATGATTTCTGTCACCTACAAAGGTGAGGAAAAACAATTTGCAGCAGAGGAAATCTCTTCCATGGTTCTGATCAAGATAAAAGAGATAGCTGAGAAATACATTGGATCAGAGGTGAAAGATGCAGTTGTTACAGTTCCTGCGTATTTCGATCATTCACAACGACAGGCAACGGTAGATGCCGGAGAAATCGCGGGGATCAACGTGCTGCATATCTTGAACGAACCAACTGCAGCTGCCATAGCTTATAGCCTTGAACATTTCTCCAGCTTCACCGAAAGCAGAAATGTTCTTGTATTCGATCTTGGCGGTGGTACATTTGATGTCTCCATTCTCGCCATTCGAATCGGTAAGATTGAGGTGAAAGCTACCGGAGGAGATACTCATCTCGGTGGGGAGGATTTCGACGATCGAATGGTGGACCACTACATCAAGGAATTCAAGAGGAAGCACAACAAGGATATGAGGGGAAACCCTAGAGCACTCAGGAGACTGAGAACAGCTTGTGAGAGGGCTAAGAGGATTCTTTCATCCGCGGGCGAGACAAGAATCGACATTGATGCCTTGTTTGAAGGCATCGATTTCACAACAGCCGTTACGCGGCCCAAATTCGAGGAGCTGAACCTAGATTTGTTCAACAAGTGCATTGAGACAGTTGAGAGGTGTTTGAAAGATGCTCAAATGAACAAAACTGATGTTAATGATGTTGTCCTAGTGGGCGGTTCTAGCCGGATTCCAAAAGTTCAGCAAATGCTGCAAGAATTGCTGAATGGAAAGGAGCTTTGCAAGAGCATAAACCCGGACGAGGCCGTTGCATATGGTGCTGCAGTTGAAGCAGCCAAAATGACAAGACAAGGGAATGACAAGGTCCAGAACCTCGTACTAATGGAGGTAACCCCATTATCTCTCGGAATAGAAACAACTGGAGAAGTGATGGATGTTCTGATTCCAAGAAACACCCCAATCCCTTTCAAAAAGGTTAAGAACTTCACAACGCGCAGCGACAACCAAACCAGCGTCTTATTCGAGGTGTTCGAGGGGGAGAGAGCGAGATCAAGAGACAACAAGCTGTTAGGCCAGTTCATACTCTCCGGGGTGCAGGCCGCGCCCCGGGGAGTCCCGAAAATGGATGTCTGCTTCGATTTGCAGGCCAATGGGATCCTTAAAGTCTCCGCGAAAGACGTTGTTACGAAGAAAGAGAAGAGCGTCAGCATCAAGAGTGGGAAATTAACAAGGCCGCAGATCGATAAAATGGTGCAGGAAGCTAACAGGCATAAGGTGGAGGATGAGAAGCGCAAGAGGAAGAGCCAAGCGAGGCGAAGCTTAGAGAATTACATTTATGAAACTAGGGAGGATATAAAGAGGAATGTGAGAATGCCATATGGGCAGAAAAGGAAGATTGAAGATGAGATTCAGAAGACGTTTAAATGGCTGGATGCGAAGAAGGAGCTGTGTGAGGCTCACGAGTATGAGAAGAAGAGGGTTGAGCTTGAGCGCCTGATGCATATGAATCCTGTGCCTGATGAGCATTCACTGTTCCAAAAGCTGATGAATTTCTTTGGCAAAATGATGTAGTCACTTTTCATATTTTGATTTGTTGTGATTGTTTGAAGACCACCAATGGTATATATCCATGTACATCTTTATATGTCCGTACACAATTAACACTTGGAACATAGTAGTATTGAAGACGAATTACTAACCAACTGGGAGTAGCCCAGTGGCCAGGGCGTATGCTCGCCCCAAGAGCACCCCAGGTTTGAATCCGGCCTGGGACCAGGGCGTATGCTCGCCCCAAGAGCACCCCAGGTTTGAATCCGGCCTGGGACAGTTTCTGGGGTTCAATCTCCAATTGCACCGTAGATATGGGGGAGCCTCACCCCCTTTGTGTGGGGCAACGTAGATTAATAAATTTATTAATGTGAAGAAGTTCGAATATTTGTTTAAAAAAAAACGAATTGCTCTTGGACGGTCAGTTCATTATAAATAATTGTAACCTGGCCTTAAAAACTATAAAAATGAGGTTTTTTTATTATTATCTAACTATTAGATCGAATGGAAATAGGTTTATCACAACTGGAATCATATCCCGCATCATGAAATATCCCAACTGGAATCATATCCACAACTGGAATCATATCCACAACTGGAATCATATCCCATAATATCACAACTGAAATGAGGTTTTAGATAAGTAATGAATGGTTGTTACATGAGAATTATACATGTTGGAGAAATTATAATAAATTAATATTTATTAATATTATAATGCATTGTATGAAAGTAAATCGACTCGATTCTTATACCCTTTTATGTAAAAAATTATTAATTGTTGTATAAAAGTACTTTACATTATAAAATATATAGTGATAAAAATAAAAACTACCATTTGATAATGAATGAATGATTATTTAGCTAAAATTATATCTCCTTTTTAGGAAATACAAATGACATGTAAAGGCATGTTCTAAATTTTTTGTACAGTTCTATAAACTATTAAATTATATTACATATTTATATTATTCTAATAAATAATTATTTTCTAATTAAATAATTTTAGTGAATTAACAATATTTATTGTATTGTTAATCAATTACATTGTATTAGTTCAATTTTTTGTACACATAGTATAGATAAAAATTAGAAATATAAAATAGAAATTGAAAAATTCAAAGAAAATAAATAAAGAATTAATTATTTATTAGCAAGGAAAAGTAAAAAAAAAGACTAGCAAAACCAGGATCCAATCCTTAGTGATTCTTCATATCCTGATATAAATATTTTTTTATTCATATATACATATATAGAGTCCGTCTCTTGAAAGACGGTCTTTCCATAAGTCATGGAAAATCAAGGTTTAAAGTGTAAATTAGAAGAAATGAAGATAAAATTTCTAGGTTGTATGAATCAGGTTGAAACTTTATTACTACTACATGTTGCATAATAAATCTTACTATTGCAACTTTGACCTTTGACCTTTTATTATTCTAATTAAACCACGTCTTTCTATAAGCCTGTGGAAAGACTATCTTTCCCAAGACTTTGCCACACACACACATATATATATATATAGTTTTATAAATATGTAATTATTTATTTATAATATTATCTCATATAAAATCATCGAAATAGAATGTAACTTTTAATTTAAAATTTTATTTTTAAAATATTCATTGAAAAGGGTATATATTTGTTAGCATTCAATGTAAACAACAATTTTTGAAACTAATAATTATTCTTTTTATTAAAAATAAATAAACTCTCAAATTCTAAAACATTAATGAAAATTGGTGAGGAATGAAATATATTTTAAAACCAAAATAATGTTTGGAAGCTAAGAATTAAATAATTATAGTGTTGGAATAATCATTTCAAAAATCACAATAATTAAAATTTATAAATTAATTTATATTATTTTATGGTAATCTGTAAAGGCAAAGTCTTGGGAAAGACGGTCTTTCCGTAGGCTTATGGAAAGACGGGATTTGATTAGAATAATAAAAGGTAAAAGGTCTTAGTTGCAATATTAAAGTTTTAGTATGAAACATGTAGTAGTTATAAAATTTATAACCCGGTTCATGCAACCCGAAAATTTTATCTTAATTTCTTCTAATTTACACTTTAAACCTCGGTCTTTCCATAACTTATGGAAAGACCGTCTTTCAAGAGACTGACTCATTTGTAAATCTAATTATGGGACACAAAATAAAACAATTGCTTGAATAAAAGATTCCAAATCTCTACCCGACACTCATTGAAATATGAATCAAGACTTATCACTTGGTCAACCAATTTTATTTGCAAAACTTCCCAAAGTTGATAAACGAGTAAGCAAGTGATTTTTGACCAGGTACCCGCAGAAAGACTTGACTGTGTTATTATACCGACTTAAAAAACATAATCAGCAGATATATTCATTTGTAAACTTTGGAATATCAATACATCTTGTAAATTTGGTGGAATTCGGCAAGAAGGTTGCGGCTAGTTGACCCGAAAGAGTGCTATTTTTTTGTAAACTAGCGGTTAAGGAACATAAATATTATTTGTGATTTTAATTAGGTTTTATTTTTTTCTTAGTTTCTATATGTATTTTGTATTACTATACAATGTACTCTGAGGTGATGAATAAAATACAGACAATTATTATCCTTATTTTTCTTCATGGTATCAGAGCCTAAACACTAAAGTTCCATCCTACATTTTCCGCTAATGTTGTCGCCATCATCTGCGCGTGACCTTCACGCGCCGCCGATCAGAACTATCTTTCCGCTGCTATTAAAAAAAAATCCTTCAGCCCGCCGCTACCGACCGTCTATGTCGTTCTGCTGCGTTACAAGCTCGCCACCACCTCTGCTCAAATTGTCGTTGTTCACTTCCGACCGCCTATGCCGTTTTGCAGCGGTACAAGCTCGCCACCACCTCTGCTCAGATCGCCGTTGTTCACCTCCGACCTCTGCTCAGATCGCCGTTGTTCACCTCCGACCGCCGCCGACGTTGCGTCCGTTGTTCACTCCGACCACGAGCCTCGGTTTTACGCCTCTGGCGACGAAGCCTCGGTTTGCGCCACCAACGATCGGATTCTTCTCCCCGGTGACCTTGTTTATTCCGTCCGGCCAACCTGCACAAAATGACACAGGCAGACCTCTCGCTCAGAATGACGCAGGCGCGCGTGAATCGAATGACGCAGGCGCGCACGAGATTCACGTGCGCCACCTTCCAGAAGCGCGTGTAAGCCACGTGCGGTACACCAACCGCGCCATTCCCTCTAGAAGCGCGTGTAACCACGCACGGTCAGCAACTGCTTGCTCAGACGCTCCCAGCATCTGTTTCCTTGCTTTTCTTCATCTGGTGTTTGTTTGATTCTCTGCCATTATTTATTAATTTGTTTTGATTGCCATTTGTGTTATGGCATATTCTGCTGATGCAGTGATGTCACCGCAAGGGTTTGCAGCGATAGCCTCCTCTGACACTCCTACTCGATCTGATTTCGGTCCTGCTCTGTCTGATAACCAATGGAGTACGGCCATACATTTATTTAATCATTTTAATTCATTATCTGACCACGGGTCAGGTAAATCTACTTTACCATGGATTCTTGATTCGGGAGCCTCATATCACATGACTGGTGACAAGGGTTCTCTTACTGATATTATTACTGCTACCCACTCTGTGAACGTTATACTGCCTAATGGTTCTATGTTGTCTGCTACACAATATGGTTCTATTTGCTTTGGTGATGTCACTTTTACTCATGTGCTTTACATACCTACTTTACGATGTCATTTATTATCATGCTCTAGATTGTTATCTACCTTAAAACGTCTAGCTTTGTTTACTGAAAATTATTGCATTTTACAGAAAATCAGTACGAGGACTGTGATTAGCGTGGGTGAACAACAACCAGGGGGGTTTATTGGCTTCGTCTGTCGGATACTTGTGTTCGTCCTAATATCCTACAGTCTATACCGAAAGTGGCTTCGGTTTCTTCATCTTATTTATGGCATCAACGCTTTGGTCATCCATCATCTATGGTGTTGTCCTCTATTCCTACTCTTGATTTTAGCACAAATAATACTACTATACCTTGCTCCGTGTGTTATAGTGCAAACCAGACTAGACATAGTTTTACTTTGAGCTCTTCAAATGCTAGTTCTTTATTTGAACTGATACATTGTGATGTTTGGGGGCCTTATAGAACATCATCATCTAGTGGTGCATTTTATTTTTTAACTATAGTTGATGATTATTCCTGAGCTTTTTGGGTTTACTTATTAGTAGCTAAGTCAGAGGTAGCCTCTAGATTTGTGGAGTTTTGTGCTTTGATCAAGAACCAATTTGGGTGCACCATTCTTCGTGTTCGTGCTGATAATGGTACAGAATTTCTACCATTGCGGTCTTATTTTGCTCAGTTCGATATCATCTTTGATACAATTATGGTTGATACACCCCAGCAGAATGGACGTGTGGAGTGCAAGCATCGCTATTTGTTAGATGTGGCTCATGCTTTGCGCTTCAAGCTAGTCTGTCTATTGAGTTTTAGGGGGAGTGTGTTCTTACTGCTGCATTTTTTATTAATCGGACACCAACGAAGCAACTCAACGGACGCACACCATTTGAGTTACTTTATGGACGCACTCCAAACTACAAGCTTTTACGAGTCTTCGGGTGTTTGTGCCATGCCTCTTGCATTCCCAGATACTGTGAAAAGTTTGCACCAAGAAGTCGGCGATGTTTGTTTCTTGGTTATCCGGTCGGAAAGAAAGGCTATCACCTTTTTGACCTGGAATCCCACATCCTCTTTAACAGTCGAGATGCTGATTTTTTGAAGACCAGTTCCCGTATGCAGCAACTCCGACATCGGCCTCATCAGTGGATCCCAGTGGTGCCACCACCTCACCACCGGCATCACTTCCGCCGCCACTAGAGTCGCATGTCCAGATCGCAGCACCACCGGTCCCGCTGGCTGCCTTCGACCCTATGACGCCGATCCGCCCCATCTAACCCGCCGGCTGTCACTGCACCCTTACGGTCGGTCGTTGCCGCTCCTATGACTGACCCAGATCACCGGAAACTCTTGTCGATCTGGCCTGACGATGCATCGCCCAGGACGCCACCGCATCCTGTGCCTCCCGCGCTGCCAAGTCTGGTGGCTCCTTCTGCTCCGCCGCCCGACGCGGTGTCTTTGGCTCTGGATAATTCCGCTCACCGTCTACTTTTATCAGATCCTCCGCCTGTTTCATCGATTGTTCTGATGTCTCCTCCCGCCGCTGAGTTGCCTCCGATACGACAAAGTGTTTGCACTCGCCAACCTCCTTCTTATTTGGAAGATTATGATTGTGATGATTATGCATGTGCTCTTACTAGTGAAGATCCCCCTACTGCTACGCTCACTCCTGCGCCGTCACTATCCTCAAGTGTTCCCTATCCTCTTGCTGATTGTGTAAACTGTGATAATTTTTCTAGTATGCATGCTAGATTTTTGGGTGCAGTAACATCTAGTGCTGATCCCACCACTTATTCCGAGGCATCACAGCATACTCATTGGCGAGATGCTGTGACTGAAGAGCTTACTGCGCTTGAGCGCAATCAGACTTGGACTTTGGCCCCCTGCCTCCTGATAAGAAAGCGATTGGTTGCAAATAGGTTTGCCGAACGAAGTTTAAGTCAGATGGTACTATTGAACGTCATAAAGCGAGCCTAGTGGTTCTCAGGAATCACTAGGTTGAAGGGATTGATTATACTGAGGCATTTGCTCGGTTGCGAAGATGAGTTTTGTCCGCCTATTCTTATCTGTTGTGGCCGTTCGTGGTTAGGAACTGTATCAGATGGATGTCTATAATGCTTTCTTGCTTGGTGATTTGCATGAAGAGGTTTTTATGCGACCCCCACCAGGCTATGCCGCGCCCCATGGTCAAGTATGTCGCCTTCAGAAATCTCTTTACGGTCTTCGCCAGACTCCTAGAAATTGGTTTGCCAAATTGGCTCAAGCTTTATGAGCATTTGGTTTTGTTCAGAGTAAGGCGAATTACTCTTTGTTTGTTTTTTTCCCGTGGATCGGTTTCTTTGCATGTTCTGATTTATGTGGATGATTTGATCATTGTTGGTAGCTCTTCTGCGCTCATCTTTAAGTTCAAGAAATACTTGAGTTCCTGTTTCCATATGAAAAATCTTGGTTTACTCAAGTATTTCTTGGGCATAGAGGTTGCTAGAAGACCGGAGGGGATGTTTCTTTCGCAAAGGAAATATGCCTTGGATATTTTATCTGTTACAGGTTTATCTGCCTCTAAACCGACTGACTTTTCGATGGAGCAGCAACACGACCTAGCGCGTGTTGATGGCATGTTTACCATGATCCTGAGCAGTGCAGGCGACTGGTTGGGCGTCTGATATACCTTACCATCACACATCTTGAGCTTAACTATTCAGTTCATACACTTGCCCAATTCATGAAGTCTCCCTGTGTTCCTCACTAGCAAGCTGCAGTTCATGTGTTTCACTACTTGAAGAGTCATCCTGGTTAAAATTTATTTCTCTTCCCGTAGTGCGTTACAGTTGACTCCTTACTGTGATTCTGATTGGGCTGCTTGCCCTATTACCCGACGTTCTCTTTCCGGTTACTTTGTGATGATTGACGATTCTCCAGGAAGACCAAGAAGCAACCTACAGTTTCTCGATCTTCTGCTGAAGCGGAGTATCGTGCTATGGTTGTTACCTGTTGTTGTTATGGCTTAGGTCTTTACTGAAAGACTTAGGAGTGGCGCATACTGCTCCTATGCTTTGTTTTGTGACAGTCAATCTGCTATTCATATTGCAGCAAATCTAGTATTCCATGAACGTACGAAGCATATTGAAGTTGATTGTCATTTTGCCTGAGATCTTGTGCAGTCTGGTACTATAGTTACTCATCATATGCGCACTACAGATCAACCTGCAGACTTGTTTATCAAAGCTCTCGGACGTAACCGGTTTCATTCATTACTTTTCAAGTTGGGTATAAAGCTCTCCAAGTTCATTGCTTGTGAATGTAATTAGGTTCTATTTCCTCATCCTAGCTTGTATAGGTATTTTGTACTACTATATAATGTACCCAGGTACTTTTGATCTCAGGGGAGGTACTTTTGATGTCTCCATTCTCACCATGGGCATCGGTAATATCGAGGTCAAAGCTACTGGAGGAGATACTCATCTGGTGGGGAGGATTTCGATGATCGAATGGTGAACCACTACATGAAGGAATTCAAGAGGAAGCACAACAAGGATATGAGTGGAAACCCTAGATCACTCAGGAGACTAAGAACAGCTTGTGAGAGGGCTAAGAGGATTCTTTCTTCCGCGGGCGAGACAAGAATCGACATTGATACCTTGTTTAAAGGCATTGATTATGCAGCAGCTGTTACCTGGCCCAAGTTCGAGGAGTTGAACTCGGATTTGTTCAAGAGCTGCATTGATACCGTTGAAAAGTGTTTGGCAGATGCCCAGGTTAACTAGAACGATCTAAACGATGTTGTCCTAGTCGGTGCATAATCTTACGTTAAAAGCTATAGAATTGAGGTTTTTCATGATTAGTCTAACCATTAATCGGTCTAACAGGAGATCTTATATATACAATACATATTTTACCAAACACAAAAAAATAAAATAACAATCACTACAAAAAAGAGTTAAGTAGTGACGCATATTTGTGACAGGTAAGGAATTGTCACAATATTTGCTCCACCTTCAGATGTCACTAAACATTTGTAGCATGTGCACTTGTCACTAAACTGAATTACTACATCAATCCATATCACAAAATTTAATGACACTTCTAAATTGAACTGCATCTTAAAGCTTCACATCAAATTTAACAATACTTTAATGCGCTGCAATATTTTAGTGACGTGATGATAAGAGGCACTTCATAAGGCGTCTCTAATAATTTTAGAGACGATTTTGAGTGTCACGAATGATCCAGAAAAGCGTCACAACTAGAAGGTTTTTTTAGTGAAGTGACATTACAAAATACGAAACAGGGAAAGAGAAAATTCTATTATGGTGGCTACCGTACATGCCATTGAATTTAGGTTTTTTTTTTTGGCAAAAAACATGAGAACCGTACATGCCATTGAATTTAGGTTTTTTTTTTGGCAAAAAACATGATAACGCATTTGCCAAATGTGCCATTTCAATTTATCTTTTCTTTTTTGGCAGAAAACATCGCATTTGCTAAATGCGTCCTCTAAAATGCAGGTAATATATATATATATATATATATATATATATATATATATATATATAAACTGAGAGGACATATTCATATTATATTTTGTATATAATTTTGGAATATATATATATATATATATATATATATATATATATATGATTGTATTTTGGAATATAAAATTTTTAAGTGTACGCACTAGTTTGATTTCTAGTTTGAATTTTAGTTTGTTTCAATTTTGTTTATCGAATTTATTGCACAAAAAATATGGTTTTAGTCTTAATATTTATTCAAATATCATTTTTTTTAAAATAAAATTTTCACCTTAGGTTTTACTAATACTAGTATACATTTATATTAAATTATTATTAAATATCAAAAATATTATATTATATATATAAATTTTAAATTTTATGTAATATTTTATGAACGAAAATAATTTCACTCGACAATAAAATTGTTTGATAACCCAAAAATAAAATTGTTCGAAAGCCATATTTTATCAGTTTAACAAAAAAAAATTATTTTTACTCTTAAATCTATAATTTCATTGGAAAACTTTACTAATACTAATAAACATTTATATATTAAAGTATTAATAAGTATTGAAAATATCATATTTTACATATAATTTTTAAAATGTTTTGTAATTATTTTATGGATAAAAATAATTTCACTCGACAATAAAATTGTTCGATAACTATATCTTACAAATTTAATGAAATTTTTTATGTAAACTCTTAAACAAATCATATGCATTGTTATGTATTTTAACGGCCTCAATATTTTTTTTTAAGACGTAAACAAATATTAATTTAATCATATGAAATGTAGGTTAATATGTGCAATATTCTACCTAAGTATAGTGTAGTTTAAAAGTTTTAATTAAAAAAAAAACACCATGTGTCCTCCAAATCCAGATTTTTTTAAAAAAAAACAGTGTCCTCTAAAAATTCGGTAAAAAAAAATATTAATCACCATAAATTTTAGAATATGTACAATTACATCCAAACTCATGAGATCATGCACCCTGAAATCAACAACTCAACGGGGAAATAGACTCAAAACAGTCATTTGTACACGTTACCACATACCAGGTGCAGAAACTGTTTACCACAATAGTTGCAAATTTAGTGGCAATAGAACAGCTAAGAGAACAACGGAACAATTACAAACGATAGAACAGCTAAAAGAACAACTGAACAATTACAAACGAAAGAAAGAAACTTTCTAGCATTTACGGCTAAGTTGGAATTTTCAAATCAAATATTTAGGAACAACAATAATTCCGAGTTGGAATTTTCAAACCAGATATTTAGGAACTCCAACGACAATGGCGGTTTTGGTTATGGAAATAAATTAAACAAAACAAGTTTTCAGCCCGTCTTTCCATAAACCTATGAAAAGACCGTCTTTCCCGAGAATTTGCCAATTATGTATCTTATCCATCTATAAATATGTTTCATTCATTCTAATTGGAAGGCGTTTAGGTCTACACTCAACTACATAGTCCACCCTCGAAACAAGTCACCTATGGGTGCAACTGGAAATGACGTCCTAGGTGGTCCGGCCATCGGAATTGACATGGGTGCAACTGGAAATGACGTCCTAAGTGGTCCGGCCATCGGAATTGACCTCGGCACGACCTACTCGTGCGTCAGATACTGGAAAAACCGTCGAGTTGAGATCATACCAAACGATCAAGGCAACCGTACCACCCCGTCTTACGTTGCTTTCACTCACAGCGAACGTCTCATTGGAGATGCGGCTCTCAACCAGGTTGCCTTCAACCCCTTCAACACAATCTTTGGTACTTCCCAATTTATCTGTATTTCAGTTCAGTTCACTCCGATCAGAACATAAGCTACATTGCTTATTTTGTTGTCCAAATTATTTGTTATTCATGCAGATGCCAAGAGATTGATTGGTAGGAAATTCAGTGACGAAATTGTGCAGAATGACATGAAGCTATGGCCATTCAAGGTCACATCTGGAACTGAGGACCGGCCAATGATCTCTGTCACCTACAAAGGTAATGAAAAGATATTTGCAGCTGAGGAGATCTCTTCCATGGTTCTGACTAGGATGAAACAGATTGCTGAGACCTACATAGGGTCCGAGGTGAATGATGCGGTTGTGACTGTGCCGGCCTATTTCGACCAGTTGCAGCGTCAGGCAACGCTGGTTGCCGGAGAGATTGCCGGCATTGATATACTGTGTCTGCTAACTGAGCCAGCTGCTGCTGCCATTGCTTACGGCCTCGACAATGCTAACAGCTTCACAGGGAAGAGGAATGTTCTTATATTTGACCTAGGAGGCGGAACCTTTGATGTCTCCCTTCTTGCTATTAAAAATGGTAAGATTGATGTTAAGGCCACCTGTGGAGATACTCACCTCGGAGGGGAGGATTTCGACAACAGAATGGTGGACCATTACATCAAGGAGTTCATGGAGAAGCACAACAAGGATATAACCACAAGCTCTAAGTCACTGAGGAGGCTAAGAACAGCTTGTGAGAGGGCCAAGAGGATACTTTCCTCTGCAACTGAGACGAGGATCGAGATTGATGCCTTGTTTGAAGGCATCGACTTCTCAACGGCTCTTACTCGTCCCAACAGCAAACATTGTCAAAGCAGGAAATGCAGATGATTCAGAATCAAGATTCAGAATTGATAGGATACAGTGATTCTGATTGGGCTGGTAATGCAGATGATCGGAAAAGTACTACCGGCGGATGTTTCTTTATTGGAACAAATTTGGTGTCTTGGTATAGCAAGAAACAGAACTCGATCTCTCTATCTACTGCAGAAGCAGAGTATCTTGCAGCAGGGAGTTGCTGTGCACAACTATTATGGATGAATCAAATGCTGAAAGATTATGGAATTCAACAAGGCCCCCTAAAGATTTTATGTGATAATACAAGTGCAATCGATATTTCGAAGAATCCAGTTCAACACTCAAGAACCAAACATATTGACATAAGGCATCATTTTATTCGAGATTTGGTGGAAAGAAAAGAAGTGGAAGTGGCCTATGTTCCAACACATGAGCAGCTTGCCGATATATTTACAAAGCCACTCGATGCTACCACTTTCGAGAGCCTACGACAACACTTAGGTGTTTGTCAAATCTGAGGTAACTCTTACCTTTGAAGAATTCTTCGTGTAAATAATTTGTTTGTGTTTGTTATTTCTGTCAAAAATTAGAAAAAGAAAAAAAATGGAAGGAAGCAAAAGCTGACCAAAAATAGGAGAAGAGTGTTGGAAGTTAAATGAGGAATAACTCATTGATGGGACAAGAAGAGGAAAGGCTATCATGACAACTTTTGGGAAATCTAAAAAGGATCTTCGCGGGAAAAGAGGTAAGTGTATGAAGAGTTGAAAGTTGTCTCAAACTCTAAAACTTCCCTTTCGCATTCTATTACATCTGGCCGATTTTTTCCCCAAAAACTCTTGCCAAAAATCTTGCTGCAAAACTCCTCTCTATCTCGGCATTGTTCTAAATAATGTCAATCCCAAATTCTCCGAGAAAAGAAGCTTCAGTGCCGGAAAGTTTGGAACAAGACCGGAGTTTAGTGAATTCGGAATTGGTAGTGTTCGATGAGCCGAGAAGGCATGCTGAAGTGAATGAGTCACAAAATCAAGATCAGAACAGAGTAAGCACTATCCTTGAAGAGGATGAGGAGATGACTGAAGCAGAGGCGGAGAAAACTGAAGAAGAAAAGGAAGAGGAGGAGACATTTGTCAAGAACCAGAGTAAAAACTCAGATGCCCAAGAGCATACGTCAGAAGGCAAGAAACAAGCAAAACCTAAGGTAACTGGTCCTGACCCTCGACCATTCAAATTCTTGGGCTTTGAAAGTAGAAGTGTGGATGATATTTTTGAGTGGTTACAAGCTAATAGATACTCTGTGGATTTAAGCAAAATCAAGAGTGTAAGAAAGGATTTAGAGGTATTGCATGTCAAAATTAAGGAGTTTGTGTCTGGTCATTTTACTGATGTTTGGGATATTGAGTACAAGACTGTGAAGTTTATGAGAGGGATGTATGGTCAGTTGAATGGAAAAGGGAAAGACAAATTTCATGTTTTCTGTCGTATGACTCCTCATAGTTATGTGTGGATTAGAGAAGTCAGTGAGGAACAGGCTGTTGGGTTAAAGAAAGTAAAATATGGAGATAAGCTACAGGTCGGATTTTATGATGAAGTGAATGCAAAGAGGATGGATAAACTGAGGGAACCCGTGTTCATTGAACTATCTGATGATGATGAGGAGAGTGTTCCAACACACTCAGAAGAATCTGTGTATATGGAGGTAGAATCTGATGCTGATCTGGGGGGTACACAAGGTGATGAGGTTCAAGAAGAGTTGAATGATGAAGCCACTGATGAGTCGAATGAAGAAGGGAATCAAGAGATGGAAGGAGCTGATGAAGATCTACCAGTTCAGGGCAGTAATTCAGAAGAAGAGCAGATTGAAAGAGCAGACAATGTTCCAACACAGGAGGCTGCAGACATGACTTATTCCAGTGATGAGGTCCTGAATGAATTTCTTCAGAAGGCAAAGGGAAAAAGGAAGGCTAGCTCTGCTGTGGATACCGGGGCAGCAAAGAGAAGCAGGAAGAGACGTAACAGCATCCAGAGGAAGGTTCTGCCACCACCATCTATCTCCCAGGCATTCTCGGCAGTTTATTTTGACAAGAAGGGAGCTGAAATGGAGGAGTTTTTCTCGGAAAAGAAGGTTATTACAGAGAGACCACTAGATCTGAAGGCCTACAAGGAGAGCGGATTTACTGATTTCTTGAAGATGACTGGAATGACAGTTGCTGCAACTGTTCAGTTACAGTACAACAGAGATGTTACACTCGAGGTATATGCTAATCTCATGCCTGGAAATTTAGACATTTCTTCTCCCTGGTTTGATAGAGTTTATGCTAGAGGAAAGATTATAGAACTATCTGCTTCAAAGATAAATATGCTGTTTGGGCTAAAGACTCCGGACATAGGGGGAGTGTTCCCGGATGATTTGGGTCTAAATGATGATGAAATTTTGGCTGTAATTTCTGGAGGGTATAAGGATAAGTGGCCGGCTGCAGGATATTCTCAGGCATCATGTCTGACATCCAGATTCTTCGGGTTGTATCAGATTGCAGTCCATTGTTGGTTACCTTCCAGCAACACCACAGCATTAACCAGAGAAATGGCCAAGTTGCTCTACTGTGTTGGAACACAGAAGAAAGTTAATCTTGGATTACTAATTCAGCAGCACTTGGTTCGACAGGCCACAGCCCCGAAGGTGAATGATGCAGTGATATACCCATGTCTGATCTCAGCACTAGCCAAAAGTGCAAAGGTGAAGGGAAAGGCCACGGATGTGATAGTTGATGCGGAGTTCTTGCGGCCTAACAAGAAGACATTTGGACTCAGACGTGTGCATGATCTCCCATGGAAAGCTACTGGATCATCTTCCTCAGCCACTGCAGCCAAGAAGACTCGGTTGATGGCAATACAGGCTAGGCTTGGAGCTGTAGGAATTCAGATTGCTGCCCTGCAAGCAGAACAAGCAAGATTGGAAGAAGAAAAGTTCAAGCTGGAAGATTGATTCAGGGGGAGTTTTGTTTTAAACAAAGACTGGTTTTCTATGTTACAGTTGGAATTTGGGTTCCTTTGGCCTATGTGTGGCCCCAGGGGGAGAAATTTGGATATTTTGATTTTGGATTTCATATTTGGTTCTTGGTCTTTTGAATTGGTTTTCCTTATCGGTTTATTATTGGAATTCTGGGATTTCGGCTTTCACTAATTGCATTCTAGTAATATGATCTTTATTCTGCTCATTGGATGATTGTTAGCTATGTCCAAAATATTTTGGGTCCACAAAAATGCCAAAGGGGGAGATTGTAAAGTCTATGACTGTTGAATTAATTTGTTGGCAATTTTTGTTGAATTAATGTTGAGCAGAATCATACCATGTTGGAACACTGCTGGAGCAGAATTTATGAACAGAATTAACGCCAAAGCTTTAACGAAGTTCAAGCCAAAATGTTGGAGTGTTTTGGAATTTATGGTAACTATAGATTTGGCTATACATCAGGCGTAAGAAGCATATTTGGTTTTATGGAAAAATCCCTACTTATATGGAGAAGATTTGATTGAATATATGGGAGAGTTTGAGATAAGGTAAATCCCTTTATTTATGGGATTTGGATATGCTTCAACAAATCAGATTTGGAATAGGAATATTGTGGAGATAATCATGGATGCTCAGATCTGATTCGTGAATATAAATATGGGACAAACACGGCTGCAAAACTAACGATTTTACAGAGCAAAATCTGCACCCAGATTTTGAGATCTTACGAAACTTGCTAGAGCCAATATACTGTGTTCCAACACTGTCCTGCTGCACAAGTTCAGAATCGTATGCCTTAATTCCTCGGGAGGAGGAGATCCAGCGTCGACGGAGTTCGAGGTCAGAGGGAGTCTGATCAAGGCGGATCGGTAGCTAGGGGAGCTAGCAAAGTCCACACGTCATAGTTAGTTAAAGATAAGTATTTTGTATGCTGTACTCTGTACTATCTTTCTAATTAGTGGATTTATTCTGAACTGGGCCAGGCCCCGCAGATGTAGGTGATTTACACCGAACTGCGTAACCAAGTTGTGTGTCTTGTACGCTTCACGTTATTTTTACACTTGGTTAAACTAGGTATGTTGGAACACACTAGTAAGAACTAGGAAAATTGGTAAAACTAAATTTCAGTTATGATACCAAAGAACACCCCAATCCCAACTAAACAAGTAGGCTACTTCACAACTGTAAAAGACAACCAGAGTCGTACGGTAGTTAGAGTGTTGGAGGGTGAGAGAGCAAGATCATCAGACAACAAACTTTTGGGCAAATTTGCACTTGAAGGTATTGAGTTGGGGCTCAGGGGAGTCCCACACGTTTATGAAATCTTTGAGCTTGGAACCAATGGCGTCTTGAAAGTGACCGCGATGGACAGATTTTCAGTTCAGTGTAAACAGCATCACTATCCAACAGCAAACATTGTCAAAGCAGGAAATAGAGATGATGATAGCAGAAGCTAAGAAGTATAAGGAGGAGGATGAAATCAGGAGGAAGGGCGAAGCAAGTCTCGACTTTTTTCGATACGTTATTCAGGTGAGGAATGGCATCAAGACATTGCCTTCTTCTAAACAAGACAAGGTTGAAGATGCGGTGAAGAATGCTTTTGAATGGCTGGATGAGAAGGAAGAGCTGAGGGAAGTCCATGAATATGAAGAGAAGATGAAGAAATTGAAGCACGTTTTGAAGCGCCAATCTGTTGAGGCACCGTTCACAAAATTCTGTATGATGCTTGGCCTGAGAAAGTGATGATGCAACTCTCACTCTTCCATAACCTAGTTTTCTTTCCGGCATCTTCTTGTTTAATTTTTTCTTTCCAAATGACTTCGTTTCAATTTTCATCGCAACTATAAGATTAAATTATTTTTTGTCCCCTAAATAGCATCTTATAATTTGTTTGGTCACCAAGGCCAATATACACGTTTGTTCAGCAATCAACAAATACAAAATGATTTGTTTGGTCCCTAAGTCGGTTTTGGTTAAAATATGTAAAATGACCATTATATACCTGCAATTTTAAAAAAGGGAAAGGGTGAGGGTTTCTGCTCTACTCTCCGGCGGTCTGACTCCACCCCCGCTGGGCTCCATCTAACTCCATCACCGGGATCTGACTCCACCACCGTCGCCGGTGGAGGGCTCTGTTCTGCTGTTCCACCTTCAGCCCTCCGCCCCGCTCGTGAAGCTCGGCCTATAGGGGCTGTCCGACGGCCTCATCAGAGGGGGATTTCGAAGACGGAAACCCTAAACTAGATGGAGTCTGGCGGAGGCGAACATGATGAGCAGGCCAACGTGAGATTAAATCGAGCACTCCCGATCAAATTGCCATTGTGGCACTCTAGTCGATCACACCAGGAAGAGGCCACCACAAGGAGTTAGCGGCGGCGAGGGATAGTGGCGGGGAAGAAGACGTGTGTGTCTTCACGCGCGTTCAGTAGGCAATTTTTTGCGCGCGTGCATCACACGTGCAGTTTCCATAAAAATACAAACTTTTATTTTTTTTATTTTTAATTAGTAAATTTATGAAAATACCCCTGGTCATATCGAAAAATAAGTCCATTTTACCTGAAAACTGTCCGGAAACAGCTTTGAGGACCAAACAAATCATTTTATATTTGTTGGTTTCTGAACAAATGCAGTTTGGTCTTGGGGATGAAAGGATGGTATTACATTATATTTAGGTGATCAAAAAAACAATTTAGTCCAACTGCTCCCTCTTTCCCTCCATCCCAAGATTATTTGCCTATTTACTTGTTTGAAGGCACTGATAATTACCCGGCCCAAATTCGAGGAGTTGAACTCAGATATGTTCAAGAACTGCATTGATACCATTGAAAAGGTGTTTGGCAGATGCACAAATGAACAAGGACGATCTGAACGATGTTGTCCTAGTCGGCGGCTCGAGTAGGATTCCGAAAGTTCAGCAAATGCTGAAAAATTTGCTAAATGGAAAGGAGCTTTGCAAGAGCATGAACCCAGACGAGGCTGCTGCTTATGGTGCTGCAATTAAAGCTGCCATGTTAACTGGACAGGGCAATGAGAAGGTCCAAAACCTCGTACTAGTGGAGGTTATCCCTCGGAATCGAAACAACTGGAGAAGTGATGGATGTTTTGATTCCAAGAGACACCCCATCCCTTTCAAAAAGGTTAAGAACTTCACAACCCGAGAAGACAACCAAACAAGCGTGTTATTCGAGGTTTTTGCGGGGAAGGGAGCGAGATCAAGAGACAACAAATGGTTGCGCCAATTTATACTATCAGGATGCTATATGAAGGTAGCTTGGATAAGTTGGAGTCTGAAAAGCACAGAAGAAAAATTGAAGCAAGAAGTGCCTTAGAGAAATACGTTCTCGAGAATATGGAGAGATTAAAGGACAATAACACGCTGCCATTTGCGCAGAAAAAGAAGAAGGAAGATGCATTGCAGAAGATGCTTAGAGGGCTGAGTGCAAGAAAAGAGCTTTCTACTGCTTATGAGTATGATAGGAGGATGGACGAATTGAGGGGTCTTATGTTTCTTGGCCCTCTGCCTGTCTTAACTGTTCCGAAAATTCACGAATTATTTTGGCAAAATGATGTACTACTGCAAATTGGCATTTCCTCTCATTTGTTCATATTCCACCATTTGTAACTTGTATTGTATCTTTGTACAGTTTTTTACTCATTTGTTCATAAGGAAGTAGTTTTTCATGAACTTGAATTTATGGGGTATCTAGTGAACCAAATTAGCCAAATTTAGTGGATTAGAACTAGTCACTACCAAAAAGTTGAATCACTGGTGGAGAATGGGTTTATTAAAGGCGGTTCTATCGTATCAAAGAAGACACTTTAAATGGTTTTCTGTGAGACGGTTCTATCGTATCAAAGAAGACACTTTAAATGGTTCTATCGTATAAAGGCACAATTGGTGAAGTATATGAGTGAAAGGTGATGTGAGAGTTTTATGAACCACCTAATTAAGTGGATGAATGCCATTAAGTGGGAAGCATTAGAAATTCATTAGTTCATGTTCAAAACCCCCCTTATAAATGTATTTTAATGAGGTTTCATGAATTGTAGCTTAATGAATCTCCATTAGTGTTGTAGTTTAATGAAGTATACATTGGTTGTAGCTTACATGAACACTATAAATAGTGCTCGTAGTTTTGAAGAAAAACACACACTTCATTTCCACATATTTTATTGTACTTTCGCAGAAATATTTTTACATTTTGTTTCTTTTGTAATTTATTCATGCATATCATGAGTAGCTAATTTATATATTTGCATGGAATAACAAGCATTAATTTTTTTTATGAATCGTGAGGCCTAATTATTTTATAATTATTCTTATGTGTTCTTGTTTGTTTTTTTGTTTAATTTGATTCTTGATATGTTTAAGTCTAGTCAATCTGAATATTATTGTGATAGTGCTATCTAGTTCCACCAATATGTAATCGTTAGAAAGGGTTAGTAAGTAACAAATTTTTGTGAAAAACAGCTAACTATCTAAGATTGTAATAGCAAGATGTGGAACAATTAAGCGTGCGCTACTACTTGCGAATACTTGGATAATTGTTGTATCAGGTTATTTTCATTTTAAATGCTATTGAGGTGTGCATCTGGTTTAGCAAATACTTTCCTGGGGCATCTTGGTAAGAGAAACAATTGGTTAATTATAATTGGTCAATTGTCGACAAGGTAAGAAAGAATTGGGAGGGTTCAGCGAATAATTGTCATCTGATAACTGATAGATGCATATGAATTGGTTTATCTTTGTGCCTATAATCGATGTTTAACTAATGTGAGTTATTCCGAGCCGATTACCTTCTTAACAAATTTTCTATATTTTTATATTTGTTAATTTGCATTATTAGTTTATATTTTATATTAGTCAATTGCATTATTAGTGCTAGGAAAATCCTCACCAAATATCTTTTCTTGCTTTTCGTTTTTCTTTTAGTTTTTTTATAAATATTTTTAGGGAATTACATATTCTCATTTGCTCTCATGCCGATTTTGAAATACTTAAATTTGCACCATGGAGAATTCACACAATTTGGAAAGCTGGACTCATGAAACTGGACTCATAGGTTCTGTTTGGCTAAATTGAAGGTCTGTGGCAAAACCTGATTTTGATCCAACGCTTTCCTCTTGATCGGGAATTCCTCCGAACCCACCACTATCAGTTCCCTCTATCCCTTGTCATTTTTTTTAATAATGTTTGACTATGTGTCTTAACCTTTTTCTTAAGAGCTTTGCACTATTTGTTTTGAGGGCAAGCAAAGTTTAAAGTGAGGAGGTTTATTGTGTGCTTTGTTTCATATTTTTTGAAAACGAAAATATATTTTTTTAAAAAATCGTTTTTATAGTCAAACATGTTTTTAAAATTGTTTTGAGTCGATAATTTGGCATGAAGAAATTCTAGTGGCTCTTGATAAAAGTACCCTACCAGTTGTAAACTTCATTGTTTGACAAACATGGTAAAATTTGATATGCCTTGAGGTTTTTGAATGAGATTTTCTATAATTTGTGAAATTTGATTGATATGAATTTTAGGATGATGAAAAAGGATGATATTAATGAATATTTTAGCCTATTAAAGTAAGGTTTGAGCTAAAGTAGAGCACTCTCTACATCAACTTTTGTTCTGAAAGATCACATTGTTATACTCGGAGTTGTTATGTTTGAAAGTGATGGAAGGCACTAGTGACTCCTGTGAGATGGTCTAAATTTTAGGTAGAGAATTGTTTTCAATTATTTTCCATTTTTTCCCATATTTCCTGTAGGTTTCTTTCCCAAGAGGAAATTTGGAAGGATTGGGAAAGGAATTGCAAAAAAAATTCCTATCTAATGTTTAGGCGGCCTATAAATAGACTACTCGCAATGGCAGAACTAAATTAGGGCGAGCCGGTGCGTCCGCCTTGGTAAATTCCAACGAACGAAGGGTGTGGTAATATTATATGTGTATCAATTTTTATACTAGTTTTCATGCACCCCGGCTAAGAATGTGATCTGCCATTAAAAGGAATGGAAATAGTTTGCCGGAAATGTAAGATTTTGATTTTGCTGGAAACGTAAATTTTGATATCGCTGGAAATGAGTTTGGGAAGATGATACAGGGCGTGGAGGACAAGGAGTGTAGTGTCTTCTTCTATTATTTTACAATTGGGCATATATTATGTTTGCAAATTTTCCAACTCACATTGGGCCTGTTTTTCAAAATAATGAACAACCCAAATTCAAAATCTTTAATTCAATTCAGATTTTTTTCCGAAAAGAATTCAAATCAGAATTAGTATCCCAAATTTTAAATATACTCCTAATTCTTAAAATGTGTCTCCGCCAAATCATTTCATCAATCTCTTTTTCAGCGAACTTTGCGTCACAACGTGTTAAGAAAACTTTGCCTCACACTTTTCTCACACTTTTCATGTGATTGTATTATGATTTATTTTTTTTAAAAAGAAAAGTATGAATAAAAAAATTGTGAAAATGCATAAAATAATGTTTAGCAATTTCTCATTTATGGACTAAAATTATAAAGATTATATTAACAATCAATGTTAGCGAACACAACAAACTAAACAGTGAAATAACTCTGCAATTTAAAATGACTCATTCCATATCTAATATACAAAATATTTTTGAGTATACAATTTTAAGTTACGAGTTTTGTTAATCTAGTTGGATATAAATTTATGTTGATTAATAATATTGAATGTTTATCGAAATTCTCAAAATTTATGATGGATTAGTTTATAATAATTTTTGTGTGCTTAATTTATTTGTGATGTAATTGTTAAGTAGATCAAATTTTGTTGCTTTATTTATATCATTCAAAAGAATAAATGATTAATGAGTGTTCAAAAGTCTATTAAACAAAGCGTTCAAAAGTATTTATTTTAAAAACTTATTTTGTATTGAGACCGTGTCATTAGTTAGTATTAATTTTGTAAAATGACGATTGAAATTATTTGTGCTGAACCAAAAAATAATTTTGTATGTAATAATTCCGCCCCTACAATATTGATCTTGTTCCGCCACTGACCACTCGTATTTGATTTATCAATACTAAGAACACGCTGACTTGTACACAAAACTTGTGAAAGAAACAACTTTCTTTGCTTCTGATTTTCTGAACCTATTGAGCTCTTTCTAAATCGGCTGCATATCATATCACTGCCCTTGCAAGAAAGATTCTTGATATTTCTTCCTTCCTTGTTTAAAATTTCCTTTTTCTTATTTATTTAATCGAAGCTGTTTATTTTGATCATAATATTTCATCAGTAAATAATGCACTCTTCGATTTCCTAACATTGTCACTCTTTCCCATTTAATATTTCTTTTGGATCTGCCACTGATCTCAGGCATCTAGAGTGGAAGTTCATCAACCTGATCATTATTCTCTTGCTCCGCAACCATCCTCTTGATCCATCCTTCCATATTCCAACACACCAAAAACACGATATCCCCAACCGATAGAAAGGCATAGAGCGCGTAAACAGCAGGGCTAGCCGAATCAGGGAAGATTAGCGAAGCCAGAATCGCCATGACCATGTAACCTAAAAATCTGGCGCACCGGTCGATGACCCCATCCAATGCCAGCGGACGGTTGTATTGCATTCCAAGTCGATGACGATAATTGAAAGCCTAGAAATAGAAGAGGAGGAGCAGAAGCCCGGAGAAGGTGGTTTTGGAATGCGTGTGGAATGGAGATTGGTGTTGGTTCTGGTACTTGATGGCGACCAAGTTGATCAAAATGGGAATGACGACTGTGAAAATGCTATGGGGAGCTTGGGGCTGAAAGAAGATGAGTCCATAGAAAATTTGCAAGAAGGCCATTTTTCTTTGGGAGCAAGAAATGGGGTTTGAGTGTGGTTTGAAGACTGAACAAATTTTGGTTGAGTGATGGGGAAAAGGGGTATATAAACAATTTTTTCCCGTGGGGGAGGAGTGTGGTGGTGGGGGTTGTGGAGGTTGTCTCCTAATCGGTAGTTAAAAGTGAAAAGATGGAAAAGTCTTGATCTTGCCTTCCTAGAATGATGATAATTCCCATGTGTTATTTTTATCACCAATGGTAATGGTCATGAGAATTCAATGTATGTCAAGAAAAATAAGAGAAATAAATTAGTACTTGGTACAAATTATTGAACGGGGAAAACAAATGATTTTGTTTATCACCAATGGATTGCATTTATCTCATGCATTTCGCGCGTACTTTAAGAGATGAAACGGATCTTGTTTTGATATTTGACATAAATGAAACAGTTTTGATATGTAAAGCACATGTGACACGCATGAGATAAATGGAATCCATGGGTGATAAATTAAATCACTTGTTTTCCTTGATAATGTACCAATTACTAATTTATTACTCTTATTTTCCTTTACATACATTGAATTCTCACGGTCATTACCATTGGTGATAAAAATAACATAAAGGGATTATCATCATTCTAGGAAGGCAAGACCAAGACTTTTCCTTCTTTTCACTTTTAACTAGCGATTAAGAGACAACATCCACACCTTCCCCCCCCCCCCCCCCCCCCCCCAAAAAAAACCTGTTTATATACCCTTACTCCCCATCAAACCCCATTTCTTGCTCCCGAAGAAAAATGGCCTTCTTGCAGATTTTCTATGGCCTTATCTTCTTTCTGCCTCAAGCTCCCCATAACATCTTCCCAGTCACCATTCCTGTTTGGATCAACTTGGTCTCCATCAAGTACTAGAACCAGCACCAATCTCCATTCCATGGGCATTCTAAAATCGCCTTCATTGGGATTCTGCTCTTCCTCCTCTATTTCCTGGTTTTCGATTGCCCTCACCGACTTGGAATGCAATACAACATGTCCGTTGGAACTGGATGGGGTCATCGGCCGGTGCACTAGATTCATTGGATACATGCTAATGGCAATTCTGGCTTCGTATATCTTCCCTGATTCGGTTAGCCTTGCTGTTTACGCGCTCTATGTAGTGCATTCTGTTGGTGATATCAATTTTTCGGTGTGCCAAAAGATGAAGGATAGATCAGGAGGATGGTTGCGGAGTAGGAGAATAATGATTAGGTACATGAACTTTCACTCTAGCTACTTGAGGTCAGTGACAATGGATGCAGGAATTCCATGTAACCGAACTACTTCCTTCAAAAATAGATCCGCAACATGCTTTGCATCATCTGTCTTCCTACAAGGAATAAAATGTGCCATTTTCAAAAATCTATCCACAACCACAAAGATAGAATCATTACCTGACTGAGAACGTGGTAAACCTAGGACAAAATCCATGGAAATATCAACCCAAGGATGTGTGGGAACAGGTAATGGAGTATAAAGACCATGGGGTTTAGTTTTAGACTTAGCCTTCAAGCAATCAAGACAATTCTTACAAACCCTGTCAATAGTAAGTGTCATTTTTGGCCAATAGAAGTGTTATTGTAACAAATTATAAGTTTTAAATGCACCAAAATGTCCCATTAAACCACCTGAATGAGCTTCTCTAACAAGTAATTCACGCATAGAACATTGAAGAATACATAACCTATTATTCATAAACAAGAAACCATCATGCCGAAAAAACTTCTCATAAGCACCATTTTCGCATGCAGCATAAATAGATGAAAAATTAGAATCAGTCGCATATAAATCTTGCACGAATGAAAACCCTAGCATAATGCATTCCAATCGTGTAAGTAAAACATGTCTACGACTCAAAGCATCAGCAACAACATTTTCTTTACCCTTTTTGTAACGCAACACATAAGGAAAAGATTCAATGAAACTAAACCATTTAGCATGACACTTATTCAACTTCATCTGACTCTTTAAGTATTTCAAGGATTCATGATCACTATGAATGACAAATTCTTTATGCAATAAATAATGTTGCCAAGTTTCTAATGCACACACAATTGCATAAAATTCTTTATCATACACATGATAGTTTAGAGCACCGCCCTTTAGCTTTTCACTGAAGTAAGCTATAGGTCGATTCTCTTGCATCAAAACAGCACCAATACCAACACCATTAGCATCACAATGAATCTCAAAAGTACCATTAAAATCAGGTAAAGCAAAAACATGAGCATTACATAATCGTACTTTCAATTCATTAAATGCATTCTCTTGACTCTCAGTCCAAAAAAAATTCACTGGTCATAGTGAAGATGACCCCCCCACTCCCATTCAACTGCCAGGGACTGAGAATTCGATTGAGATCAAGCTGGCCTTCCTAAATGTACTTCTGAAATTCCACGGGGGAAGCACCGAAGACCCTTACAATTTTCTAAGTGAATTTGTGAAAATTTGTAAGGTGCAGAAGAGGCCATCCACCGTAACTAAAGATCAATTCAAATTGGCGCCATTCCCATTCAGTTTGAAAGTAGCAGCAAATCAATGGTTCTCTAGCCTGCCACCCAACTCCATTTCGACGTGGTCTGAATTGAAGAAATTGTTTTTGGAATATTATTTTCCAACAACAAGGACAAATTCCTTGAAGAAGGAGATTACAAGTATCAAGTAGGAGTATGATGAACCATTAAGTGCCTATTGGCTAAGGTTCAGGAAATTGGTGGACAGTTGCCCCAATCACCGAATGACGGAAGGCCAGTTGCTCCAGTGCTTTTACCAAGGGATAACAGGCAACAACAAGGACTTGGTGAACTTTTCTAGTAGTGGTGGATTTTCTCACCTTTGAGTGAATGAGGCTAGAAAGATCATCAAGAGGTTGGTGGATTCCAAGAAGGAGTAAGATCAGTAGGAGGTCAGAATCTTGAAGGAGGTGGCACAAACTTCCACTCCCGAACAAGATGAGATCAATGGGAGGATGGAAACGATGGAAAGGATAGAGAAGAAGCTATCCAAGTTTGTTGACAAGGTTGCGGCTGTACAAGATTACAACACTTGTGGAGCAGTCAACCATACGACGTCGCAATGCATTCTTACCATGGGGGAGATACATGTCCAAGCTAATGCTATGGGGAACTATAATGAGATGCAGCAAAAAGGTGATCTATATCCCCACACCTTCAATCCAAAGTATGGGGATCATCCAAGCTTTCATTGGAGAGAACAATGTACCTAACCGCAGCAGCATCAACATCACCAACAATCCTATGTTCCGCCAATGCTACGGGAAACCCCAATTTTTCCTCAACCTTCGCAAGGTGGTCAAGGGAAATCTATGAATGATAAGCTGGATAGATTGATGGATATGGTGCAGAAGCAACACCAAAGGTTTGAGAAGATCGAAGCAACTTTAGAGGAGCAGATGCGACAAATCGCCCATTTATCGAACTCCATGAACGCACTTAGGATGAAGCAACCAAGGTTACCTTCTCAAGTTCAGTTAAATCAACATGAGACAGTAAATTAGGTCACATTGATAAGTGGCGAAGAAGTTGGTGCACTGCCTTTAAAATCTGTGGTGACAATGTGTACAAACAAGATTTTTGCGGTCAGATGCAGAAAGAACAACTGGCGAAGAACTTGCAGCTAGTGAACGTCGTGCATCATAAGCCATGGAGTTTGAAGAAGGCTCACAAGCTCGAATGACAGCTTTATGATTCTCCTCCTAAGCAACAAGGGCATACACTTTCATGACAGCTTTATGACAGCTTTGTGAAAACCTTCGTTGAGGTCAGAGATGAATGGATAGATTAAATCCTTCTCTCTTTATTGGAAGACTTTTGCAAAATTGATAGATCCTTCTCTCTTTTTTGGCACTAATAAACATTACGTTCCTTGCTCTATATGTTATAGAGCAAAACAAACTAGACATAGTTTTCCATTGAGTTCTACAAATGCTACTGCATTGTTTCAACTAATTCATTGTGATGTTTGAGGACCTTATCGAACACCATCTTCTAGTGGTGCATTTTATTTTTTGACTATAGTTGATGATTATTCCCGACCAATAGGTAAAGCAGTCCAAGGGCCAAATTGTAACTGCATCTGCTGAAGTAAAGTTGCAATAACATCGTAACCACTCATATCTTGAAGCTTCGCAACCTCAGGAGAAACATTAAGACGAGCATGTTCTTCGGAGTTAGACATATTGTAAAATCAGGTACAGATCAGCAGCAGGTACAGTAACCGGCGACAGATCAAATCGCCAGGACACACCTGCGCGTTGAACTAGCGGTGGCGCGTGAAGGCTGGAGAGCTCTGGTCGTGCGGCGGAACCAATTGGCATTGTCGGCAGCGTGAAGCAGCGTCAGCGTCGGTGGCGTAGATAAGTCCCCTAGTGGAGAAGCGGCAGCGACGGCGCGTGGCACGGAGCAGCGGTGGCACGTGTGGTGATCCGGCTGTGGCGGGAGCTCGGAAGGCAGCGGAAATTTTTCTATTTAAGGTTTCAGGATTTTAGGCTCTGATACCATGTAAAAAATAAGGGTAATAATTGTGTGTCTGTATTCATGAATTCAGAATACATTATATAGTAGTACAGAATACCTATACAATCTAAGAAAAGATAATAGAATACAATTACATCTACCAGTATTATGGTAAGAATATTCTAATTCATTAACAAATGGTAAACGAAGGTAGCTGGGATAAGTTGGAGTCTGAAAAGCACATAAGAAAATTTGAAGCAAGATATGCCTTGGAGAAATACGTTCTTGAGAATATGGAAAGATTCACTACAATAAAAACGGTTATTAGGACCCTTATCTAGGGATGCTTTGATAAAAAAAAATATCCTAATAAATGTATATTACGATACTTATATATTAAACGTTCCAATTTTGTGTGACACATATTGAAAGCGTACCAATGTATATGTGTGTATGATTAGGACATTATAAAAGCGACCGAATATAAAAATTATTATGACATTTATAAACGTCCTTATAGATATATATTAGGACTCTGATAAATTAAAAGTCTCAATACATACATATATATATACATACATATATATATACATACATATATATATACATACATATATATATACATACATATATATATACATACATATATATATATATATATATATTGGGACATTACAAAGTGACCAATATAAAAACTATTGAGACATTTATAAGCATCCTAATAGATGTGTATTAGGACACTTATAAATTATACGTCTCAATTATGAAAGGAAGACATTACATTGTGCAATTATCAAAAATTCATCTAAATATCAAAAAAATCAGAATTTTTCATTTTGTTTTTCCTTTCATCTTTTGTTGCAACCGCCCCTGATCGAAAATTGTCATTGATCGGAAATCGCTGCTCAGTAGAGCTTCTGCGTCGAAGGAGCAACGACGGTGCATTCACAGTGAGTCCTCACTGCCCGCTCTGCCAATTTGCGTTCACAATCCATTAGACATCACTGAGAGATGGCTAGGGCCCGACTAAAAACTGCAGCGGCGGTGCTACTAGTGAGGTGACGGTCAAATTGGAGACGCTAGGGCTCTCTTGACCAAATCCCCTTCCATCGGAATCCTAACTAGCGAGTTCGTCCTCGCTAAGCGCCTCATGTTCCAATGGAACCTCCTTCTAACACTGTCTTTAATAGAGCTTTCTCTACTAGTAAATAGAGATGCATTTTTTGTGACATTAAATCAAGTGTCACTATAGTCACTTTAAATGTCACTGAATTTTAGTTATATGTGCATATGTTGCTAAAGAAAATTACAACATCAGTCTATGATACGAATTTAGTGACATTTCTAAATATTATGAAATTTATTGCATCTTATGCTATGAATAAATTTATAAAACTTTAAAATGTGTATAGATTTTTTTTATCAAGGTATATAGATTAAAATATCATGATTAATCAGGCTGCAGCCTTGAATTAATCGTGAAATTTGATTGTTTATGTGGAACATCATATTGATCTGGATTTATATCTCACAAATATTGAGATTATATTAATTGTAAATGTATTGATAATGAAACTTTATATATATATATATATATATATATATATATATATATATATATAGCAAAGTGTTGGGAAATACCGTATTTCCATAGGCATATAGAAAGACAGGGTTAAATTAAAATTATAGAAAGATAAAAGGTTTTAGTTGTGATATTAAAAATTCATTATGTAACGTATAGTAGTTAGAGTCCGTCTCTTGAAATACGGTCTTTCCATAAGTCATGAAAAAACCAAGGTTTAAAGTACAAATTAGAAGAAATAAAGATAAATTTTTGGGTTGCATGAATCAGGTTATAAACTTTATAACTACTACACGTTGTATAATAAATTTTTAATATTGCAACTAACACCTTTAACCTTTTATAATTTTGATTAAACCCTGTCTTTCCATAACCCTATGGAAAGACGGTCTTTCCCAAGACTTTGCCTTAGTTCAAGAACAGTTATTACATTTTAAAAAAATGAAGATAAAATTTTCGGATTGCATGAATTGGGTTATAAACTTTAGGCAAAGTCTTGGGAAAGATGGTCTTTCCATAGGTTTATGGAAAGACGGAGTTTAATTAGAATAATAAAAGGTAAAAGGTCTTAGTTGCAATATTAAAATTTTAGTATGCAACATGTAGTAGTTATAAAACCTATAACCCGGTTCATGCAACCCGAAAATTTTATCTTCATTTCTTCTAATTTACACTTTAAACCTTGGTCTTTCCATGACTTATGGAATGACCGTTTTTCAAGAGACGAACTCTAAATTTTATATCTAATACATGTTACATAATAAATATTTAATATTTCAACTAATACATTTTACCTTTTATTATCTAATTAAATTTCCTCGTTCCATAAGCCTATGGAAAAATAATTTTTCCCAAAACTTTGTCTTTCATTAAAAATAAGGAAATAGTAAAAAATGTAAATTTTTTATTTAGACCGACAAAATTAAAGAGTACAAACCTTTGATTGAAACTAAGAGATGTATGGCAGAAACACCGTACACGGTGAATCACCCAATCTTTCAACTTTGATTTTAGAATGATTAAAAGAGCTATCAAACAAACTTTGGAATTAGATTTGTATTTTAAAACAACTTAATCTTTCAACTTTCATTTTAGAACGATTAAAAGAGCTATCAATCAAACTTTGGAATTGGATTGATGATTAAATATCTTAAAACAAAGACTTGACTTTGCATATATGATATCACTAAGAAAAACTAAACGATATTGTTGGTAAATTTCATCGAAATTTGGATGAACATCACAACCAGTTGACAAACATAGCTTCCTTGACCAAGACCACAAAAACTCATCCATTATACAATTCAAGTTGTGCTGTTTAAAAAGCCATACAAATACACAAATTACAATCAAGATAAAGATATAAACAGATACGTTTGTGTATGTATTATTTCATTCAGACTGATTAGATATCTTTGTATCCATTTTTCACCATCACAATGGGTGCAACTGGGAAGGACGCCGGTCCAGCCATCGGAATCGACCTCGGCACAACCTACTCATGTGTCGGATACTGGAAAAACGGTCGGGTTGAAATCATTCAAAACGACCAGGGCAATCGAACAACTCCGTCATACGTTGCGTTTACTGACAGCGAACGTTTGATCGGTGAAGCTGCTTACAATCAGGTCGCCCTGAACCCCATCAACACCGTTTTCGGTAATTTCACTTTGATTGCTTTCATTTTTCAATGTTTGTTTCTGGATCCTGGATTTCTTGATCCTGGTTTTCTTACACGCGTGACAGATGCTAAGAGATTGATAGGGAGGAAATTTAGCGATGACATAGTGCAAAGTGACATGAAACTCTGGCCATTCAAGGTCATTTCTGGTACTAATGACAGACCAATGATCTCCATCTCCTACAAAGGTGAGAAGAAGGAGTTTGCTGCTGAGGAGATCTCTTCCATGGTTCTAACGAAAATGAAACAGATTGCCGAGGCTTTCATAGGGTCCGAGGTGAAGGGCGCGGTTGTGACTGTGCCGGCCTATTTCGACCACTCACAACGTCAGGCGACAATGGATGCCGGAGAAATCGCAGGCATTAACATTCTGCGTCTGATAACGGAGCCAACTGCTGCTGCCGTTGCTTACGGCCTCGACAATGCAAACAGCTTCACTGGGAAGAGGAATGTTCTTGTGTTTGACCTCGGCGGAGGTACTTTTGATATCTCACTTCTTGCAATAAAAAATGGTAACATGGAAGTTAAGGCCACCTGTGGAGACACTCACCTCGGAGGGGAGGACTTCGACAACAGAATGGTGAACCATTACATCAAGGAGTTCAAGGCAAAGCACAATAAGGACATCAGTGGAAACCCTAAGTCACTGAGGAGGCTAAGAACAGCTTGTGAGAAGGCCAAGAGGATACTTTCCTCTGCAACTGAGACGAGGATCGAGATTGATGCCTTGTTCGAAGGCATTGACTTCTCAACAGCAATTACTCGGCCCAAATTCGAGGAAATGAACCTGGATTTGTTCCTCAAGTGCATCGAGACTGTTAATACGTGCCTGATGGATGCCCAGATGAACAAGAATGCTGTAGATGATGTGGTCCTGGTGGGCGGCTCAAGCCGGATTCCAAAAGTTCAGCAGTTGCTACAAGATCTTCTAAACGGAAAGGAGCTTTGCAGAAACATCAATCCTGATGAAGCCGTTGCTTATGGCGCAGCCGTTCAAGCCGCCCTTCTGAGCGGACAGAAGGACGAGAAAATTCAAGATCTTGTCCTGATGGAGGTCACTCCATTATCTCTTGGTGTTGAAACTGTAGGAGAAGTGATGAATGTTTTGATACCTAAGAACACCCCAATCCCCACCAAAAAAGTTCTCGGCTTCACAACCGTGAACGACAACTCCAGTAGCATTTCCATAAAAGTGTTCGAGGGGGAGAGAGCTAAATCAACCGACAACAAATTGCTGGGTGAATTTGTTCTTACAGGTGTTCAGTTAGCTCCAAGAGGAGTCCCGAAGATCGACGAGACCTTCGAACTGGAAGCCAACGGCCTTCTGAAAGTGACCGCGAAGGACACATTCACAGGCAAAGAGAACAGCATCACCATCAAGAGCGGAAGGCTGTCAAAGGAGGAGATTGAGAAGATGATCGCAGAAGCTAACAAGTTTAAGGAGGAGGATGAAATGCACAAAAAGAAGAATGATGCGAGATTTTCTTATGGCCAATATGTTTATCAGATGAGGGAAGCTATTGACTCCTTGTCTTCTCCCACTGAAAAGAAGAAGGTTGAAGATGCAGTTAAGAAGGCCTGCCAGTGGTTGGATGCGCAGAATCAACTGGCTGAGGTTCATGAATATGATGAGAAGATGAAGGAACTGGTGCGCGTTTGGAAACCTTATTCTGATCCTTCTGCCGGAGAGAGCAGTAGCGGCGGTGCGACGCCGTTCAGGAGATTCGCCAGTTTGTTTGCCCGGAGACGCGGTCAGTGATGGTTGATGGAGCTGCACTCTCATCTTTTTACTCTTTTTTTTTCCTTTTTTCGAGAAATTAAGCAAATATGTATGATTGTTTGTAAACACAGCAACTGTGACTTTTATCAAGATGAAAATGTGTTGTTACTCCGCTACAAAAAATACTTCAGCAGTGACTTTTGTTTTACTTTTTTGAAAGTCGGTAGCGACATTTATTTTGAATATTTATAATGTTTAAAAGTGTCACAAAATATTTTGGGACGTCTATGTGCCATGTCACTGAACTTATGACACCTTTATGTGCCGGTAAATTCGTGACATTAAAAGGTGTAGTTTTTATTTTGACATAGAAAGCGTCATAGTATATGTTATTACTTGACCAACCGTCACAAAACAACTGCTCCCTACTACTACCGACATATATACTCCAACTCGAACTGAGTATTAGAGGGCTTCCAGATAATCTTACCACGCTCCTGATCACCTGATGACATAGGTATTTTAATTCTCACTATGGTATTTGCGAAGAAGATAGCCCTAACTAGGCGCGTATACCGTATCCCTGGATATGATTCATCATTGTATCCAAGGTTAAAATGTGTATATGTAGAAAGTGGAAGGTAGAGAATTATACGCCTAAATACTAATAGGAATTTATTAATTTTTACTGAAGGTGGCTGAAGCCGGATTCCTAAAGTTCAGCAATTGCTACCAGATTTGCTAAACGGGAACGGAGCTTTGCAGAAACATCAATCCTGATGAAGCCGTTGCTTATGGCGCAGCCGTTCAAGCCGCCATCTTGAGCGGACAGAAGGACGAGAAGATCTAGAGTCATATTGGAGTTTTCTACTTTTACAGGGTCATATTAGCACTTTCGACCAAAATATAAGGTGATATGAGCACTTAACTCTTAATTTTATTACAAATAACAATGCAAATTACGTTGTTTGTGTTTTATTTCCAATATGTTTGATATTGGTAAAAGTTTAAAATATTTTCTTAAATTAGATTGCTTGGCTTGTGATATTTTTTTGAGCCTTACAAAAAAAATTAAAATCGTAACTTTATTTTATTTACTATAACTTATTTATTATAGTTCTTAATTTGATGTTATATTACTTTATTAATATGATTAGAGGATATTTAATTTTCTAAAATTAAGATTATACAATAGAAAATTTTAATTATTTGTAATTTTTTATGAGCAAAAATTATTATATTTTATACTTGGTGGTATTCTACCATACTGTACCGATACCAACCAAATTTTATGTATACTGATGTGTTGGTGTGTGAACAATTTTGTACGGTATTGATTCTTAAAAAGAATATACCAACATTGTTGATATGATAGTTGTATTAGAAAAAAGTAATTGTAACCGTACCGAATCCACCCTAATATATCACTATGCTCTACAATCTTCCCTCACTAAGATTTTTCTAGTTGAAGATGTTCAAGATCTTCGTTCTCTCTAAAGTCTAAACATATATCATGTGACTGTCAATTACAAAATCGTTTTATGGTAAGATATAAAACTAATTAGATATTGTGGTGTCATAATATAGGAACTAGTCAAATTCAAGGTTGAAATATTATTAATATTTTCTCGGAGTAAATTACTGAAAAAGGCGCACTAAAATTCAGGGGCTATATAGCAAAATTTTGAAAAATATAAAACCCTCCCCTTTCGTATTGGGATTGCTAAGTCTACCACAACTAACATTAGTATGATATTATCTACTTTGAGCCAAGCTCGCACGATCTTATTGGGTCCAATCCCAAAAGACATCATACTAATGTGGAGAGACTCTAACTTATATAGTGAACAATCATTCTCTCAACTTCCAATGTGGGACTTGAGTTGAACACACCCAACAATCTCCCCTTCAAACCAAGGACCACACAACGGTGTCCTTCATCTTAGCGGACCATCTTGCACCACCGCGACACCTACGGGACACGTCACCTTGGTCAGGCAAACTTTCAGCACAAGGGCACAGCTGAGGGTCTCCACACTGGCCATGGGCACATACGCAGTCCCCGTCCCGAGCACAACCATGGCTCTGATACCACTAGTTGGGACTGCTAAGCCTACCACAACCAACCAGGGCGTGCTAGCACCACCCCTAGGATCCAGCGGCCCGGAATTTAGGCCTAGAGCCACCGAATTCTGCCCCCCCTTGAGCCATCGGCGGCCCATAATTTGGCTCTAGTTTGCAGCGGCGGGCGTCCTAGAGAAGAGGAAACCTTGGTTTTATTAAAATTTTATAACTAAACAAAATGATGTCGTTTTGGCTTAAGTGAAACGACATCGTTTTGTTAATGTACAACCAAAAAAAATGGGGCCAATTGTGCTGAAACCCAATTGGCCCAAATAAGTTAAAACCTATTCTGCGAAAGGCTTCAAATTGTTCCCATAAAGCATTTGTGTTGATCTTGAAACTCAAATCAGATTTCATCTAGAAGACTTTGGAGATGGTAGGTTTAGGCGGAGCTTTGGGCCACAGTATTAATCCATCATCATACCATATTTGTCATACGGATTTCTGGAATGGATCGGCTTTGTGAATAAAGCCAAGTACATGTATCCCTAACTGATTTCTCTAGGATCATCAGGTTAGGCTTTTTCCTTTCATTATTAGATTGTTTCTCTGTTTCCATAGGTTCCAATAGACTATAAATGGAAGTATTCTGACAATATTTGTGCGGATAAAACCCAATTGGGCCTATTATTATTATATGAATATAATTCTTCTTGTGTGCTGTCTTCCTCCCATTTTCACCAAAACGAACAGCCGAGTCGACTGTCGTCCATCCGCCGCCATCTGTTCGCCTGCCGCCGTCCCCTTTCTCACTATTGCTGTATTTAGCGTTGCAAAAAAAATTGCCTCTTTTCAGCCCCCCCAATATATCATCCTGGTTCTGCCACTGCAACCAACATTAGTATGATATTGTCCGCTTTGGACCAAGCCAGCACTATTTTATTAGGTCCGATGGTGAGACTCTAACTTGTATAGTGAAAAATCAAACTTTCAACTTACAATGTGGGACTTGAGTTGAACACGCCCAACATCTCTCGCCTTTCACTAGTGCTTCCACCGGATTTTGCCATCGTTGTTATCATGTAGCTGCCTCTCTCTATTGGTGCTGTCGGATTTCACCATTGGTAATGTCATCAGATTGCCTCTCTCCACTGCTGCGATTAGAATTCGTCTTTGTCGGGTTTTCCAAGATTATGTAGGCGATACCATTGAGTTTTCTAGGTGAGGCAGAGATGATTGTTAGGATAAATCATATTACTGATTAGATTACTGATTATTAGAGTTCTTTCCTTATTACACATCTATTTTACTCTTTATATATTCCGTTTTCAATAATACAACTTCTTACTGCGAACCATTATATCATGGTATCAGAACCTCAATCCTGAGACCCTAAATTGTCCTTACTCATAAAAACCATCGCCGTCACCGCCCTCCCTTCTCTGTCTGCCACCGCCATGCTAGACACTACTGCAGCCGCCACCGAGTAGTCAGCGTTGTTGCCGCTTTCTATCTCCAACACCGATAACATCCATCACCGTAATCTCCTCAGAGGCATCATATCTCCGACCATTCCTCTTAGTCCCTGTAATTATCTCCAGTACTTCAGCGTCATTTATTTGCTCTGTGGCATTTTTCCCTCGATGCAAGCGTCATCAGCTTCAGAACCCTTGTCGACATCATCAACTTCAGAACCCTCACCGGCAGCGTCATCCCGGTGAGATCCACACACCCTTTTGTCTCCAGCACGTGTCTTCACGCGCCCATCGTCTTGATCAGTAAGCCAGTTTCACCGCGTGTGGTCTCATAGGCGCACATTGTTTGGGCCGATTGTCGCATGTTTATTTGGGCCGATTGTCAGCTCCTCTTATGGTTTATTTGGTGCCTTTATCTCGGGAAGATTGTTCCACTAATTGGATTACGGACAAAGCTTTGTTTTAGGTCAGTTTGAATGGTTCCAACTATCATCCTTGGTCAAATTAGTGGATCATTGATTTCGGTGCTACATCTCATATCACTGCTCATACCAGTTATCTTGACGAGGTACAATGTTATCGTGGTTCTAATGTTATTCTTGCTGTAAATGGTGAATCATTATCTGTTTCTCACATTGGTCAATGTCATTTCTCTGATTTCTTTGTTAATGATGTTCTTATGGTTCCTAAGATTACTAGAAGCTTATTGTCCATTAGTAAGCTTACTCATGATTTACCTGCCTGTGTTATATTTGATGCCAACACGTTTCCCATTGAGCACAAGCATACAGGGATGATAATTGGTAAAGGTCGTCATAGTTTAGGTCTTTATTTTCTTGAGACTGGGGATTCCAGCTTTTTAGGTGAATTACACTCTAGAAAGCTTCATGCTTCTTTTGAGCAGTGGCACTCTCGCCTCAATCATATGTCTCATGATACTGTTCAGTTATTGAATTGACCGGGCCTTATTTCTGTCACTTCTGCTATGACTACATCTGTTAGGTTCTCTCCTTGTCAGATGGCAAAGAGTAGCCATTTGCCTTTTTTCCACTAGTGACAAGCGCGCTACTGGTCTGTTGGATAAAGTACATTGTGATTTGTGGGAACTGACCCATGTTTTATCTGCCGATGGTTTCTCTTATTATGCCATTTTCATTGATGATTTTTTGCGATTCACATGGTTTCTCCCAATACGGCGTAAGTCAGATTTCTATGACACATTTATCCAGTTTTAGAAATTCGTTGAGACCCTTTCTTTTGCTAGGGTTAAAAAATTTTAGACCGATGGTGGCACAGAGTTTGCTAATCATCGACTTCAGACTCACTCCATATCATGTGGCATTCATCATCAGATGTCCCCACTCTAACACCTGCTCAAAATGGCCGAGCTGAGCAAAAGCATCGTCACATCACAGAGACTGGTCTTGCCATATTTTTTCACTCTTCTGTGCCGCACTGTTATTGGGTGGAAGCTTTCTTCTCTACCATTTACATTATTAACCATCTGCCTAGTTCAGTTCTTAGTGGCAAATCACCTTTTGAGGTTATTTTTGGTCATGTGTCTGACTATACCCTCTTTCACCCATTTGGTTGTCGTGCATTTCCATGTCTGTGTGCCACTGCTACTGATAAGTTTGTACCGCGATCTATTGCGTGTGTTTTTATTAGCTACAACCCTCGTCACAAGGGCTTCCAGTGTCTCGACCCAACTTCTGGGCGTGTCTATGTCTCTCGCCACGTTCATTTTGATGAAACTTTATTCCCTTATGTCTCATCTTCCGTGGACAGTCGTTCTATTTTGGATCTGGAGATTTCATCATTTTTATAGAGCTTTTACTTCATTGATCGAGTCCACCACGCCTGTGCCTGTTCCAGCCGCTCATCCTTTATCACTATGCTCCATCTGGACGGCCGACTCAGACCCAGCTCCTCAGCAGATGGCCACCGCATCTCAGTCGTTGGCCAACACGCCTCAGCCTCCACATCTCAGCCAGTCTCTGCTGTCTTTTCTCCGGTAACTTTCGACGGCCACTCTGCGGTCAGCTTTGCTCGATCTTCTTTGGCATCGTCAGCTGGTTCAACTCCTTCAGCTTCACTGCCACAACTTTGTACCCATCGGATGGCCACTCAGTCTTCTACTGGTCCATTTAGTGTCAGGATTATTCGAATATTATTGCTCATGGTCTCACTGCTGCACTCATTTCTAAAACAGAGCCCCCTGATTATCGCTCTTCCCTTCAGGATCCAGCCTGGGTTTCAGCCATGGATGATGAAATGGCCGCTCTTCGTGGTTAGCACACTTGGGATCTGGTGTCTCGACCTTCGGTCTTTAGGCTCAAGTATCAACCAGATGACACTATTGAGTGTCTCAAAGCTAAACTCGTGGATCAGGGTTTCTTGCAGATTCCAGGTTTTGATTTTGACCACACTTTGAGTTCTGTGGTCAAAGCCTCCACTGTTCGGACGGTCCTCGCCATAGCCACCATGCGTTCCTGGCCACTTCATCAGTTGGACGTCAAGAACGCTTTCCTTAATGGTTTTCTTGATGATCCAATCTACATGAAGCAGTCTGTTGGATATCAGGATTCTGCTCATCCAGACTATGTTGTTGCTTGCGAAAGGCCATTTATGGTCTTAAGCAGGCTCCTCGGTCTTGGTTCCAGCGCTTCAGCAGTTATCTGACATAGCTTGGTTTTCAGTGCAGCTCAGACGATACTTCTTTATTTGTCCTCTCAAGAAGGTTGTTGTTACTTTATCTACTTGTGTATGTGGACGACATCATTCTTACAGGAAATGACTCAACTCTTCTTTGCCAGTTCATTGATCGAACACACAGAGAGTTTGCGATCAAGGATCTTGGTGATCTTCATTACTTTCTTGGTCTTGAAGTTTTGGCTACCTCCTCAGGGTTACTTCTTGGCCAAGCAAAGTATGCTCATTATATTTTGACTCGGGCTGGATGTCTGATGTGACACCTATTTCTACGCCATTTGTTTCTAGTTCTCAACTTCACAGCTATACCAGTCCTCCGTTTCGGGATCCTACAATTTATCGTTCTCTTGTTGGTGCTCTCTAGTATCTCACACTTGTCTGAATTTGGCATTCTCGGTCAACATGGTGAGCCAGTATCTTCAGGATCCCCGAGATAATCATTTCGCTGCAGTGACACGGATTTTGCGGTATGTTCGTGGCACTCTTCATTTTGGTCTTAGCTTTTGTGCTGCTAGTACTCCTGAGGTGTTAGGATACTCTGATGCTGACTAGGCCCGTTGTCTGGAGACTCTTCGGTCCATTTACGGTTATGCGGTTTATCTTGGTGGGAATCTTGTTTCTTGGAGTGCCAAGAAACAACCCACTGTTTCTCGCTCCAGCACTAAGTCTGAATACCGTGCTCTCGCCAACAGTGCTTCAGAGGTGGTTTGGCTCACTCATTTGCTTCGTGATCTTTGGGTTCTGCTTTCTGGTTCTCCATTGCTGTTATGTGACAATAGCAGTGCTATCTTTTTTGCTCAGAATTCGGTGGCGCACAAGCAGGAGAAACATATCAACATTGACTATCATTTTGTTCGTGAGTTGGTGAAATCTGGAAAGCTGCGCGTTGCTCATGTTCCGATTTCTCTTCAGATTGCGGACATCTTCACCGAGGGGCTCTCTCGTCCGCTGTTTGAGTATTTCAGGTCCAAGCTTTGCGTCGACGAGCATCCGACGCTTCGCTCGAGGGGGGTGTTAGGATAAATCAGATTACTGATTAGATTACTGATTTATTATGATTAGAGTTATTTCCTTATTACACTTCTATTGTACTCTTTATATATTCCATCATCAATAATACAATTCTTTACTGCAAATCATTCTATCAATGAGGATGGGAGAGGACGGTGAGGAGGATGGAGAAAAGGATGCAGAAGTAGGTGACAATTACATAAAAGATCTGTGAATGCATGGCAAGCTGGTAGACGACGAAGACAATTTTTGGTGGTGAAAACGATTGGCGAAAACGGGTTTCAGATCCAGATAACCACGCCGAGGATGAATTGAATTTAGTCACTGAGGGTTTTAAAATAAGCCAGATTTACAATAACATTTTTCCTTAAAACTCACCTCTACACATAATAACACATTCAATAAGATTATTTTTAAAAAGATCAAATAAAAACTAAACATGTCAAATTGAAATAGTTAAACATCAAATAAAAATACTAAATATATACGTATAAATTACATAAAATATACTATACACAAAAAAACAAAAAAACTTATAAAATAAGTACTATTTATCAATCTGACGCGGATGATAATGATTCTGGCCGGCTCATATTTGTATCACTTGAATTCTTGCAATATGTTAGCATGAAAATTGGATTCTGGGGATCTTTTGCTAGAAGCTAGAATACGCCTACCTTCAAAATGGACATCATTGTTTACCAATATCCCTTTGGAGGTTACAAGTCGCCATCCAGAATTCCACATTCGCATTTGTTTGAAAATTTTGGGTTACGCTACCACTACAAAAATACATGGAAGGAGTTAATCAGGCCAAGCAGGGCGACGTGTTTCTGACAAAATGATTAAAAATCTACACACACAAAAAGAAAGACTTAGACTTTGGATATCACTAAGAAAAGCTTTTTAATATTGTTTGTAAATATCGTAGAAATTTGAAAAAAGTGCTTTTATAATCCTACCTAGATGACATAAATGTCAATATAACCTTTCAATATTTAAAAGTGTTAATATAACCCTATATAGTTAGTGAAAAAGCCAATATAACCCTATAAATTTTAAGGATGTGCTGATATAACCCAACAAACATTAGAAATGTACTAATATAACCCTACAAACATTAGGAATGTGCTGATATAACCCAATAAGATTGCATAATATACTAATATAACCCTATATAATTTTAACGAACTATGGCGTCCCGGCTAACTATGAGGGTAAAATTGTCCACCCAATTTCAGAGTTAGTCCAAAGGATATTTTGGTCAATTTACATAGAGTCAACGCTGAAAAATTGAGGTTAATGCTGGAAATGGGGTCTGGGGGTTATATTGGCACTTTCATTAACTAGTTAGGATTATATTTGCACTAAAAATTATCATGGGTTATATTGACACTTACTCAAGTTAATAGGGTTATATTGACACTTATCGCTAGAAATTTTTATCGAATATCAAAAGCAGTTTAAAAAAACCAAATCCCAAAGACAGCATTATATAACACACAGTTCCCTCTGCATTATCATCCAGCATTCTTAACTCTCTAATCTTTCTTCTTCGAGATCTTCCATTCATTTTGCATCATCAGAATGGGTGCAACTGAGAAGGGAGCTGCCGGTCCGGCCATCGGAATCGACCTCGGAACAACCTACTCTTGCGTGGCGTACCGTACGAAAGGTCGAGTTGAGATCATACCGAATGACCAAGGCAACAGAACCACCCCTTCTTACGTTGCTTTCACTTACAACGAGCGTCTCATCGGGGACGCCGCTTTCAACCAGGTCGCGTTAAACCCCACCAACACCGTCTTTGGTAACTCACTTCTAGCCTATCTGCTTTGTGTTCATCTTATCTCCAATTCAGCTCAATTCAGTTTAGTTTAGCAGAATTTTGAACAGATGAAATCTAGCATGATTCAGTCTTATCCTACTTTTCAACATGCTTATTTTTAGTTCAATTCCCAGAAGTTCGGGAGAATGGGACCTAAATTTAGAGTAGAGTGAGTTTTAGTTGATGCTAGAATTTGTTTTCCATTGTGCAGATGCGAAGAGGTTGATTGGTAGGAAATTTAGCGACGAGATAGTGCAAAATGACGTGAAATTGTGGCCATTTCAAGTCGTATCTGGTAGAGAAGATAGGCCAATGATATCTGTCAACTACAAAGGAGAGAAAAAACAATTCGCTGCTGAGGAGATCTCTTCCATGGTTCTGACCAAGATGAAGCAGATTGCTGAGGCCTACATAGGCACGGAGGTGAAGGATGCAGTTGTGACAGTTCCGGCCTATTTCGACCATTCGCAGCGTCAGGCAACAATGGATGCCGGACAAATCGCAGGCATTAACATACTGCGTCTGATAACGGAGCCAACTGCCGCCGCCATCGCTTACGGCCTCGACAAAGCAAACAGCTTCTCGGGGAAGAGGAACGTTCTTGTGTTTGATCTCGGCGGAGGTACTTTTGATGTCTCACTTCTTGCAATCAAAAACGGTAACATGGAGGTTAAGGCCACTTCTGGAGACACTCACCTCGGAGGAGAGGACTTCGACAACAGAATGGTGACCCATTACATCAAGGAGTTCAAGGAGAAGCACAACAAGGATATAACCACAAACCCCAAATCACTCAGGAGGCTAAGAACAGCTTGTGAGAGAGCTAAGAGGATACTATCCTCAGCTGCTGAGACGAGGATCGAGATTGACGCCTTGTTCGAAGGAATCGACTTCTCAACAACATTAACTCGTCCCAAATTCGAGGAACTGAACTTGGATTTATTCCTCAAGTGCGTTGAGACCGTTAGTATGTGTTTGATGGACGCTCAGATGAACAAGAATGCTCTAGACGATGTGGTTCTGGTTGGCGGCTCGAGTAGGATTCCAAAAGTTCAGCAATTGCTACAAGACCTGCTAAACGGAAAGGAGCTTTGCAGAAACATTAATCCTGATGAAGCTGTTGCTTTCGGCGCAGCTGTTCAAGCCGCCATCTTGAGCGGACAGAAGGACGAGAAGATGCAGGATCTTGTTCTGGTTGAGGTTACTCCATTATCTCTCGGTGTTGAAACTGTTGGAGAAGTCATGAGTGTTTTGATCCCAAAGAACACTACAATCCCCACCAGAAAAGTTCAGAAATTCTCCACTGGCAGCGATAACTCGACTAGCGTGATATTTACGGTTTTCGAGGGAGAAAGAGCGAAATCCCGACAGAATAAACTGTTGGGTGAATTCGTTCTGACCGGTATAAATTCACTTCAATTCATCTATAACCTTTGATACAAGGATAACCTTTCTTACAAGAAAACAATTTCACCTATTTCCTTCCAAACAGGCATCGAAGTGGCCCTCAGGGGAATCCCGAAGCTCGACGTGACCTTCGAACTGGAAGCCAATGGCCTTCTGAAAGTCACCGCGAAAGACAGAGTTACAGGCAAAGAGAACGACATCACGATCAAAAGCGGGAGATTTTCGAACCAAGAAATTGAGATGATGATTGCGGAGGCAAACAAGTTTAAGGAGGATGATGAAATGCACAAGAAGAAGAACAAAGCAAACAGTGGTTTTGTGCAGTATGTTTATCAGATGAGAGAAGCTGTAAACGACAACACTTTGTCCTCCACTGAAAAAAGGAAGGTTGAAGAAGCGGTGAAGAAAGCTTGTCAGTGGTTGGATGCGAACAAAAAGCTACACGAGGTTCATGAATACGAGGAGAAGATGAAGGAACTGGTGCGCGTCTGGAAACCGAATTCTGATCGTTCCGCCGGAGATAGCGGTGGCGCTACGCCGTTCAGAAGATTCATGAATCTTTTTGGCCGGGGACGCGGTCAATGAGGTGGACATTTGATCTTTTATACTTATTCCTTTGAACTTTGAAGGATTTTAATGAATATATTCTGCTACTGCCGGTCTGTCCCACACCAACATGTAATTTTACTATTTGATAGGTCAACATGTATTTGAATAGATATATAAATAATAATATTATCATACTTGATATTGTTGGATTTGGTGAACGTCGTTCCTATCACCAAGAAAACTGCAAACTAGCACACAGATTTGATTAGTATAGTAGAAGCAGGTCGTATCCACAGAGAACGGTATAATTTCTATCAAATTTAAACTACCAACAGGGTTTGGTTTAGCAACCACGCCTATGATTTGAGATTTGTTTAATAAACTAATGAATTACTAAGCTAAAAATAGGGCCAAAATAATGCAGAAAAATGCAGAGATAAATTACGAACAAATATATGGATAACAAAGGATCGGCATAAGTTAATCTTTGGTTCATTCCTTGATCATCGACTACTCACAAGTCATTTAACCCCCATGAATTAATTGGTTATAAGCAGGAACCGTATTTGCTATTTCCCCTAAATTCCCCTTAAAATTCCGCTCGCGAGCAAGTATTTGCTAAACCCGCGATCTTCCTAATTAAGATATTCCTAGCAAGTATTTGCTAAACTAGTTATATCTTAACGATCTTAAGACCTAGGGAACCCAATTTAGACAACAAGCACGTATTTGCATGCAGTTTATCCAATTAATTGTTTATCATCCTGTTATTACAGTCATAATTGTTATCTGTTTTTCACAGGAGGTGCTACTTAATTAGCCCTAGCCTAACAAGATTGAGGTGATCAAACTCAAACAATCAAGCATAGATTTTAGGCATAAACAATTAAAAACTCATAGGATTAAATTTCTGAAAACCCGAAGCCTCACAATTCATGAACCATCGAATTAACCTAGTCGATTAAGAATCTAGCTACTCATGATTAAATTAAATAGAACAAACAATTCAAAATTAAACATGTTGACAATCGAAAAGATAATAAGAAGAAAGAAAAATTACCAATGAATAATTACTTGGATTCAAAAGAAAAAAAATGCTTGTTGTTGTCCAGCTCCTTAATTCGCCCAGAAAACAATGAAGACAAAAAAGAAAAGTTTTTCTCCTTTTTTTCTCCCCTCCCTTTTCCTTCCTTCTGCCTCAAACCAAACGAAACCAAGAATTATTCCCTCTTCTTTAATCGTGAATAACACACGATTATTTATACTAAAAATAAAACTCAAATCCTAACTAATTTTGAAAAATTAGAATCCTTATCCAAAAAGAATTATTCTTCCATTTAATTTCAGCCTAATTACAATTAAATTCTAACTTGGAATAAATAATTAATCCAAGTCTTGGGCTTCATGGTTTCTCTTCGGCCCAATCACAGTGCTGAATTTTTGGCCTTCTTTTCTTCTGGACTGCAACTCTGTAAACTCCCTAACGAGGGATCGGGATCGTTACCTCATTAAAAACTCTTTCGGGAAAAAAGAGTATAACAATCCCCCTTTCATCAGCTTCACCTTAACCGGGTCGACTTCACGGAGCAACTTAGTGATCGTTAAACGAAGCACAACTCTGCCACACGAAAGATTCCGGCTAAGGATCAGCTAGAACAGCATCATAGTGCTCCAAAACACGGCTACTCTGCTCCGCTACAGCTTTGCTCCAAAAATAGTGATCTATCAACAAAATAAATCAATTAAGTACCAAAAATCACATAAAAGAGCACTAAATTCCTTCAAGAATGAACAACTAAATATCACACATCAAATCCTCACACTTGAGTCATACTTGCCCTCAAGTATGAGATGAGCAATTTCAAAGCAGGTTGTTCATTCAAAATCTCATCCCCAAACTGACTCTGACTCAACCGAAAAGAGAAAATAAAAATAACATACCAACTATATACATGACACACCTAAGACTCTATTACCCGGACTTTGGTCAAACAATTCAGCATTAAGTTTTCATTTCATTGCTCATCAACAAACTCCCAAAACATGATCAAGTCCCCTTTCGTAAACAAAGTGCATCATCCCCCCTCGAGCCCTCACTTCAATCCCCCTCTACCGCGGTCAAACTTGCATATCAACTGATCAAAAATAGATATGTAAGAACTTCCTCACAGATTTTCACTCAAGCACTCAATAAGTAAGGACAGTCACTCAATGATATTCATGCGGTAGCCTTAGCCAATACATGACAAGCCAAAAAGGTCTTTAAAGGTTGTAACGGGGCTAGGGGTTGTAACATTGGTGAGATCCTAGGGCTCTAAGGTTCATACAAACATGCACTTATGTTCAAGAACAAATCAGTAGAAAATTCCAGCAAATACACATCATCAAAACCAATTTTCTGGACTGATTAAAAGACTAATTCAGGTCTGGAATTTTTTTTTCTTTTTCTCTTTTTCTTTTTTTCATTTTTTTTTATGTCCAGACCAGAATTTTTCAAATTTCATGCTCATTTACCTCTACAGTGCCATAAGACTATTTTTTCAATGAAAACCGGGCACTCGAATCATGAATATGCAATATCAAGCAAGAGCAGAAATTTTCAGTTCAAGAACATACATGCATGGGGCAAGAACAGTATAAAGAGAAAAGACTAGGATTTTATAGTGGGTTACACAAAGAAAAGGTCAAGGCTCAAAAGGGTTCACTAGAGGATATAAAAGGTAGGCTATATACGATGTGTGGTTAATCCTAATTTGCCTCTTTTTTTTACTCATTATGCATCAACCTTAGCTACCACAACTCTCAGAAAAAGCTTGATGTAGAGAGTGCTCTACTCTGGCTCAAACCTCACTTTATACTAGGCTTTGTTCATTACAAGTCTTATTCGTCATACCAAGTATCATTTAAGCAAGTTAAAACCGATTTCAAGGGTCTTCTCATTTAATGCTCTTAAGAAGATATCAAACAACAAAGGTTACTAATCAGATTCTCTCAACATGCAAAGTTTATCTATCTCAAAGTCAATTCATTACTCGCTGTCATGCTGAAAATTTGACCGACTCGATAAATATATTTTTTTTAACAAGACACTAAAATGTAAAAACGACACCTAAACCTCCTCACACTTAAGCCTTGCTTTCCCTCAAGCAAGCTCGGAGTAAATGTAAAAAGGACAGCACTAAAAAAACAAAGAAAAACAACGAAGAACAGAAAACAAAAGAGAAAGGTAAGGGAAACTCATTCGGAAGGGCTGGTCACTGGAGGAATGCTCAAAGCACTCATAATGCGCTCGTTCTGGGCTGCCAGAAGATCAAGCTTGCGGTTGAGAGACTGCACATCCTCATGTAACGAGGCAAGTGTAACACGACCTGCACTAGAGAAAGTTACGCTCGAGCGTGGAGGACCCGGCTCATAAAACTTAGGAACATTGTTATCATAGAAAATCATATTGCTACATTCCAAATAGGCCAAATCAAACATTCCAGGATCCTTTACCCACTCAAAAGGGGTAGGCACATGTAATTGGACGTTCCTATCAAGAAGAACACCAACCAAATGACACATGGACATATAACGAACATAATTGTGTGCAATTGAATGCAATGTATCAGCAAGTACAAAGCCAAGATTCAACTTATATCCGTTATACATGCACCACAAAACAAACAACACAGGATGGCTGACTTTAGTAAAAGTCGTGGTGCGCCCAAAAACATTTCGCAACAAATAGAAACAGCACAATCGCAATACAGGATCCTCAATCCAATGCACATTAGCGCTGTTGGAATCATACAAATGAGGGCAAGCGGGAGCTAACAATTTCCATGCCTCGGGAGGGTTGAAATTAGGGTATTTTTTGTAAGAACCAATAAAAGCATCCCTATAATCATCCGATTCCAAGTCATCAAGTGAAACTAATCCCAAAGCCAAATTCCAGTCATTTAAACTCAAAGAGATAGGTTGCAGCCCGAAACGAAAAGAAATGCAAGTATCAAAAACATTCAAGGCAGCATTATGATTCAAGCTAAAACTCACCACAAATTCCTCACAAAGAGGTGCACACACATCATCAGCATGCAAGGAAAACAACTTCGCCCAACCCACATTAGTAAAATAGGCCAAAAAACGATCAAACACATTCAAAGCTTGAAGGGCAGGGCTGCATAATTTCAAACCTGAAGGGCGTAATTTATTAGCTCTTTTCAGAACCATGGATTGCAGGTCCTCATCCCCAAAAGTCAGGATACCGTCCCAAGAATCCAAATTGATTTCCACCGGAATCGGCAGAGAGTTCGGGGTCCCCCGATTCTGGTCATCGGTGACATCAGAACGTGCCGCCGCCTGTTTTGACCTTGTGCGCTTCCGAGATGGCGGTGAGGCGGATTTACTGGAAGACTCCTCTTCGGGACTGGTAGCAGCCCGTTTCCATGACCTTCCAGCAGGGGCCTTCGCTGTTGGTGGTGGTTTAACCGTCTTCCTCAAGGTGGGTTTCGTGAAAACTTCCGGGGCTGCAGGAGCAGCGGCTGGTTCAGGCGGTGCGTTGGAAGCGCGTGGGCAGCGTGTGGGAGCGCATGGAAGCGGTGGCTCGCACTGGGACAACGCCAATGCCGAGGTCGGTGGCGGCGGTTTGACAGATTTTCTCATAGTTTTCTTCGTGAAGAATTTCGGCACCTCATGGTCGGGGAATGGCGGTGACGGGACGGATGATTGCTGGCCGGCCGGAGCAGATTCAACGGCAGGCTCTAGGTGGTTGTTGGCGGCGGTTGTTGTGGTTCCCAGCGGCTTCGAAATCGACGCGGCGGTGGTGTTTCGGCTCCCCTTCGGCGCCATCTCCGAGGACGGATGGTTGCCCGGCTGGCGGTGGAGACTCGCGGCGGTGCAGCGGCGAGAGGCGGAGCAGCTCGGGACTCGCCGGAGGGAGGCGGAGGGAGCTCGGATTTGATGTGATTTGATGTGATTTGATGAAGATTTGAGCAGCTCAAGGAAAGTGACGAGTTGATGTAGTTTGGAAAGAGATAAAGGAGCAGTTTGCAACCTAATCCTCCCAATTTCTCCCTTTTCTGATTGTGACCCCATACTTCCTACAACACACACCATCACCCTTCCAAAATTAAAATTGGCCCCAAACTTTTCATACAGCCAATTCTCATCCCTGCACATAAAAACAAAAATGAATTAAAGCCATTTTTTTAAATTTTTAATTTCCGAAACAAAAACAAAAATTTGAAAGAATTTGTAAGAAAACAAAATAAAAAGAGAAGAAAAGGATTCTGGGTTGCCTCCCAGTAGCGCCTTTGTTTACAGTCTTTGGCTAGACTTTCCGATATGGTCAATTAAAGTGGGGTGGGCATAATGGAATTTCTTCCACTATTGCCACCTGAGAAGCATCATAAAATGGCTTGAGGCGATGACCATTTACGAGGAATGTCTTTTCCATGTCTAGCCTTTTAATCTGTACAACTCCGTTTGGCCTAACAGAAACCACCACAAAAGGTCCTATCCACTTTGTTTTAAGTTTCCCTGGCATCAACCGAAGCTTAGACTGGAAAAGTAACACCTTCAGCCCAATCATGAACTCCTTAGACCTCAGATTCTTATCATGCCACATCTTTGTTCGCTCCTTGTACCACATAGCATGATCATATACCTCCAATCGCAGTTCTTACAACTCTTGAAGCTGTAATTTTCGCTCTTCCTCACACTTGCTTGTTGTCATGTTCATTTCTTTGACAGCCCAGTATGCCTTGTGCTCAAGCTCCACTGGTAGGTGGCACATCTTTCCAAAGATAAGTCTATAAGGAGACATTCCAATAGGCGTCTTGTAAGCGGTGCGATAGGCCCACAAAGCATCCTCCAACCTCTTGCTCCAATCCTTCCTCGAAGGATTAACTGTCTTCTCCAACACTTGCTTTCTCTCCTTGTTAGATACTTCTGCTTGGCCATTAGACTGCGGGTGGTAAGTGGTAGCAAGCCGATGATGAACACCATACTTCTTCATGAGGGCCTCAATGGTGCGGTTTTTGAAATGAGTTCCTTGATCACTGATGATTGCTCGTGGCACGCCGAATCTGCTGAATATGTTAGATTTCAAAAATCCTGCCACAACTTGAGAATCATTAGTTCGGGTGGCTTTTGCTTCCACCCACTTCGATACATAATCAACCGCGAGTAAAATATACAAATTACCATAAGAACTAGGAAAAGGACCCATAAAATCCATGCCCCACACATCAAATATTTCACACACAATTATGGGTACTTGAGGCATTTCATCACGTTTAGATATGTTTCCTGTCCTTTGGCAATTTTCACAACTCTTGCAAAAAATATAAGCATCTCTATGAAGAGTTAACCAAAAGAAACCACTATCAAGCACCTTACGAGCAGTGTGATTAGGACCAAAGTGACCACCGGAAGCAAAAGAATGACAATGCAAAAGAATTGTACCTTGTTCTTCTTCAGAAATGCATCGTCGAATGATTTGATCGGAGCCTATCTTCCAAAGGTAAGGCTCATCCCAAATATAATGCTTGCTATCACTCTTTAACTTCAACTTCTGAGCAGGACTGAGAGTAACCGGCATCTCTCCAGTGGTAATGAAGTTCACAATATTGGCAAACCATGGATCTTTCGCCGATTTACCATGCAGTGGTTCTGTCGGGGGCCTCTGTTTGGCCAAATCGAGGCCTGTCGCAGCATACAGGTATTCTTCGGGAAAAGATTCCTGAATAGGGACTTCATCCTCAGGTTTCACCAAGCGACTTAGGTGATCTGCAACATGATTCTAAGCACCCTTCTTGTCTCGTATTTCCCAATCGAACTCTTGTAACAACAAGATCCATCTAATAAGCCTTGGCTTCGACTCCTTCTTCGTGAACAAGTACTTCAAGGCTGAGTGATCCGTGTAGACGATGATCTTTGATCCAAGCAAGTAAGACCTGAACTTCTCAAGAGCAAACACCACTGCCAACAACTCTTTTTCAGTGGTGGTGTAGTTGCATTGGGCTGGGTTCAATGTTTTTTAAGCATAGTAGATCGCATGGCTCTCTTTCCCTACTCTTTGTCCCAAAACCGCTCCAACTACATAATCGCTTGCATCACACATTAACTCAAATGGCAGATCCCAATTCGGCGGTTGCATTATAGGGGCTGAGATGAGCTTCTCCTTCAGTATATCAAAAGAACGCTTGCGCTCCTCGGTCATCTCAAAAGGAACATCATCTTGAAGGAGCTTCGTTAAGGGTTGTGCAACCTTTGCAAAGTCCTTAATAAACCTTCTGTAAAATCCAGCATGCCCCAAAAAACCATGTATCTCACGAACATTGGTAGGATATGGAAGTTGCTCTATGTTCTCAACCTTAGCCTTGTCTACTTGAATTCCTCTTTCCAAAACCACATGTCCCAAGACTATGCCTTCATTCACCATAAAGTGGCATTTCTCATAATTCAGCACAAGGTTCCGCTTCACACATCGAATCAAGACCTGTTCCAAATGACCCAAGCATACCTCAAACGAATTCCCATAGACTGTAAAGTCATCCATGAACACCTCAATGCTCTTCTCAATCAAGTCGGAGAAAATGCTCATCATGCATCTCTGGAAAGTGCCTGGAGCATTGCATAATCCGAAAGGCATTCTCCTATATGCATAAGTACCAAAAGGACATGTGAATGTGATCTTTTCTTGGTCCTCCGGGTTCACGTAAATCTAAAAGTACCCACTGTATCCGTCCAAGAAACAGAAGAAATTATTCCCGGCCAATCTTTCCAGCATTTGATCGATGAAGGGGAGTGGAAAGTGATCCTTGCGAGTCGCGGCATTCAACTTCCGATAGTCAATGCACATTCTACATCCAGTGACCAACCGAGTAAGCACCAACTCATTTTTATCATTCTTCACCACTTGAAAACCTGATTTCTTCGGCACCACATGAACCGAACTCACCCACTTGCTGTCTGAAATAGGGTAGATAATTCCCAAGGAAAGGAGTTTGAGGACTTCCTTGAGAACAACCTCTCTCATGTTGGGGTTCAGCTTCCTCTGAGCATCTCGAGCAGGCTTAGCATCATCTTCCATTAAAATATGATGCATACAAATGTCGGGGCTGATCCCTGTAATGTCTGCGAGGGTCCACCCAATCGCCTTTTTGTACTTTCTCAACATTGCAATCAACTGCTCCTCTTGAGAATCTGACAACCTTGCACTGACAATCACCGGGAGAGTCTCGTCATCCCCCAAGTACACATACTTCAGATTAGATGGCAGATCCTTCAACTCCAGGATAGGTGGTGAAATATCGGATGGAGTGGGCTTTTCGTACTTGATTCCACTCTCCGACAGCCCCTGTTTGGCCAAACAGAGGTCTGCGTCAGTACTGTTCACTTCTTCCTGCGAGCTAATTGAGTACAACCATTCATCTATTTCCTCATCACTCAGATTCTGTGTCTTCTCGTTGTTTGAATCAGTGGGTGGTAGCATTTCAATCTCATCCTGCAAAAATTCAGTCTCAAGGTATTCTTGGACAAGAGGGTCAATGACATCAATGTCATAAATATTTTCAGCATCTATGGGTTTTTTTCATTGCATTATCAATACTGAAAGTATATTTTTCACCATAATAATCAAGATAAATAGTTCCCTTTCCCACATTAATTATTGTATTAGCCGTTCTTAAGAAAGGGCGGCCTAACAACACTCCTGAGGTTCCTTTACCACTAGCATGATTCATCTTCACCACATAAAAATCCGCAGGGTAAACAAAATCATTAACTCTTACGAGAACATTTTCTAACAACCCTTCAGGATATACACATGATCTATCTGCCAATTGGATTATTACTCTAGTATTTACCAATTCTGCTCCACTCAAAGAATTGTAAACAGATAATGACATCACATTGATTGATGCTCCTAAGTCACACATGGCAGAATCAATCTTAACATTTCCAATAAAACATGGCAAAGAGAACATACCAGGGTCCTTGCACTTCTGAGGCAAATCTCTTTGAATTACAGCTGAAACCGACTCGCCCATTATGACCTTGCTTGAGTCTTTAGGTTTCCCTGCAATAAAATCTTTCAAAAACTTGCTCACAGGCGGGAGCCTTATAGCCTGCAAGAAAGGTAGGTTAATCTCCATTTTTCCAAAGATATATAAGAAATCAACAGAATCCTCTTTCTTTCTAGCTAAACTACGTGGAAAAGGAGGAAGAATTTTAACTAGAGGATCATTCTGACCCAACCTTGGATTTGACTCCTTGGTTTGATCAAAATGCCCTTGTACCTCACTTTCTGTTTCTGTCGTCAGCCCCTGTTTGGCCAAATCGGGGCCTCCTGCAGACTGCTCCTGCTGCTCCTTAGCTCCTTTTGCTGTGGTCTTAGGAGGTAGTGGCTCAATCTCCTTGCCACTTCTTAACGTGATCAGATTGGCTGTCTCTCTGGAGTTGAGTTGCACTTGAGATGGCAATCCAGGTTGCTTCATTCGGAGCCCATTCATCGAGTTTGACAGCTGTGAAATCTGACGTGTGTGCTCCTCCAAGGTGGCCTCAGTCTTTTTCGAACTTTGGATCTGGTTTTGAAGCATGCCCATCATCATGTCTAGCTTGCCATCCATAGACTTTCCTTGAGGAGGTGGTGGATTCTGAGCATATGGAGGGGGAGGAGCTCGATGGGGTGGAACATATGGTTGTTGTACTGGATTTCCCGGATCTCGCCATCGAAAGTTGGGATGATCTCTCCATCCCAGATTATAGGTAGCTGAGTACGGGTCTCTCCTTGGCTGCCTTTCATTCCAATTCCCCATGGCATTTGCTTGTTCATCAAAAGGGCATTGTAAAGTGACGTGGCTTGGACTGCAGCAGATGTCATAAGGTTTTTCTTGAGGACCAACTGAGGTGCTAGCAACGGTGACCTTATCCACCAACTTGGATAGTACCCTCTCCATCCTGTCCATCCTCTCCTTAGAATCATCTTGGCTCAAGGGCTCTGTTTGTGCCACTCTTTTCAGGATTCGGATCTCATCAGTGCCATACTCCTTCTTATTATTGATCAACTTCTTCACTGTCTCCTTTGCTTCATTGACTCTGATTTTTGAAAATCCACCATTGCTTGCGGTATTCAGCAAACCCTTGTTCGCAGATGTGGATCCTTGGTAGAAATACTGTAGCAGTTGCCCCTCGGTGTATCGATGGTTAGGGCAACGATCCACCAATCGTCTGAACCTTAGCCAAAATGTACTCAGTGGTTCATCATACTCCTGCTTGATGCTCGAAATTTCTTTCCTCAGTGCATCCGTCTTAGTGGCTGGAAAGAAATAGTCCAAAAACAGCTTCTTGAGCGCATTCCAGGAAGTGACGGAGTTAGGAGCCAAACTCGAAAACCACTGGTTCGCTGCTCCTGACATGCTGAACGGAAAAGCCACCAACTTGAACTGATCTTCTGTGACACCAGCTGGTCTTTTCTGAACCTTACAAATCTTGATGAACTCGTTCAAGAAATTGTAAGGGTCTTCATTACTCTTCCCATAGAACTTCGGAAGAACATTCAGCAGTGCAAGCTTTATCTCCACAGGGGTCGCAGCCAGTGGCGGAACCAGGAGTAAATTTTAGGGGGGGCAAAAAGGAGCGGCAGGCAGCGGCGGGCCGGCGGCGGCAGGTGGCTGGCGAGTGGCGGCAGATGAGTTGGAGTTGGAGAGGCAATTGGCAAATGTGGTTTGCTGCCTTAGTTACTTAGTTAGGTTAGGTTATTGCCAAACATTTGGGCCAGTTGGGCTGAGCCCAATTGGCCTTTCATTTTTTTTCAACCCGCTAAGCAAAACGACGTCGTTTCACTTAGCCAAAACGACGTCGTTTTGTTTAGTTATACCAAAAAAAAATTTAAAAACCCATCGTCTTCTTCAGGTGCAGCCGTGCAGCAGTGCGTCCGCGCCTCCGCCTCACGCCGGCACGCCGCTGCCGCGCTGCACGCCTCCGCCTCTCACGCACGCAGCCGCTGCTCGCCTCCTCCTCCCCAGCCACTCCCTCGCAGTAAAATGACGACAACTCAAGGGGGGCGGAATCCGGTGGCTTCCGGTGGCTCTAGGCCTAAATTCCGGGCCACCGGATCTTAGGGGAGGCGCCAGCACCCCCTCGCCCCCCCTAGTTCCGCCTCTGGTCGCAGCATCTGGCAAAGAAATTGGTGTGGGAGGGTCTTCTTCACTATGCCCCGTTAATTCCCACATGTACGGATTGTCAGCATTGGGATCCGCCTCTCCTCTGTCACCCATTACAGTATCAGGAACGGATTCAATCTCAGATTCGGATTTTGTCTCGGAAATAGCCTCTGTTTGGCCAAACAGGGGCTCTGCGACAGCCTTCAGCTTTCTCTCCCTGGCGAGTTTGTAATTCTTCCTAGCTGTCTTTTCAACTTCAGAATCAAATATCAATTCCTGCTCCTGGGACCTGGTCATATACCAATAACTAAAGAAAAAAAATTAGTAGCAAAATAAATAGAAATTAACTACCGTTCCCCGGCAGCGGCGCCATTTTTGGTGAACGTCGTTCCTATCACCAAGAAAACTGCAAACTAGCACACAGATTAGTATAGTAGAAGCAGGTCGTATCCACAGAGAACGGTATAATTTCTATCAAATTTAAACTACCAACAGGGTTTGGTTTAGCAACCACGCCTATGATTTGAGATTTGTTTAATAAACTAATGAATTACTAAGCTAAAAATAGGGCCAAAATAATGCAGAAAAATGCAGAGATAAATTACGAACAAATATATGGATAACAAAGGATCGGCATAAGTTAATCTTTGGTTCATTCCTTGATCATCGACTACTCACAAGTCATTTAACCCCCATGAATTAATTGGTTATAAGCAGGAATAGTATTTGTTATTTCCCCTAAATTCCCCTTAAAATTCCGCTCGCGAGCAAGTATTTGCTAAACCCGCGATCTTCCTAATTAAGATATTCCTAGCAAGTATTTGCTAAACTAGTTATATCTTAACGATCTTAAGACCTAGGGAACTCAATTTAGACAACAAGCACGTATTTGCATGCAGTTTATCCAATTAATTGTTTATCATCCTGTTATTACAGTCATAATTGTTATCTGTTTTTCACAGGAGGTGCTACTTAATTAGCCCTAGCCTAACAAGATTGAGGTGATCAAACTCAAACAATCAAGCATAGATTTTAGGCATAAACAATTAAAAACTCATAGGATTAAATTTCTGAAAACCCGAAGCCTCACAATTCATGAACCATCGAATTAACCTAGCCGATTAAGAATCTAGCTACTCATAATTAAATTAAATAGAACAAACAATTCGAAATTAAACATGTTGACAATCGAAAAAATAATAAGAAGAAAGAAAAATTACCAATGAATAATTACTTGGATTCTAAAGAAAAAATGCTTGTTGCTGTCCAGCTCCTTAATTCGCCCAGAAAACAATGAAGACAAAAAAGAAAAGTTTTTCTCCTTTTTTCTCCCCTCCCTTTTCCTTCCTTCCGCCTCAAACCAAAAGAAACCAAGAATTATTCCCTCTTCTTTAATCGTGAATAACACACGATTATTTATACTAAAAATAAAGAGTCCGTCTCTTGAAAGACGGTCTTTCCATAAGTTATGGAAAGACCAAGGTTTAAAGTGTAAATTAGAAGAAATGGAGATAAAATTTTCGGGTTGCATGAACCGGGTTATAAATTTTATAACTACTACATGTTGCATACTAAAAGTTTAATTTTGCAACTAAGAACTTTTACCTTTTATTATTCTAGTTAAACCCCGTCTTTCCATAAGCCTATGGAAAGACCGTCTTTCCCAAGACTTTGCCAAAAATAAAACCCAAATCCTAACTAATTTTGGAAAATTAGAATCCTTATCCAAAAAGAATTATTCTTCCATTTAGTTCCAGCCTAATTACAATTAAATTCTAACTTGGAATAAATAATTAATCCAAGTCTTGGGCTTCATGGTTTCTCTTCGGCCCAATCACAATGCTGAATTTTTGGCCTTCTTTTCTTCTGGACTGCAACTCCGTAAACTCCCTAACGAGGGATCGGGATCGTTACCTCATTAAAATCCCTTTCGGGAAAAAAGAGTATAACAATCCCCCTTTCATCAGCTTCACCTTAACCGGGTCGACTTCACGGAGCAACTTAGTGATCGTTAAACGAAGCACAACTCTGCCACACGAAAGATTCCGGCTAAGGATCAGCTAGAACAGCATCATAGTGCTCCAAAACACGGCTACTCTGCTCCACTACAGCTTTGCTCCAAAAATAGTGATCTATCAACAAAATAAATTAATTAAGTACCAAAAATCACATAAAAGAGCACTAAATTCTTTCAAGAATGAACAACTAAATATCACACATCAAGATTCAACGTGATAAGCAGTTTTTTAATATTAACATTTTATTTATTTTTATTATACGTAGTTAAACATGTTAATGGTCAAACATTTTTTTTGAACACCGTAAAAATAGATTCTATACTTCTTGGTACGGGACAGAGGGAGTTTTGATGATAGTACACTATATACCCGTAGATGGAAAAAGCTTATTGTTTTGCTATGGAGCTAAGAAGCGTGTGATGACAATTACAATGGATTGAAATTTACATTTATCTTATGGATTATATTCCAGGATATTTAGATAATACTACTGTACATCATATATACATGTATCTTACTATCATAATAGTTACAAACTTGGAATATTGATTGCAAGGAGAGTTAGATACTTTAATAGTTTCATAAAATGTTTTAAAGGGTTTAGGGTCCAATACCGGATTCTACCGGAACTAAAATCATTTCAAAAGAAAGAAAAAAAACCTTTTAGATCGGACCGGTTATTGTATAATTTGGTTATTGAAAATGTTTGTCGTCAGAATCTAACGAGTATTTTATTGGCGACGGCGAAATCGTCGTTAGATAAATGCGAAACCAATATTGGGCCGCAAGACTGACTTTACGATTAAAATAATTATTCATTCATGTTTGAAATTTCAGTCATCCATTGGCATTGCAGCTAGTGTTTAAGCTTTCGTGTTACGCTCCTATTATTAAATCCATAGTAGAAATTAGGCAGATCAATGATCCAAAAAGAGCTGACTTCTTACAAACCTTATAACAAGAGTTGACTTCGAATCTCTGTATCATGAAATAATGATGATATTGTGAGTAAGTTTCCTAGAATTTCAGAAGAACCCCTTAACCAGTTTACAGTGACAATCCCTGCTGTCCTGACCAAGACTCCAAGCACCGATACATTCTATAATACACTCAGCTTCTCAATTACTCAACTTACCTTCCGACATTTCTAGCTCTCTAATATTTTTCCTAGGCAGCCTGCATCATCAGAATGGATGCCACTGCAAAAGCCATCAGGGGTCCGGCCATCGGAATCGACCTCGGCACAACCTACTCCTGCGTGGGATACTGGAAAGACGGTCGAGTTGAGATCATACAAAACGAACAAGGCAATCGGACCACCCCATCTTACGTTGCTTTCACTAACAGCGAACGTCTCATTGGCGAAGCGGCTTTCAACCAGGTTGCCTTGAACCCCATCAACACCGTCTTTGGTAACTCACTTACGCTTTACATTACATAAGTACATGCATCCCCGGTTTACTGAAAGCATGGTTTTTCAATGTTTGGTTTTTATTGATGACAGATGCTAAGAGATTAATTGGTAGGAGATTTAGCGACGAAACAGTACAAAATGACATAAAACTCTGGCCATTCAAGGTCATTTCTGGTGAAAATGACAGGCCAGTGATTTCCATCTCCTACAAGGGTGAGAAAAAGCAATTCGCTGCCGAAGAAATCTCCTCCATGGTTCTAACCAAGATGAAACAGATTGCTGAGGCTTACTTAGGTTCCGAGGTGAAGGATGCGGTCGTGACGGTCCCGGCCTACTTCGACCATTCACAGCGTCAGGCGACGATGGATGCCGGAGCAATTGCAGGCATCAACATATTGCGTCTGATCATGGAACCAACGGCAGCTGCTGTCGCTTATGGCCTTGACAATCCTTCAGGGTTCACCCAGAAGAGGAATGTTCTTGTATTTGACCTCGGAGGAGGTACTTTTGATGTCTCACTTCTTGCAATAAAAAACGGTAACATGGAAGTTAAGGCCACCTGTGGAGACACTCACCTCGGAGGGGAGGACTTCGGCAACAGAATGGTGAACCATTACATCGAGGAGTTCAAGGCGAAGCACAATAAGGACATCAGTGGAAACCCTAAGTCACTGCGGAGATTAAGAACAGCTTGTGAGAGAGCTAAGAGGATACTTTCCTCTGCCGGGGAGGCAAGGATCGAGATCGATGCCCTGTTCGAAGGGATTGACTTCTCAACAACACTTACTCGGCCCAAATTCGAGGAGTTGAACTTAGATTTATTCCTCAAGTGCATTGAGACTGTCAATGTGTGCTTGACAGACGCCCAGATGAGCAAGAACGCAATCGATGATATCGTTATGGTGGGCGGTTCAAGTAGGATCCCAAAAGTTCAGCAATTGCTACAAGAATTGCTAAACGGGAAGGAGCTTTGCAGAAACATCAACCCTGACGAAGCCGTTGCTTATGGCGCAGCCGTTCAGGCGGCTAACTTGAGCGGCCATTTTGTGTCTTTTAAGGATGACAAGATGAACAGGAGGACCGTATCCAGCGCGAGCGGTCAAGCAGCGGAGTCGAGGCGCCAAAGGGATGATAATATCATCAGGATGCAGCAACTCGTGTTGACGGAGGTTACTCCGTTATCTCTAGGGCTCAATACTAAAGGAGATGTAATGGATGTTCTGATTCCGAGGAATACTGCCATCCCTTTCACCAAAATGAAAGGATTCGAATTGACCAAAGATAATCTGATCAGTGTGCTGATCACAGTTATGGAGGGCGAAAGAGCAAAAGCAAGCGAAAACAAACGGTTGGGTGAATTTATCCTCACAGGGGTTCAAATGGCGCCTCGGGGAATCCCTAAGATCGATGTTACATTCGAACTGGAAGCTAGTGGCCTCCTCAAAGTCTCCGCTAAGGACAGAGTTACACGTACAGAAAACAGCGCCACAATCAAAAGCGAAGGTCTGTCAAAGCCGGAAATCGAGGCGATGATTAAGGAAGCAAATAAGTTTAAGGAGGAGGATGAAATGCACAGGAAGAAGAACAAAGCAAGCCGTGACTTTGTAGGATACGTTTATCGGATGAGGGAAAGCTTAAGCAGCAGCACCTTGTCTTCCATTGACAAAGTTAAGGTTGAAGATGCGGTGAAGAATGCTTTCGAATGGCTGGATGAGAAGGAAGAGCTGAGGGAAATCCATGAATATGAAGAGAAGATGAAGGAACTGGTGCGCGTCTGGAAACCAAATTCGGCAAGTTCGTGATTTCTTTTGGCCGGAGAGGTGATAAATGACACTTTATTAGCCACACTTATTAAATGCTACAGTTACTTGAAAGTGTTGCTTAAACTTAAGAGTGTTATCTAAATTTTTTAAAGTGTTGTGTTGAATCTAATTTTACATCCCTAAAATAATAGTTTTGTTTTTCTTTTCTTCTTTTGTTGCAACCGCCCTGATCGAAAATTGTCATTGATCGGAAATCGCTGCTCAGTAGAGCTTCTGCGTCGGAGGAGCAACGACGGTGCATTCACAGTGAGTCCTCACTGCCCGCTCTGCCAATTTGCGTTTACAATCCAATAGACATCACTGAGAGATGGCTAGGGCGCGACTAAAAACCGCAGCGGAGGTGCTACTAGTGAGGTGACAGTCGAATTGGAGACGCCAGGGCTCTCTTGACCAAATCCCCTTCCATCGGAATCCTCACCAGCAAGTTCGTCCTTGCTGAGCGCCTCATGTTCCAATGGAACCTCCTTCTAACACTGTCTTTAATAAAGCTTTCTCTACTAGTAAATAGTGGTGCATTTTTTGTGACATTAAATCAGGTGTCACTATAGTCACTTTAAATGTCACTGAATTTTAGTTATATGTGCATATGTTGCTAAAGAAAATTAAAACATCATTCTATGATACGAATTTAGTGACATTTCTAAATATTATGAAATTTATTGCATCTTATGCTATGAATAAATTTATAAAACTTTAAAATGTGTATAGATTTTTTTTATCAAGGTATATAGATTAAAATACCATGATTAATCAGGCTGTAGCCTTGAATTAATCATGAAATTTGATTGTTTATGTGGAACATCATATTGATCTGGATTTATATCTCACATATATTTAGATTATATGAATTGTAAATGTATTGATAATAAAACTTTATATATATATATATGACAGAGTGTTGGGAAAGACCGTATTTCCATAGGCATATGGAAAGACATGGTTAAATTAAAATTATAGAAAGATAAAAGGTTTTAGTTGTGATATTAAAAATTTATTATGTAACGTATAGTAGTTAGAGTCCGTCTCTTGAAAGACGGTCTTTCCATAAGTCATGGAAAGACCAAGGTTTAAAGTACAAATTAGAAGAAATAAAGATAAATTTTTGGGTTGCATGAATCGGGTAATAAACTTTATAACTACTACACGTTATATAATAAATTTTTAATATTGCAACTAAGACCTTTAACATTTTATTATTTTGATTAAACCCCGTCTTTCCATAGGGTTATGGAAAGACGGTTTTTCCCAAGACTTTGCCTTAGTACAAGAACAGTTATTACATTTTTTAAAAATGAAGATAAAATTTTTGGATTGCATGAACCGGGTTATAAATTTTAGGCAAAGTCTTGGGAAAGATGATCTTTCCATAGGTTTATGGAAAGACGGAGTTTAATTAGAGTAATAAAAGGTAAAAGGTCTTAGTTGCAATATTAAAATTTTAGTATGCAACATGTAGTAGTTATAAAACCTATAACCCTGTTCATGCAACCCAAAAATTTTATCTTCATTTCTTCTAATTTACACTTTAAACCTTGGTCTTTCCATGACTTATGGAATGACCGTTTTTCAAGAGACGAACTCTAAATTTTATATCTACTACATGTTGCATAATAAATATTTAATGTTTCAACTAATACATTTTACCTTTTATTATCTAATTAAATTTCCTCTTTCCATAAGTGTATAAAAAAATAATTTTTCCCAAAAGTTTGTCTTTCATTCAAAATAAGGAAATAGTAAAAAATATAAATTTTTTATTTAGACCGACAAAATTAAAGAGTACAAACCTTTGATTGAAACTAAGAGATGTATGGCAGAAACACCGTACACGGTGAATCACCTAATCTTTCAACTTTGATTTTAGAATGATTAAAAGAGCTATCAAACAAACTTTGGAATTGGATTGATAATTGATACTCCCCCGTTTCATTAATAATCACACGTAGGTTTAGATATTTGAATTTAGGTGAAGAAAATGAGTGGATAAAATTGAATATAGATAGTAAAAATAAACTGAATTAATAAAATTGAATGAATCTTACCAATAATAAAAAGTATATATGTATAAAAAAAACAACTTAAAAAAGATGTGTGTCACTAATAGAGAAACAGAGATTTGTATTTTATAACAACCCAATCTTTCAACTTTCATTTTAGAACGATTAAAAGAGCTATCAATCAAACTTTGGAATTGGATTGATGATTAAATATCTTAAAACAAAGACTTGACTTTGCATATATGATATCACTAAGAAAAACTAAACGATATTGTGGGTAAATTTCGTCGAAATTTGGATGAACATCACAACCAGTTGACAAACATAGCTTCCTTGACCAAGACCACAAAAACTCATCCATTATACAATTCAAGTTGTGCTGTTTAAAAAGCCATACAAATACACAAATTACAATCAAGATAACGATATAAACAGATACGTTTGTGTATGTATTATTTCATTCAGACTGATTAGATATCTTTGTATCCATTTTCACCATCACAATGGGTGCAACTGGGAAGGACGCCGGTCCAGCCATCGGAATCGACCTCGGCACAACCTACTCATGTGTCGGATACTGGAAAAACGGTCGGGTTGAAATCATTCAAAACGACCAGGGCAATCGAACAACTCCGTCATACGTTGCGTTTACTGACAGCGAACGTTTGATCGGTGAAGCTGCTTACAATCAGGTCGCCCTGAACCCCATCAACACCGTTTTCGGTAATTTCACTTTGATTGCTTTCATTTTTCAATGTTTGTTTCTGGATCCTGGATTTCTTGATCCTGGTTTTCTTACACGCGTGACAGATGCTAAGAGATTGATAGGGAGGAAATTTAGCGATGACATAGTGCAAAGTGACATGAAACTCTGGCCATTCAAGGTCATTTCTGGTACTAATGACAGACCAATGATCTCCATCTCCTACAAAGGTGAGAAGAAGGAGTTTGCTGCTGAGGAGATCTCTTCCATGGTTCTAACGAAAATGAAACAGATTGCCGAGGCTTTCATAGGGTCCGAGGTGAAGGGCGCGGTTGTGACTGTGCCGGCCTATTTCGACCACTCACAACGTCAGGCGACAATGGATGCCGGAGAAATCGCAGGCATTAACATTCTGCGTCTGATAACGGAGCCAACTGCTGCTGCCGTTGCTTACGGCCTCGACAATGCAAACAGCTTCACTGGGAAGAGGAATGTTCTTGTGTTTGACCTCGGCGGAGGTACTTTTGATATCTCTCTTCTTGCAATAAAAAATGGTAACATGGAAGTTAAGGCCACATGTGGAGACACTCACCTCGGAGGGGAGGACTTCGACAACAGAATGGTGAACCATTACATCAAGGAGTTCAAGGCAAAGCACAATAAGGACATCAGTGGAAACCCTAAGTCACTGAGGAGGCTAAGAACAGCTTGTGAGAAGGCCAAGAGGATACTTTCCTCTGCAACTGAGACGAGGATCGAGATTGATGCCTTGTTCGAAGGCATTGACTTCTCAACAGCAATTACTCGGCCCAAATTCGAGGAAATGAACCTGGATTTATTCCTCAAGTGCATCGAGACTGTTAATACGTGCCTGATGGATGCCCAGATGAACAAGAATGCTGTAGATGATGTGGTCCTGGTGGGCGGCTCAAGCCGGATTCCAAAAGTTCAGCAGTTGCTACAAGATCTTCTAAACGGAAAGGAGCTTTGCAGAAACATCAATCCTGATGAAGCCGTTGCTTATGGCGCAGCCGTTCAAGCCGCCCTTCTGAGCGGACAGAAGGACGAGAAAATTCAAGATCTTGTCCTGATGGAGGTTACTCCATTATCTCTTGGTGTTGAAACTGTAGGAGAAGTGATGAATGTTTTGATACCCAAGAACACCCCAATCCCCACCAAAAAAGTTCTCGGCTTCACAACCGTGAACGACAACTCCAGTAGCATTTCCATAAAAGTGTTCGAGGGGGAGAGAGCTAAATCAACCGACAACAAATTGCTGGGTGAATTTGTTCTTTCAGGTATTCAGTTAGCTCCAAGAGGAGTCCCGAAGATTGACGAGACCTTCGAACTGGAGGCCAACGGCCTTCTGAAAGTGACCGCGAAGGACAGATTTACAGGCAAAGAGAACAGCATCACCATCAAGAGCGGAAGGCTGTCAAAGGAGGAGATTGAGAAGATGATCGCGGAAGCTAACAAGTTTAAGGAGGAGGATGAAATGCACAAAAAGAAGAATGATGCGAGATTTTCTTATGGCCAATATGTTTATCAGATGAGGGAAGCTATTGACTCCTTGTCTTCTCCCACTGAAAAGAAGAAGGTTGAAGATGCAGTTAAGAAGGCCTGCCAGTGGTTGGATGCGCAGAATCAACTGGCTGAGGTTCATGAATATGATGAGAAGATGAAGGAACTGGTGCGCGTTTGGAAACCTTATTCTGATCCTTCTGCCGGAGAGAGCAGTAGCGGCGGTGCGACGCCGTTCAGGAGATTCGCCAGTTTGTTTGCCCGGAGACGCGGTCAGTGATGGTTGATGGAGCTGCACTCTCATCTTTTTACTCTTTTTTTTTCCTTTTTTCGAGAAATTAAGCAAATATGTATGATTGTTTGTAAACACAGCAACTGTGACTTTTATCAAGATGAAAATGTGTTGTTACTCCGCTACAAAAAATACTTCAGCAGTGACTTTTGTTTTACTTTTTTGAAAGTCGGTAGTGACATTTATTTTGAATATTTATAATGTTTAAAAGTGTCACAAAATATTTTGGGACGTCTATGTGCCATGTCACTGAACTTATGACACCTTTATGTGCCGGTAAATTCGTGACATTAAAAGGTGTAGTTTTTATTTTGACATAGAAAGCGTCATAGTATATGTTATTACTTGACTAACCATCACAAAATAACTGCTCCCTACTACTACCGACATATATACTCCAACTCGAACTGAGTATTCACCTGTATTAGAGGGCTTCCAGATAATCTTATCACGCTCCTGATCACCTGATGACATAGGTATTTTAATTCTCACTATGGTATTTGCGAAGAAGATAGCCCTAACTAGGCGCGTATACCGTATCCCTGGATATGATTCATCATTGTATCCCAGGTTAAAATGTGTATATGTAGAAAGTGGAATTGTAGAGAATTATACGCCTAAATACTAATAGGAATTTATTAATTTTTACTGAAGGTGGCTCAAGCCGGATTCCTAAAGTTCAGCAATTGCTACCAGATTTGCTAAACGGGAACGGAGCTTTGCAGAAACATCAATCCTGATGAAGCCGTTGCTTATGGCGCAGCCGTTCAAGCCGCCATCTTGAGCGGACAGAAGGACGAGAAGATCTAGAGTGATATTGGAATTTTCTACTTTTACAGGGTTATATTAGCACTTTCGATCAAAATATAAGGTAATATGAGCACTTAACTCTTAATATTATTACAAATAACAATGCAAATTACGTTGTTTGTGTTTTATTTCCAAGAGTGCGTCTCTTGAAAGACGGTCTTTCCATAAGTCATGGAAAGACCAAGGTTTAAAGTGTAAATTTTATAACTACTACATGTTGCATACTAAAATTTTAATGTTGAAACTAAAACCTTTTACTTTTTATTATTCGAATTAAACCCCGTCTTTCCATAAGCCTATGGAAAGACCGTCTTTCCCAAGACTTTGCCTATTTCCAATATGTTTGATATTGGTAAAAGTTTAAAATATTTTCTTAAATTAGATTGCTTGGCTTGTGATATTTTTTTGAGCCTTACAAAAAAAATTAATATCGTAACTTTATTTTATTTACTATAACTTATTTATTATAGTTCTTAATTTGATGTTATATTACTTTATTAATATGATTAGAGGATATTTAATTTTCTAAAATTAAGATTATACAATAGAAAATTTTAATTATTTGTAATTTTTTTATGAGCAAAAATTATTATATTTTATACTTGGTGGTATTCTACCATGCTGTACTGATACCAACCAAATTTTATGTATACTGATGTGTTGGTGTGTGAACAATTTTGTACGGTATTGATTCTTAAAAAGAATATACCAACATTGTTGATATGATAGTTGTATTAGAAAAAAGTAATTGTAACCGTACCGAATCCACCCTAATATATCACTATGCTCTACAATCTGCCCTCACTAAGATTTTTCTAGTTGAAGATGTTCAAGATCTTCGTTCTCTCTAAAGTCTAAACATATATCATGTGACTGTCAATTACAAAATCGTTTTATGGTAAGATATAAAACTAATTAGATATTGTGGTGTCATAATATAGGAACTAGTCAAATTCAAGGTTAAAATATTATTAATATTTTCTCGGAGTAAATTACTGAAAAAGGCGCACTAAAATTCAGGGGCTATATAGCAAAATTTTGAAAAATATAAAACCCTCCCCTTTCGTATTGGGATTGCTAAGTCTACCACAACTAACATTAGTATGATATTATCTACTTTGAGCCAAGCTCGCACGATCTTATTGGGTCCAATCCCAAAAGACATCATACTAATGTGGAGAGACTCTAACTTATATAGTGAACAATCATTCTCTCAACTTCCAATGTGGGACTTGAGTTGAACACACCCAACAATCTCCCCTTCAAACCAAGGACCACACAACGGTGTCCTTCATCTTAGCGGACCATCTTGCACCACCGCGACACCTACGGGACACGCCACCTTGGTCAGGCAAACTTTCAGCACAAGGGCACAGCTCAGGGTCTCCACACTGGCCATGGGCACATACGCAGTCCCCGTCCCGAGCACAACCATGGCTCTGATACCACTAGTTGGGACTGCTAAGCCTACCACAACCAACCAGGGGCGGAACCAGGGCGTGCTAGCACCACCCCTAGGATCCAGCGGCCCGGAATTTAGGCCTAGAGCCACCGAATTCTGTCCCCCCCCCTTGAGCCATCGGCGGCCCATAATTTGGCTCTAGTTTGCAGCGGCGGGCGTCCTAGAGAAGAGGAAACCTTGGTTTTTTTAAAATTTTATAACTAAACAAAATGATGTCGTTTTGGCTTAAGTGAAACGACATCGTTTTGTTAATGTACAACCAAAAAAATGGGGCCAATTGTGCTGAAACCCAATTGGCCCAAATAAGTTAAAACCTATTCTGCGAAAGACTTCAAATTGTTCCCATAAAGCATTTGTGTTGATCTTGAAACTCAAATCAGATTTCATCTAGAAGACTTTGGAGATGGTAGGTTTAGGCGGAGCTTTGGGCCACAGTATTAATCCATCATCATACCATATTTGTCATACGGATTTCTGGAATGGATCGGCTTTGTGAATAAAGCCAAGTACATGTATCCCTAACTGATTTCTCTAGGATCATCAGGTTAGGCTTTTTCCTTTCATTATTAGATTGTTTCTCTGTTTCCATAGGTTCCAATAGACTATAAATGGAAGTATTCTGACAATATTTGTGCGGATAAAACCCAATTGGGCCTATTATTATTATATGAATATAATTCTTCTTGTGTGCTGTCTTCCTCCCATTTTCACCAAAACGAACAGCCGAGTCGACTGTCGTCCATCCGCCGCCATCTGTTCGCCTGCCGCCGTCCCCTTTCTCACTATTGCTGTATTTAGCGTTGCAAAAAAAAATTGCCTCTTTTCAGCCCCCCTATATATCGTCCTGGTTCTGCCACTGCAACCAACATTAGTATGATATTGTCCGCTTTGGACCAAGCCAGCACTATTTTATTAGGTCCGACGGTGAGACTCTAACTTGTATAGTGAAAAATCAAACTTTCAACTTACAATGTGGGACTTGAGTTGAACACGCCCAACATCTCTCGCCTTTCACTAGTGCTTCCACCGGATTTTGCCATCGTTGTTATCATGTAGCTGCCTCTCTCTATTGGTGCTGTCGGATTTCACCATTGGTAATGTCATCAGATTGCCTCTCTCCACTGCTGCGATTAGAATTCGTCTTTGTCGGGTTTTCCAAGATTATGTAGGCGATACCATTGAGTTTTCTAGGTGAGGCAGATATGATTGTTAGGATAAATCATATTACTGATTAGATTACTGATTTATTATTATTAGAGTTCTTTCCTTATTACACATCTATTTTACTCTTTATATATTCCGTTTTCAATAATACAACTTCTTACTGCGAACCATTATATCATGGTATCAGAACCTCAATCCTGAGACCCTAAATTGTCCTTACTCATAAAAACCATCGCCGTCACCGCCCTCCCTTCTCTGTCTGCCACCGCCATGCTAGACACTACTGCAGCCGCCACCGAGTAGTCAGCGTTGTTGCCGCTTTCTATCTCCAACACCGATAACATCCATCACCGTAATCTCCTCAGAGGCATCATATCTCCGACCATTCCTCTTAGTCCCTGTAATTATCTCCAGTACTTCAGCGTCATTTATTTGCTCTGTGGCATTTTTCCCTCGATGCAAGCGTCATCAGCTTCAGAACCCTTGTCGACATCATCAACTTCAGAACCCTCACCGGCAGCGTCATCCCGGTGAGATCCACACACCCTTTTGTCTCCAGCGCGTGTCTTCACGCGCCCATCGTCTTGATCAGTAAGCCAGTTTCACCGCGTGTGGTCTCATAGGCGCACATTGTTTGGGCCGATTGTCGCATGTTTATTTGGGCCGATTGTCAGCTCCTCTTATGGTTTATTTGGTGCCTTTATCTCGGGAAGATTGTTCCACTAATTGGATTACGGACAAAGCTTTGTTTTAGGTCAGTTTGAATGGTTCCAACTATCATCCTTGGTCAAATTAGTGGATCATTGATTTCGGTGCTACATCTCATATCACTGCTCATACCAGTTATCTTGACGAGGTACAATGTTATCGTGGTTCTAATGTTATTCTTGCTGTAAATGGTGAATCATTATCTGTTTCTCACATTGGTCAATGTCATTTCTCTGATTTCTTTGTTAATGATGTTCTTGTGGTTCCTAAGATTACTAGAAGCTTATTGTCCATTAGTAAGCTTACTCGTGATTTACCTGCCCGTGTTATATTTGATGCCAACACGTTTCCCATTGAGCACAAGCATACAGGGATGATAATTGGTAAAGGTCGTCATAGTTTAGGTCTTTATTTTCTTGAGACTGGGGATTCCAGCTTTTTAGGTGAATTACACTCTAGAAAGCTTCATGCTTCTTTTGAGCAGTGGCACTCTCGCCTCAATCATATGTCTCGTGATACTGTTCAGTTATTGAATCGACCGGGCCTTATTTCTGTCACTTCTGCTATGACTACATCTGTTAGGTTCTCTCCTTGTCAGATGGCAAAGAGTAGCCATTTGCCTTTTTTCCACTAGTGACAAGCGCGCTACTGGTCTGTTGGATAAAGTACATTGTGATTTGTGGGAACTGACCCATGTTTTATCTGCCGATGGTTTCTCTTATTATGCCATTTTCATTGATGATTTTTTGCGATTCACATGGTTTCTCCCAATACGGCGTAAGTCAGATTTCTATGACACATTTATCCAGTTTTAGAAATTCGTTGAGACCCATTTTTTTGCTAGGGTTAAAAAATTTTTGACCGATGGTGGCACAGAGTTTGCTAATCATCGACTTCAGACTCACTCCATATCATGTGGCATTCATCATCAGATGTCCCCACTCTAACACCTGCTCAAAATGGCCGAGCTGAGCAGAAGCATCGTCACATCACAGAGACTGGTCTTGCCATATTTTTTCACTCTTCTGTGCCGCACTGTTATTGGGTGGAAGCTTTCTTCTCTACCATTTACATTATTAACCATCTGCCTAGTTCAGTTCTTAGTGGCAAATCACCTTTTGAGGTTATTTTTGGTCATGTGTCTGACTATACCCTCTTTCACCCATTTGGTTGTCGTGCATTTCCATGTCTGTGTGCCACTGCTACTGATAAGTTTGTACCGCGATCTATTGCGTGTGTTTTTATTAGCTACAACCCTTGTCACAAGGGCTTCCAGTGTCTCGACCCAACTTCTGGGCGTGTCTATGTCTCTCACCACGTTCATTTTGATGAAACTTTATTCCCTTATGTCTCATCTTCCGTGGACAGTCGTTCTATTTTGGATCTGGAGATTTTATCATTTTTATAGAGCTTTTACTTCATTGATCGAGTCCACCACGCCTGTGCCTGTTCCAGCCGCCCATCCTTTATCACTATGCTCCATCTGGACGGCCGACTCAGACCCAGCTCCTCAGCAGATGGCCACCGCATCTCAGTCGTCGGCCAACACGCCTCAGCCTCCACATCTCAGCCAGTCTCTGTTGTCTTTTCTCCGGTAACTTTCGACGGCCACTCTGCGGTCAGCTTTGCTCGATCTTCTTTGGCATCGTCAGCTGGTTCAACTCCTTCAGCTTCGCTGCCACAACTTTGTACCCATCGGATGGCCACTCAGTCTTCTACTGGTCCATTTAGTGTCAGGATTATTCGAATATTATTGCTCATGGTCTCACTGCTGCACTCATTTCTAAAACAGAGCCCCCTGATTATCGCTCTTCCCTTCAGGATCCAGCCTGGGTTTCAGCCATGGATGATGAAATGGCCGCTCTTCGTGGTTAGCACACTTGGGATCTGGTGTCTCGACCTTCGGTCTTTAGGCTCAAGTATCAACCAGATGACACTATTGAGTGTCTCAAAGCTAAACTCGTGGATCGGGGTTTCTTGCAGATTCCAGGTTTTGATTTTGACCACACTTTGAGTTCTGTGGTCAAAGCCTCCACTGTTCGGACGATCCTCGCCATAGCCACCATGCGTTCCTGGCCACTTCATCAGTTGGACGTCAAGAACGCTTTCCTTAATGGCTTTCTTGATGATCCAATCTACATGAAGCAGTCTGTTGGATATCAAGATTCTGCTCATCCAGACTATGTTGTTGCTTGCGAAAGGCCATTTATGGTCTTAAGCAGGCTCCTCGGTCTTGGTTCCAGCGCTTCAGCAGTTATCTGACATAGCTTGGTTTTCAGTGCAGCTCAGACGATACTTCTTTATTTGTCCTCTCAAGAGGGTTGTTGTTACTTTATCTACTTGTGTATGTGGACGACATCATTCTTACAGGAAATGACTCAACTCTTCTTCGCCAGTTCATTGATCGAACACACAGAGAGTTTGCGATCAAGGATCTTGGTGATCTTCATTACTTTCTTGGTCTTGAAGTTTTGGCTACCTCCTCAGGGTTACTTCTTGGCCAAGCAAAGTATGCTCGTTATATTTTGACTCGGGCCGGATGTCTGATGTGACACCTATTTCTACGCCATTTGTTTCTAGTTCTCAACTTCACAGCTATACCAGTCCTCCGTTTCGGGATCCTACAATTTATCGTTCTCTTGTTGGTGCTCTCTAGTATCTCACACTCGTCTGAATTTGGCATTATCGGTCAACATGGTGAGCCAGTATCTTCAGGATCCCCGAGATAATCATTTCGCTGCAGTGACACGGATTTTGCGGTATGTTCGTGGCACTCTTCATTTTGGTCTTAGCTTTTGTGCTGCTAGTACTCCTGAGGTAGGATACTCTGATGCTGACTAGGCCCGTTGTCTGGAGACTCGTCGGTCCATTTACGGTTATGCGGTTTATCTTGGGGGGAATCTTGTTTCTTGGAGTGCCAAGAAACAACCCACTGTTTCTCGCTCCAGCATTAAGTCTGAATACCGTGCTCTCGCCAACAGTGCTTCAGAGGTGGTTTGGCTCACTCATTTGCTTCGTGATCTTTGGGTTCCGCTTTCTGGTTCTCCATTGCTGTTATGTGACAATAGCAGTGCTATCTTTTTTGCTCAGAATTCGGTGGCGCACAAGCAGGAGAAACATATCAACATTGACTATCATTTTGTTCGTGAGTTGGTGAAATCTGGAAAGCTGCGCGTTACTCATGTTCTGATTTCTCTTCAGATTGCGGACATCTTCACCGAGGGGCTCTCTCGTCCGCTGTTTGAGTATTTCAGGTCCAAGCTTTGCGTCGACGAGCATCCGACGCTTCGCTCGAGGGGGGTGTTAGGATAAATCATATTACTGATTAGATTACTGATTTATTATGATTAGAGTTATTTCCTTATTACACTTCTATTGTACTCTTTATATATTCCATCATCAATAATACAATTCTTTACTGTAAATCATTCTATCAATGAGGATGGCAGAGGACGGCGGTGAGGAGGATGGAGAAAAGGATGCAGAAGTAGGTGACAATTACATAAAAGATCTGTGAATGCATGGCAAGCTGGTAGACGACGAAGACAATTTTTGGTGGTGAAAACGATTGGCGAAAACGGGTTTCAGATCCAGATAACCACGCCGAGGATGAATTGAATTTAGTCACTGAGGGTTTTAAAATAAGCCAGATTTACAATAACATTTTTCCTTAAAACTCATCTCTACACATAATAACACATTCAATAAGATTATTTTTAAAAAGATCAAATAAAAACTAAACATGTCAAATTGAAATAGTTAAACATCAAATAAAAATACTAAATATATACGTATAAATTACATAAAATATACTAAACACAAAAAAAACAAAAAAACTTATAAAATAAGTAGTATTTATCAATCTGACACGGATGCTAATGATTCTGGCCGGCTCATATTTGTATCACTTGAATTCTTGCAATATGTTAGCATGAAAATTGGATTCTGGGGATCTTTTGTTAGAAGCTAAAATACGCCTACCTTCAAAATGGACATCATTGTTTACCAATATCCCTTTGGAGGTTACGAGTCGCCATCCAGAATTCCACATTCGCATTTGTTTGAAAATTTTGGGTTACGCTACCACTACAAAAATACATGGAAGGAGTTAATCAGGCCAAGCAGGGCGACGTGTTTCTGATAAAATGATTAAAAATCTACACACACAAAAAGAAAGACTTAGACTTTGGATATCACTAAGAAAAGCTTTTTAATATTGTTTGTAAATATCATAGAAATTTGAAAAAAGTGTTTTTATAACCCTAACTAGATGGTATATATGTCAATATAACCTTTCAATATTTAAAAGTGCCAATATAACACTATATAGTTAGTGAAAGTGCCAATATGACCCTATAAATTTTAAGAATGTGCTGATATAACCCAACAAACATTAGAAATGTACTAATATAACCCTACAAACATTAGGAATGTGCTGATATAACCCAATAAGATTGCACAATGTGCTGATATAACCCTACATAATTTTAACGAACTATGGCGTTCCGGCTAACTATGAGGGTAAAATTGTCCACCCAATTTCAGAGTTAGTCCAAAGGATATTTTGGTCAATTTACATAGAGTCAACGCTGAAAAATTGAGGTCAATGCTGGAAATGGGGTCTGGGGATTATATTGGCACTTTCATTAACTAGTTAGGGTTATATTTGCACTAAAAATTATCATAGGTTATATTGGCACTTACTCAAATGATAGGATTATATTGACACAAATTGTTATCGAATATCAAAAGCAGTTTAAAAAAACCAAATCCCAAAGACTTCAGCATTATATCACACACAGTTCCCTCCGCATTATCATCCAACATTCTTAACTCTCTAAGCTTTCTTCTTCGAGATCTTCCATTCATTTTGCATCATCAGAATGGGTGCAACTGAGAAGGGAGCTGCCGGTCCGGCCATCGGAATCGACCTCGGAACAACCTACTCTTGCGTGGCGTACCGTACGAAAGGTCGAGTTGAGATCATACCGAATGACCAAGGCAACAGAACCACCCCTTCTTACGTTGCTTTCACTTACAACGAGCGTCTCATCGGGGACGCCGCTTTCAACCAGGTCGCGTTAAACCCCACCAACACCGTCTTTGGTAACTCACTTCTAGCCTATCTGCTTTGTGTTCGTCTTATCTCCAATTCAGCTCAATTCAGTTTAGTTTAGCAGAAATTTGAACAGATGAAATCTAGCATGATTCGGTCTTATCGCTGCTACTTTTCAACATGCTTATTTTTAGTTCAATTCCCAGAAGTTCGGGAGAATGGGACCTAAATTTAGAGTAGAGTGAGTTTTAGTTGATGCTAGAATTTGTTTTCCATTGTGCAGATGCGAAGAGGTTGATTGGTAGGAAATTTAGCGACGAGATAGTGCAAAATGACGTGAAATTGTGGCCATTTCAAGTCGTATCTGGTAGAGAAGATAGGCCAATGATATCTGTCAACTACAAAGGAGAGAAAAAACAATTCGCTGCTGAGGAGATCTCTTCCATGGTTCTGACCAAGATGAAGCAGATTGCTGAGGCCTACATAGGCACGGAGGTGAAGGATGCAGTTGTGACAGTTCCGGCCTATTTCGACCATTCGCAGCGTCAGGCAACAATGGATGCCGGACAAATCGCAGGCATTAACATACTGCGTCTGATAACGGAGCCAACTGCCGCCGCCATCGCTTACGGCCTCGACAAAGCAAACAGCTTCTCGGGGAAGAGGAACGTTCTTGTGTTTGATCTCGGCGGAGGTACTTTTGATGTCTCACTTCTTGCAATCAAAAACGGTAACATGGAGGTTAAGGCCACTTCTGGAGACACTCACCTCGGAGGAGAGGACTTCGACAACAGAATGGTGACCCATTACATCAAGGAGTTCAAGGAGAAGCACAACAAGGATATAACCACAAACCCCAAATCACTCAGGAGGCTAAGAACAGCTTGTGAGAGAGCTAAGAGGATACTATCCTCAGCTGCTGAGACGAGGATCGAGATTGACGCCTTGTTCGAAGGAATCGACTTCTCAACAACATTAACTCGTCCCAAATTCGAGGAACTGAACTTGGATTTATTCCTCAAGTGCGTTGAGACCGTTAGTATGTGTTTGATGGACGCTCAGATGAACAAGAATGCTCTAGACGATGTGGTTCTGGTTGGCGGCTCGAGTAGGATTCCAAAAGTTCAGCAATTGCTGCAAGACCTGCTAAACGGAAAGGAGCTTTGCAGAAACATTAATCCTGATGAAGCTGTTGCTTTCGGCGCAGCTGTTCAAGCCGCCATCTTGAGCGGACAGAAGGACGAGAAGATCCAGGATCTTGTTCTGGTTGAGGTTACTCCATTATCTCTCGGTGTTGAAACTGTTGGAGAAGTCATGAGTGTTTTGATCCCAAAGAACACTACAATCCCCACCAGAAAAGTTAAGAAATTCTCCACTCGCAGCGATAACTTGACTAGCGTGAGATTTACGGTTTTCGAGGGAGAAAGAGCGAAATCCCGACAGAATAAACTGTTGGGTGAATTCGTTCTGACCGGTATAAATTCACTTTAAATTCATCTATAACCTTTGACACAAGGATAACCTTTCTTACGAGAAAACAATTTCACCTATTTCCTTCCAAACAGGCATCGAAGTGGCCCTCAGGGGAATCCCGAAGCTCGACGTGACCTTCGAACTGGAAGCCAATGGCCTTCTGAAAGTCACCGCGAAAGACAGAGTTACAGGCAAAGAGAACGACATCACGATCAAAAGCGGGAGATTTTCGAAGCAAGAAATTGAGATGATGATAGCGGAGGCAAACAAGTTTAAGGAGGATGATGAAATGCACAAGAAGAAGAACAAAGCAAACAGTGATTTTGTGCAGTATGTTTATCAGATGAGAGAAGCTGTAAACGACAACACTTTGTCCTCCACTGAAAAAAAGAAGGTTGAAGAAGCGGTGAAGAAAGCTTGTCAGTGGTTGGATGCGAACAAAAAGCTACACGAGGTTCATGAATACGAGGAGAAGATGAAGGAACTGGTGCGCGTCTGGAAACCGAATTCTGATCGTTCCGCCGGAGATAGCGGTGGCGCTACGCCGTTCAGAAGATTCATGAATCTTTTTGGCCGGGGACGCGGTCAATGAGGTGGACATTTGATCTTTTATACTTATTCCTTTGAACTTTGAAGGATTTTAATGAATATATTCTGCTACTCCCGGTCTGTCCCACACCGACCTGTAATTTTACTATTTGATAAGTCAACACGTATTTGAATAGATATATACATTGTTTGATTCAACGTACTAAGCCATTTTTAATATTAATATTTTAGTTATTTTTATTATACGTAGTTAAACATGTTAAAGATCAAACATTTTTTTTAGCACTGCAAAAATAAATTTTATACTTCTTGGTATGGGACAGAGGGAGTTTTGATGATAGTACACTATATACCCGTAGATGGAAAAAGCTTATTGTTTTGCTATGGAGCTAAGAAGCGTGTGATGACAATTACAATGGATTGAAATTTACATTTATCTTATGGATTATATTTGTTAACCGTATATACATTTTACCTTTCCACATGTACATTTACCATGGTTGTTAGAATATTGTTGCTAGTCAAAGATTCTAGATAGAGTTGTTAAAATGTATCCCGCGTTAGGTGAGAATTAGTTAGATATTATAACCTTAAATACCTACATTCATCAATGGAAGAAATCAACACTTTCCACAATCAAAATATTCTTTCTCATATTTATTTACATGGTATCAGAGCCTAAAATCGATTATATGGCCTCTGATGCATTGATTGTGGCTAACTCTGATTCACAAAACTTCAACTTTCACTTTCCAAACTTATCCATTAAATTGGATCGAAACAATTTCTCTCTCTGCCGTATTACCATCACATCGGCTCTTGAAGCCTATGACCTCGCCTCTTTTCTCACCGATGCTCAGCCACCGCTCGCTACTGTCACAATTCCGGCGGCACCGGCAACTGAGTCCAACCAGGCTACCGCCTCACGCGTTGAGCCCAATCCCGCCCACACCGCATGGATCAAGAAGGACCGCCTCGTCTTGCTTTGGATTCGGTTGACGTTGTCCTCACAAATGCTTGGGATGGTGGCGCGTGCTTCTTCAACCGCCGAGGCCTAGGTTATTCTCGGTCGCACCTTCGCCGCTCACACAGGGGCGCGTGAGATGCATCTCGGCCAAAAACTTCAGTCAATGACCAAAGGATCTCTATCGATCATGGAATCCTTTGATCGGAAACGTGAAATTGTTGATGCTCTTTCTGATTGCCTCATCATTGTTCCCGATCCCGAATTTGTGGGATGTCTTCTGTATGGCTTGGGCAGCCAATATTCCACACTCTGTTCGGCAATTTCGATTCGCCCGGAGCCACTCTCATCAGATGAACTTTTAGGGATTTTGCTCCAGGAAGAAGCTTGGCAGGAAGAGGAGGTCTCGACCTTCCAATCGCCATCGGTCAATGCGGCTTTCCGGTCAGTGCCTCGCCGGTCCACGCTGCCGGCGGTCCACGCTGCCGACAGTCAACGCCGCCGCCACCGGTCAACGGCCACCCTGCGGCATCTGTGAGCAGACTGGCCATGATGCCAAAAATTGCTTTGGGCGATATGATCTAAAACGTTTTCCTGCCACAAATCCCAAAGCTATTGCTCGCTTCAAAGGTGCAAACGGTGGAAAATCGGCATTCTTTGCCTTGGCTTCAAGTCCGTCCGACATTGTTGATCCATGGTACATTGACTCGGGCGCCACTCATCATGTGACTGCTGACTTGGGGAATCTCACTGTCCAAAATCAGTACAATGGTAATGATGGCATCACCGTCGGTGACGGTACATTTCTTCCTATTACTCATTATGGCAATTCTATTTTGACTGCTTCGTATGCTGTTTCTCCCTTAAAATTGAATGATGTCCTTTGTGTCCCAAAAATCACTAAATCTTTACTTAGTGTTTCTAAACTAACTCGTGATAATCCTGTCTTCGTTGAACTCCACTCAGACTATTGCCTTGTTAAGACATTTCAGGGACAGATCCTGCTAAAGGGAACCGTTCAGGATGACCTTTATTGTTTTCTGCAATCACCAAGCATGTCTTCATCTTCTTCCCCGCGTGCATTTCTCACGGAGCACACATCACTTCAATGTTGGCATCATCGTCTAGCCTATCCACATGAGTCTGTTCTTCGTCGTACTATCTCTAGCTTTGATCTTCCGATCTCTTGTAATAAATTAGACCAGCTTGTGGCTCCTGTCAACTTGGCAAGAGTCACTGTTTCCCACTGCCCTCTCGAACTAGTATTTCATCACAACCTTTTGATTTAATTCATTCTGATGTTTAGGGACCATCTTCTGATTTATCCACCTCTAGTTGTCGATATTATGTTAGTTTTATTGATGACTGCACTAAATTCACTTGGTTATATTTCTTGTCAACCAAATCTCAAGTTTATGCCACTGTTGAGCTTTTTCTCAAACTTGTTCAAACTCAATTTTCAACACAAGTCGAAGTCTTTCAGTCTGATTGGGGCGGTGAATACCGCAATGTTTCTACACTACTCACCTCCCATGGAATCCGACATCAAGTCTCTGTCCTCACACCCCTGAACAAAACGGCTCTGCGGAACGTCGTGATCGTACGATTGTTGAGAAAGGCCTCTCTCTCCTTGGCCACTCTCGACTACCCACAAAATACTGGGAGCAAGCTTTTCATACTGCTGTCTATCTCATCAACCGCACAATTACACCTATTCTCTCTCACAAATCTCCTTATCAATGCCTCTACAACAAAGTACCCAACTACAGTCTTCTTCGATCCTTCGGCTGTCTTTGCTATCCCTTTCTCCGTCCATACACTGCCAACAAGCTTGAGTATCGATCTCTTCCCTGTATCTTTCTTGGCTACAGTTCCAAGCATAAGGGATATCAGTGTCTTCACCTACCCACCTCTCGCACATACATCTCTCATTTTGTTGCCTTTGACGAGATGGCTTTTCCCTATCCTAACATGTCATCTACCCCATCTCCCCCGTCCTCCTCCAATCCAATTTCTTTCATTCCTTTACCTTCTACTCATCATTCCCCTTCCACATATTTACCCCTCACTCATACCACTACACCCTCACCCTCCCCACGATCATCTCCTACCTCTCCTCCACCGTCCCTGTCCCCTCCTCCATCTCCTCCTACATCACCATCCGACTCTTCACTTCTATCACCGTCCGAGTCTTCACCTTTGCAGTCACCTCCACACTTCACATTGGCTGCACCTCCATCCTATGACAATGCACCTACCTAGTTTTGTCCCTCTGATCGGTCTATTCATAACATGACCACTTGTTCTGTCACACATTCCCTTAAACCCAAAGCTCTTTTATCCACCAAATATTCGCTTCCTGTAGCACTTACTACATCTCTTGAACCCAAACTCTTTCATCAAGCCTGTAAAGATCCCAATTTGCAGCATGCAATGCAATCTGAATATGATGCTTTAATGATTAATAGGACTTGGGACTTAGTCCCTCGTCCCTTGGACGCTAATGTTGTTGGTTGTAAGTGGGTTTACAAGATCAAGAGGAAATCTGATGGCTCCATTGAGCGTTACAAAGCACGTCTTGTGGCTAAGGGCTTTCATCAGGAAGCAGGAATTGACTACTTTGACACGTTTAGTCCCGTGGTCAAGCCCACTACTATTCGTCTGGTGCTGAGTTTGGCTGTCTCTGTAGGTTGGCCCCTTCGACAGGTTGATGTGAATAATGCCTTCCTCCACGGTGACCTTTCAGAGACTGTCTTCATGGAGCAACCACAAGGTTTCACTGCTCTAGAAAAACCCACTCATGTTTGCAAGCTTCGAAAAGCTCTCTATGGCTTAAAGCAAGCTCCCAGGGCCTGGTTCCACAAGCTCACTGCCTCTCTTGTTCGCCTTGGTTTCAAGGCATGTATCTCAGACCATTCTCTTTTTGTCAAGACTTCCGGCTCTCATGTGGTCTATATTCTTGTTTACGTGGATGATCTTGTCGTTACCGGGTCTCACACACCATTCATTGATGAGTTTTTCCTCCTGTTACATCGTGACTTTGCTTTAAAGGACCTTGGCTCTCTTCACTACTTCCTCGGCATTGAGGTAGCTCGACATGGTTCCTCCCTTCACCTGTCTCAGCAGAAGTTCATTTGTGACATTCTAGAACGGAGTGATATGTCTGGTGCTAAGCCTATATGTTCTCCTGCTGAGCCTGGCTCTCGGTTGGTTGCTTCTGGAAAAGTTCTCTGTGATCCATCTCTTTATCGCAACATTGTTGGAGCTCTCCAATATGTTACCATCTCTCGGCCTGAGATATCCTATGATGTTAACAGAGTTTGCCAGTTCATGCATTCTCCTACTGAGGACCATTGGTGTGCAGTCAAACGCATTCTCCGATATCTTAAGGGCTCGCTTTCATCTGGTTTGTTACTGCAAAAGGCAAATGATTCTCGCCTTGTGGCCTTTCCTGATGCAGGTTAGGCTTCTGATGCAGGTTGGGCGTCTGATCCTGATGACTGTCGTTCAGCATGGCTTTGCTATTTACTTTGGTGGAAACCGTATCAGTTGGTCCTCTCGCAAACAGAATGTTATTGCTCGCTCAAGCACTAAAGCGGAGTACCGTGCCATTGCTTTCGCCTCTGCTGAACTCATGTGGCTTCAGCAACTTCTTCAGGAAATGTAGGTCTCTGTCCAGCGTCCTCCCATACTTCTCTGTGACAACTTGAGTGCTACTTTCCTAACTGCAAATCCAGTCTTTCATCAGCGGTCCAAACATATCAAGATTGACTACCACTTCGTCCGGGAACAGGTTGCCTCGGGCGATCTCACAGTTCGCCATGTCCGGTCTCTTGATCAAACCGCAGATATCTTCACTAAGGCTTTTGGAAATCAGCATTTTGCGACTCTACGGTCCAAGCTTCATATACTCGACCATGAGCTTGCGGGGGGCTGTTAACCGTATATACATTTTACCTTTCCACATGTACATTTACCATAGTTGTTAGAATATTGTTGCTAGTCAAAGATTCTAGATAGAGTTGTTAAAATGTATCCCGCGTTAGGTGAAAATTAGTTAGATATTGTAACTTTAAATACCTACATTCATCAATGGAAGAAATCAACACTTTTCACAATCAAAATATTCTTTCTCATATTTATTTACAATATTCCAGGATATTTAGATAATACTACTGTACATCATATATACATGTATCTTACTATCATAATAGTTACAAAATTGGAATATTGATTGCAAGAAGAGTTAGATACTTTAATAGTTTCATAAAATGTTTTAAAGGGTCTAGGGTCCAATACCGGATTCTACCGGAACTAAAATCATTTCAAACGAAAGAAAAAAAACCTTTTTAGATCGGACCGGTTATTGTATAATTTGGATCAGGACTTGATCGAAATAATTTTGGTTTTAGATCGGTTCCGACTGGTTGGACTGAATTCTAATAAAGTTTAGTTTTTACTTTAAAATTTGGTGTCGCAAAAAATTGTGTCGATTTTTTTATTTGAAAGATAAAAGTAGAAGTTATTAGAAAAATTCACCTCAAAATGATAAAAGAATACTAGCCCTTTCAAATAAATCCAAACTAGTATATTAAATTAGTTCATTGATATTTTTAAAATATATACTCCCTATGTTCCACTAGTAATGGTATACTTTCTCCGTTTTTCTATTTATAGCATCATAGGTTTAGAAGTTTGGATTTAAGTGGATGAAATTGAAGGTAGAAAATAAAAAGTAGAATGAATGGATGAAATTGAATGAATCTTGCCAAAAATGGAAAGAGTGCCAAATAAAAGAAAATATGCATTTATAGCAAGTGCGTCATAAATAACAAAACAGAGGGAGTATTTACTTTTTCAAAGAATTTGGTAAACGTTGACCATAAATATCAATTAATATATATAACAAATATATCATGTGATATGTTGTTGAATTCATCTTAACATATATTTTTCTAAATATTAAATTTTTATGCGGAATTGGTATATATAACTAGAGATATTATCATTGAAGACAGTGAAAAAACAAATATGTCATTACTGCTGAGACCGAAGAAGATAAGATAAAACTCCGGTCCGAACCAAAAAAATACGGTTTTGGACCGGACCGAATCGGAACCCGGAATTTTTAATTAAAAAGGTTGGACCAAAGATTGGATTAGAATTTCATATATCTGATTTCGGTCTTTACATTCTAGTTTGGTTCGGCCCATTTTACCGATCATACCAGTTTATGAACATCCAACTATTCATGACATCACTTGTAGAAAAACTGAATTTTGACATCAAAAAATGTTGTCACGTCAAATTACAAAAAAAAAAATTGAGCCAAAAGCAAATAGAAAGTTAAATGAGAGACATAATTTAAAAATACAAAAAAAATATTAATTTATATATTAATCCATGCAAATAGTGACGAAAGATGTTTCGAAGCGAACGAATGATGCAGATTCATGTTTCCTCATTAAAGAGTTCAAAACGATGAAATTAGACATTTTAGCGACTACAAGTTTAAACGTCGCAAAAATTTTCAATCTGTCACTAAGGTGTCAAATCCGCCACAAATTGAATTAATTTCGTCACAAAAGAACACATTTGAAAAGTTTATCTGTATATGTCACTATTACTAATGACGAAAATGTTTGTCGTCAGAATCTAATGAGTATTTTATTGGCGACGGCAAAATCGTCGTTAGATAAATGCGAAACCAATATTGGGCCGCAAGACTGACTTTACGATTAAAATAATTATTCATTCATGTTTGAAATTTCAGTCATCCATTGGCATTGCAACTAGTGTTTAAGCTTTCGTGTTACGCTCCTATTATTAAATCCATAGTAGAAATTAGGCAGATCAATGATCCAAAAAGAGCTGACTTCTTACAAACCTTATAACAAGAGTTGACTTCGAATCTCTGTATCATGAAATAATGATGATATTGTGAGTAAGTTTCCTAGAATTTCAGAAGAACCCCTTAACCAGTTTACAGTGACAATCCCTGCTGTCCTGACCAAGACTCCAAGCACCGATACATTCTATAATACACTCAGCTTCTCAATTACTCAACTTACCTTCCGACATTTCTAGCTCTCTAATATTTTTCCTAGTCATCAGAATGGATGCCACTGCAAAAGCCATCAGGGGTCCAGCCATCGGAATCGACCTCGGCACAACCTACTCCTGCGTGGGATACTGGAAAGACGGTCGAGTTGAGATCATACAAAACGAACAAGGCAATCGGACCACCCCATCTTACGTTGCTTTCACTAACAGCGAGCGTCTCATTGGCGAAGCGGCTTTCAACCAGGTTGCCTTGAACCCCATCAACACCGTCTTTGGTAACTCACTTACGCTTTACATTACATAAGTACATGCATCCCCGGTTTACTGAAAGCGTGGTTTTTCAATGTTTGGTTTTTATTGATGACAGATGCTAAGAGATTAATTGGTAGGAGATTTAGCGACGAAACAGTACAAAATGACATAAAACTCTGGCCATTCAAGGTCATTTCTGGTGAAAATGACAGGCCAGTGATTTCCATCTCCTACAAGGGTGAGAAAAAGCAATTCGCTGCCGAAGAAATCTCCTCCATGGTTCTAACCAAGATGAAACAGATTGCTGAGGCTTACTTAGGTTCCGAGGTGAAGGATGCGGTCGTGACGGTCCCGGCCTACTTCGACCATTCACAGCGTCAGGCGACGATGGATGCCGGAGCAATTGCAGGCATCAACATATTGCGTCTGATCATGGAACCAACGGCAGCTGCTGTCGCTTATGGCCTTGACAATCCTTCAGGGTTCACCCAGAAGAGGAATGTTCTTGTATTTGACCTCGGAGGAGGTACTTTTGATGTCTCACTTCTTGCAATAAAAAACGGTAACATGGAAGTTAAGGCCACCTGTGGAGACACTCACCTCGGAGGGGAGGACTTCGGCAACAGAATGGTGAACCATTACATCGAGGAGTTCAAGGCGAAGCACAATAAGGACATCAGTGGAAACCCTAAGTCACTGCGGAGATTAAGAACAGCTTGTGAGAGAGCTAAGAGGATACTTTCCTCTGCCGGGGAGGCAAGGATCGAGATCGATGCCCTGTTCGAAGGGATTGACTTCTCAACAACACTTACTCGGCCCAAATTCGAGGAGTTGAACTTAGATTTATTCCTCAAGTGCATTGAGACTGTCAATATGTGCTTGACAGACGCCCAGATGAGCAAGAACGCAATCGATGATATCGTTATGGTGGGCGGTTCAAGTAGGATCCCAAAAGTTCAGCAATTGCTACAAGAATTGCTAAACGGGAAGGAGCTTTGCAGAAACATCAACCCTGACGAAGCCGTTGCTTATGGCGCAGCCGTTCAGGCGGCTAACTTGAGCGGCCATTTTGTGTCTTTTAAGGATGACAAGATGAACAGGAGGACCGTATCCAGCGCGGGCGGTCAAGCAGCGGAGTCGCGGCGCCAAAGGGATGATAATATCATCAGGATGCAGCAACTCGTGTTGACGGAGGTTACTCCGTTATCTCTAGGGCTCAATACTAAAGGAGATGTAATGGATGTTCTGATTCCGAGGAATACTGCCATCCCTTTCACCAAAATGAAAGGATTCGAATTGACCAAAGATAATCTGATCAGTGTGCTGATCACAGTTATGGAGGGCGAAAGAGCAAAAGCAAGCGAAAACAAACGGTTGGGTGAATTTATCCTCACAGGGGTTCAAATGGCGCCTCGGGGAATCCCTAAGATCGATGTTACATTCGAACTGGAAGCTAGTGGCCTCCTCAAAGTCTCCGCTAAGGACAGAGTTACACGTACAGAAAACAGCGCCACAATCAAAAGCGAAGGTCTGTCAAAGCCGGAAATCGAGGCGATGATTAAGGAAGCAAATAAGTTTAAGGAGGAGGATGAAATGCACAGGAAGAAGAACAAAGCAAGCCGTGACTTTGTAGGATACGTTTATCAGATGAGGGAAAGCTTAAGCAGCAGCACCTTGTCTTCCATTGACAAAGTTAAGGTTGAAGATGCGGTGAAGAATGCTTTCGAATGGCTGGATGAGAAGGAAGAGCTGAGGGAAATCCATGAATATGAAGAGAAGATGAAGGAACTGGTGCGCGTCTGGAAACCAAATTCGGCAAGTTCGTGATTTCTTTTGGCCGGAGAGGTGATAAATGACACTTTATTAGCCACACTTATCAAATGCTACAGTTACTTGAAAGTGTTGCTTAAACTTAGAGTGTTATCTAAATTGTTTAAAGTGTTGTGTTGAATCTAATTCAACATCCCTAAACTAATAGTTTACAATGGGCCTAATATGTCGTGTTAGTATCAAAATCAATACTTTAAATGTTGTATTAGCCTGCATAGTGATCGTACTTGTGAATGTAAATTGTAGAAACGTTATCATCAATATTGATCAGCAAACAACTAATGAAAATGATGGAACCTTTGATGGAAAATTTTGATAAAAAGTTACAAAATTGGAAAAATAAATGGCTAAGTGCAGGGGGTAAATTGACTCTAATCCAATCTTGTTTATACTCCATGCCTCAGCATTTGTGGACTGTTACTAAACCCCCTAACCACATAGTTAACACACTTCAGAGAAAAATGTCTAGATTTTTCTGGGGAGAAACGGATGGTAAAAAAGAACAAGAGTTGGAAAAAATGGTCTGATTTAGCTGTACCAATAGCCCAGAATGGCCTAGGTTTCAGATCAATCCGAGCCATTACTGATTCCTGCTCCCTCAAATTGTGGTGGAAGAGCCAGTTAGGTATTACAATGTGGGAAAAATTGTTATGGGCCTTGCCACAATCGCATAGGAAATCAATAACTTGGAGAAGAATCTGCTCTATGAACTCTTTTGCTGAAAATAATACTCTCATTATCCATGGCAAAGGTAATTGCAATCTTTTGACTGCTAACTGGTGTCCCAATGGTCCTCTCTCTAACTATATCCCCAGCCACATCTCTTCTGCACTGCTATATTGTTCTGTGGCAGAGTTCATTGCCAACAAAGCTTCCATTCTAACTCAGATTTCACCTTTCCTAGAGCATGATACTCTTTCTTTTCTTCGGGAAGCAGCAATTACACAAGATAGGGAGGATAGGTTGATATGGAAACCAGAAAAGTCAGGGGCTTTCACTTTCAAGTCAGCTTATAAGGAACTGACACTCTCATCAGGTAATTTCCCAGCATCCAAGTTTATCTGGAACGCTGCATTACAGAAAAAGGTCTCCATATTCACATGGAAAATGCTACACTTTTATTTACCCTTTGATAATGTGCTAATTAAGTGTGGTTTTAGCCTTACTTCTAAATGTCCAGCATGTTATTACTCAGATTCCATTCAACATTTCTTCATATCCTGTCCTCTTGCTCAAACTATATGGAATAACTTGGCATCTTTACTGGACTTTCATCTTGATCATCAACATTCCATCATTGATAGATTCTTTCTCTTCTGGAATAGTCATGATTTACCAAAATGGCACCAACTGATTTGTAAAATTCTACCACCTCTGATTTGCTGGTGCCTTTGGAAGGCAAGGAATAGGTTCTTATTTGATCAGAAGTTTTTTTCTTCGGACCTTATATGTAAGGACGTTCATGATCAAATTAAACTGACTCTCTATGCTAAATCTCCACACCTAGTCCCCCTTACAGCTTCTCCACACAGACTTAGGCATCTGGTACCATACTTTAGACCACCCCCAAAGCCTAATATTTCTACGGTTTTCTGGGAAAGGCCTAAAATTGTTTCCATAAAGATCAACATAGATGCATCTTGGTTCCCTAACAAAGCGGCAGCAGGGCTGATTGCAAGGAATTGCTCTGGAACACCACTTCTGATTAAATCAACAACAATTACTGCTTCCTCCCCAATCCAAGCTGAGATCTTAGCCATACTTTTTGCATGTCAAACTTTTCCGCAACTAAATCATACTTTCACAATTGAATCTGACTCTATCTTAGCAGTTAAAATGGTTAAGGATCCCTATACTGCAAATTGGCCCCTGTTTGAGCTGACCTCGAAAGTACTTTCCCTCTTAAGAGATGCTGAGCTTAAACACGTTGTTAGAGAAAGCAATTCAGTGGCAAATGCAATTGCCAAACATCATTCTACTCATAATCAGAGTCTTAGCCTTTCTAATGTTCCAATACATATCAAAGGCCTAATTTCTTTAGATAAGGAACATACTCCCTATATTAGAGTGCATAAAAATGGCTCTTCATAGGATTGATACTGCTGAAAAAGTCTTTTTTCTTTTCGTCCTGCAGGTTCATTAGAAGCCCTCGAGCACTGGTGCCCTCGAGTACTCGAGCCCACCACTCGAGCACTCGAGCCCTCGGACACTCGAACACTCAATCCATCAAGCTCTCAACCACCCACTGACCCTCGAGCACTGGAGCTCTCGAGCAATGGAGTCCTCAAACACTCGAGCCCTCGAGCAATCGAGCACTCGAGCCTTTGAACCATCGAGCCGGGATACCTCGAACACTCAACCTATCAAGCTCCCCAGCACTACTGCCCTCAGACCCTCGAGCACTGGAACCCTCGTGCACTGCCGCCCTCGAGCACTTGAGACATCAAGCTCTCAAGCACTCGAGCGTTTGAACCATCGAGCCTGATACCTCGAGCACTTAACCTATCAAGCTCTCGAGCACTAACGCCCTCGAGCCATCAGACACTCAGACCAGCGAGCCTAGAGCAACACTGGATACCTTGGAGCCCTCGAGGACTCGAGCCATCAAGCACTCAAGCAACCGAGCCATTAGACACTGGATACCTCGAGCCATCAGCCACTCCAGCACTCGAGCACTGGTGCCCTCGAGTACTCGAGCCCACCACTCGAGCACTCGAGCCCTCGGACACTCGATCACTCAATCTATCAAACTCTCGAGCACCCACTGACCCTCGAGCTCTGGAGCCCTCGAGCAATGGAGTCCTCGATCACTCGAGCCCTCGAACACAAGCACTCGAACCATCGACATTGAAACACTCGAGCCCTTAAGCCCTCGAGCACTTGAGGCATCAAGCACTCAGAGGACTGGATATCTTGGACCCCTCGAGCACTGGACCTATCGAGCTCTCCAGCACTGCTGCCCTCGAGCCATCAGACACTCGAACCTTCGAGCCCCGAGGAATACAGCATACCGAGCCATTGACCTGGATCACTCGAGCTCTAAACCTCTCGAACCTATCGAGCACTCTAGCATTGGTGCCCTCGAACCACTGACCCCGACCCCTCGAGACCTCAAGCTAGCAAGCAATACTCCCTCTCCATCTAAACCACTAGTCCACTACCTCTCTTTTGAAGGCAATGATGTTGCTTTATTGATGTAATATTACAAATCATCTTTGTACATCTTTTGGTGTCTTAATAGGTTCGGGGAGCCTTAATAAAATATCTCCCACCTCATGGTGCATTCAAAAAAAATAAAAATAAAAACTAATGTAAATGAAGGGAAAATTACTATTTTGATTTTATCACATGATATATATTATCACTATATTCACCTCTTAGATCCTTATCATAATTTTAAAAAATAGATTTCTAAACTAATAAAATGCATAGCTCTTGTTATTCTTACATAGGCAGAATTAGGGGATTTTCCCATCCTCCATTCCTCTCTTTTTATAAGAATTTAAAGTAGAATATTCTTTATATATAGAAATATGTTCAGGTTTTGATATGAATGAAGTCCCTATAAAATTCAAAACATATAATTCTTTCCCTCTCACTACGGAAAAAATATATAGTTGGAACGCTATTTTGAAATATTTGTGAGAAAGAAAGGCGTCGCTAAACTTATTCGTGATGTCTTATGTAAATGTCACTATTATATTGTGACATTTTGATGTGTCATAAATTTTTCGTGAAATGCAATGGTAACATGCAAGAACATTCTAAGTGAGCGCTACACATAGATACGTCGCTAATATATTCTACAGTTATGAGCGTCGCAAAATGTAAGTAGAGAATTAAAAAATTACTAATTACAGTTCAACCCCAAAGATTTCATCAATTTACAAATTCAGCACGCCTATTTTTCATTATTTGCAACCTCTCCTAATTAACTCTTTGCCGCAATAACCCCAATGTTTACGCATGTCAGTAAAGTTTATTGACACCTGAAAATGTAGTTAACATTGTGATGCTTCCTTACCTGTCACAAAAAATGCGTCGCTACTTAACTTTTTTAGTAGTGTCCTTGTCATAAAATATTTATCTCTCTTTTTTATACTTGCATCCTTACTTTTTAGTTTAAACATAATAAAAAATTATAGTGAAATTGAATAATTAATGATGTAGTATTAATAAAAGATCAAATCATGTAACACCTTTATGTTTATTCTAATTGAACGGAATTAAATTGAACTAAGTAAAATTAAATAATAATAATAATTAAATTACATTTTATCAAATTAAATTAAACTGTAATAAAATGTATTTAAATTAAAATTTAATCATAATGTAATACTAAATTGCGGCACTTATCTAACATGTGTTTGGTGGAACTGTGTTTATAAGCAAAATTAGTTTATTTTAAAAGTAATGGGAGACCCGCTTTTGTTTTTTCCCAAAAATGTGAATCGCTATATCATGCTCTGAACCACTGGGAGTAGCCCAGTGGCCAGGGCGTATGCCCGCCCCAGAGGCACCCCAGGTTCAATTCCGGCCTGGGGCAGTTTCTGGGGTTTAAGCCTCCAATTGCACCGTGTTGGTGTAGGAGCCTCACTTCGTGTGAGTTACGTGGGAGTCTCACCCCACCTTTGTGTGAGATGCAAGGGGAGCCTCACCCCCTTTGTGTGAGGCAACTGGGTTATAGTAATAGAGTGGTGTGTGTATTCCAAAATATATATATATGCATATCATACTCTGTATTTTACTTGATTACGCCATTTATTTATACTATTTAGTATACAATATGTATTTTTAATATAATTTAAATAATTAAATTATGAGTCCGTCTCTTGAAAGACGGTCTTTCCATAAGTTATGGAAAGACCAAGGTTTAAAGTGTAAATTAAAAGAAATGAAGATAAAATTTTCGGGTTGCATGAACCGGGTTATAAATTTTATAACTACTACATGTTGCATACTAAAATTTTAATATTGCAACTAAGACCATTTACCTTTTATTATTCTAATTATACCCGTCTTTCCATAAGCATATGGAAAGACCGTCTTTCCCAAGACTTTGCCTTAAATTATATTTAAATTAATATTAAATTAAATTTATTATTTACCACCACCGCCGCCGTCGGCCGCCAAGCATTGCCACCGCCTCCGTGCACTGCCACCGCCGCCGTTCTCCACAGTTTCCTTTCTCCTCCTCCGCCGCTCTCCGTCGTTTCCTTTCTCCGCCGCCGCTCTCCGTCGTTTCCTTTCTCCGCCACCGCTCTCCGTCGTTTCCTTTCTCCCCTGCCGTTTCCTTTCTCCTACGCCGCTCTCCTCTCCCGCTTCTTCGTCGCTCGTTTCGTCTTCTCTGACGATGAGCGGCGTCTTCTCCGTTGATTGGTTCATCTTCTCCGGCGACTCCGTCTTCTCCGGTGACTCCTCTCCCCACTCTCTTCTCCGATCCCAATCTCTTTCTCCTCTCCCCGCTCTCCTTCTCCTTCTCTCCCCTGTTCTCCTCACCCGGTTCTCCCGCCCCGGTTCTCCTCCGCTCTCCGCCACTCTCCTCTCCCGCTTCTCCTCTCTGGTTCTCGTTTCTCCTCTTGGGCTAGGTTTTGCTCGACAGGGACGAAGGAGAAGGAGGGACAGCGGGCTAGAGTTTTGCTCGACGGGAACGAAGAAGGAGGGACAGCGGGCTAGGGTTTTGCTGGGGACAGGGACAAAGGAGAAGACGAGCTGCGGGCTAGGGATGACGGTGGCGGGCTACGGTGGAGCAGGGGACGGCGGCGGCGGGCTACGGTGGAGATGGGGACGAAGGCCGGGGACGGTGGAGATAGGGACGAAGGCCGGGGACGGCGATGGTGGTTCCGGCAGCGGTGGCAGATTGTTTTTGTTTTTGGTTTTTGATTTTTTTGTTTCATTTTGAAAAATTAAAACTAGTATTACACATGTATATGCGTATTAGGGTGTGAACTAGTAAAATACAGGGCGTAATATAGCAATACCTCAAAAATAACTTCTACTTTGAAAATAAGTAGAGTTTACCAAACATTAAAAGAGTGATTAGATTATAAGCAAAGCACTTAATTATAATAAGTTCGATCAAACACCCTTAGCACCCCGCCTGATCACCATCGGAAAAAAAAATAACTCCCTTAATTTGTTTCACAAGGAAATACTATGTTTCTAATATTGTTTTAAAGACTTTGGTCATCAGTTGAGTGTAGAAGCTTTATTTGCTATTTTCTACGTTGTCCGAAAATTCAGACGAAAAAACTTGTATTTCGAGCGTGTATGACTTTAGGAAAGTGGCACTTTCTTCTTGATGAAGAATGAGAGAGTGCACTTAATGTATTACCGTAAACTTTCTAGATTCCAAATTGTCATCCGTGTATACGTATTGTTTGATTTTGTGTTACGCTACTAATATTATACTATAAAGGGAAAACGACTCCACGGGCTCTGCAACTCTTCTCATCTTACTCTTTTGGCCCTCATTTTTTATCCTCAAAATTGAGAAATTACTAATTGAGAAAAGGAAAAGAAAAATGAGAAATTATTAATTTGCCCTTAAAATTGACGGCTTTGACTGAAGTTAACGCTTTGATCGGATGGAAGGGTTACGACTCAACTTTTTTGTTAATTCAGGGACGAAAGTTATCAAGAAAAAAAAGGAAACCAAAATGGTCAAATGACAAGAAGTGGGGGTCCCTAGAGTCGTTTTCCCTTGTATAAAAGATGGAAATTTTGTCAGTTATTCTTAGGTGGTTAGCTGCCAATGTTTATATCATCATTTGATCCAAAAAGAGCTGACTTGTTTTTAGTATAACTACAAGAGCTATCAATAATACTTCACAATTGGATGAAATATTAGATATCTACAAACAAAGACTTAAGACTTTGCATAGCATCAATTAGAAAAGAATCAAAAGATAATTGGGTGGTAAATTTCAAAGAATTTATGATGAATTTCATTATAGCAGGTCTTGACCAAGACCCCAAAGGCTCATGCATTTAAATACTCCAATTCACCCTATATTCTGCATTAGTCATCTTCCAACATTTCCAACTCTCTATCTAGTTTTCTTTTTCCTAAACATTTTGCAGCAATGGGTGCAACCGGAAAGGCTGCCGGAGACGGAGCTCCGGCCATTGGAATCGACCTCGGCACAACCTACTCCTGCGTGGGGTACCGGAAAAACGGTCGAGTTGAGATCATGCAAAACGACCAAGGCAACCGAACCACCCCTTCTTACGTTGCTTTCACCGACACTGAACGCCTCATCGGGGATGCAGCTTACAACCAGGTCGCCTTGAACCCCATCAACTCCGTCTTTGGTAACTCACTTTCTTGAAACAGTCTTCTTAACCTTATGAAACAGTTTCTTGGCTTAAATTGATTAGATTTCGTTTCATATTCCTACTGTTTCGTCCGCAACAGATGCGAAGAGACTGATTGGGAGGAAATACAGCGATGCAACAGTGCAGGATGACATGAAGCTGTGGCCTTTCAAGGTCGTTTCCGGTACCGACGAAAGACCGATGATTTCGGTCACCTACAAAAGTGAGAACAAGCAGTTTGCTGCTGAAGAAATCTCTTCAATGGTTCTACTAAAGATGAAACAGATAGCCGAGGCCTACATAGGGACGGAGGTGAAAAACGCAGTCGTGACAGTTCCAGCCTACTTCGACTCTTCACAGCGCCAGGCGACAATGGACGCCGGAGAAATCGCAGGCATTAACATACTCCGTCTGATCACGGAGCCAACTGCTGCTGCCATCGCTTACGGCCTCGACAATGCAAACAGCTTCACCGGGAAGAGGAACGTTCTTGTGTTTGATCTCGGCGGAGGTACTTTTGATGTCTCACTTCTTGCAATCAAAAACGGTAACATGGAGGTTAAGGCCACTTCTGGAGACACTCACCTTGGAGGAGAGGACTTCGACAACAGAATGGTGAACCATTACATCAAAGAGTTTAAGGCGAAGCACAGCAAGGATATCAGTACAAACCCTAAATCACTGAGGAGGCTAAGAACAGCTTGTGAGAGAGCTAAGAGGATACTTTCCTCTGCTGCGGAGACGAGGATCGAGATTGATGCCTTGTTCGAAGGCATAGACTTCTCAGCATCACTCAGTCGTCCCAAATTCGAGGAACTGAACTTGGATTTGTTCCTCAAGTGCATTGAGACTGTCAGTATGTGTCTGATGGATGCCCAGATGAACAAGAATGCTCTAGATGATGTCGTCCTGGTGGGCGGCTCAAGCCGGATTCCAAAAGTTCAGCAATTGTTACAGGACTTGCTTAACGGGAAGGAGCTTTGCAGAAACATCAACCCTGATGAGGCTGTTGCTTATGGTGCAGCGGTACAGGCAGCAATCTTAAGCGGTCAGAAGGACGATAAGATTCAGGACCTTGTCCTAATGGAGGTAACCCCGTTGTCTCTTGGGATTGAGACTACCGGGGAAGTGATGAATGTTTTGATCCCTAAGAACACCCCGATCCCTACTAAAAGAGTACTGGATTTCACTACACGCAGTGATAACCAAACTAGCGTGCGATTTCCAGTGTTCGAAGGTGAGAGAGCAAAATCAACAGACAACAAGCTGTTGGGAGATTTTACCCTCCAAGGGGTACAAATGGCCCCAAGGGCAGTCCCTATAATTGATGTCACCTTTGAATTGGAAGCCAATGGACTTCTGAAAGCCTCTGCCAAGGACAGAGTTACAGGCAAGGAAAACAGTGTCTCCATCAAGAGCGGGAGACTATCGAAGCAGGAGATTGAGATGATGATAAAGGAAGCTAACAAGTTTAAGGAGGAGGATGAAATGCACAAGAGGAAGAACAAAGCTAGGAGTGATTACGCGCAATATGTCTATCAGATGAGGGAAAGCGTAAACTTTACCAGGTCTCCCGCGGAAAGAAAGAAGCTTGAAGATGCAGTGAAGAAGGCTTTTCAGTGGCTGGATGCAAAGGAAGAGCTCGCGGAGGTCCATGAGTATGATGAGAAGATGAAGGAACTGCAGTACATCTGGAAGCCGCACTCTGATGATGCCAGCAGCAGCAGCGGTAGTGCAACGCCAATGAGAAAATTCATGAACTTGTTCGGCAGGAGGAGCGGCTACTGATGGAATTCAATCTCTATATTCTGCATTTGATGTTTCTTTTCCTGAAAGTGTTAAAAGCAACAGTTTACTATGAAATTGTACTGTGTGAGATGATCATCCTATGAAATTGTACTGTGTGAGATAATCATCCAATAAATAAGTATAGCACGAGTATTTCTTATGATTTTACAGCATCCTAACAAAGGCTCTGAACTGGCGAGGAATTCTGCAAAATTGATGACCATAAAAAGGGCGTCTGAAAACTGGTTTCTTCATAGACCACTGAAACGGGAGACACTCTTGATGGCTTCTTCTTCCATCTGCACAAGCCGTTCACAGAATGCCTCAATGTGGCGAGCCTCTTCTTCAAATGTGATCCGGAATTCCTTCCACCGGTATTCGAAAGAACCATCGCTTCTTGATGGACCAACAACTTTTGCCAGTATATTGAATCCTTTACGGTCTACAGATAGCAGCACAGCATCCTTCAAGGAAACGGAGATTATTAAGACTGGAAAAATCAACCATATTCACTCGTAAACTCTTCCATGTTCCAACTCCGACTTCAAACAGCATTCTAGAACTTGCTTGAACAAGAGGGTTTGTGTATGATATATTGATATTCATGGTTAAACTATGACACAGTGAATTAGAAAAGGTCAATAATTATACCTTTGCATGTGTTTTCAATAGAGTAATGCAGAAGAGGATCAAAGCTCTGCGTCTTGTCTCCCTTTGATTGATTCCATCAATAAGGCTGGTAGAAAATGGCGCTAAAAAAGGGTACACGAATATGAAAACCATGTTATACGAAACTAGATGAGTAACGGTCAGTAAAGAGAAGGGGGATGAGTCATGTTACTTACATAAAGGATCTGCTTTACATCCTATAAAATCTTCAATTTCTACTTCATGGGTGCCACCATTAGCATCAACGTAAGTGCATGAACTGTGTAAACAAGGTGTAGTGTAAGTTTTACGCATTTAGGTTACAATATATTGCCATAGTTTTCAAAGAAATAAAAGTTGCTCAATTATTAACTAAAACATAGTTTTTAATCAGAAATTCATGATTAAAATATAGCATTTTAAAACAAAATTTAGCAGTTACAGAAAAGCAGAGCTTCTAAATATACTGATATTCAAAAAATACAATTGCTTAGTTTATCCACTCTAGGAGCGATAAGGCAAGGCATTAACTATTTACCTGACATTAAACTTGTATATAACATACTGCTCATTTTCCTCTAGCAAGTCCTTGAGGTTTTCACTCCGTAGTGTAGCACTAAGACGAGGTGAAGCTAATATACCAGAAACAGAATGACTGGACTCCCCAACAATCTTTTCTTCTAAGGATATGGTTTCTTCAAGACTCTCATTAACCGAAGCTACTTGCTGAGAATATGTAAACAAAAAGGTCAGGCAAGATAATGCTGATTAAACTGACAATCATACAAAAATTAGTTTGTTAATTTAAAAGTCATTATCAAATCAAAGGCTGTTTGACAACTTCAATGGTGATATATTCAAATCATACGCGAGAAAAGTAAGTCATACAGGGCAAAACTAAAGTGTTTTCAGCTAAAAAATAATAATAATTCCAGTATGCAGACCACATAGCATAGGATCAGACCAAAAGACAAGGCAGCAATACCTTTTCAAGACGAACAACATCACCAGTCAAAGCAACTCGAGCTGGTAACTGCATTTCAACGATTACTCTTTTTAGACTAAATATTATGAGTAATAATTGGACAGATTAGTATTTTGAACCTAAAAATGAAAACACTGAGACGGCTTATTCAACTCAGGTACGGACTACGCTGAATGAGCATGTATAAAATGGGACATCTCATATTGCCCAAATGGGGCTTTCAGGGGACTTGGAGCAAGGACGGGGGAGCTCAAAATGGAAAGTGCTCAAATCAAGTAAAGACAATAATGTTTCTAGCAGAATCAACCTTTTGGATGGACTTAAATAAATTTGCAAGAATGCCTGGATAGGGACTGGCAACAGCAAAAGAACTCCGCTCATCAATGATCGCATTCTGTAAATCAAGAAACACAAATATCACCATCAAATTCAACTTGAAAGTATAATTCTTTCACTGCATGGGACTGTTAGAAGATAAAACTTAAAAGCAAGGCATCAAATTTATGCATTTACCAAGCAACACTGGCAGCGAATACAGGATGCACCAACATTAACAGCAGCAACAAAGATATTAGAAACTCATACCACAGGGGCATAGTTTCAAAAACATATACTTTACTACATCAAAAGGCACAGGTTCCTCAATCAGTAACAGGACTTGGAAAACTATTATCAGTGGCTAACTTATAACCCGCTTTTACATTGCCTAATTTTCCTAGTACCTTTTCGAACTCAAGAAACATGTAATTAAGAAATATAAAAAACAAGGATCAGGGCATACCACATTGTGCAAGTCCTTCTCCGGAACCCAGATATAAGGCTTTCCTTTTCTAACAAAGTACTTCACTTTTGAAGTGTATATTTCCCCTTTGCTGAAATTATGAAAAACTAATATGTAGATCAAACAAGAACAGCCAAAAAACGTAAAGGGTCCTAGGAATTATACTCATATTACCTTCCTTTAGCATCAGCTTTGACGGTGTTGAGATTACCTTGCCAATTTGATGCCAGTATATTCTGCAGCAGCCCAAAAAAGGATTAGAGAAACAGGAACATTATTTCTAAAATTTCTTTAAACTTTTCGATTGGGATTTGCAGAGAACCTTGCATTTCTCGGCTAGCGTTAGTATGGATGCTTTCTTTGCTTTCATGTTTGCCTAGGATTTCTGCCCCGACAATGCACACAGGGTGTTTGTTGTTGGTTCTAGGACAGAAGTTCGTTTGCTTCTTTCCTTGTCAAGTTGCCAGTGGAATCAAAAAGTATTCGAATTTGGGCCCGACCCGAGTTCATACTAATGCTTTATTTATTTAAGGTAAATTACATCTTCCCTCTAATTTTGAACAAATTGTGGAATAGCTTGAAAGACGATCTTTTCAAGGAACGAGATTGGTTTAAATTACAAATTAGAATAAATTAAGATAAATTTTTTGAGTCCTTCTCTTGCGGTCTTTCCATAAGTTATGAAAAGATCAATGTTTAAAGTGTAAATTAGAAGAAATTAAGATAAAATTTTTGGGTTGCATGAACCGGATTATAAATTTTATAACTACTACATGTTTCATACTAAAACTTTAATATTGCAACTTTAATATTGCAATATTTAAAATTTTAATATTGTAATTAAAATATTTTATTTTTTATAATTTTAATTCACGCGAAAAGAACGTCTTTTTCGACCCTTCGCCTAGTACTGTGTTCTATTTTTCGCTCGAGTTTCAGTTGAACGAATCTAACATCGCTTCACAGGAGCAAAAATAGTCGAATTGCGGGCTGTACTTCAAAAGCCAGTCTTTGCAGCCTGTTTGATCGGAAAACTCCATCGCCACCGGAGATGGCTGAGGACCGCGAAATTTACATCTCGGGTTCAGATTCAGAGGAACGCGACTCCGACTCGGAGGTACAATACTTTCACAAGGATCGGCATGTCAAATTCCTGAATATGATGTATAGTTGCCTGCCGCCTCACTACCAGACCCAAGAAATCAACCGCCTCACACTTGCCTACTTCGCCATTGTTGGCCTCGACGTTCTTGCCTCCCTTAATCAAGTACTTCCTCTTCTTCTCCCCCTTCGCATTTGTGCAATTTTATGTGTTTTTACTGAATCGAATCATTGTGTTTGCTGAACTGAGATGGGTACTTGAAGAAACTGTCCATTCACTAATCACATTCTCAAAAGTGCATATTTTGAACATAGAATTGCATTAATATGTATAACTAAGAATATGATCACGTGGGATGTTGTTAGATTCTTATGCATACTTTAAAAAGGCTGCCTTTTTATTTATAATCATCGGTAGTGTTGTTTTTGAAGTCATCATAGAATACTAGCATGACATTTTAATGTAGACGGATCAAGAGAAGTTATTGTTCCAAGAAATCACTTTTTTATATTGTTTTTGGATGATTGGTACCATGTGTTCTTTGATAGATTAATAAAGGCGCGGTGATTGAGTGGGTTTTGTCTTTTCAAGCACTTCCGAAGAATGAAGATGAGTTGAATAATGGTAATAGATCTTTCACGGAAGTGTTTGTTATATTCTATACCTGGATTTTGGTTGATTTGATGGAAGCTTGTTGGTTTTTATAGGACAATTTTATGGATTCCATGGTTCCAGAAGTTCTCAGTTTCAGACAGATGAAAAAGGGGTATGACAACTGTTACAATTCAAGTGAGAACCACCACTTGAAAGTTTGAGCATGTTGCGTGTGCTATTTTGGGGTGTTTTTAATTTAAATGTCTGATTGCAGGGGATGGTCCCCAATGGCAGTCATCTAGCAAGTACATATTGTGCACTAGCAATATTAAAGACGGTTGGATATGACCTTTCAGCTCTTGATTCTAAGCCTATCTTGAAATCGATGAAAAACCTTCAGCAGCCAGATGGATGGTAAATTTTAAACTGAATTCGATGTTAAATCTACTGTATAGTATACTTGTGCAGTTTGGCCAAAACTTCTGTAATGTGCTTTTGGTCCTTGATTCTTTCAGTTTTATGCCCATTCATTCTGGAGCAGAGACAGATCTTCGGTTCGTATATTGTGCAGGTAAGGCCACTCTTTGATGTCACTCGGGTCAGTCTTAATATCAGTGTTTGAAGACTAATACTTTGTTGTATCAGCATCCATCTGTTACATGTTGGAGAATTGGGATGGCATGGACAAGGAGAGAGCAAAGGAGTACATAGTAAGATGTCAGGTATATGAAAGGTTTTATGTTAACATCCTACTATAATAGATACACATGTTTTTATATGCTCTTTAATATTCTGTGTAAGTGTGTTCTTACAAGTTACCTTGTTATTGCAGTCATATGACGGGGGTTTTGGATTGGTTCCCGGTTTAGAATCTCACGGTTTGTGGCTTAAGCTTTGACTTGTATTGATCATTACTGTATTTAAAGTGAATTGAGTATTATTTGCCTTGCTTAAATAGGAAATATTTACAGTCATTTTTCACTCTTAACCATCGTGTCTCTTAATCGTATTTATTCAGTGACTCCAATTACATGCTGTATCTATGTGCCTCTTTTGATTCATTTTTACTGATGTGCGTAGCTGTGTGATCAGCTATGAACTAGAAAGATATCAGTTTTATAGTTGGTTCCCCGTGGATAAAGTGTCTGGCGATCTGATTGTATTGTTTATGGTAACTTCTTCTTGTGAATGCTTGCTTGACATCTTTATTTTACTTCCCCGGGCTATGTTACCAAGATCGTGACATGCATCTAGGTTTATAGAATTTTCTTCAAATTCATTTGGTGAATGATATTGTTTGTTGGAATTTTTCTGGTTGCCTTAGTTTTTTTCCTTTGCCTGGATGATGGGGGAGCGAGTTGATAGGGGCCTTGTATGTTGTAAAAGTTGTTATCGGTGGCCTTTTTTGTTGTCACAGGTGGTGCCACATACTGTGCTGTTGCCTCGCTGCGTTTGATGGGCTTCATTGAAGATGATATGGTGTCTAAAACCACGTCCCCTTGTATAATAAATATTCCGATGCTACTAGACTGGAGCTTACAGGTTTGTTACTTATTCGAGGGAATGCCTACCAAACTTTGACTGTTTTTTAGCGTCTGAACTATAGTTCACATATGATCATTCAATAAATCAAACATTATTCAAGAAACAGGACCGTGAACTATGTTATACGGTAATAGTTCTTTGACAAGAATTCCCCTCTATTTGTTGCAGAGGCAATCTAGTGATGGTGGATTTCAAGGCAGACCAAACAAAGAATCAGACACGTGTTACGCTTTCTGGTAAAGTTAGAAACCATCTATTTTGTGTTCTCGGAGCTTTGTTGCATTCCTCGTTAACTCATTGGACGATCACTTCTATAGGGTTGGTGGGGTTCTCAGAATCTTAGGAGCTCACAAGTTCATCGATGAGACAAACTTGCGTAAATTTCTCCTGTCTACCCAATCTCAGGTACTGGTTGTTCCCTGTGTTTTGAATTCTGTTTTGTTGCATTTTACTTATTTCTCAGCTTCACCACTTCATGCAATCTCTTTTTTTTTCCCCTCCTTCAGAAGATTGGTGGCTTCAGTAAATTCCCTGGACAACATCCAGATATTTACCACTCGTATTACGGAATCTGTGCATTCAGTCTGTTAAAAGAACCTGATCTAAACCCTCTCTCCGTGCATCTAGGTATAGCTGATATCGCCGCCACTGTCGGGCTTCATGTTTAAGTGTTTTCCAATGTACTATATGATTGTTTCATTTATCAACTTTTAATCATACAAAAATGTGTGGAGTAACTATTACTGTTACCTCAGTAGAATATTTCTACCCTGCGTTGTAATTTGTGTGGATGTTGGTATTTCATTTCCGACAAGATGTAAACTGATGATTAAAAGGGAAAGCACGGACGGAGGAAATGATGAATGAGCAATTCCAGAAAAGGAAGCTTTATTTGGATGTATATTTGGCTGTAGCTTTTGAAGCATGTGATCTTCTTCATCTTCATGGCTTTGATGGTATTTTAACGTTTCTTCAAAAAAGGCAGTTGCAGTTTGCTTGACCCCAATGAATGATTTTGCAAGGTGGTTGTGCCTTTCGGCCTGCTCTGTCACGGGGGCATCTGCCCTAACTACTGTGCCATTTATTTTTCCTGCCCTCTTCCTCAGGTTAATCCATCAGCATTTACCACCCTATTTTCCTCATTTACTTCCCAAGAATCTGTCCAATTGTTTTTTAGCATAGTATCCGGGCAAGTTCTAGATTTCTGTGACCATAAACGAGTAACTTGATTGAATCAAGTCTCTCTAATGTATAGGAAAATGTATACATTGAAACTATTTGTTCAAAATCAAACATGTAACTTGATGGAGTTATAGTGCTTGGAAAGCTGTATACTCTTTCCGGTCCTCTATTTATGGCCCCCTTTGACCAACAATTTTTTTATGGCATGTTTGACCATCGATAATTTTGTTGTATATAGTAATGGACATCATGTTAGATGTCTTTGGATTCTCCGTAGCGTGTAGTAAAATTTTATCATGTATTTTCTAAATATTAAATTTTAATACACTATTAACATATGTAATTAAAGTTATCGGTGGTCAAACAAGACCCAAAAAAGTTGACTAAAAAATTTGTAGATATGGCTATGAGACAGAGGGAGTACTGAGAGTCACAAACGGTGGAATTAATTATTAGTGTACTACTAATAATCCAGGCACAGAAGAATATGAGTGATAAAAATATGAGTCTCCACTAGCATGATGGTTTCAGACAACTCTCACCATCAGCTTCAGACATTGTTGGTCTGATAAAGAATGTTGTCTCCACCATTTTTGTCGATACATGTAATAACACACAGTATCCAGTAAATTATGCATTAACAAACAAAAAAAGCTAGAAACTCCATAGCTTAGGCACAAGAAAGAAGAACACGAAGCTTCAGTAATTCTATCTAAATTTTAAGGGAGGCGAAGAAGCTAACGGAAGAACCTGTGAAGTATTAGAAGGATACTGGACCTGCAGATTCCTCTCCTCCTCATGAACTGCATTATTAACAATGAGAGTGATGAAATCATCCTTCAGAAATCTCGCAGATGATGATGAAGAAGAAGGAGAAGAACTTCGTTTCTCATCAGCGTCTCTTAGGAACTTGAACATCGGAGGCGGCGAAGAACTGAACCAGTTGAGCTCAGCTTCAAACCCCTTCTGGCCATGGAGTTTTCCCCTCGCAGGCGTCAAAGGCGGCGTGTAATAAGGCGGCGAAGCCATGGGAGTCAAGTACGGAGTTTCCACAACGTGATGGAGAAACAGATCGCTCAAACTCCTACTTCTCGACTTCGATATTTTCGATTTCCCGTCCTCGGATTCCAAGTCTTCTTTCGTCTCCTCTTTGATCGTGAAGAGGAATCTCGGAGGCCCTAAGGAGAAGTTTTGCAGGCCCAAGATGTCTGAATCTGCACTCTCTTCCTCTTCCCCAAAACTCGCGTGAGCTCGTGGCTCGTGGACCAAGACTTCATGGGATGAAGAACATAGGTTTCGTGAACTCATCAGTCTCAAAGATGGAGCCTTTTTCCAACAGAAAGAAGTCGAACTATACCCATCTTCTTCGAGAAGTTCGTCTGTGCTTGCGATGATCCTCTTTTTCCACCATAGCAGATAGTAGACCTCTGCAACAAGGGCCAAGAAAAGGCACCCGAAGACAAGACTAAGGGCAAATCCTACGCTGCTCAATGACTTCATGGATCTTCTTCTTCTTCTTTATACTGGGAAATGCATGATCTCTTTCATTTCTGCTTCACGAAGTTGCAGAATCTGGGGTGGGAAAAGTTTAAGAAATATTTGTGTTTATCTTAAAGGCTTTGAATGGATGTGTGTGTTGCTGATAATCTTTAACATGCAAGAGGACAGCTTAAAGGGAAGGGAAAGGAAGGAAAGAACCTGAAGAAGAGCGCGTGGCAAAAGTTGGTAAATTCTGTCCGAGTTATGGTTGGGAGGTCCCATCCAAGCCCATTGCTCACATGGTGTGGTTTGGTGTTTCTATCCCCATTTTTCAAAAGTTACTTCCTGCGTTTTTATCTTTGGCACACTTGTAATACGTCCTCTGGTCCTCTAGTAATGTCCCCTTTTTTTTTATGAAAGGTTTTTTATATTGGCTCCGACTCATATTTATCAAATTCTAAATTATTTTATTCATCCAATTTACTTTTTATGTTTTTAATGCAATTTCCACCACTTATTCCCCTCTTTATAAAAAATAGTGCCCAAAAGTTGAGGAGTTCCTGATTTTTTTGTGGTGGAAAGTACGAATTTGGAAGCAAGTGGCGTTTTTTTTGTTGGAGGCTAAGGGGGGAGGACGCATTTCGATAATGCGTCCTCTAGGGGCCATTTTTTTTCTGAATTGAATGAGAGGACTCGTTTCCAAAACGAGTCCTCTCCTCCTTTTTTCCGAAAATGGTTTCGAATTTTTTTTTTGAAAATGGTTTTGAATTTTTTTTAATTCAATTAGAACGAGTCCTCTCATTTTTTTCTTCCGAAAATAGTTAGGATTTATTTTATTTTTTCTAAAATCAATTAGAGGACTCGTTTTGGAAACGAGTCCTCTGATGTGGCATTATTTTATTTTTCCGGAAATGATTTTCATAGCACTCGTTTTGGAAACGGCTCCTCAGAACCAGCAAATTGTTTTTTTGAAAGTATTTGGCGGACTCGTTTTTTAAACGAGCCCTCAGACCTGGCAATAATTTGATTTTTTACGGAAGAATTTAGAGGACTCATTTTTTAAAACAGTCTCCAAATCAGGCATTATCTAGCTCTTCGGGATATTATGCGGAGGACTCGTTTTCGGAACGAGTCCTTGGAAGCTGCCTAATTTTATTTCTCGGGAAATTAATCAGCGAAATGTTGGAAATTAGTACAAATTTGCATAAATTTATTTCTTGGGAGCTCCTCGAACGAGTCCTGGAATGGGTATTGTTTCCTACATTTTTTTTTGAAAATGTTGGAAATGAGATTTGCAATTAACTACGGTGCTAATCTAATCTGTGAATGAAATAATGTTTATTATATTTTGTTATATTTGGTAAAGTAAGCGTGAGGGGAATTTTATTTATTGGGGAGAAAGCTTATTATACTATCCTGTCCTGATTTCAACAAGAGTGTGGAGTTTCAAATGAGTCGTGAATTTAAGTAATAAATTATCGTGGAGTTTCAAATGAGTCGTGAATTTAAGTAATAAATTGTCGTGGGTTGCTGCAGTTTGTAACTTACTATTTCTGGTCCACGTGTTTTCGGTCAAGATTGCGCATAAGCAGACTTTTGTTTGTTTGATGAAAATTTGGAAAATAGTCAAATGATGATATAGGGTCACGCTATTTGATTTTTTTTTACTAGTCTTGAATGTAGGTGCAGGAACGGAGTATTGCATAGTTAGAATGGATACAAGTTAGCTTAAATGTACAGTGTAGAACAGTACGAGTAAAATGTAATGCCAATTAGTGTTGACTTTGACTTTGACCAGAATTTTTTTAAAAAACAATTTCCACGTGGCATCACCCCCATCCGCCACGTGGCTTCATCTCCATCACCTAAAACATTATCCAGAAATTTTACGGAAAAATATTAATATCCACGGACCACGTGGCATCACCAACACCCGCCACGTGGCATTGCCTTATTTTTTTTCTGAATTTTTTTTAAAAAAAAAATTCAGCAGAGGACGCATTACGGAAATGCGTCCTCGCCACGTGGCATCACCCCCTTCGTCGCTTGACATTTTTGACCAAAAATTACAAAAAAATAAATAAATAATGAGAGGACGCATTACGAAAATGCGTCCTCCACATGCATTTGCTGTTTGTGGCAACTGTAGCCACAAACTTAGCAATTTCTCAAAGTTGAGGCCAAATATAATGGACCAGAGGGAGTATTTGTATTGTCACTTCTTTTATGGGAAAAAGTACGTCATTCCTGACCACTGATTAAATATTTTACTCAATTTACTCCACACATTTCAACTTGCAGAAAAAATGAACAACTAAACCTATAGTACCAAACATTGTGAAATGGGGGAAGTACTCATTAAAATAACATTTAATTTAGATGATATAATTTTTTTTAAAAGGAATGAATGGATAAAATTAAAATAATTTAATGAAATGAAAAGAGTAAGCGTCCAAAATGGTAACCACATTTGATTAAAATTTACAGTTTGGTATTCTAATTTCAAATGTGTTCCGAAAAGGTATTCACCTTTTCATTTATGCCTTGAATTAGTGTTTTTTAATTAAAAGTGTGTACCATTTTGATTTAAAATGGGATCAAAATTTAACTAAAGGGTACTTTTTTAGGACATAAAATGAAAAAAGGGGTATTTTGAAAAACAACCAAAAAAATGCATTAAACTGTGAATTTTAGATATTTAGAATGTTTACCAGAAACGAAAAGTATGCACATAACTGTGAAAGATGAATAAAAAAAATATGCACATTGAATTAATACAGAATAAAATATGTGCATATCTTACCTATAGGCTATACTTCCTTTTGCCTTCTTTTTTCTTTGTAGAGTTTTCTTTTGGTTAATTGGTTCCAAACACCAAAAGAAAACACCAATCAAACATGATTGGGAACAGCTCAAAGACACTAGCATTTGCCCCGATATAGCCAATGTACCAAAAATAAAAATCAAACTTTCAATAGGGAGATAAGATTTGAATATAGTAAAACACAAATATGATTCTCATATAATATCAAGTGAGTAGTGACACAATCTTAGAATTTTTTTCCACCAATTCTTTATTTGTTCCCTTTTAAACTTTTTTACTTTAATTTTTTCAACTAAAAATACATAAATATAATTATTAATATCTTTATAATTAGAGGATGAATCCCAAAAATCGAACAAGAGCCAGACAAGATCCAGATGCTGACGGGTGATGTACAATAATTGGTCCAGACGTACCAGATTCGTGCCAAATATACCAGACAACTACAGATGCACCGGAGAAGTGCTAGACAGAAATACCAAAGTACTCAAATACCACCAATCAAAATAAATCCAACCGAAAAAAGATTTATCAAACATGTCAGATTTCACCAAGTCCAGCCAGGAAGGACCTTGTGAAACAAATAACAGAACAGATAACCATATTTGAACAAGTTCAATCAGAAAAGAACTTGTCAAACACGACCGCTCGGCCCAGTAAAGGCGACAGAAACATAGGCCATCTCTAGACTCGCCAAGATCAGGAATGGATAACCCATGCTCAGTTTTTTTTTTCTTCTTCTTTCTTCATCTTGAAACGAAAGCTCGAACAACCGCAACTCTGATACCACTTGTTGGGAAAATTAATCCCCTTGCACAGAATTGAGATGACGAAAGAAAGGATAGTAAGAAACATAACACCTGATTTAACGTGGTTCAACATGTTAGCAACCTCCACGAACATAAACATATTAATCTTGCTACCCAAATAGGCCAGACGGATTACAGATGTAAGAATGTCACACAGGACCATCTGACCAGATTACAGATTCATAAGGGACTACATCGTTCCCACAGTTTACAGATACAGAATGGTGATTTGAATATCAGAACAGTTGTCTATCAAACTCACACCTAAGAGCATCCACAATGGTAGTAGAGTTAAGGAGCACTTCTTAAGTATCACATCATAAATTTTGATTTTAAAAATAGGTAAGAACCAACTACCAACAATGGAAAGCACTTCTTAAGCGTTTCCTTTTCATTTCAAATTATAGTTAATTAAAAATACAAAACAAAGTGTCAATCATTGGTTGGTTGGCATTGCACAAATAAAGAGGTGTTCACTCCTTAAATAAGGAGCAACTCTTTATTAAAGAGTGGCTCTTAAAACTCTACAATGGTCCTCCTTAAATAAGAAGTGCTTCTTATTAAGAAAAATGGGGTTAAGGAGGTACAATTGTGGATGATCTAAACTCCCTAACTCTCCCTCTATTTATAAGAGTTCAAGTGGAGTTCAAAAGCCTTCCAATTCACGTACTCCCTCCGTCCCAGCCGAATGTACACACTTTTTGGTCAACTTTTTCAGGTCATATTTGACCAACGATGGTTTTAATTACGTATATTAACGATGTGCTAAAATTTGATATTTGGAAAATACATCATGCAAGGAATCCAATAATATCTCACATGATGATATTGATGTCTATATACTAGTTGAAATTTATGGTCAAACATGTCTTAAGAAAGTTGACCAAAAAGTGTGTAGATTCGGCTGGGACGGAGGAATTATCTAACTCTTGGAATTCTCAATTCATGAATCATCCCTTGAGTTGCCCATACATAAATTCAAAACCCTTTACTTTCTCATTCATTAACATTTTGGGATTTGAAGAGATACCAAACACCAAACTCGATCATGTACTCCCTCTGTTTCTTTTTGTTTGGCACCTATGCATGGGCACAAGGATAATTGCAAGTCATAGACTTAGACATAAAGCTAGTGACAGTAGGAATTTTGTTCCCCTACAGTGGAATAGTTACTGTACATGCGAGCCCCCAAATTGTTTGCTAATACTTCCCACCTAAATTCTGAAAATGGTGGGAAGGTTGCAATTCAGAATTTGAAATTACATGACACGGCCCATTGGCCAAGGAACTAACCCAAAAAAGAGAAGACACAGCAAATATATTACACAAGAAACAGGAACATCCACAAGTTCCATCCACTTCTCCTTCCATTTTCATCTTCTTCCCTCTTCATCTGCTTCCCTCTTCATCTTCTTCCCTCTTCATCTTCTACCATCTTCAAATTTTCCAACGCGTTGCAGGAACACGGTAATGGCGGAAAGACGTCTCTTGTCTGAATATCAGCGCTGTGAAATTGGGGAGTTCATCTTGCAAATTTTGAAGGATGGGAAGCTGGCCACCCATCGTCGGAAAGAGGCAGCCCAACGATGGAACACCTCGGTCCGCACCATTAGTCGTCTTTCCAACCTGCACATAAGACAAGCACAACTAGGGTCATGTACAGACTGGAGCAGGAAGATGAAAGGAAAAAAGGGTAGGAACAAAGTTGAAATCAACAAAGAGCTAGCTATGGCTGTCCCCCTCCCATTGCGCACAACACAAAGGGGATATGCAGCAGCATTAGGGGTAAGCACTTCCACCATGCACCGTTGGATCAAAGAGGGTCAAATTAGAAGCCATTCAAATACAATAAAACCACAAATTTCAGAAACTAATCAATTGCACAGGTTATACTACTCACTGTCTCACTTGAAGCATGATACAAGTTCAGGGAAAACATCTTTCATGGATATGCATCACATTATCCATATAGACGAGAAATGGTTTTACATAACTAGAGTTGCAGAGAAGTACTATCTTCTCCCGGATGAAGAAGAGCCTCACCGTACAGTTCAAAACAAAAGGTTTATACAGAAGATAATGTTCCTTTGTGCGGTATGTCGTCCGATCATCAACAACGATGGGGTGGTCTTGTTCGATTGGAAAATTGGGATTTGGCCATTCACACAAGAAGAGGCAGCAAAGAAGACTAGCAAGAACAGACCAGCAGGTACTCTAGAAACCAAACCAATTCCATCAATCGACCGTGAGGTTACTAAAGCTTTCATGTTGACAAAGTTGGTTCCAGCAATTAAAAGGAAATGGCCGTTACTAGCTAGCACAAATATAACAATTCGGCAAGACAATGCAAGGCCTCATATATGCGATGACGATGCTGAATTTAGAATGGTTGCAAGTTCCGACGGGTTCAACATAAGATTGGGTTTTCAGCCACCTAGAAGCCCGGATTTAAATGTCCTAGATTTGGGTTTTTTCAATTCAATCCAAAGTTTGCAGCACAAGACAAAATCACGCAATTTGGATGAACTCATTTCAGCAACAGAAATAGCGTTTGAAGAATTACAGCCAGAAAAACTAAACAGAGTGTTTCTAACACTCCAATGTGTCATGGTGGAGATAATAAAATGCAAGGGATCTAACAGTTACAAGCTTCCACGTATGAAGAAAGATGCACTCCAACTACAAGGTGTGCTACCAACTGACATAGAGGTTGACACGGACACAGTTAGGGAGGGTTTTGCAAAGCTTGATCACAACAAACAAGGCTACAGGTCTTGAGTACATTATTCAGCAACTTATGTGATAGGTATAATAGGTGCGTTTCGGTTTTACGATGTGGTTGGATAGGGATGGCAAACATGCAATCGTAATGCTAGGTTTTGTAAAGTGTGTTTGCAATCCAACCGTCGTTGTAATGAAAAACATTTGCACTTAGTATCACAAATATGTACTTTGCCTTTAGCTATTACTGCTGAGTAGACATGTGGTGAACAAAACAGGCTCACCAAATGAACTCTGAGTACAGCACAATAAATGGCCACATGAAATGGACGCAAGTTCCTACAGAAATTAAGACACTTAGGATGCAGATTTTCAGCAGAACAGAAGATTGCCGAACTAGTCAACCCGTAGCAAATTATCACACATTGGTAGACCATCACCGCCACATTTAATACACACAATAAACAGCCACACGAGAAGCTACCATAACACATATTTTCCACTAGCAACCCAATCATTAGCACCAGCCTACGTTACTATTTGCAGCACCGGTATCATGGTTAAAGTTTTCGACGACATACCTACAAAGGGAACCAATCCTTCCACATCTCCATTACTGCCTTTGGAGGCAATTTCCCGTAGTCGTCACTCCGGTATTGAGACAGTAGCATTTTGTGAGCCCACGGATGTACCTACGGTGGGTCAAAAACCGGTCACGTGAAACCGAACAGAGAATAAGCATTACAGTGAAATATAACATTCTTAAATGAGTTCTGATTAGTCAAGGAATTTGTTCTTTTTCCGACTATCTGAAACCAGCAAAACTGAAAATGTGACAGAAATAATTTTACCCCCGACATATCGATGGCCACTCCATTCAGATCGTACACGTACATATGCTGCTCGCCATTTTCAGCCACCGCATCTCCCGTCTTCTGTGGAGTAGCGAAGGACGCGTCGTCCGCCAGCAAGTCCGACGCGTCGTCTTCGTCGGATTCATAAGTGTCGGCCACGCCTGGCCATCCCTCACCGTCGGTGAACTCGCGACAACTGGACCGAACCTGCCTTGCTGTGAACTTGCTCGACCTCTCGAAGTTTGGGTTTCGAGACCAGCTTATCGCCTCGGACGACAGCCGCGCCAAATGGATGGGCGATTCCTCCTCCAAAAATGGCGTTGCCCGGAGGTCAGCAACGCCGTCGCCGGCAGGACCCATAGCGGCGACGACTTCCTCGTCCGGCCATTCCGTCTCCTCGACAACGGTGTCGTCGATGCAGGTCTGAAATTGGAGCCGCGACTCTGATTCTCCGGGTAGAGGAAGTTCAATTTCGGGTCGGGTGGAGTTTGGGTTCAACATCGAGGGAGGATCTGAGGAAATAGGGTTACAGTGGCTTTGGGAAATTTTTCAAAAGCAGAGGAAAGGAAATGAATGGATCTGCGGCACACCATGACAGAGAAAAAAGAGTTTGGACTAGGGTTTCCACTCTCCCTTCCTCTTATATAGTGGACACAAGAAATGGGGTAGGTTTTCAAATTTGGGCCATAAAATTGGGCTATCAACTTGGGTCAAATGCTGAGAAGAGGAGAAAATGGAGGGAAGTGTTAGCCATGGAAACGGATTTAGGAAGGATTACATGGGTTTTCACAGCAAATTAAGGATAGCATTAATATTAAATACTAGCATCTTATAGTGGCAAAATGGTAAAAACAGAGGTTGTCCCTTTCCTTTTTAAGAAAGGCTGCAGGGCTGCCATTTAAAAAAAACAATCTTTTTTAGAAAGTGTGCCAAACAAAAAGAAACGGAGGGAGTACTATTTTTATTTTTATTTTATAATTTACATAAATATATTTTTATTCGGAAAATTTATGAAGAGAAATTAAAAAAGTAATAGAAAAAGTTTACTCAGATACATGAAAATAGAAATCTGAAGAGATGATCATAGTACCCACAGCTGCGAGTTCCCAAAAATTTTAGAAAATATAAAGTATAACCGTATTAACAGAAAATACTGCATTCATGAATGGCGGGTCCCCTTTTTTTCCTTTCTCTAAAACCTAGTTAACCAATTTATAATTGTATTGCTGTGACCAATTTTCTCCAAAGACCCCTTTTCATGATAATTGCTAAGTGGGGTTGTTTAATGATTATTGATTGCACAAATTGATCGTGAACAGTCATGTAATGCCATGACAGTGAGCTAATAACTTTGGAATGTTATTATATTGGCTCTGTTTCTATTGTATTGAGGTGTTTTTTTATTTTGATATGTTTCATTTATAATTTTGATCCTTTTCAGTTAATTATATTAAATGTTAAATTATTTTTATCACTTATTCTATTTTTTCTCAATTCAGTTTTCTCTAGATATTATTTTTATTTTATTTTTTATTAATGGGAAGTTTCAAGAAATGTTGCAAGTCACTTTACTTTTAACATAGAAATTATATTTTTTTTAATTTAATTATTGTATTTTATAAATTAAAACATGGGAAAGGCGGTCTCTACCAAAATTTTGCCTATAACTAAATGTGATTATGATTAAAAAAAACTAATCGTGATATAATTTTTTTACACTATTGGGCCTATTGGGCCCTTACTATTAAGATATGACATAAAGGCTTCATAATACTATGCATTAGCCCTTGCTTGTTTGGGACAAATTAGGAAAGAAATTGTCCCCTTTGTAATCAAAGATGGAGGGGTTATACTGACAGTTTCCAAATGCTTTTTGCAAACCTATTTAATTTACCTACGTTAGGATTTACATTTTCTCTCAGAATACAAAATTTTAAATTCTCGTTGTAATATAAGGTTTGAATAAAATTTTAGAAACGAAATTTGGGCATATGTCATGTGTAGCCCAATGCAACAAGGGTAGAAAGGAGATTTCTAATGCTAACTGTTGGAAGTTATAACTAACTATGGTTAGGTTATTTCAGGCTTTTCAGCTGCTCCTGAACAGTTAAAGAATTGAATAATTGTTCAGTTTTACAGTGGAGAAGAGGAACTGGATATAAGAAGAAGAATAACTCATACTTATGGCATTTTTTATCTTTTGTGTAATTCATATAATGAAGAGCTTCCTAATCCCTTCTTCCCCTTGTTCTTTTTAGCTCTTAATCCCTCTCAACCTGATTCAATCTTTCCCCCACTTGTTTCTGCCCTTTCTTTCTCAAATTTTGCACAAATTTCTTCCGAAAATCTACACAAATCTATTTTTTATCCTTTGGTGAAGTTGAGCTCGTGACAATTGGTATAAGAGCCAACGTTCCTCGCCTTGAAGATTTGTTCATGATTGCTGAAGTTCTCAGAGATTTCAGCGATTGTTTTTCCGTCATTTTCCAGACGCAATCTGAGGCAGTGATTAGAGCAATGTGATGAAGTCTTCTCAATATTTCCAGATGAAGTGAAGATTATATTGTTGCAGTCATACCTTGAAGGAGATGCTTGGGATTGGTTCCAGTGGCTACCAGAAAGGTTCGGAAATGTTTCTTGGAATGATTTCTCGTACTGGCTCTTTAAAGCCTTTGTAAATTGGTGGGAGCGATTGTCGTATAAGCCTCCTAAACAGGTAATGACCTATCCTCTAGTTGAAGATTATGTATTTTTGGAGATTTGGGTAGCACCAGAACATACAGAAGGAGTTGTAATTCAATCAGACAAAAGTACAGAACAAATTGATGAAATTGACAAGCTTAGGATCCAAATGAAGGCAGAGGCTTTGGAATTTGGAATGGAAGAAACCGAGAAATTGGATTCGGCCATGATTGATGAAGGTCTATCCTTGGATATAATCATGGCAGAGAGCAACAAATTCAATTTCAATTGGAACGTAGAGAAGTTGATGACCGATTGGGATGCTGATTTTGATCGAATATGGAATAAACACCTCCCAGGAATTAAAGAAGCTATGCTGATATGGATTAGCGAGGATCTGGATTATTCGAATGACAAAATAGAAGCAGTTGAGGGTTCTTGTGCCATTCAATAGAAACAAGAGGAATGAAAACTTCCTATGGAAATAGAGTATGAAGAAACTAATGAATTTGTTGTGGAGACATCAGAAATTGATAACAAAGTTCAAAACATGGATATTCTTGGAGAAAGACTGAATGAATTCAGTTCCATCAAGATTTCTCAGGTACACAATTCTCTTAACTTCATTGATTTTTTTGACTTCTCTGGTTGTGTGATTGGCGTATGCAATGGAAAAGACATGTTCGACTCTCATAAATATGATGTGTGTTTGGGTGATTCTTTTGGTTTCTTTGGAAGAATCGTTTTGAGATATTGCGATAGAAAAGGTGTCTATGAACCCGTTATTCTTCTTAATGATACCTTAGAAGGTGATGGAGTAGTTGATGAAGATTACATGACTTTGTTTGGTGGGAATGATGGATGCATCAATTGCAATAGTGTTAATGTTCGTAGTTACAAGGGTTGTGACGTTAGAAATAATTTCTTTAATGGTTCAGCACTATTTTCATTGGGTGGATCAACTAGTATGGCATGTGTGGGCTTACAAACGAATTCATACATTTGAGATTTGGGAAAAACATAAAACAAACTGAGACTAATTAGTGCTTTGATCCTAGTATTATTATGACTTTTATTAGAAGTTTCGAAGGTGCTCTTGGTCTTGAATTAATGGGAGCTAGTGAGAGCTGTAGCGGGAAAGTAATTTCTGGTAATATGATTGGTTTAGGATTGTTGGGGGATGGTTTTGTAGATGGAGTTTCAAAGTCTATTGAAATGGGGTGTGGTGATTCTTATGGGAGAAGTGGTGTGGGTTTGGAATTCACTAGTAACTTTTTGGACTTGGTTTTGAATTTAGTTGAAGTCGAAACTTTTAAGTATTTTGATCCAGGTATTTGGGAGTATTCGGTTGAAATATTGGAATGTGCTTTGAGTGTGGAAGTGGTGAAAGTTAGTAGCAAAGTGGTTGGAGAAATTATTTTTGATAAAAAAATTTCTTTGGAAAGGTTAAAGAACGAGTTGCATGTATTCCTGAGATTGAAAATGGTAAAGATATACCGTGAGTGTGTTGAAACTGTAGATATTAAAGAGCAGAGGTATAAGATGAGAAACGTGTATCATGTCCCTTTACTTGGAGAGCATAAAGGTCTTCTCCCTCCCACTCTAGTGCTAATTACACCTTCAGAATATAATGATCTAGTGATGCTGGAGTCTCAATCAATGAAGGTTATTTTACTGTGTGATGGATTTAGTATGCAAAAAAAGGTGATATTTTGGGATTCTAAGAGCAATGAGTTCAGAGAATATTTCTTTCCTGCATCAAGTCTGGACAGTCTAGAAGTATGGATAACTAAGAAGTGTCCGAGCATAAATGTATAGAAATTATATGCATTCCATGGCCAGAAGATTAGTAGAAAAATAATAGCAGACCTGGGGAGACTTTTGAAAGTTTGGAATCAATACTTTGCAAACTTTCTGCTTGGAAGGATAAAAGGATTTGTTGGTATCTCTTTGGGTTACTTTGGGGCATATGTTGCAGAAGAGAATTTCGTGAATGGTATATACCATTTGACATGCTAGCTTGGACATGCAATGTATTCTTCATGCAACATGGTTCACATGAATGGAAAGTAAGCATGTCAAATGCATAATGGGGTGAATTGTATTCTTAGGCTGGATAGCTTACATTTTTTTCATTATGAATGAGAATTTCAGCTTTCCAAAAGCCCAAGAAGAGCACAATATCTTATCATCACTCAACTTTTGTTGACATTAACTCCACTGCCCAGTGCTTCCTTAAGGTACCATTAGTTCAATTTTGGAGTTCAGTTTTTTTTTTTTTTACTTCGAAAAGCATGAGGCAAGTGCAGTTTTCTGAATTCTTGATGCTTGAGGACAAGCATCATTTAAGGATGGGGGTATGTCATGAGCAGGCCAATACAACAAGGGTAGAAAGGAGATTTCTGATGCTAACTGTTGGAAGTTATAACTGACTATGATTGGGTTATTTCAGCTGCTCCTGAATGGTTAAAGAACTGAATAATTGTTCAGTTTTACAGTGGAGAAGAGGAACTAGATATAAGAAGAAGAAGAACATATACTTAGGGCTTCTTTGATCTTTTGTGTAATTCATGGAATGAAGTACTCCCAAATCCCTTCTTCCCCTTGTTCTTTCTAGCTCTTAATCTCTCTCGCCTGATTCAATCTTTCCCCCACTCATTCTGCCCTATCCTTCTCAAATTATGTACAATTTTTTTCCAAAAATCAATACAAATCTCTCTTTTATCCTTTGGTGAAGTTGAGCTTGTAATAGCATATAACGATGGTGGAAGAAAGTGGTCTCTTCATTCTCGGCCTGATTAATGAATCTAGGCCCATTAGGCCCGTGCAAAATATTTTTCCATAAATCAATTAGTAAAATAGACATAGACCGCATGCCACGAGAGTGTTATGAACACAGCTTCCATAATTGGTAAAACAGTAAAAGAGTAACCAATTTCAGAGAAAAATAGAGTATAGGAGAGAAAGAAGCTGTAAAGTTTAGAAGAGAGAAAATATGAGTTATGATATGAAAATTTACACCAACTAACAGATACCTCCCACTATATTTTCATGATTATTTAACTATCAGAAATCAAACTTTCGGCTAACCGATTTAGGTAGAGGTGGTTGTTGGCCGAGCTGCTCAACTGCGTAACTGATTTGTCAAATCTTGCTCTCCTGCTACCGTTGTAAACCACTGGAGGGACCATAATGCCCTTGGGCCATCTTCTATAGGGCAAATGACTTAGGAGGTCATCTAACTATTCCGATTGGATCTTTTTGCCCCCCTCCCCCCCCCCCCCCCCCCCCAGTTTTTTATCACTTTTATCCCTGAACTAACAAAAGTGCTTAATTGCAATCCTTCCGTTTCGCCAAAGCATCAAGTTCAGTCAAAACATTAATTTTAAGGGCAAAATAGTCATTTTTCATTTTTTAAAAAAAACATTTTTTCATGTTTCATTTTCCATTTTCAATACATTTTTTGTCTTACCCTTTCATCCTCTCTGACCGAACACCTAATAACCACCGCTCATCACCGTCTGAACTCAACACCGCTCACCATCGCCTAAACTCATCTTACTTTTCCCCTCCCTTCCCTTTTCTCTGCCTTATCACCACCGCTCACCACCGCAAACTCACCGCCTGAAGTCTATACTGTTCCAATAACCGCCGCTCACCACCGCCTGAACTCATCACCACCATTATCCCTCCTCCACCACCACCTGAACCATACCATTTGCATTGCTCACACCTCGCCGTCACCCGCCTAAACTATTCCCTCATCAGCCCCTCCACCACGCCATCCGCTTTCATCACCACCGGTCACCACCGCCTTAACTACCCTCATTCCCCCTCTGCCACGATCTGAACCCTACCCTCAATAGCCAATTCCAAAGTCAATAAACACTTGTCCTTAAAAAATGGTTTTTTGTAACAATTAATCCTATCCGGTTAGCTCCGATGTAGGAGACAGTCTGCGAGGATCTTTTCCATCAGAGTAGGTGACAATCGGCGGGGTCCCTTCCTCCCCATGGATCGACTATGGTGGTGGGCTTGGGATTGACTGTGGATCAATGCAATTGGATTTCCCTTTCGATGGGGAAATCAATCGATGGGAAAGACAATCGAAGTTCATGGCGCCGGTGGAGGAAGACGTTGGAGTTCATGGTGGAGGTGGCGGTGGTTCGATAGGAATGGCAATTTATCGACGAGAGCGGTGAATGTGTTCAAGCGGTGGTGCGTTTGTGCATTTTGTGCGTGGATGAGTGGTGAACGGAAGAAAACAGATGTGGGAGCGGTGGTGATCGAAGAAGAAAAGAGATCTGGGAATGGCTGGATTGTAAATAAATTATATATAAAAAGTCTTTTTTACCCTCCATTTTGTTAAGAATTCAGAAACTAACGGTATTAACTTCACTTTTAACGGATTGACCAAATAGAAGGATCACGATTAAACATTTTTGTTAGTTCGGAGATGAAAGGGAACAAAAAAAATGGGGACCAAAAATGTCAAATCACAATAGTTGGAGCGCCTCCCAATTAATTTGCCCTCTTCTATATCATGAGAAAGAGCCAACAGACCGATCAATGCTGATAAATTGGTTATGATACGATTTGGCATCTTCTCAAAAGGGAGTCAATTTGCATATATTTATTTCTTTGACGTAAAAAAAAAGTCTCATAAAAGTATTATGGCATGTTATGTTCAAATTAATTTTATTTTAATTAATTTGATATAATTTAGTTTGATTTAATTTAATAAAATGTATTTATTTTATTTAATTATTACTATTATTTAACATAGTTCAACTCAAATTTTTTAATATAAAAGTTAACAACAAGAATGTTAAGGAATCCAATTATTTATATTGGTCAAGAATAATGTCTACATTTGAGTGATCTTGACAACATGATATGGGTTGATCACATTTACACAAAAGCACAAAATATTACTAAATCATAACAAGTGGAATAAGAGGAATTTAAAAGGTATAGACAAATTAAATATGGTCCTCTACAATAAAATCGTCCAACAAGTTTGACCTGATCCCAACAAACTAAATCCACTGATTTGCGACAAACATCCACCTTAAACCAGTCACAACGGCAAGCATATGATCAACTACGAACGATGGTCCATTAATGCCTCGGATAACACCAACTCAATAAATAAAAAGGAAACAAAATGCACTTCAACCATGAAAGATCTGGTCTGTCCCCATCTAACTCATTCCTGCTCCTTTCACTAAACTAGTGGACCGTACCCGGTCATTTTTCTTTGCCAAAATTGCTTCTCTATCAATGCATAAAAGACATTTTTTATGCGTAGAATTGTCTCAAATATGAATCCGAAAGACACCCGCAAACACTGTAGAGACCAATATGACTGATTAATCAGTTTAAACGGCCAGAAACATCCTCACGGGATGGAATCTACCAATATGTATTCAAACATCGTCACAAATGCGATATAAGTTCATCTTTTACACAAATGTGACTCGAATTTCCCTTCAGTTGTCTTTATAAAGGAGATTAGAAGTCAAATAGGTTTTAACGGAAGTGTATCGTCGAAAAAACCCTAGATTGATGGAGACCAATCAGATATAACATTCCAACACAAAATGAAAAAGAAAAAATAAAACGAAAAATGAAATTAAAATAAAAGGAAGCGATCGTAAAAAGGAATACACGCCCTTCACCATGCCTCCCCTCCTCAATTTTCATTCACACCACCGCCTGCTGGGATGTTTGCAAATGTCGTCACGCGGTAGCTCTGATCGCCGAAAGATTTGTCGTTTTACTTGGTTCATCTGTTAGTGTCGATATGCAGCGAAACTGAGACCGTCCGATGTGGTCGGTGATGGCGATAGCTTCCCTAAATATTTCAGTTTTTTAATTGAGAGAGAAGGAAATTTGAAGCACTCGTTTGGAGAGAAAGCCAACTCAACTTAGTAATTTAAATGTGTTCAATTTAGGGTAAAAAAAGACCAATTTTAAGTGGCTAATTAAATCACACACCCTACCTACAACAGTGATTGGATAGTAAAAACAATTTTTTTTTAAAAAAATATTTTTATAACCCTATCTAGTTTACATAAGTGTCAATTTAACCTTTCAATATTCGAAAGTGCCAATATAACCCTATCTAGTTAGTGGAAGTGCCAATATAACCCTCTCTGGCAACTTTTAGCCGGAATTTTATAAAATTACTTGTTTACCAAAAAAATTTAAAATAAAAAATGAAATGACGGTATTACCCTTAGACCGCCGCCAGATTAGTTAGGATTATATCAACACACTATGAAAACTAGTAGGGTTAAATAAGCACATTTCTAAAATTTATAGGGTTATATCAGCACATTAGTAAAAACTGTAGGGTCATATCAACAAATATTATAAAATATAGGGATTTTAATAATATTTTGTTGTGTTTAATCCAGATTGATGATTGGATGACCTTTGGTGTTGTGTGTGATTGTTATTTTGTTGTGTTCTTCGACTTAGGGTTTTTTATGTTGATAAGTTTTGAAATGAGGCTATGATATGTGATAATGGTGTTTAATATTAATGATGGTGTCATGATGTCAAATTTTATGTTGTATAAGATATTGTTATGATGTTATAATGATGTGTGTATATGATGATATGGTCGCTCATTAAGGCCAGCCGAGTACCACACACTTAATATTTATAATATGTGCTGATATAACCCTATAAGTTTTAAGAATGTGTTGATATAACCCTACAAGCATTAGGAATGTGCTAATATAACCCAATAAGATTTCATAATGTGCTGATATAACCCTACATGTTTCGGTGGTGGTCCGATGGCGGTCAGAAGGCGGTCCGGGTGGGTCGGTGGTTGTCTGGCGGTAGTCCGGCAAACTATGAGGTTAAAATTGTCAACCTAATTTCAGAGTTAGCCCAAAGGGTATTTTGGTCAACTTACATAGATTCAACGCCGGAAAATTGAGGTCAATGCCGGAAATGGGGTCTAAGGGTTATATTGGCACTTTCATTAACTAGTTAAGGTTATATTTGCACTAAAAATTATCATAGAGTTATATTAGCACTTACTCAAGTAGATAGAGTTCTATTGGCACTTATCCCTAAAAATATCATTGATTGGATAGTAAAGAAACTCAATTCACCAAACATTACTGGGAGGACCCCTATAGGCACTGGTATTTTCACCTCATAGGCACCGGTATTTTGAGAATTTTCATACCGGTGCCTAAGTGACCCGGTGCAAAAAATGTAGTTTCATAGGCACGATAAGTCGTACTGGTGACCGGTACCATTTACCATTGCCTATGCATGAAATACCGGTGCTAGTAAATAGGAGATCAATTTAAAAATCCGGCCAGAATATGAAACCTAGAACGAACAAAACACACAAAAAATACAGAAGCTCATGTAAAAAACTAGAAAATCCATACCACAACCCAGAACTTCATTACATACAATTGAAAATAAATAACACCTCTCAATTCATGAAACAATCTGTACCTAAACATAGATTAACAACATCAGTCATCATAAAAACTAGAACATAATTTTCAGAAACTCTAGATAACATCAACGAACTATAACAGTGAAGGTGAGGTCGGATCTGAGCTAAATCGGCAATTTTGGTGAAGCTCGCAACTCCAACCAGCGACCAGAGTGCGGGGAGATGGCATCGGGGATGGTGTGCCATGGGGAGGGCAGAGATGGAGTCGGGATGGTCCGAGAGATAGTGTCAGGGATGGAGCGCCCCAGGGAGGGAAGAGATGGAGTTGGGATGGTCCGGGAGATGCATCGGGGATGAAGTGCGGCGGGGAGGGCAGATATGGTGTCGGAGCAGAAAGGGGGTGCGCTTTCATCGGCGGTGCTAGGCGGCGGCAGAGAGGGAGAAGTGGTGGAGGCGGAGGAAGAAGATAGAGAGGAGGTAGAGGCAAGATAATGAGAGGGAAATGAGGGTGGGTAGGTTTAGGGTTTCCGATTTAGTTTATATAGGCAAATTTTTAATGGTTGAGATTCAATCAACAAAAGAAATCAATGGTTTAGATGAAACTAAGTTGAGCTCTTTTTTCTTTTTTTTAACATTGTAGCACGGGTACCGGTGCCCAAAATGCTCATACCGATGCCTAAATATACGAAAAGCAACTGCCAGGGGCTGCTTTGAATGGGTTTTTTTGTTTAAATTATTGAACTAGAAAGCAAATCCGAGAAATGTTTTCTAAATATGGAGCACCGGTACACATACCGGTGCCTAACTAATACCAGTGCTTATTCCAAAATTTCAAAATTTTAAATAATCCCTTCAAAATTTGGAATGAAAATTCAAAAAATTCAATATCATAGCACCTGTATGAATGAAAATAATGTCGGTGCTAGTATTATTTGATCTCTAAGTTAACTTTTAAAATTTTATTATTAGGTCCATAGAAGAAATTTGGAGGTGGCGAATCACAAAATTGAAGACACCAATGCAATTAAATAAGAGATGACTGCGTCTTTAAAATTTGAGGTACAATGGGTGAACGGAGGAGTCTAAAACATATTTTTGGAAAATTATGCTATGACTCAAAAATTGTTACGACATTATCCTTTTGTCCAAAATATACGAACTTTGTTATTCTTGCATAAATATGGAAATAGAAAATAAATAAATAAAATTTGATGAAATTTTGAAAAGAGCTATTACATGTTCTATAGTAACCTAGAGTTAATTACTTAGAAGATAAAAGGGGAAATCGGAAAGGATTATGGATATGTTCTTGTGCCCAATTCTTGATAAATATTTCGTTATGGACTTGAAAAATGCAATGAGGGTGTATAGGGTAGCATCACATTCGAGTGGATTTCAATTTGGAGTTACGAGTAAAGTTTTTTACTTTTTGCACTTAGGTCCCTCTAAGAAAGTTGGAGTCGTCGAATCACGAAATCGACGGAACCAAAATGCAATTCAATAATATATGATCACAACTCCGCAATTTGGGTATTTATGGCTAAACTAAAGGGTCTCGAAAGTCAACATTGATTACTTCTATAAATTTTTGAAAATTTTCACTGTGGCCCGAAATTATGTTACCCCGTTACCCATTACTCCAAAATACATAATTTTTGTTATTCTTACCTGAATATAAAAACATAAAATAAATAATTTTTTGGTGAAGTATTGAAAAACGCTAGTACATGTTCTAGAGTAACTTATGGTTGATTACTTGGAAGTTACAAAGTGAAACCGGAAAGAATTATGGATATGTTCTTGTGCTCGATTTTGATAAATATTTCCTTACAAGCATGAAAAATACAATGGGGGTGTATAGGGTAGGATTACGTTCGAGCATATTTCAGTTTGGAGTTATGAGTACAGTTTTTGCCTTTTGCACTTAAATCCCTCCAAGAAAGTTGGAGTCGTCGAATCACGAAATTGGCGGAACCAAAATGCAATTCAATAATATACGATCGTAACTCTATAATTTTAGAATGTATGGGTGAGCGGAAGGGTCTCGAAAGTCAAGATTGATTACTTTTATTAATTCTTGAAAAATCACATTGTGGCCCAAAATTGTGTTGCCGATGCTGAATTTATTCATAGGCACCGATTTTTGTGTACCGGAGCTGAATTTAGTTTTGTAGCACGGGTATCCAGTGTACTGATGCTGAATTTATTCATAGGCACCAATATTTTGTGTACCGATGCTGAATTTTGGTTTTATAGGAACGGTATTCAGTGTACCGGTACTTAATTTATTCATAGGCACCAATTTTTTGTATACCGATGCTGAATTTTGATTTTTTTACCACCGGTAGCACTGACATACCAGTGCCTTCTATGTACCTGTTTTCCAGTAGTGAAAAGTGATTAGATAAATTTAGTTACTCGTAGCACAATTATAAATACTTTAATTATTTATTTTCTTTTTGAAAATATATGGGCTGTCTAATACTCCAATTACTCGATATAATTGTGACAAATTTATGCTAGGCAATATTGTGACAAATTTGTTAAGGAAGGTAGATATTACTTGTAATTGTAATTAGATTCTATTTCATTTTTCAGCTTGTATAGATATTCTGTATTACTATACACATTATTATCCTTATTTTCTATATGGTATCAGAGGCAAAAATAATGAAACCCTAAGATATTTTTTGTTGCTTTCCTGAGCCGCCGCCATCACGTCCAGCCGCGCATTTGTCACACGTGTCGCCGATCTCCGCCACTGCTGCTCGGCGATCTCCGTCTGCCGATAGCCGCACCAAATCTCCAAGTTTTTGCAATCGTCCGACTGCTCGTTGATGTCCATCCGTCCGCGCGTCATCCTCTACGCATCGACACCGATCCAACCACCGCCGCGTCGTCCTGCTCACTGATCTCTGTCCGCCAGCCGCCGCACCGAGTCTCCAGGTTACTACAATTGATCGATAGTCTACTATCGTCCGTGTGTTTCCCTCAATGCGCCTACTCCGAACTCCACGTGTCACCGCCGTCTAAGCCACATGCGCCGTCGCGCCTTGCCGATCCAATTTAATGCCACCGATCCGGTTCGAACACATTCAGTTTTATACGAACACATTCATTTTGAATAAGCGAAACTGCACTTGGAACGAACACATATATAGAACAAAATGCACTCAGTTCAAAATTCGCATGTTTGAATATGAAAGGGGATCAACAAAATAGGATGTTTACGCCGTTTCAAACTGTAATTTAATTGTTTTTTTAATTAAAATTTTTTAACTTTAATTACAAAATTGAATTGATTTATGAGTGTAAATATTGTTATTGTGTGATATCTTCTTATTACATTCGTTATTATAGATGTATACACATATATATTCTTAAAATATTAAATTTTCACAAGTTATATTATCTTTAATAAAATATACTCTATTAAATATCAAACATTTTTTAAGTTAACTGCTAAAAATTGAAGTGTACATTTTGAAATAGGCCGATGATATACGAAGCACAAAACAAAACAAAAATCACATACCTCGCTACTCTCGTCGATCATACATATCAGTTGTTCTTTTGCTAAATCATTGTCATTTCTAAAAGTACCATAAATCTACTCTATAATTCAATTTTTTTTCTTAAAAAATGGTGCAAAACTATATAAACGGGTAATATTAGCGAAAATTCTAAACTTTAAGCAAGAAATTTTTTATTTAAAAAAAAAGTCTAAAATTTTATTTTAAGCACTTCTACATTCACGTCAGGGCAGGGTAAGTCATGTACAAGTCGCTCAGCCGCGCCGGAGGCGGCGGCGTCATCTCCCGGTGAGATTCCAACAAATGCATCAGAATCTGTGGAGAAGGGGCGGCGTTAGCGCGGCACATCGGACAACTTGTGTGCGAAAAGAGCCACATGTCAATGCACCCGGCGTGATACGAATGCATGCACTCCGGCAGCGTCCGGAGCTCCTCCCCCTCCTCGAACTCCGACAAGCACACGGCGCACATCCCGCCGCCGTCGCTCTCCGGGATCAGCCCCGCCTCCTTCTGGTACTTGTGCGACGGGATCAGCTCCGCCAGCGAGTGCTCCATGCTGATGCTGTGCTGGGCGACGACGTCGTCTCTCTGCACGAACGCCCTGCGCGGCGGCGGTGCGGCGGTGCGGGAGCGCAGCCGGAGGATGGCCCGCACGTGGCCGGTGGTGATGCAGTGGTAGATGGTGACCACCACGGCGGCGGAGGCGGCAGCGATGAGGCAGATGATCAGCTTTGGGAGGAGGGATGAGGTATCATCCGGCTGCCCGTCCGCCATGAAAAGTGAGAAATGATTGAGAAATTGAGATGGAATTTTTAATAATGGAGCCGGCCTGAGATGGAAATTGGAATTTGCCGGAGATTACGAGGTCCGGGGTACATACGACTAATACTAATTATTATTAATAAAAACATTTAACCGTTGTTTTGTTCAATTTATCGGACGACTTTCTATCACATATTGGTGGAGTTTTAGGGTTTATCTTCTTCTTCTTGTTTTTAGTGCGGCGGCCATGCTTCATTTTATTTTACTCCCTCCGCCCCTGCCGCTGCACACGTTTTGGTCAAATTACGTTTCATCCTAAATTTGAATTAGTACACAAGCATCAATATTATCTTGGATTACTTACATTATGTATTTTTTTTAATATTAAAATTTAATACATCAGTAGTATACCTAACTAATGTTATCAATGGTCAAATATAATATGAAAAAATTGACCAATAAATGTGCCTATTTGGTTAGGAAGTAGGGAAGAGTATAATACATTTAATTTCTGAAATTTCTTTAGTGGATTACATTCTATCTCATAAATGGCTCTTTTAAACGGGCACTTTTAAACGGGCTCATAAACGGCTCTTTTAAATATTTATATTGAAATAGAAAACAATTTCCTTAACACTTAATAACGACTACTTTTTAGTTGTTATCATACAAAATTGTTACAACCAAAAAAACATGTAAGTCAATAATATAAATTTACGCTTATTAAATAGTGGATAGTTTTAACATCCTAGCGTGTTTTTATGTCTCACAATAAGGGGGTTAGATGAGAGTAGAGTTAGTTTTGTGCAATGTATGTGTCCAGCGTGTGTCGTGCTTTTGTGCTTGATATAATTTAAGGTTTATTGTTGTGTTGTGTACCTTCTCGAGCCGTGTTGTTAAATAAAAGTTCAGTTCACGATCTGCACACGTGCTTTGTGTGCACAAAAAGTATCGTTCGCGGCACACGTGTTGAATCGTACCATTCTTAATTGATTTAGTTAAGTTAACTAATCAAATTTAATTCTTTATCTAATAATTTGTTTAATATAAATATAAACTAAAGTGCATATATGATATGATATTTTTAATACGACTACGGAGTAGTATATTTTATTATAAAATATTATAAGCTGGAGAGTTAGAAAATGAACAAGTGTAAATTTCAAATATTCTATTCATTTATCACATTATATGGGAGTATTCATTACAAATTTCAACTAACTAAATTAACTGTATATTAGAATGAAAAATAACCATCTTTATAACAACTAATTTACTATTCACATCATTTTACCACAGCATATTGCTGTACTTAATGAATAAAATATATTGATCAATGATGTATTTAAATCATTTATATATGAAAGCCATTTTTATGAAATATAGTTAAACTAATGTTGATATGTAATTAAAAAAATCAATCAAAAAATTAATGTGGTGTATCGAATTTGTAGTGAAGAGAATAAACTACTCCCTCTGTCCCAGCTGCATTTGCCGTGGTTAGAATTGTTTAATCAATATAGCTTATGTGGCAGGCTGAGATTAGGGTCTTAATCCTTTCCCTGGAAACACTACACAGAGCGGCGGCACCACCAGCGAATCCGGCTGCGGGAGGCTCAGTTACCATCGCAAGGGCCATCGGAGGGCAGGACAAGTAACGCCACCATGGCTGTTTTGGTCCATTCAACTTCTGCAGCGCGAGATGGAGGAGGAGAGAGGGATTTCAGAACTCACCATTTTTTTTCTTAGAGAAGCATTGGAAGAAGACGGCGACAACGGAGCTGCCGATGACGGCGGTGAGCTTCTCTTCTTCGACAACGGTGAGCTCCCATAATTCATGCCATCCTGGACGGCTCTCGCCAAAATGCCATCCGTGGCCGGATAATTTGGGACCTGAAATCCTTCTTCTCCACCATTGATGTAAGGAAAGGTCAATAATGAGCATTTCACAGTTTGGGCACTTTTTTTTTTCAAATTAGAACGCTAAAAAAAAAAAAAAAACCTTCCAGATGTAATGCTTTTTTGGATCATTCGTGACACTCAAATGTGTAGCTAAACTTTTTAGTGGCGCATTGAAGTATCATTGTATTTTTGTGACGCTTTAAGATACAATTTAGTTTAGAAGTATCATTAAATGTTGTTACATGGCTTGATGTAGTAATTCAGTTTATTGACATGTGCAGATGTTAGAAAATAGTTAGTGACACTTGAAGGTATAGCAAAAATTGTGACATTTTTTTAACTGTTACTAAATATGCGTCACTAATGAATTTTTTTTGTAGTGGAAGGGCATTACAGACCCTTTACATGAAACCAAAATTGATCAAAATTCCATTTAAAATAATAATTATATTAAAATTTTAAAATAAAACAAAAAAACCACCGCTGCCGCTGCCGCCGGTCTCATCCGCCGCCGCCGCCGGTCTCCGCCGTCCCTTCTTCTCTTCTTCTTCGTCTTCTCCGGTGGTCTCGCCACCGCCCCTACTGTGCCTTTTCCACCGTCCCTCGTCCGCAGCAAACCCCAGTCGAGCTCCTCTTCCGCCATCTCCGTCGAGCGAAACCCTAGCCCAGCCGAGCTCCTCCTCCGCCATCTCCGTCGAGCGAAACCCTAGCCCAGCCGAGCTCCTCCTCCGCCGTTCCCGTCGAGCGAAACCCTAACCCAGCCGAGCTCCTCCTCTGCCATCCCGTCGAGCAAAACCCTAGCCCAGCCGAGCTCCTCCTCCGCCGTCCCGTCAAGCGAAACCCTAGCCCAGCCGAGCTCCTCCCCCGCCGTCCCATTGAGCGAAACCCTAGCCCAGCCGAGCTCCTCCTCCGCCGTCCCCGTTGAGCGAAACCCCAGCCGAGCTCCTTCTCCTTCTTCCCCGTCGAGCGAAACCCTAGCTCGAGAGGAGAACGAAACCCTAGCTCGAGAGGAGAACGAAACCCTAGCCCGAGAGGAGAACGGTGGAGAAGCGGCGGCGGAGAAGCGGGAAGTGGCGGAGCGCGGAGGAGAATCAGGCGGAGGGGAGTAGAACGGGAGAAGGAGAGCGGGAGAAGGGGAAGGAGAGGAGAACGGGAGGAGAAGGAGAAGGAGAAGGAGAGCGGGAGAGGAGAAGGACTCGCCGGAGGAAAAGAAGAAGAAGAAGAAGAAGAGAAGGGGAAGAAGAAGAAGGCGCGGCGGTGGGGGCGGGGGCGCGGTGGCGGGGGCGGCGGTGCGGCGGCGGCGGCGGCGGAGCATTAATTAAATAATTAATTAATTAATTTAATATTAATTTTATTTAAATTATTTAAATTAAATTAAAAATACATATTTTATATTAAATAGTATAAATACAGGGCGTAATCAAGTAAAATACAGGCCGTGAAATAGCAATTCACTAAGATTATGGACAGTCCACAGGAACTTTTCCTTTAAATGTTGTAATTTTTTATAAAATTTAAATATTATTTTGTATAAGTTAAAACAAGTAATAATATATATTTGGAGGTGAAAATATAAAAATATATGATATAAAAAATATTTTTAAAAATTCTAAATTTTGCATGTAATTTAACCAATGCAATGTACAGTTAAACCTCGATAAATGAATGTTCGATAAATGAATAACCTCGACAAATGAATAATTTTTTCCGGTCCCGACTTGGGCTAAGGGGCTAAATGAATAACCTCGCTAAATGCATTAATGAATAATTTTCTTGAAATCCTTAAAGACCCTATGTACATATACATGAATAATCATCACATTTCATTAGATATATATATATATATATATATATATATAAAGATTTTTTTTCAATCAACAATGTTCATACAATAAGTCATTCTTTTACAAAAAAATAGTCTATAGTTTTTTGCTTTTTTTCCCCACCAAAATTCATCTCATCCTTGATTTTTCCTAGCGCAAACAAAACTTTAGGAGTATTCTGCTCATGTTGTAGAAAGTAGTTCCGTAAGGTGATTACTGCTTGATATGCTTCTTTTGATGACACATTTGGTGTGACACTACTATCATCTGGTTCTGGATCATTCTCATCATTCAGTACAGACTCAATAATTTCATCGTCGGTAGGCAATTCCATAACGACATCATTCTCGTTAGGATAGTTCAAAAGATGTTCGACGTCCATCACATTTCTATAGTGTAACTTAGAAATGACATCCGTTAATCCTTCGATATCTTCTTCTAATTTATCAGCTTCTGCTTTAGGAACATCGAGTTCTTCAGATCGTATCTTGCAATGTCGGAAACAATTTGCAATTGTTGTTTCCTTTACATCAAATCTCCAAGCCAAGTTAGCAAAGTTAATAACATCGAGAATGTTAATCTTTTCAGGATTTGATGAGTCAACTTCAAGGCTCTGCAAGATGCTAGAATAAAAATGACGTCGATAGTGAAGCTTAAATGCCAGAATAATCCCAGCATCACATGGCTGAATTTTAGATGTTGTGTTAGGGGGCAAGAAGAATAACTCTACATTTCTCAACCCTTCAACAACCTTTGGATGAGCTGGGCAGTTGTCTACTAACAAGAGAACCTTTCTACCATTCATTCTCTTGTCAAACCAATGACAAAATTCTTGGAAAAGCAAACCAGTCATCCAAACTTTCTTGTTGAAATGATACTCGCAATTAAGATTGTTCATATTCACATTCTTAAAGCATCTGGGTTTTGCATACTTACCAATAACCCAAAGGGGGACTTTGTCGGATCCATCACCATTACAACAAACCGCAACAGTAATCCTCTCCTTGTCTTTCTTTCGTCCTTCAAGCTGCTTTGTGGCAAGTGAATGATCAGCTTCCAACCAATAAAACAATCCTGTTTCATCCATATTGTAAATATCCTTCAACTGAAATTGGTCTAATTTAGACCTTGTTTCAGGTAAAGCATTTTCAATGTCCTCTATGTTCACAGAACCGCTTTCACCAAACCGCCAGTAGGACTTGATTGAATATCTTGCCTTGAAACATTCCAACCATCCACTTGAAAAGCTAAACTCTTGATTTGTTTCACCATACATTTTTTGAAAAAAATTCTTTTGCTTTACCTTGAATCATTTCTCCTGACATATTCACCTTCTCTTGTCTGTGAAGAAACCATTCATACAAAACTTTCTCCAAATCGGGGTACTTCGCTGATTTGTGCCTTTTAGCATCGCTAATTTTCATCTCCTCCGATAAATACTCTGCTGATCTTTTGAGAGTATTTGATATTGTGGTTTGGCTAGAATCCAAACCAAACGTTTCCTTCACCCATGCTTGCATATCCTTTTGCATAAGTGTTGGATGTTCCTTCTTATGCTCACATATGGCCCTCCTTATCTTATCAGTCAAAGATGTTTTTGTTGATGGCTTTGGCTTTTGATTGGAATCCATCAAATTGAATGTTAAGAAAGATATGGTACTGTAGAATGAATTACTTACCAAACCAAGACTTTAGAACTATATATAGTTTGTAGTGTAGGTTAGATACATTTTCTAAGACTCTAGATATTCCATACAGTACATACTATCTTATTGGTAGTCTCAAATACAATGTACATATGTACATTTTTGTACTTAGTCCACATACATACCGTAGTTTGTAGTGTAGGTTAGATACATTTTCTAAAACTCTAGATATTCCATACAGTACATACTATCTTATTAGTAGTCTCAAATACAATGTACATATGTACATTTTTGTACTTAGTCCACATACATACAGTTCATGTATTACTAATATAATTTCTTCAATACTATCTAAATGAATAAAAATTCATTTATCGATAATTGAATAATATATTCATTTATCGATTAATAAATAATCTCGCTGAACGAATATTTTTTCCTGGTCCCAAGAGTATTCATTTATAGAGGTTTAACTGTATATGGTAAAAAATAAGTTGTCTGTCCATAACTGTTAGGAGACCCACTCTAAATAAAATTCTATAAAGAAACTTACTCCATTAATTTCTTTGTATATAACACTATAACTTTATGAGCATAAAATTAAGTGAATAAAATAAATGGATAGAAATGAATTCAGAAATTAAAAGGTATAAAGAGTGGATGAAATTAAAAAATTATATCATAAATAGAAAGCGTGTCATTAAAAAAAAACTCATCAAAGTAAGTGTGTCATAGTTACATAGAGTCACACAATTTTTTAGAGACGCAATTTTTTAGAGTCATCAAGAATTTTCTATGTTATTTTAATTTAATCAAGGCATATTTATATGGTTTTAGGGCAAACCACTTGTTTGACCATAAATCATTGTCATCGTACACATTTGATGCTTCATTATTTTTTAACACTCTTAACCCCTGAACTATCGGAAGTGTTAAGTCGTGCCATTTCCATCTAATTAAAACGTTAAATTTGACTTTTGTTGGCATTTTGAGGGGCAAAAAATACCTTATCATATTCAACCCCCAAAATTATTTGCATTTTCGAAGAATATGTTTTTGAATCGTACTTGCGATGCTTGATAAATCTCAACTCGAATCTCGTAGTCATTGCTGACATATGAACGAGTTGAGAAGACATCTCAACTCGGTTCGAGAAGAAATATCAAGAGTTGAACCATTTTTTTTAAATTTAGTGGGGGTGTATATAAGGCTCCCCAAACCCAAGATAAACTCCATAAAGAGTTGAACCATTAATAAAAATAACGAATCAAAATTTAAAACAACATTACAAAAACTATAAAGCATGACTGTGGGTTGTTCTTCTAGCTAGCTGGATTTATTTTTCCCTTCCCTTTTCATTATTTATCTTAGGAATCAAACGAACATGAAACCCTTGATCAGAATAATTGAACGGCACCCCTATTCTCCACTTTGGATGGAGTATTTATATCGAGAAAGAGAGAATAGGATCAGAAAATAATTGCGTGCCATAAATGTAAAATAATCACCCCCCAGATGTAGGTTATATCTGGTGCAGCATAATCCCTAAGTGCAGCTTTTAATCCTTAAACCAGATATTAGTAATAATAATAAGAGTCTGTATCTTTTCTTTACATACGTAATGAAAAAACTAAGGTTTAAAGTGTAAATTAGAATAAATGAAAATAAAATTTTCGTGTTGCATGAATCGGGTTATAAACTTTATAACTAGTACACGTTCCATAATAAAATTTTAATAGTGGGTCTCCTGGCAGGCGGCATGTCCATAAGCTTATGGACATGCCCCTTATTTCTTACCTTATATACTGCATTTGTTAAATTACATATATTTTTAGAATTTTAGAATTTTTGAAAATATTTTTTTATATCATATATTTTTATATTTTCACCTTCAAAAATATATTATTACTTGTTTTAACTTATAAAATATAATATTTAAATTTTATGAAAAAAATCACAACATTTAATGTAACAATCCTTGTGGACTGTACATAAAATTATAGAAATGCCACATTTCCCGAGACTTATTCAAATTTTAATATCGCAACTAATATTTTTTACCTTTTATTATTTTATTTAAAACTCATCTTTTCATAACACTATAAAAAAATGATTTTTTCCAATACTTTACCTAATAATTAATTAATTAACACCACTACCTGTAGATCATGTCCTTTAATTTTTATATTGTGAATAGGTGTGTGGTGCACTCACGAAACGACAACCTTGATTATAGCTAGCTTCTCCTATCAAGGTGCCGGTAATTACATAATAAAAAATCAAAGTGGCCAAATATTTTAAGGTTTCATAGAAAAGGTTTAGAGTGAAGTGCATTTTTAACCCTATATTTTGAGTGAAAATGCAGAAATGAGTTGTAAAATTTGAAAGTATAAAAATAACTCTAGAAATCGTTGACCAAAATGTCAATGGTAGAAATGGACGAAATCAGTGAAATGACCATTTTACCCTTCTTTTTAAAAAATTGGAAAACCCAAAAAGGCAAAAGACATGAATGCCCTTCTGAGTTTCAACAAACTAAAACCATACCCCTCCTTCTCCCAAAGTCATATGCCTTCCCTACTCCTCCTTCAACATGTCGCCACCCTCCTCTCTTCCACACGCCGCCGACATAGCAAGTCGTTTGCCGCCAATGAATTCAATGGCTGGGTTTGTCAATCCGCCGTGTGTGGTGCTAGGTGGTTCAATCCGATGCGACACCATGGCTCCAGTCAATCTTTGTGAATGAAAATTGGGTCTACGAATCGGGTTTGAAAGTGGGGGTGGTGAGATGGGATGGTGGCGGGGTGGTGTTGGGCAGAAGTGGTGATAATGGGAGATGGATGTGGGTGGCACCGCTAGGGTTTAATGCGGAGGTGGTGGTTCTGGGGAAGGTGGGCGACGCTGCTAGGTGGTGATTCTAGGCGATGTTGGTGGTGGCCGACGAGCGGTGATGGTTAGTAGGCGGCGCGGTGATGGTTAGTAGGCGGCGCGGTGGTGGTCAGTGGGAGACGGAGGTGGTGGTGGTAGGAGCATGCGATGGAGCGGTGGCGACGGAGCTGTCTGCAGATTGGTTATTTTGTTTAGTTGAGTTTGTTCTTGTTTGGTTATCTCTGGTCAGTCCAAATTTGCAAATCTTTTAAGTTTAGGATCAGTGGCAGGTGGTGGCGGAGGTCCGGTGGAGGAGGCGGCGATGCACAGCGGAGGAGGCGGCCTGGTTGATTTTTTTTTGGTGTATCTCACTCTGTTAGGATGAATCAGATTACTGATTAGATTATGATTTATTATGATTAGAGATCTTTCCTTATTACATCTCTATTGTACTCCCTATATATTAAGTCATCAATAATACAATTTCTTACAACAAATCATTCTCTCATGGTATCAGAGCCTCTTCTGATTCAAAACCTAAAAACTTAAAATTTTCATCACTATCAGTCGCCAGTTGCTCCTCTTCCAGCAGCTTCGTCACGCGCTCTGCTCCGCTTCGCTCCCCTCCGGACGCACATGGCTGCATGTGGCTTCTCTCGAACGAATTCAACTCCCCTCCGACGCATCGCTCTGATGCATTTCCTCCAGTCATGGCTCAAGAAAAACTCTCCTACAACACTCTGCTTCAGATGAGGCAGATCAAACTCACTCCATCAAATTAACTTCTCTGGAAGCGTCAAGCAGGTTATGTCCTTTGTCCTCAAGTTCTGTACGGTTTCATTGGTGGCACTAGATCTCGTCCCACTCTCCTACCACCACCACCAACACCGTAGACCCTGTATTTTGTTTCCACACTGTCAACTCCTTTGGGTGGCAGCAAGGTTGATCTCCAGGAGGCTTATTTGAAAGCAAAAGGAGAGTATGATCAATGGGTTGATGAAGATCAACGCCTCTGCAATCTCCTATTTTCCTCTCTCACGCTGAATTTCATGCGAAACTCCCAGATTGTGCCACTTCCAAAGATATCTGGGATAATCTTGCTCTCATCTATCAGAATAGCAGTGTCTCCACCATTCTCCGTCTTTGTGCAGATGCGCATGGTATTCGTAAGTCTGGTACTGTTCCTGAACTTTATCTCAAATTTAAGGAGATTCTTGAACAACTGTTGGTCATGGGTAATCCAGTTTCAAATGTTGATCAAATTGTATGGTTCTTGACTGCTCTTGGTCCTGAGTATAAGGATTTTTCTGCTCCTTTGATTAATGTTGTTCCAACCCCGATTTATGTTGATATTATTGCCCGTGCCAAAAACTACGAGGCCTTTTTGATGAATTTACAGGGACACTCAGGACCAGCCGCAGGACAGGTCGCATTCCAGACCAGCTACGCACCTGAAGCCGACTGCGCGTGGGATCACATGCAGACTCGAGGTGGCCGTGCATGGTCTTCTTGTGGTGTCCGCGGTGTTCGCTTCGGTGGCTGGCGCGACGGTGGCTGGCAGTTTTTTTTCGGTTCTCAGGCGCCTGGTCACGGTCGTCCTCACTGTTCCTGGTGCGGACAACTCGATCACTATGTTGCGACGTGTTACCAGATGCAGGCACAGATTGGTCGTATGCCAAGCACTCATTTGGGAAAAAAATCATCACTCTTCTCAGCAGTCCGATACTTCTTCTCGTCTGTCAGATTGGTACCTTTATTCTGGCACTACCAGTCATATGGAGACTTCCACCTCAGGCCTAGATAGTTTCACTCCTTATACTATTAAATCTAGTGTTCTCGGTGGTAATGGTGTTCCAGTTATGATATCTCATATTGGTGATTCTAGAGTTTCTGAGAACATGCATTGGGTTGGTGTTTTGGTTGTGCCAGATATTACTAAGAATTTACTGTCTATAATCGGCTAACCAGAGATATAGGTGTCCTAATTACATTTGATGACCAGAATTTTGTCATTCAGAACAAAGTAACCAGGGCCGTCGTGGGTCTAGGGCACAGTGAGGATGAATTGTACGTTTGGGAACGGGAAGATGCAGCATTTGTTTCAATTTTATAACAGAATAAGAGTCGAGCTTCATATGAGTTATGGCATGCACCCCTAGGCCGTGTTCCTAGTGCAGTGATTACTAGTTTACATAAGTTTGGTTTACTTTCAGTTTCTTCTTTGTTGCCTAAACCGCATACCTGCGCCCCCTGTGCTATGGCGAAAGGCGGTTGGCTTTTGTTGAGAACCCTAAATGTGCTGACAATGTTCTTGATTTAATACATTGTGATTTGTGGGGTCCCTCGCCGATTTTATCTGCAAATGGTTTTTAATATTATGCATTATTTGTGGATGATTTTTTGAGATTCACTTGGTTGTACCCCCTTCGTCGCAAATCAGATTTTGTTGACACTTATTTGCAGTTTGAGGCACTTGTTGAGAATCAATTTTCTGCAAAAATTAAATTTTTTCAAAGTGATGGTGGCACTGAATTTTTGAACACCAAACTCATATCACACTTTGCGGAAATAGGTATTCATCATCGGGTTTCTTGTCTGTCCACTCCAGAACAGAATGGGCGCGCATAACGCAAGCATCGCCATGTTTTTGAAATGGGTCTCATGATGCTTTTTCACTCACATCGTCTGATTTCTCGTTGGGATGATACGTTCACCACTAATGCCTACATTATCAACCGTTTGCCTACTCCAGTTCTGCAGGGATCGACACCTTATGGTCTTCTTTATCAGCGGGATCCTATCTATGGTGACTTTCATCCTTTTGGTTGCCGAGTTTTTCCTTTTGGTCACCCCTTTGCTGATCATAAGCTATCTCCCTGTAATATTCCATGTGTATTTATCAATTACAACTCGCAGTATACGGGGTTTCGGTGTCTCGACCCTGCCACTTGCAAGGTTCATGTTACTCACCATGCTGAATTTGACGAGCCTTATTTTCCTCTAGCTTAGGCATCGGGAACTGGGTTTCCCTCTTTAGGTTTGGATGTCTCTGCCTTTACTGATCCAGATCATGGGATGGCGCCGTCACCATCCCCAGCTCCCTTCTCACCTCAATTCCGGTTTCTTGATGATGAGCCGCCTCAGCCAGCTACCCCACAAGCTGACTTGTGTCCGTCGTCCCATCTCGCACCCGACTTTGGTGGCTCCTTGCCCGCGACCAGCCGCGGTGATCTCTCACCCACGCCCAGCCGTGATGGCTCACGTCCACCAGCCACAAGATGATGCGCCCTGGAAGGCTACGGCCACGAATGGCCACAGCCCCTTTCCCGCCTCGGCCACTGCCAGCCTCCTTCCCGCCTCGACCACGGCCACGGACGATCACAGCTCACGCCCAGTAGCCATGGGCTCATGCTCCCCGAATGGGCACGACCACGGATGGCCATGGCCACAGACCTCCTTCTCGCCTCGGACGCTCACAGCCTCCTTCCCGCCTCGGCTATGACCATGAACGGCCACGACTCTGCCGTCTCAGCCACGTCCCAGGTCTTGGATTCTCCACGTCCATCAGCTTCTTGCATGGTTACGCACTCTTCCACCAGAGTTATTCAGTGCCGAGATTATTCAGATATTCATGCTCATGGTCTTCTTGGCGCTCTTCTTGCTCAGAAAGAACCGACTGATTATCGTTCCACAAACCAAGATCCTTCTTAGGTTTTTGCCATGGATGAGGAGATGGTCACTCTTCGTAGTCAACACACTTGGGATATTGTTCCGCGCCCTCCGGATGTCAACATTGTTGGGTCTAAATGGGTTTATCGGCTGAAGTACAAACCTGATGGTTCGGTTGATCACCATAAGGCACGTTTGGTAGCTCAGGGTTTCTCTCAAATTCCCAATTTTGACTATGACCATACTTTCAGCCATGTGGTTAAAGCATCTACAGTTCGGACAGTTCTTGCAATTGCTACTATGCGTGCTTAGTCTCTACATCAGTTGGATGTTAAGAATGTCTTTCTTAACGGTGTTCTTGATTCTCAAGTTTTTATGGTGTAACCCGTTGGCTATAATGATCCCTCTTATCTGGACTATGTTTGTCGTCTATGGAAAGGCCATTTATGGTCAGAAGCAGGCGCCTCAAGCATGGTTTCAGCATTTCAGTGCTTATCTTTTGCAGCTTGGGTTTCGTTGCAGTTCTTCTAATACTTCATTATTTGGGTTGTCTTGTGGCTCGTCATTGTTGTATCTTTTGGACTATGTTGGTGATATCATTTTGACTAGCTATGATTCCACTCTTATTTGGCAGTTTATTGATCGCACCCATCACGAGTTTGCCATCAAAGATTTGGGTGCCTTACATTACTTTCTGGGCTTGGTGGTCACGCCTACTGCCTCGGGAATTTTTCTGGGAGACGGAGTATGCTCTGGACATTCTTTCTTGGGCTGGTATGTTAGATGCAGTGCCAGTCTCTACACCATTTCTGCCAAATTCTCAGCTTCACGGCACTACAAGTTCTCAGTTCAAGAATCCGACGTTGTATCGCTCGTTTGTTGGTTGTCTCTAGTATCTAATCATCACTCATCCGGACTTAGCATTTTCAATTAATTCTGTTAGTCAGTATCTTCAGGACCTTCGGGAAGATCATTTTTCGACTGTCACTCGGATTCTCTGTTTTGTTTGGGGGAACCTACATTTTGGTATCAATTTTCATGCAGCTTCTTCTTCGGAGGTGCTCGGTTATTCTGATGCAGATTGGGCCAGATGTTTGGAGACCCATCATTCTACTTATGTCTATGCTGTCTTCTTAGGCTGTAACTTGGTTTCTTGGAGTGCGAAGAAATGGCCCACTGTGTCTAGGTCCAGCACTGAGTCGGAGTATCGTGCTTTGGCCAACACTGCTTCCGAGGTCATCTGGATGACTCATTTGCTTTGTGATCTTCATGTTCCTCTCTTTGGTGCGCATATTCTGGTTTGTGACAATAACAATGCCATCGTCTTAGCTAGTTATTGTCACAAAGCAGAATATGCGCACCAAAGAGAGGAACATGAAGATCACAAAGTGTAAATTAGAAGAAATAAAGATAAAATTTTTGGGTTGCATGAACCGGGTTATAAATTTTATAACTACTACATGTTGTATACTAAATTTTTAATGTTGCAACTAAGACCTTTTACCTTTTATTATTCTAATTAAACCCTGTCTTTTCATAAGCCTATGAAAAGACCGTGTTTTTCAAGACTTTACCTATATAACTCCTAGAAAAGTGGACAATTTAAAATTAATTTACTATTACTATTGGGAATACGGTAAGCATTATATCCCGATGGACTGAACACGCAGTATTTTATGATTATTCACTTCTAGAGATAATTTATTAGATTTTGTCTTATCAATAGCAAAAATATATTAATTTATATTTTAGATTAAAATTTAAATTTTAGGTCAAAATTTATTTGATGATTTGAGAAAAATAAATATGGAGTAAGGCACTACTAGTGGAACGAAGGGAGTATGATCCTACAGACCTGCTCCTAGTTGATAAATTGCCAAGAGAAAATTTGCCTTTAAAGTGAAAAAAAACTTTAATTGCCACTAAAATTTTGATAATTTTTTTAAAAAAAGTTTGACCTAATTTTTGTTTTGTTTTTACCTTCTTTTTTAAATTTTTTAAAAAAAGGTCGTCTCTTGAAAGACGGTATTTCCATAAATTATGAAAAGATTAAGGTTTGAACACCAAATTAGAAGAAATCAAGATAAAATTTTTGGATTGTATAAATCGGGTCAGAACCTTATAACTACAGCACATTGCATATAAATTTTTAATATTGCAACTAAAATATTTTACCTTTATATAATTCTAATTCAACCCCGTCTTTCCATAGCCTTATGAAAAGGCGATTTTTTCCAAGACTTTGCCTTTAAAAAGTTCATCTCTTGAAAACGATATTTCCATAAGTCATAGAAAGACCAAGGTTTAAAGTGCAAATTAGAAGAAACGAAGATAAAATTTTTGGGTTGCATGAATCGGGCTATAAACTGCATACATACTATAAGTTACATAATAAAATTTTAATATTGCAACTAAAACCTTTTACTATTTACTTTTTAATTAAACTGCATCTTTCCATAAGCCTATGGAAAGACGGTCTTTCCCAAGACTTTGCCATGGTTAAAAGCGTAATTAAAAGAAGACAAAGTCTTGAGAAAGACCGTCTTTTCATAGGCTTATGGAAAGACGAGGTTTAACTAGAATAATAAAAGATAAAAGATCTTAATTGCATTATTAAAAATTTATTATGCAACATATAGTAGTTATAAAATTTATAACCGAATTCATGCAACCCAAAAATTTTAGTTTCATTTATTCTATTTTACACTTTAATCTTATATTTTTCCATGACTTATACAAATAATATACAAATAACGTGTCTTAAAAGAATCAAAAGATGAAGAGAAAAGTGCAAATATAACCCTATGTAATTGAAGAAAGTGCATATATAACCCTGCAATGTTCGAAAGTGCAGATATGACCCTATTTATTACGGTTATGTGCAAATGTAACCTTCTGAGCCGATTTGTGGCCGGAATGTAGTGAAATGACGAAATTGTCCCTGATGGATTATTTTTAAAAAAATTGGAAATAGGACCATTTTCCCACATGACAGTATTACCCCTGAACCACATTGATATCCCTTTGTGTCTTCGATTCCCGCCCTAACTCAACTTCTCGTCATCTTCCCCCTGAACTCAGCGCCAAGAAGAACCCGAATCCAGACCCGCTCAACCCGCCGTGCTGATTCCCGCCGGTTGTGGTCTCCATTTGCAGTCCGGCGAAGGCGTGGGTCTCCCACTGACGTCGGCGAAGGGAACCCGGTTGTCGTTGCGGGAGCGTCGAGGGAACTCGAAATTGCTACAGTAAAACCCCCGAAAAATGGTATGCCTTCGTAAATCCGTGGGAATGTGCATTTTTTTGCTGTTGAGGAGCATGTTTTTTGTGCGTTTAACCTTTTCATCATTCCGTACATATGGAGAGAGCGCAGAGCTGTAATGAAACCAGGGTTTTTAAACCCCTCTAGGTCGATTTCATTGCTTGTCATCTGGATTGGAGCTCTGAATATGTTTACTGCTGTGCGTGTGGCTGTTAATCTGCTCTGCTTCCATGGCTAGGGTTGAAAATGTTGATGGTTGGGAAATTCGTTGAAGGGGTACTGTTTTTACTGTTTCGATGTTGTGATGGTACTCCTGGGGGTAGGTTTGTTGGCTCTGTTTTGTTCTATGGTAGGGTGGACATGCACCATTTTGTTATGTTCGTTGAATGTGTGGAAATGCACTATTGTGTATGATGTTGAACATGTCTGTGATTTGTCACTTGTTCTGATTAATGCTTTGCTGTGTGATAATTTTGAATGTTTGTGATTCATCAGTCCTTACTGTAAATGTTGTTTGGTCCTTGTCTGTGAACTAGATTGAAGAATATGTTGGTTGCCGTAGATGGGAAAAGGTGGTGAAGTTTCTGGCCAAATGCCGAATGTTCAATGTTTCTGTGACTGAACCTTGACATGAGGCCCTGTTGACAGTAGATGAATCTGCTCTTTGAAAATTGTTTCCTGTTAGTGCATATATAACCCTGTGTGTATTTCATATGTGCATATATAACCCTGTATGTTCTTCATATGTTCATATATAACCCTGTATGTTCTTCATATGTGCATATATAACCCTGTATGTTCTTCATATGTTCATATATAACCCTGTATGATCTTTATATGTGCATATGTATTCCTGTATGATGAAGATATATGCATATATAACCCTTTTTGTTTCTGGTATGTGCATGTATGACCCTGGCCGCTCAAGATATGTGTATATGTAACCCGTAGTTTTTACTGAATTGCAAAGTACTGAATTGCAAAGTTACCCTCTTGACTGGGCAAATGTTACTTTGTGTGTATCTTACATGTTCCGATGTCACCCTGACTGTAATTGTATGCGTAGACATAACCCTTACATTATCTTCATGTATTCATAATTTTTTATCTATCTTTCAATGTTTTAGGATGAAGTGTATACGATTATCCTCCGTCACGGTACCCGTTGGAAGAGGCTTGACGGTATTGACCCCGACAGATACTCTCTAGTCGTCCTCAAGTCAGATTGTACCGAGCATTTCTTCGGGGACGCTGAGGCATGGAAATCGATGGATTTGATGTTCAGTTTTGGGGATGATCGGGTTAGCCTGCAATCCGAAGAGGATGTCACCAAAATGTTTTCCTCAAGCCGTGGCGGAATTAATTTAGAGGTGTATTGTCAGGTCCGTACCCCGACCGAAGGTGGTTCTCGGGGTGAGAGCAGCGGAACGGGAAAGCAGGAAAGAACGAGGAAGAAAGCTAGTGGAGAAGGTGGTGGAGCGGCGGCCGAGGGCTTGGCGGAAGAACACAGCTGCGAAGATGAAGATTACGTGCAACCCAATCCTGAAGAAGGCCACGAACAGCAAGACTGGGACTGGTTCCATCGGTACACTGAGGCGGGTTCCGAGATTGAGTCGGATGGGGATGGTGGCAGTGATGGAGGGAGGGGTTTAGACGTAGATAGTGATTTGGATGATGATCCGATGAATAACTGCACGAACAAGGACAAGTTCGAAGTCAAAGCTGGGGATAAAATCCAACTATTTAAGGGGATGGATTTTCAGACCCAGAAAGATTTCAAGGCTGCTTTGCTCGACTACTCATTGCAAGAAGGATTTGTGTTCAGAACTGTGAAGAGCGAGAAGAGTAGAGTGACAGTGACTTGTGCGGCGGATAAATGCGGATGGAGGCTCCATAGCTCGACACTTCCCGACGGCCATACATTTAGAATTCGGTCAGTGGAAGGGAAACACACCTGTAGGCAAGAGGTGAAGGCACCGCAGGGATGGATATCGAAGAGGATTGCTAAACTTCTTCAGGCTGATCGGCAGGTGTCGAATGAGGTGCTGTTGGAACACCTGACATCTTTTGGTGTTCAGCCTAGCCGCCACAAGCTGATGAGAGCAAGGCAGTTGGCCGAGTTACTGTTGGATGGTAGCCACGGTGAATCATTCAAAGCACTGCCGCAGTACTGTGAGGAGCTGCGTAAGAGCAACCCCGGAAGTCAAGCAATGATACAGTACGGCCTGGGACAACCAGTTCCATTTGTGAAAAGGGTCTTCATTGGCTTTGAAGCTGTGAAGAAGGGATTTCTTGCTGGATGCAAGCCCTTTCTGGGGTTTGATGGCTGTCATCTCAAGGGTCGGTACGGTGGGGTTCTGCTTAGTGCAATTGCCAATGACCCAGATGATGGCATATTCCCCCTCGCTTTTGCTTATGTGGAGTCTGAATCCAAAGACAGTTGGGTGTTTTTCTTCAAACAAATGGAGCTTTTGTTGGGAGGATTCGAAGAAAACAAGCTGTGGACATTCATGACCGACCGGCAGAAGGTGTGCTTTTCTATCATTCTCATTTTCGTAACTGTTTAGCTGTGGTCTGTGGTTGATCAATCAATGAGGTGCTGTTGTGGTAGCTGAAAAATTGAAACCCTATATGATTAAAATATGTGAACAGCTTGCCCTTACTGGTTGATTTACTTATGTGCATACGTAACCCTGTGTAATGACATTATGTGCACATATAACCCTATATGTTTAAATTATGTGCACATATAACCCTGTATGTTTAAATTATGTGCACATATAACCCTGTATGTTTAAATTATGTGCACATATAACCCTGTATGTTTAAATTATGTGCACATATAACCCTGTATGTTTAAATTATGTGCACATATAACCCTGTATGTTTAAATTATGTGGACATATAGAACCCTGTATAATTACCTTATGGACATATATAACCAGCTTCGATTGATTGTGTTATGTGCGCATGAAACCCTTTCTGCATAAATTCCGTGTATATAGAACCCTGTACGATTAGCTGATGTGCATATGCAACACTGTATGATCAGCTTATGTTCCTACGTAACCCTCTCCGATTGACACAATACGTTTTCTATTGTTCTTATCATCTCCGCTCCCACCCTTTGTTGTTGTGAACTAGGGCCTGGATAAGGCAATTGCTGAGATCGTGCCGCACGCTACGCAGAGGAGATGCTGCCGTCACATCTATGCCAATTTCCGCAGAAAGCACCCAGCGGATATTTTCAAGAAGTTGTTCTGGAGAGCGGCAATGTCCTACAATAAAATGGATTTCACCAAAGCAATGGACCAGATGAAGGAATTGAGTGACGAAGCTTATGTTTACTTGAATGACATCGGTGATGATTTGTGGGCTAGATACACCTTCTCGACGGCCTTGAAGTGTGACAACGTCACTAACAATCCTGCAGAGTCTTTCAACAATTGGGTAGGAGGGTTGAGAAACCAGCCTGTACTGACTTTGATGGAGGGGTTGCGGAAGAAGGTAATGGCAAGGTTGGAAGAACGTTACAAGAAGTGTGTATCCTGGGATACTGTAATGTGTCCACGGACTGAAGAAATGTTGAAGCTTGTTTCAAGACAATCTCGCCGAGTTACCTTCACTCCATGTTCGGATACAAATTATGAAGTCGTACACGGTGATCTTCATTTCCGGGTGCGGCTAGATAAGCGGTCATGTGACTGTGGTGTTTGGGATCACACGGGTGTACCATGTAGACACGCGGCGGCGATACTGTTGCACAAGAGGCACCCCCTCCACGAAGCTTGTGATCTGATGCTATCTAAAGACACTTTTTTGAGAGCCTATTCCCACATGATCGAGCCCTTGCCTCACAGGGTATTCTGGCCGAAAAGCTCCACTGCACAACCGTGCCAACCTCCAGAATTACAACGGCGGATTGGGAGACCAAGGACAAACAGAAAGAAAGAGGATTGGGAGGGAGAGGGAAGCGGGAAGAAAAGGAAGTGCAGCAAATGTGGGGAATTTGGCCACAATATAAGGGGATGTCAAGGTGGGCCTACGGCCAAAGAAAGAAAGGCCACCACTGCACGCACGTCACAGGCCACTACGGAACGCCCATCACAGGCCACTTCTGTACGCACTGCCGAGGGTACTTCACAAGCCACACAACGTGCTGAAATCAAGAGAGGCAGACTGGTGGCCAAGAAAGTTTCTAAGCAACCACCAGTGCGGGGTATCCGTGTGGCAAGTCGAGCATCTAAGCGAGGGAAAAAAACTGCTAATTCCACGGAACAGACAGAGGTCCAATTTGATGCGGAAGTGCGAATTCAAAATAGGGACGAGGCTCCAGGGGATGGCAACCAGACCGGAGAGGTACATGTCTTATGAATATTCCAAACTTTTGTTGTGCGTTCTGGATTAAACATGTGTTACTGGTACATGCATATTCTGCTGACATGGTAATATTGTCTTCCAGACGACGGGTGCGATGCCTATCATTCAACAGGTGGAGAGTTATACCACTCTGCCAGAGGCACAGCCAACGACTGTGCAGAAATACAGGAGGACAAAGAAGAAGGTCAGACGTAAAATATCAGAGGACGAGGCTGAAACGGATGGTAACCAGGCTGTCGAGGTACATCTGAACTCACTTAAGTTATGTCTACAATTTAATGAACTCTCTAAAATTTTGTCGAGTCACAGTATACATTTATGACATGAAGAAAATTTTGGTTTTACGGACTATAGGATAAAGCAGATGCTGATACATGGTTGCAATTTGATACGGAGAAGCAATTCCCGCCACCACGTTTGAGCGACATAGAAGTACAGTTCACTGTGCCATGCGAATTCATAGTTTTTCCTTGCGTCCATAATCAAACATGTCTTCCTCAAACAGAATTTCTCTCTTCACATGCTCATACTGCCTTGCAGATAATGGATGCGATCCCTATCATTCAACAAGTGGAGAGTGAAATCGCTCTGCCAGAGCCACAGTCAGAGAATGTGCCGAAACACAGGAGGACAAAGCAGACGGTTAAGCGTAACATATCAGAGGACGCTTCTGACTATGAGGTAATGCACTAAATCGAAATCAAATAATTATGATGAAATATTTGAAATCCTACCCTGACGTCTTCGTTAGGAGGAAGATGAGTTTCAATGTCAGGAAGGGGGTGAAAGGATGATGCAAGCAACACTAGATGCCGTCGAGCAGGAGTTCAGCATCCAAGATGTGACTGCCACATGCAATGTCCACGACAGGAAGGGGATCCCAGTGCAAATTCTCGTGAAAGAAACACCACCAGTGGTGATGGCAGGGCAGGCATCGTTGGAAGGGCAGCCATCGTTGGGGGAGCAAGTTCCGGGGGAGACTGTTGTGAAGGACGTCCAGACAGAAGAGGATGCGGACACCGGCACGAATGAGGGCATAAAACCAAGTGCTGGTACTCGGGCGTGTTTAACGCGCCAATTCAGTGCTGAGGTATTCCAATTTCCCCTGTACACATTTCTTCACCTCACAATGTTCACAGATCACAATTACAACATAACAAATAATTCCCTCATGTTTTTGATGCTCAGGACTTCCCCCTTCCAGTCGTATTTCACACAATACCGGGTAACACTGTGATTGAAACTGTCAACCTTCTCGATCCATCTAACCCACAGGTAATTTATATACACAGGGTCAGCATTGCACTAGCATTCCAAAACATATGTTACTTCAGCACATATTACTATTATTCAGGGTTACTCCTGCACATATTCATATTACGTAGGGTTACTTCTGCACATATTGACATTACTTAGGGTTATATATGCACATATTGAAATTACACAGGGTCATATTTGCACATGTTGATAGCGTGTACGATTATATCCGAATCCCCTAAAACTGAACATATCAGCATCTTCTTCTATTTGCAGCTACCTGGCACCCCCTCAACAACAGAGCTCCCCAAATTCGGTACTAATGTGCCGGCTACCCGCAACAACATTTGGGGAAGGACTTTTCTATACAGTCCGAGGATAGCGCGTTTGCTCGGCACAACTTTGGCTCCGTCGGTGAGCACCACCCCCAGAGCGGATGTCCCACGCTCCAGCCCACAGCCACCTCCTTCTGTCCCGCTCGACCCAGCGGAAGATAGATTAAGCCCAGGAAGAAGTGAGTTACAACCACCGCCAGATGACCGAGCTTGAACAAACGCACACACTAGACAACGTACTGTTTCAATAGTAGCAGCTTCCGTAGTCCTACGACTGTTGTAGGTTACCTGTTTTTGGTTATTTTGCGACCGATTATTGGGTCAAAACACGTCCATAGGAGCTACGTAGCACACTATACGTTGTGTGTTGATCACTTCGAATATCATATATTTGAACCTACGATCATGCAATGTCATGTGTTTGTAATTATCGCATGTGTCGGGGTAAGTGGTTTCTATGTATGGACAGCTTACCCGAACCGAAGGTTATATGATGAATAGTTCTACGGAATACCTACACCAAAAGAATAGCTGCACGTTTACTGACTTAAGTAAGGTTAAATCAGCACTACTGCAACTCATGATCACATTCATAAGTCAACCAACAAATGATCAAATTTCTAAATCAGCCAACAAATGATCACAATCACAAATCAGCCAGAAAATGATCACATTCATAAATCAGTACTACTGCAACAAATGATCAATTCCAAGTGCTTGTGCACCTCGAATAAATTGAAGACAAACGTTCGAGAAGTCTAAAAGATACATAAGCATAAACAGAATGCAAACCCAAGCAACAACTACAACATCCGATTTTAATGCCCAAAATTTTAATACCCCAACAACAGTATAGCCATGTTCGCACCGAGGAACACAAAATTCATTACGATCATAGCCTTCGGAATCAGTGAGAAGTTGCAACCATGCTGCGATGCGACCAACATTCACTTTCCAATCAACCCCACCAAGAACATGCCCATGTTCGCACCAAGCAAAACCAAGTTCATCACCATCAAAGCCTTCAGAATTAAGGAGCAGTTGCAACCATTCACCGGAGCAACATACGCTTCTCCGGGCACAACCACAACTTCTTCGACCTCAATATGGCCAGCAGTATTGCCTCCTGGAACTCGACAGCGAAACTCGGCCTGGGGCAACGAACTTCCAGTACTTCCTCTTCCCGAATCAAACATGTCGGACACAACCCAACCCTGAAATCCGTGATTACGAGGGCACCGATAATAAGGTCTCCCCGGATTCTTGGCCGAGCGGGACACACAAACGATCGTTGCCTTCTGACAAAGCCGGCATTCGAATCCCTCGCAAACCACACCACTCCTACTGTAGCTAGACGAAGCCATTCTAATCCCTTGCCAAGAACATAGACACAACTATTTCATTCAACACAGCACTCTAAACAAAATTAATCAACATATCCGAAGTTTTATCCACGGAGTTCAAGAAATTGCTACACCCAAATTAAAATCTAGGGTTACGTGGAATAGATGAGTTACCTTCCGCAGCGAACGAACGACCTGAATCTCCGGGAAGGGATGCTTGAACTGTTGCCGGGAGAAGGATGGGGGAAGAAGCCCTAGGCGACCGCGGCGGCGAAGTGGAGTCCGAACGTGGTGGCGCAACCTCCTGGACTATCCGCTTCATTCAGTGGAGATGGAGAACGAACGGCCGTGTTTTTCAAAACCAACGAATTGGAGAATGGATTCTGATGGGGACCTACAATTATAAGGGCAAATTGGTCACTCTAGGTCAGGAGTTCCGAAATAAGGGTATTGAGGTCATTACAAGTTGGTCAACCGCCGGATTCTGATGGTCAACGCCGGAAACATGCCACCAGGGTTATATTTGCACTTTCGCTCAACATTCAGGGTTATATTTGCACTTAAAAACAAATGAGGGTTATATTTGCACTTTTCTCAACATATAGGGTTATATCTGCATATTACCCAAAGATGAAAGGAGAAAATTTGAATGACTAAGAAATGGACACGTTTGGAGGTATGATTCAAAAGGTCGTGCCAAGTGCCAACCAGGCAACGTGATTTTTATGATATTTTTGAAACTTTTCCATCCATTTTGGCCGAAATTGGAACTTGGATGCAGGCCGCTGAACCTACAATTAGCACTCCAAACGGCCGCCGTTAGCACTGAAAAGTTCTCCCGTTTGTTTAATCAAACTATTCCCCAACTTGGATGATGGATGTTACGATAAACGTGCTCCGTCCATGGAAATTAGGAAAGGTAGCAGTATCACGTGATGGCTGTGTGGTCCACTGGCATGGGCACCCTAAGGCTAGATGTGAAAGGTAGCAGTAAAATAGGTACGAGGAGACACCAAGTGGCCATGCTGAATCCTGATGGAGCTACTATATTCTCTCCGTTCATCTTCATATGACATTGGAAGTTTAGATTTTTTAATATAATTGAATGGAATGCGTGGATGATGACTGAATTTAGAAAATAATTAGTAAAATAAATGGATGAAATTAAAAAAAATTATCAAAAAATACAAAGTATGTCAATAAAAAATAAATAACTCAAAAAGGAAATTGTATATACTATAAAGAGGAACAACGGGAGTATGAATAATTAATTAGTGGTATAAAAGTTGTTATTACCTCCTTCGATAGTATATTTTTCTTTTTGAGTTGTTTCTTTTTATTTCGTTCACTTATTATATTGTTTGCTTTGTAAGTATTTCAATTTCATCTACTCATTTGATTTACTTAAATTCAATCATCTAAACAAATAATAACATAGAGAAACAGAGGGAGTATAATGCTAAGTGTTAGGATAAATCATATTACTGATTAGATTATGATTTATTATAATTAGAGTTCTTTCTTTATTATACCTCTATTGTACTCTCTATAATATTCAGTCATCAATAATACAATTTCTTACGGCAAGTCATTCTCTCATGGTATGGTATCAGAGCCTCTACTGATCCAAAACCTAAGAACTTAAAATTTTGTCGACGTCGACCACCAGCGGCCCCGCTCCTCTTTCAGCTGCTCCGTTCTCACGTGCCGCTCCGTGCTGCTCCACTCCGCTGACAGCCTCCTTCCCACCTCGGCCACGGCCCAGGACGGCCACGACTACGGATGGCCACGACCACAAACCTCCTTCCCGCCTCGGCCACGGCCCTGGACGGCCACGACCACGACCACGAAACTCCTTCCCGCCTCGGCCACTGATGGCCTCCTTCCAGTATAGGCCACAACCACGGACGGTCACGGCTCGCCGTCTTGGCCATGTCCCAGATCTTGGGTTCTCCGCGTCCAACAGCTTCTCGCATGGTTACGTGCTCTTCCACCGGAGTTATTCAGCGCTGAGATTATTTAGATATTCATGCTCATGGTCTTTTTGCAGCTCTTCTTACTCAGAAAAAGAACCGACTGATTATCATTCTGCAAACCAAGATCTTTCTTGGATTTCTGCCATGGATGAGGATATGGCTTCTCTTCGTAGTTAGCATACTTGGGAGCTTGTTCCGCGACATTCGGACGTCAACATTGTTGGGTCTAAATGGGTTTATCGACTGAAGTACAAACCTGACGGTTCGGTTGATCGCCATAAGGCGCGTTTGGTAGCTCAGGGTTTCTCTAAGATTCCCGGTTTTGACTTTGACCATACTTTCAGCCCTGCAGTTAAAGCATCTACAGTTCGAACAGTTCTTTCTATTGCTACAATGCGTGCTTAGTCTCTACATCAGTTGGACGTTAAGAATACCTTTCTTAACGGTGTACTTGATGCTCCGGTTTATGGTGCAACCCGTTGGTTATAAGGATCCCACTCATCTGGACTATGTTTGTAGTCTACGGAAAGCCATTTATGGTTTGAAACAGGCGCCTCGAGCATGGTTTCAGCGTTTCAGTGTTTATCTTTTGCAGCTTGGGTTTCGTTGCAGTTCTTCTGATACTTCATTATTTGTGTTGTCTCGTGGCTCGTCATTGTTGTATCTTTTGGTCTATGTTGATGATATCGTTTTAACTGGCAGTGATTCCACTCTTATTCGGCAGTTCATTGATCGCACCCATCAGGAGTTTGCCATCAAAGATTTAGGTGCCTTACATTACTTTCTTGCCCTGGAGGTCACGCCTATTGCCCCGGGACTTCTTTCTAGGACAGACAAAGTATGCTCGGGACATTCTTTATCGGGCTGGTATGTTAGATGCAGTGCCAGTATCTACACTGTTTCTGTCGAATTCTCAGCTCCACCGCAATACGAGTTCCTAGTTCAAGAATCCAACGCTGTATCGCTCTTTGGTTGGTGATCTCCAGTATCTAACCACCACTCGTCTGGACTTAGCATTTGTAGCTAATTCTGTTAGTCAGTATCTTCAGGACCCTCAGGAAGATCATTTTTCGGCTGTCACTCGGATTCTCTGCTATGTTCGGGGACCCTACATTTTGGTCTCAATTTTCGTGCAGCTTCTTCTCCGGAGGTGCTCGGTTATTCTGATGCACATTGGGCCAGGTGTTTGGAGACATGTCGTTCTACTTATGGATATGCTTTTTTTGGGCGGTAACTTGGTTTATTGGAGTGTAAAGAAACAACCCAATGTGTCCAGGTCCAACACTGAGTCGGAGTATCGTGCTTTGGCCAACACCGCTTCTGAGGTTATCTGGATGACTCATTTGCTTCGTGATCTTCATGTTCCTCTTTCTGGTGCACCTCTTCTGCTTTGTCACAACATTAGTGCCATCTTCTTGGCTCAGATGCCGGTGGCGCATAAACGGGCTAAGCACATTGACATTGATCATCATTTTGTTCGCGAGTTGGTTTCTTCGGTCAGGTTTCGTGTTGCTCATGTTCCTACATCTCTATAGGCTGCAGATATCTTCACCAAGGGTCTTCCTCGTCCATTGTTTGAGTTCTTCATATCTAAGCTTTGCGTCTCTGAGAATCCAACGCTTCGCTTGAGGGGGGTATTAGGATAAATCAGATTACTGATTAGATTATGATTTATTAAAATTTGAGTTCTTTCCTTATTACACCTCTATTGTACTCTCTATATATTCAAATATCAATAATATAATTTCTTACTGTAAATCATTTTCTCACTAGGCTGAGTTTAAAGAAAATGTTTTATAAATGTGATTTTTGAACAATTATATAACCTTATGTTCTAAGAATTTTAAAGATTTAAATCCTCGTTCAGTGATTGCTGGATTCAGCCTGACTCATAACTTTCAATTCATGTCGTGAGAATTTCAATAACTACCGAAGAGAAGGCATCCAACCAAAGTTGTTAGCCAAGATATTTAGTACTATCAATCATTCAAAGTTGGATAGGATTTTGCTTATATGACAAGCGCGTGGACCATCCCACTTTGAAGCCTTTTAACATCTTAATCGATGTACCTTTATTTTACTTGATTATTTCATATATTTATACAATTTAGTATATAATATATATTTTTAATTTAATTTTATTAATTAAAATATGTTTAATTAATATTAAATTATATTTATTATATGCCACCACTCCGCCGCCGTCGAGCGCCACCTCCGCCACCATCGTCCACTGCCAGTGTTCTAAACGGCGGCGCCTAGGCGGTCCTAGGCGGCGCCTAGGCGCTAGGCGCCACCAAAACGCCCGGATTAGGGCCTGTTCGGCAACATTAGGCGTTTTCGCCTCTGGGCGGCGCCCAGACCCGCCCAGACCCGCCTAATCGCGCCCAGACCCGCACCGAACCGAATTTAAAATTTGAACTCGGTTTAAAACCGAACTAAACCAATTAAACCGAATTTATTCTTAATTCAAATTTTTTAGCCACAAATTTAAAATAATTACAACTCCATAATTCAAAACCAAATAATTTATTACTCAAAGCCCAATTGGCAATTGCCAATTACATCAGAAGGCTGATGATTTGCTTTGCTTTGCTTTGAAAGAGAGGGAGAGTGAGTAGTATTTATAATGGTGAGAAGGGCCAAGTTTCCTTCCTTTTGCCGATGTGGGACAAAATTTGTAGTGTAAAAATGCTTTGCCAATCTCACGCCAATCTCCTTCCTTGGCTCTCTTCAGTCTTCAGACTCTTCACGCCTTCACCATTTTCTCACGCCTTCACCATTAATGATTCTCACGCCTTCAGCCCTTCACAAGTTCACATGCGAAATTCATTTCCAAATTTTCAATTTTATTATTTTTTTTGTTGAATTTATTATGAGTCTATCTCTTGAAAGACGATATTTTCATAAGTCATGAAAATATTATGGTTTAAAATACAAATTAGAAGAAATGAAGATAAATTTTTTGGGTTGAATCAATCGGGTTATAAACTTTATAACTACTACACGTTGCATAATAAAATGTTAATATTGCAACTAATATCTTTTACTTTGTATTATTATAATTAAACTCTGTCTTTCCATAAGCCTATGGAATAATGGAAAGACTGTATTTTCCAAGATTTTGTCATTTATTATTACATTATTTAATTTGAGGGGTATTTTGTGGCTGAAGATTATTTAATACCGTTTAATCTCAAATTCTTTTTATTATTATTACCCTGTTAATTTGACTTATGTTTTTACCATTTCCATACATGATGAATGTGTTTATAATATATCTTATGATTTCTTTCTCTTCTATTTATATAAGTAATTTAAATACATTTAGAGGGTTTAGGGTTTAGGTTATTGTGACTTGGGAAATAGGTTTTTATTTTATTTTTAAATATAATTTGTATTATTTTATTAATTATATATATAAAATAATTAAATAATACAAATCCGCTTAGACCGATTAATCCCCGATTAATCCCCTAGGCGCTAGGCCCCAGCAAACCGCCCGACTAGCGCCTAGCGATTTTTAGACCACTGTCCACTGCCGCCGCCAATCTTCTTCTCCGGCTAGTTCTTCTTCTTCGGCCTTCTTCTCCGGCCTTCTTCTCCAGCCTTCTTAAGGTCGTTCAAATGGGTTAATTGGATCAACCAATTATTCAAACTCAATTAACCCATTATCCAATGAGTCTTTATCCAATTAACTCATTTATTAATGGGTCCTAATGTGTTGGATCATAAATGAGCCGAGTCATTAAATGGATAGCTCATTGGGTTACTCATGAGTAGATAACTCATATGATCCAATGGTTAAAATATATTATCCAATAAGTCATTATGTAACTAACCCAATAAGTTATCATTCAATATTTTCTTATGATTTGAGTTACAAGTTGTCATTATCCAATGAGATTAGATATTAAATGCTAATTAGTTTTTGAGATTTGGCGAGACGGGAATAATTTTGTTAATGGGAAATTTTGATCTCAATGGGTCTCATATTATGTTAACTCAATGAGAACCTAACAAATACTCAATAAATATCCAAAATTACCCAATTAAATGCATGTGTAATATTTAACATAAATATTCACTATAATTCACAAATTATACAAAATATAATTCACAAATATTCGAGTTCAATCCCGTACAATATTCGAGTTCGTACAGTATTCGAGCTTGTACAATATTCGAATTCAATCTCGTACAGTATTCGAGTTTGTACAAAATTCGCACTCAATCTCGTACAGTATTCAAGTTTGTACAATATTCGAGTTCAATCTTGTATAGTATTCAAGCTCAATCTCGTACCGTATTCGAGTTCGTACAATATTCGAGTTCAATCTTGTACAGTATTCGAGCTCAATCTCATACAGTATTCGAGTTCGTACAATATTCGAGTTCAATCTCGTACAGTATTTGAGTTCGTACAGTATTCGAGCTCAATCTCTTACAGTATTCGAGTTTGTACAATATTCGAGCTCGTACAGTATTTGAGCTCGAGCGCGATCCCAACTAATATTGTTCATTAATTTCATCGAGTTTACAAAGCCAACATATTATATATTTTTTATTTTTATTAAATATAATATAGTATAATGTACATAATATTATATTACATAATATAATAAATGATTATATATTAGGAAAAAATTAAATCATTCGTAATCAAATTTATGAAAATTTAGTTATCTTGTGATATGAAATTATCCAAGGGTCACCCATTGCCCAATCCAACTCAACCCACCCAAAATTATCCAACGGGTAACTCATTATCCAACCCAACTAAATCCAATAACTACAACCCAATTATATCCATTAACCCAATGGGTCATTATCCAATAAGTGAAAATAGTATATGGATAACGGTTATCCAACGGGTGACCCGATCCATTTGACGGGCTTACCTCTTCTTCTTCTTTTCTTCTCCTCTTCTTCTTCTCTTCTACTCCGGCCTTCTTCTCCGACTTTCTTCTTCTTTTCCGGCGGCCCCCACTCTCTTCTCCTTCTCCGGCTCCTGCTCGCCTCTTCTTTTCTCGGCCGCGTTCTCTTCTCCCCATTCTCCTCTTCTTCTCCCGACTCTCTTCTTCTTCTCTCCCATTCTCTTCTCCCGTTCTCTTCTTCTACCGTTCTCTTATTCTCCCGTTCTCTTCTTCTCCCGTTCTCTTCTCCCTCTCCGGCTCTCCTCTTCTTATCTCGGTTCCCCAACTTCGGCTCTGGCCGTGGTGGCGATGGTCCGGCGGCGATGGTGGTTCGGCGAAAGCGGTGAAGGTGGTCTAGCGATGGAGGTGCGCCAGCGGTGGCGGTGGTCCGGCGCCGGCGGTGGCGGTGGTCTGGAGGGAATATCAATTTCTATTTTTTGTTTTGTTTTTGATTTATTTTGAAAAATCAAATTTAGTATTATACATATATGTACGTATTAGGGCGTAAACTAGTAAAATACAGGGCGTGATATAACAACACCCTTTAACATTGCAAATTAAGGATAGCCTGAGACCTACGTTACTAGTACTCACTCTGATTTTTCCTATTTTTTGCACCATAGGTTTAGTTTTTTGGATTTAGATGAAGAAAATGAATATGTGAAATTGAATGTAGAAAGTAAAAAGTAAAATGATTGGATGAAATTGAAGAAATATTGCCAAAAATAAAAGAGTGCCAAATAAAAGAAAACATTACTTTATAGTAAGTGCGTCATAAATAATAAAACAGAGGGAGTAAGTATTTATGTACAATAACATATTTGTTTTACGCCGACTAATCGTTACATGCGCCTATTTTATATTTGATCTAACTAATAAAGTGACTTGATATTTAATTACGAGATTTCTATAGTTTTGAAAAACTTTTAAAATACATCACAGTGTATAAATAATTATTATTTGACCCTGAAAGTTATTGGAACGGGGTCTTTCACAATTGGCTAACAGTTAATTGGTATAAAATAAGAATATGTGTAATACTTTTAACGGTTAGTCGGAGTACTCCCTCTGTCACAGACTAAACTGTACAGTTACTATTGACAATCAACACTGTCAAATTTTTACCACATATTTAAATAAATATATAAACAATGATATTATCGTATCATTGTACATTTTTAAATAAGTAGTTTTTTAAATATCAACGTTTTATTTGATGTCATTATACGTAATTAAATAGACTAGGTATCAATCTTATTTTTTTAAAAATCGTGAAAGATTATGTAAAATTTAATTTGGAATCAAAGGGAATACTCCCCCTGGGCAAAGTCTTGGGAAAGACGGTCTTTCCATAGGCTTATGGAAAGACGGGGTTTAATTAGAATAATAAAAGGTAAAAGGTCTTAGTTGCAATATTAAAGTTTAGTATGAAACATGTAGTAGTTATAAAATTTATAACCCGGTTCATGCAACCCGAAAATTTTATTTTAATTTCTTCTAATTTACACTTTAAACCTTGGTCTTTCCATAACTTATGGAAAGACCGTCTTTCAAGAGACGGACTCCTCCCCCTGTCCCAATTTAAATTTCTCACTTATTTTATGACACTATTCTCTATTAAAATTTGACCGTATATTCGAATAGATATATGAGACATAATATTACCATATGTGATTTTGTTGAATTCATCGTAACAAGTAGTTTGTGGAAAATAACGTTTTGTTTGTCATTATTATACGTAGTTAAACATATGAGAAAAGTGCATATATAACCCTATATAATTGATGAAAGTGCATATATAACTCTGCAATAATGAAAGTGCAGATATAACCCTGCGATAATTGAAAGTGTAGATATAATCCTGGTCAGTCAATGCCAGAAATAATGACTTTAGGTTTATATTTGCACATATGTATAATAGTTAGGGTTATATTTGCACATATGTATAATAGTTAGGGTTATATTTGCATATATGTATAATAGTTAGGGTTATACTTGCACTAAAAAATAACTCAGAATTATATTTGCACTTTCTCCAACATATAGGGTTATATTTGCATATTACCCTAAACATATTAACGATCAAACATGTCTATCGAATACTGTGCAATAATTAGGCTGTAATTTAAACTTGAACGGAGGGAGTATTAGATTTGATGGTTTTGAGCTAGTGTGCGACTTTTCCATACATGTTCGTTTGACCACGACACCGAACCCGGTGCCCCCACCGCCAACCTTCTTCATAAACTACCCTTAAGTCCTTGTACTTCCAGAATATTAGAGAATATATATTTTTGTTTATTTAAAAGTGACATTTTTTTATTATTTAAAATGCTGTTTACTCCTCTCGTCTCATTTCAAGCTGTAATATAACTATTCATTTAATCAAAACTTTCTAACCTTGACGCTAAAATTGAATTGGTATATAAGTATAAATACTATTGTGTGATACATTGTTAGATTCGTTATAACATGAATTTTCAAAATATTAAATTCTCACAAATTTTAATTATCCTTAATAAAATATATTAAAGATTAAAAATTTTTAAGTCAACAATTAAAAAGTCAAAAGGTGAATCTTGAATTGGGACGGAGGGAATAAGACTAAATTTTTTTCCCATTTCGATAAGAATAGGCAATTTTCAGAAACTCAATTTACTCATCATATTTCAAATTCAATTTCATCTATTCATTTGACTGATTATTAATATTTGTGTCAAAAATAATTATAATAACATCAGTCAAACAGAGACAGTACTTCATATATCATCTAAACTCATGGCCTTTATCAATTTTAAATTGTAACTTTATTTTTTACCCTATTATAAAAGTAGAAAATAACTAACTTACTCTGTCACAGCCGAATCTGCACACTTTTTTATATTTGTTTTATAATACATTTGACCAAAAAATTGAATTAATATATAGGTATCAATATCATCATGTGAGATATTGTTAGATTCTCTGCATCATGTATTTTCTAAATATCAAATTTTAGTACACTAGTAATATACGTAATCAAAGTTATTAATGGCTCAACATGGTATAGGAAAGTTGATCAAAACGTATAATTTCGATTGGGACAACATTCATGGTTCACTAAAGATTATAGCAGGCGAAAGAAAAAACATGTCCACAACACAAAAATCTTATACTTTACACTTACAATCAATGCCATTATTAATAAGTTGACTGAAAATGAAACTTGTACGAACTTGAGGTACTATGATGCAAATTTCCACACATTATAAAGGTTAAATATCACTTAGGAAACAGTGCAAAAATAATCCTATTAAACTGAGAAAGTATAAAAGTGATCTTGTAAAATCTGAAAAGTACGGAAGTAACCCATTCTTATAGTTAAAATGTGCAATTTTACTCATTTGGTTGATTTTTAACGTTGACCGATGTAAATCAAGCATAGACCGATCCTAAAAAGACAAAATTACCCTTATCTAAAAATTGCAAAATGAAATAACAATTCTACCCTTCCTTTTCATCTTCTCCATCTTCAAACAGCATCTTCTTCTTCATCTTCACTCTGCCGCCGCCTCTGCCATTTTTACACGATTTCCAATCATTTTTACACGTTACACGATTCCCAGCCATAAGGGTAAAATGGTCATTTCCACGATTTCCAGCCATTTTTACTGTCGATACTTTGATCAACAAATTGCAGGATTAATTTTACGCTTTCTACTTGTACCGGTCATTTTTACACATTCACCTAAAATATAGAGCTAAAACGCGCCTCGCTCTATTACTTTTGGAGCAATCATCGGCCGACTAATTTGAAGATCGAGTTGGTCAATGGAGGGATGGAGGTGTCGGTTTCTGGGTGATAAGTGATAAGCACATCTTTTCCCACTTGACTTGCCCACTGCTTCTGGGATTCCCACGTTTGCCGAATTGGGATTTAAGTAAGATGCATGTTTTCGTTTTCCTATCACTTTGTTCCACTTGCGTTACCTTTAGGCATTGCGTTGCTTTAGTTATCTGCCTATACTAGGAGTAGTTGGAAACCACCACTCAATCATGAAAAAGTACTGTTCATACACATTATTCAAGTGCTGCTTTAATTATGAAACAAAATCCACTACGTCTTGTATTTACGTTTTGTATTAGTTGAAAATGCGGTATTGACATGTAAAATCAAAGAATAAATAACTGGCATTTATTTCTGTAGTGGATTATTTGTATTTTGTACTGTCTTTCAATGAAAAGTTCGATTATATATTATAATCGTAAGGTTTATCTGAAGGGTAAAATTTCTCTTAATTTTAAGATTCTCTTACTCCATCCGTCTCAAACTAATCTTCACAAAATTTTTTTCACGATCATCAAGATATATATTTGACCGTTATTATGTTTAATTATGTATAATACTGATGAATTAAAGTTTGATATTTAAAAACTTCCTACTATGATGAATCCAGCGATATCATGTACGATATTATTATTGTTTAAACTCCTTTCGTCCCACTATAAATTTCTTATTTACTTTTTCGCGATCTTCAATAAGCATGTTTGACCGTAAATATCTCTAGTTACCTATAATAGTGTCGCATAAAAAATTGATATTTATAAAATAGATTTTATGCTGAATATAACAGTATCTCACATGATATTTTTATTATATATAAACTAATATGTATTTACGGTCAAAATTTACAAAGTTTGACTTCCAAAAAGTAATTAAGCAATTTATAACGGGACTGAGGGAGTATATTTATTTAAAGATGTGGTCAAAGTTTGACAGTATTGACCGTTAAATAGTAAGCGTGCAGCTTAGTCTGTGACAGAAAGAGTGTAACGTTTAGCCGACATTGGTCCATTCCAATAGTTCACAGGTATTGATTTGAAAATTTCAGGCAGAGAGGCAATGTAAATGACATAAATACCCATATTAGTTTAATTCATTGTTTTTCCGAACAAAAAAAATTATAAACTCTAATTTTTTTTGAAAGTTCATATATAACCTTTGACTAACCGGCAAAAAAGTTAACAACTTAATTCCTCTACCATTTTTCACCAAAAAAAACCACCAAATGACAAATACAGTCTCCTTTTTAAGCAACCATAACCCATTCATTTCAGCCACCACCACCACCACTACACAACTCATCAACATTCATGTAGCAACTCGTCGCACCATCACCATCATCATTAATCTCAACACTGACACACACTCCCCCATTCTCTTTCCTCGCTCTACCACCCCTCCCCACCTGTCCCATTCCTTTCTTCCTTCCATCACAGACCCCCTTTCCTTTTGTGTCCCCGTCGAATATTTCAAGCAGCCCACAATGAACTTCACACGCTCGGAGTTTTCATTTTTTTCCGCTTTCCATCACCAGTACTACCCCAAATCATTATTATTTTGGAATTAGTATCCATTGATTTCTGCTGACACAATACTTTGCTTGGTTTCCACTGCGAGAGGAATCAAGAATTCCTTTGGTTCGGAAAGCCCTAACGTTCGGCAAATTAGCTTGAATTCGTCGATCCCTTCAACTTTGAATATGGTATTGCCGGATAGCGCCTCCAAAGACAGTTGCCAACGGACTAACGATGACATTGAGTACTTGAAGGTAGATAAAATGGTTGACGGAGATTTTGATGCTTCATAGTTAATGTGATTATTTGCATTCCACCGGTCAGCACTAGGCCTACTCCTATCCTGATTCAAATAATTTATATCCCATCTCTTCCTTTTTTAAATTTTTTTTAAAATCAATAGAAAATATGACCTCGGCTGTAAGGAAATGATGATCGGTGAGTGATCCAACAAAAATATTCAGAAGAGAAATCACGATAAAATTTTCTTTTTCTTAACAAATTAATTTCGAGGATTTGTTGGTCATTTTAATATTTAATATTTGGTGCATAGCGATGACTGCGAGTTTAGGCCAATTTAGGTACTTCGGCACTTTAAAAAAAACTGAAGGTCATAATTTCAACACTTTGAAAAAATTTAGGGTCATACTGTACTATTATTTAAACCAATGGAGGGGCTTATTGCAATTCTCTCCTTTGAACGTCTAACAATAAGTGAGACGTCCTTTTGACCATACCCTACGCCCCCTCCTTATCTTATCATCACCGCCGTTACCTAACGGCGTCTGTTCACCATACGACGGCCCTATGTGGTACAGGTCTTTCTCAGTCTGGACTCTTCCCTTCCCACCGCCCCTTATATCTATCCCTCTTTTCTCTTACCCACACCTCTCCGTTGATGCGCTAATCAAGCCCCTTTTTCTTATTTCCAAGGTAACCCTCGAATTCTCTCCTAATTTCCATTTTTTCTGCATCCATGATGATGCTTGACATAGACATGTACATACCTCATTCTGTTTTCTTTATTGGGTTTTAGCCTATTAGGAGATTGGGTGTGGTTTCATAAAGTTTGTATCTTTGAGGGTATTGAGTGAAATTATTGATGGGATTTTGATTTTATTGGAGGGGGGTTATTTGGGGGCTTTTTGGTATGAATATGATAGGGTTATTGCTGCTGCTCATGTGTTGAACATGTTTAGCGGGTGTGGAAATCTTGTGGATTTGATGTTGATATACTGTGTGAGTATGGCTGTGAAGTGCTCATGTTCTTGATTATTGGTTGTGGTGGGACAACTGATTCCACCCTGTGAGAAAAATAAGGCCAAAAAATGCCTGCTAAAGAGAAAATGGGTGAAGATCTTCTCACTAGTTTGTGCATGGAAAGTAACCATTTATCTACTCTCTTAACTATGGATTCGAGCTCTTCTAGTCACGATGAGGCTGACAGGGAGCTGAATCGGGCGGTGAATCTGTTGCAGCCACCGCCCGATATCAATCTCCCGCTTTCGTCGGAGCCTAGCCCTCCCCCTTCCCTGTGGAATGATACCTGTGAGTTGCTGGATGTTGGGATTGGTCCTCAGCACTATGAGGTCGAGGCTAGTGTTAATGTGACTAAGATCGGGAAGAAGTGTGCAAAGAGGTTGGATAGTGTCTGGGGTGCTTGGCTTTTCTTCAGCTTTTATTTCAAACCTGTTTTGAATGAGAAATCAAAGAGTAAGGTTACGTTGGAGAGTAGTGGGATCAACGGGTATGACAAGTCAGATTTGAAGCTGGATACTTTTCTTGTTCAGCATGATATGGAGAACATGTACATGTGGGTATTCAAGGACAGGCCTGAAAATGCACTTGGTAAGATGCAGCTGAGGAGTTATATGAATGGTCATTCGCGACAAGGGGAGCGCCCGTTTCCCTTTAGCGTTGACAAGGGTTTCGTGCGATCTCATAGGATGCAGAGGAAGCACTACAGGGGTCTGTCTAATCCCCAATGTGTTCATGGTATTGAGATTGTTCGCACTCCAAATCTTGCTGTTCTGGACGATGAAGAGCAGAAGAAGTGGATTGAGCTGACAGGGAGGGATTTGAACTTCTCCATCCCTCCCGAAGCCAGTGATTTTGGTACTTGGAGGAATCTACCGAGTACTGATTTCGAGCTGGAGAGGCCCCTGCCTTTGAAAAACATTCCAAGTTCTCAAGTTAAAAAAATGCTGAATGGTACTGGTCTGAATCTATCAACACAGACATCTAGTAATCATGCAAATGGTGAAGGGATGGAACTTTTAAGCATCTCCAACAAGCGGAAGAGGAATTTCTTGAGCCATGGAAGTGACGATGACCTTTCTCTGCCCATCACTGCAAATCAAGGTGGAGTCCTGGACATTCATGGATCGGAGCCTTCATGGCTGGGGGAGTTTACTGGAGTTATGAGGAGCGCTTGTGGACCCGTGACAGCTGCCAAGAGCATATACGAAGACGGGGAGGGGTTCTTGATCATTGTCAGCATGCCTTTTGCAGATCTCGAGAGAGTGAAAGTAACATGGAAGAACACTCTCTCCCATGGAATTGTGAAGATATCTTGTGTGAGCACAGGTTGTGTCCCGGTTATTAAGAGACATGACAGGACATTTAAGCTAACAGATCCGGCACCAGAGCACTGCCCACAAGGAGAATTTGTTCGCGAAATCTCCCTTCCTACCCGTATCCCGGAAGATGCTAAACTAGAAGCATATGGTGATTCCACAGGGACGATGCTCGAAATTCTTGTTCCCAAGCATCGTACAGGACCAGAAGAGCACGAGGTTCGGGTCTGTCTCCGCCCTTCTCCTTGGAGCGAGCGTGCATATGTTGACTTGACAGAGGCACTGGTGTGAAGATGGATGAATTGATTGTAAGAATAGCTTAGACATTGTTGTTTCCCTTTTTTGATCGCTGACCCATTTCATTCTAGTTGGAAATTATTGATTGGATCTTGGTTTCTTTTCAGCATCTTACTAATGAAACTTGTTTTATCGCCGCTGCATCGCACATTTGCCGAGCAGTGTTGCTGATCATCTTCAATATAGCTAAGTAGTCTATAGATGGCTAATGGTTGAACAATTGTATTTCATACTTTCAGATTTCTTATATGTATTGATCATCTTTGATCTGATTTGATGCAATATACAGTAGCTGTTTTCCTATCTATTGCCATTTATTAAACGTTCTGGTTGCAGTTATTTCCATTTTTTCTTTCCTATCATTAAGGCTACTTTGTAGAATGTAAAGACCAACAATATCAACAATTAACCAACCGGAACAGATGATGGAACAAACTGAACCCAGAATACCAAACCAACTACTACATAAAACCTCGTATCAACCAAGTTCTTTAGATCATCTTTCAAAACAGACAACTGGTCTTCAGATTGCTAACGGTTTTGCAACTGTTGAACAATTGTATTTCATTCTTCTATATTTCTGACATGTATCCATTATCTTCAACTGATTGGATGACAGATTGGATGACATATAAGGTCTTTCTCCTCTTAATGCATGATCTTTTTTATCTTGTTACTTTAATTACTGTATTTCTGAACAAGTTCTCGACAACAAACCTGGGAATTTTCTAGTGAAGATATTGATCCTGAATGAGTTAAACTATGAATTCGAATGCATAATATAACCGATTTTTTAAAACAATATGATATGAATGCAAAATATACCGACCTTTTACACTCTTCAACTCTATTCGTTTTCCTGTTGATGCCCGATCCTTTTTATCTGTTGCCATTAAGTAAACGTTTTGGTTGCAGCCATTTCCAGTTTTTTCTTTCGGAATCATTGCATATATTGGTGTCGGAATACTTGGGGAAAAAAAGACGAAGCTTATACCACCAAGTAAAAGAACATCTTCTTCAAAATTCAAACAACTGGAACAAATGATCGACAAACTTAGCCCAAATACTACATGAAACCATTCTCCAAACAAGTTCTTAACTACGGAATCTAGACACAACAACATACATCTTATTACAACCCCAAAAGCTAGAATTGGACCACATTAGAAACAGGCATTCATAAGCTTAATCAACTTCCTCGATCTTAGGACCAGCACCGGAACCTGCCCCACCAGCACCGGCCGACGGGATATCCTCATCCATCCCTCCGGGCATATCAGCACCGACACCACCTTGATACATTCTTGCAATGATAGGATTGCAGATGCCCTCCAGCTCCTTCATCTTGTCCTCAAGCTCGTCAACCTCAGCGAGCTGGTTCCCCTCCAGCCACTGGATGGCAGACTCGACGGAATCCTCAATCTTCTTCTTGTCATCTGCAGGGAGCTTGGAAGCAATCTTCTCATCCTTGATGGTGTTCCTCATGTTGTAAGCATAATTCTCCAGATTGTTCTTGGCCTCCACCTTCCTCTTGTGCTCTTCATCTTCAGCCTTGTACCTCTCAGCTTCTTGCACCATCTTCTCGATCTCTTCCTTGGACAGCCGCCCCTTGTCGTTGGTGATAGTGATCTTGTTCTTCTGCCCGGTGGTCTTGTCCTCTGCAGATACGTTCAAGATACCATTTGCATCAATGTCGAAGACGACGTTGATTTGAGGGACGCCTCTAGGAGCTGGAGGAATGCCAGAAAGCTCAAACTTGCCGAGCAGATTGTTGTCCCTGGTTCTGGTTCGCTCACCCTCGTACACTTGGATCAGGACACCAGGTTGGTTGTCGGAGTAGGTTGAGAACACCTGCTCCTTCTTGGTCGGAATGGTGGTGTTTCTTGGAATCAGGACAGTCATAACGCCCCCGGCAGTCTCCAAACCAAGGGAAAGAGGAGTAACATCCAGCAGGAGCAGATCTTGAACCTTCTCATTACCCTCGCCACTCAGGATTGCGGCCTGCACAGCAGCACCATAAGCTACGGCTTCGTCAGGGTTGATGCTTTTGCAGAGTTCTTTACCATTGAAGAAGTCCTGCAGAAGTTGCTGGACCTTGGGAATCCTGGTGGAACCACCAACAAGCACAACATCATGAACGCCGTTCTTGTCCATCTTGGCGTCCCTCAAGCACTTCTCAACCGGCTCCATGCACTTCCTGAACAGATCCATGTTGAGCTCTTCGAATCTCGCCCTTGTGATGGTTGTGTAGAAATCGATACCTTCAAAAAGGGAATCAATCTCTATCGTAGTTTGAGCAGTGGAGGAGAGGGTCCGCTTTGCCCTTTCACAAGCAGTCCTCAATCTCCTAAGAGCCCTTGGATTCCCACTGATATCCTTCTTGTTCTTCCTCTTGAACTCCTGAACAAAATGGTTCACCATCCTGTTATCAAAATCCTCACCACCAAGGTGAGTATCACCAGCAGTAGCCTTCACCTCAAAGATACCCTCTTCTATGGTAAGTAAAGACACGTCAAATGTGCCACCACCAAGATCGAAGATCAGCACATTCTTCTCGCCGGTGCTCGAAGATTTCTTGTCAAGGCCATAAGCAATGGCGGCAGCTGTAGGTTCATTGATGATCCTCATCACATTGAGGCCAGCAATAACTCCAGCATCCTTGGTAGCCTGCCTCTGCGAATCATTGAAATACGCAGGGACAGTGACAACAGCGTTCTTGATCGATATCCCAAGGAAAGCCTCTGCAATCTCCCTCATCTTAATCAGCACCATGGAAGAGATCTCCTCCGCAGCAAACTGCTTCTCCTCCCCCTTGTGAATGACTACAATCATAGGCTTGTCTCCGGGGCCAGGAATGACTTTGAACGGCCACAGCTTCATGTCAGCCTGAACAGATGGATCGCTGAACCTCCTTCCAATCAGTCGCTTGGCATCTGTTCAACGCATCAAAATTCATTAAATCATCTCAACATCCAAATTAAAACCCTAGAAAAACAGAATTCCAAGCATGATAAACCAAATTAACTCCAGCATACGAGCAGCAAGCATGATAAACCAAAAACATCTATCGATACTATCCACATGCATAATTCACATTCACTCAAAACGAAAAGGAAGCTAAGAGCAACTACTTACCAAAGACGGTGTTGGTAGGGTTCATGGCGACCTGATTCTTCGCAGCATCTCCGATGAGACGCTCGGTGTCGGTGAAAGCGACATAGGACGGCGTGGTCCGGTTACCTTGATCATTGGCTATGATCTCAACGCGGTCGTGCTGCCAGACTCCGACGCACGAGTAGGTGGTGCCGAGATCGATTCCGATCGCAGGTCCTTCGCCTTTTCCGGCCATGCTTGATCGCACAGCAATTGCTAAAGCTGCAAAAACTTCGTAGAGGAATCTAGCTAGTTAATCAGAGAGCTTTGTGTTTTGTGTTTCACAGTTTGAATGATGGGGTTGGAGATGGGGAAGAGCGCTATATAGTGGAAAATGGTCAGTTCGAGAATGTTCTGTTATAGGCTAGAAGCAGCGGCAACTGTGTAGAATTGAGTTTAGCCTTTCTCCTTCGCTTCTCGTGTGTTCCAGGCTATTCATTCGTCCACATTTGGTAGAAGGCTTTTTATGTTAAATATTGTAATTTTTTAATGGGTGCGTCTCTTGAAAGACGGTCTTTCCATAACTCATGGAAAGACCAAGGTTTAAAGTGTAAATTAGAAGAAATGAAGATAAAATTTTCGGGTTGCATGAACCGGGTTATAAATTTTATAACTACCACATGTTGCATACTAAATTTTTAATGTTGCAACTAAGACCTTTTACCTTTGATTATTCTAATTAAACTCCGTCTTTCCATAAGCCTATGGAAAGACCGTCTTTCCCAAGACTTTGCCTTTTTTAATTAAATTTAAATATTATATTTTATAAGTTAAAACAAGTACACCATTCATTACCCTTCATTCTAGGAATATGCAGAAAAAGAAAATCTTCCTGCAAAATATCCCCTGGTGAAAAGTCTCTTTTGCCCCTGCTTTCTCCAACTCCCCCACCTGCTCTCCTCCACCACCTGGTTCTCATAACCACCACTCATCTCCTCTTCCACCCCCCCACCCCCACACCCTCCACCACCACCCATTTCCACTACTAAATTTCCCCTATCTGACACTCCTATGCTGGGTTTCACCTCCTCCTCAACCCATCTGTTGTTCTCCCGCTGTGACTCTCCGTCGTGCCTCTCCCGCCGTCCTCTCCAACTCCTCTCCTCCTCCGCCTCTCCTCTCCATCGCGTCGCTTGATCGGAACAAACGGAGATCCTTATAGCAGGAGGTGGCTCTCGATGGCGGCAGTGGCTCTTAATGGCGAAATCACCACTGTGGTGTCTTGGAGGGGTGGTGATTGTAAATCGAGGCAGCGGTGACTGTAAATCAATGGCGGTGGTGACAGTAAATCGAGGCGGTGACGAGGGAGATGATATGGTGGTGCGTCTCCGGTGGTAGGGACCCACGACGTCTCCGCCCTTGACAAGGTCGGGCATAGGAGGATTTTGCTGAGAGATGTCGCCGGAGAAGGACAAATTCAGAAGGAGAAAAAGTGGGTGGCGTGAGTTTAGGGTTTTGAAGAAAGAAAGGAGAGGAAATGGGGAAGTGAGGGAGGCTGATGGGTTGGTGGTAGATTTGTGTAAAATTTTAATTGTTTTGGGGTAAATGTGTCTTTAGATGAGTAAGAAGATTTTCTCTCTGAGACGATTCCTAATTTTTAGGATCTTCGATCAATGCTCCTTTCTTCGACCATCGTTCTCACACCGATTCCATTCTGGTGACGTCACAATGACGACGCCTAACACCAGTCCTAAGCCTCTGATTTCCTATGCCCAAGCTCTCAACACAGAAAATGCTAAACCCTTATCCGCTCACGTTGACTCCCAAATACCCATAGCCCCCTTCAATTCAAAACTAAAGATCGAGCATCTAGGGGAGCCTGGCCTGTACTTCAACGATGAAGAGTGTGATAGACTCGAAGAACCACTGAGATGGACACTGGTTGGGAAGTTTGTCTGAAGTCGAGCTCAAAAATTGAGAAACTCGGGATAAACTTCCAAACCGCTGGATTCAAGGGGCATACGAAAATCAATCCGTTAGACAAAAAACATGTTCTTATTAATTTTGCAATTCTAGATGATTATTTAAGTGCTGGTTACATAAAGTTTGGAATTTCGGATCTTACTCTATTAGGATGACCAAATAGATGCCTAATTTTATTCCTAATGCTAATTTCCCAATAGTTCCAGTATGGCTAGCCCTATATGGTTTACCCCAACAATGTTTTGACTTTAAGGCTATGATGTCAATTGGTAACTTGGTTAGATCCCCTGTCAAAGTTGATAAAGCTATACTAAATATGACCAGACCACATGTTGCCCTAGTATGTGTCTAAATAGATGTTTCAAAACCATTACTGGAAAGAATTTGGCTTAGTTTCATAAATATTGGATTTAGGCGATATATAGAATATGAAGGTCTTCCAAATTATTGCTCTAACTGCCTCAAACTAGGGCATTTAGCTTATGAATGCATATTTGATCCTAACAATGCCAAATTCCCAACTTGGAGGCCTAAGGAAATCATCAATTCAGGTAAAAAGACCAACCACAATGGTGAACAGGTTCCTGAGAAAGGTAATGTGGTTGGCACTTCTTCTGGTGTTTTATCAAAAGATAAGGCATATATTCCAATCCTGAAAAATAAAGACCACCATGTTGTTGCTAATCACTTCACTAAGCCGGTCCTCACTAACCCCTCTATCTCAGTTGCTTCTGCTCAGGTAGTGGAGGACAAATCCAAAACTAGCAACATAAGCAAGGAGAGTCAAATGGAGATCATTGATATAGGCAGTGAAACAAGTTCCAAAGGTTTCATCCCTGTTCAGGGACCTCAGGTTCTCCATTCATCTCCCCTGAAAGTGCATCAAATTGTTATTGATCAAAATGTTAATACAGTCCCTGCCACCACTCTGATCCCACAAACCACTGTAACCTCTCTGTTGCTAATGCTAATCTCTTTGCTAATAATTATGATATTTCTAACCAGCTTATCACATTTCAGCAAAAAGAAAACTCAGAATCCTTGTTAAAAGCTAATCAATCAAGTAAAGATGACAACTCAGAGTTAAGGGACAATAACTCATCTGAATTCATTGATATAAGTGCAGGGGACCCTCCACTCCTTACCTCATATAAGGCCAAAACTAAAAGACTGGATTGGTTAAACAATGAGAAAATTCAAACTACTAATCATGACTTAATCCATGAAAAATCAGCAACCTTGGGAGAAATTAAAGAAAATCTTATGGAATCCCAAAAAACATTTGACTCTATCTTAAAGACACCAAAAACTTGGAGCGCTCAGTGCCTAACTCCCAGGATGAAAAAACCTTGGTCCTCCAAGATCATCTTGAGACAACCACTAAGCCTAGGAGGTATGATAAAAAAGATTATACTTCAACTCAAAAAACCATCTCCACAAGATCCACATTGAACTCTAACAAACAAATTTAAATGATTAAGCTCAATATTTTATCTTGGAATGCAAGGGGAATTGGTAAAAATCCCACACAAATAAGAATTAAAGATATTAAGAAGAGATTCAAAATTGAAATAATAGCTATTATGGAGCCTATGTTACATAATGAAGCCATTCAGGAGATAGCTTAAAAGATAGGTTTTAAGTCCTATTTTAACAGTCCTCTCAATAAGATCTGTATATTCTGGAAGGATTCAGTTAACCTAAACATTATCCAGAGTGAAGATCATCTCATAGTTTGTGAAATAAACCATACATCTCTAGACCAGAGCTGTCTTATAGGTTTCATATATGCTAAATACACAATTAAACAAAGAAAGGTTCCGTGGAATTCAATACTGAATGTAACTCACATGCCTTTATGTTTAATTGGTGATTTTAACATCATTGAAACACAAGAGGAATACATTGGTCCCTCAGTCCCTAGCCAATGAGCTATAACCAATTTCCAAAACTTCATATCTGAAGCCAAACTAACCACAGTCAACACATCATGTAATCTCTTCAACTAGACATGCATGGGACCCAAAGGTAGGTATGTGAAAGGTTACACAGAGCTCTTACAAACCAAATATGAGATGCCTCTTTCCCCATCTCTTATGCTCAGACCTTACGAAGGGATCCGTTAAACCATTCACCATTAATGCTGACACTCTCTAATAATCTGATCCCAACAAAACCAAAACCATTCAGGTTTCAAAATTGTTGGCTCTCCTATCCGGAGTTCTTAAAACTAATTGAAAATGCATGGAATATACATTTCAATTCTTCATGAATGAAGAAATTCAGCTTCAAACTGAAAAATACAAAACATGCTTTAAAACAATGGAATAAAGATGTTTTTGGTAACATCTTTGACAGGGTTAAGGCAGCATAAGAACTCTTCTTCATTGTGGAAACAAATCTGCAACAAGCTGAAACCTCTGGTACTCTAACTAAGTATAACATAACCAAAGCTGAACTAACCTTAGCCTTAAAGAACCAAGAAACCTATTGGAAACAAAAATCAAGGGTCAAGTGGCTAAAAGATGGTGACTTAAATACTAAGCTCTTCCATCAACATGTTAAATCAAAACATAAAAGGCAAACTACCTCTTCAATTAAAAATGACTCAGAGGAATGGTTATATGATCATAATTCTATTGGTAATGAAGCAGTAAATATCTACTTAAGGCTTCTAACAGATGATCATCAAGACCCCTCGGGCATCAACACAACAATAATGCTTGAAAATGTACCTAACCTAATTAATGAAGAAACTAATAAACAACTAATTAATGAAGAAATTTCAAACATTCTTACAGAAATGGATTCTGAAACCGGATGGTTTCCCTGGTGCATTTTATAAACACTGTTGGAACATAATTAAAGATGATATAATTGAAGCTATTAATTATTTTCTCAATTTAACACCTATTCCATAAGCAATTTCTACTACCTTAGTCACCCTGATTCCAAAAATGGACGTATGTGCTTCTTTTAAAGATTTTAGGCCTATACGCTTATGCAATTTTATGAATAAAATCTTCACTAAACTCATAGCTCACAGACTTAAACCCATACTAAATCATCTGATTTCCAAAGAACAGATAGGTTTTGTGAGTGATAGAGAACTGGCATATAATGTACTTCTCATGCAAGAAATGAGTAATTAGATACATTCAAAACAATCTGGATTCAATATAATTATAAAAATTGACATGATGAAATCTTTTAATAGGTTTCTTGGGATTTTCTCTCAAAACTCTTTAAAAATTTTGATTTCTCGGACCATATCAATAATATTATCATAGGTAATTTGAGAGCTGCCTTCTTCTCCATCTTGATAAATGGAGAACCATTTGGCTTCTTTCAATCTTCCAGAGGCCCACTATCCCCCTTACTTTTTATTCTCATGGCAGAGGCCTTTTCAAGAAGCTTGAACTTCCTTTTCCAATATGCCAATATTGGATTGTACAAGTTACCAGGTATAATGAAACTTGTAACACACCTCTCCTTTGCAAATGATACTACAATATTTTAAGATATTCTAAACAAGACATCAAACAATTAATGAGATTTCTTAATATCTATGAAAAAGCATCAGGTCAGAAAATTAATTTTGAAAAATCCTCTTTCTATATTTCCAAACATACTCCATTAAGAATCAAGTCTGTAATAAAAATTGAATCTAACATGATGTCTGGTTCTTTTCCCTTCAAATATCTAGGTTGCACAATCTTCACAGGTAGAAATAAAAACATATATTATCAAGGCATGTTTGACTCAATCAATTCCAAAATCAATTCATGGTAGAATACGAATCTTAACCAAGCTGGAAGATTAACATTAATCAGACATGTTCTTGCCACAACACCCTTGCATATTCTAATTGTTTTAAAGCCTAGACAACATACAATTGATAAGCTACATAAGGTGTTTGCTGAATTTCTTTGGTATAACCAAGACACAAATAATAACAAAAGAAAATTTTGGAGAATTTATACAATATTAACTCTTCCAAAAGAAGAAAACGGACTAAATCAAAAAGATTTAAATACTATGACCAAAATTTTTTCCTTAAAGCTTTGGTGGAAGTTTCAACAAGAATAATCAACTTTGGTCACTGTTTATGTGGTCTACTTCTGACAACAAGAAAACATCTAAGTCATCGAAAAGAATCATAGAAGTTCAGGACTTAGCTATTAACAATTCCTATGTCCAAATTGGCAATGGTGAATCATCATTTTAGCATGCAAACTGGACTAAGTTAGGCTCCTTAACAAAGCACTTGCTCCCAGATACTGACCTATTCCAACTAGACTTGTCCATTGCTGATTTCTTGAACCAACAGGATTCCTACATCTCTCATTTCCAAAATGTTTTTCCAATTACATTCATCCTCCAACTCAAACCTGAACATATTCTATTCCCTAACCAGAAGGTTGAACTAATCTGGATAAAAATTGAGCATGGAGACTTTACAATCAATTGCTTATGAGCTTCTTAGGCATAGAAAACTTAAGGTTCCATCATTTAAGTTTCTTTGGTCTCCTATCATGCCACATAAAATAAGCTTATGGAACTGGAAACTTCTAAATAGACTAATCCAAATGCCTGACATATTGGAATATTTTAATCTTCACCTCTCATCTAAGTGTTGTTTCTGTAACAACAACTCAGATGATTTACATCATGTCTTTAGTACTTGTGATTTCTTAGAAAAGATATGGCAAATGGTGAATAAAGTCTGTAACATTCAATATACTACCCATGCCAAACTCTGGAACAAATATTTTTTACTACTAGGCTGTGAATGTAAAATGCATGCAAGCCACTGCAATTATCAGATCCTTACCCTGTATTGTTACCCGGCTTTAAGGTGTGCTAGAAATAGGTTCTTGTTTGAGGGCATTGTTGTAACACCTCTGATCCACGACCTACCTGCTCAGCGCAAGTATCGGGTAGGATCTGGGCGTGCTACCGAGAATCCAACGAGTCGGATGTTGTAACGAGAAATACAGATTATGCGGAAGCGATTTTAGAAAAATTCAAAACCTAACTTACTATTACATTGAAAGTATTAATACAGGTGTTAACCAAGAGTTTTAACTACATTTACAGACAAAGGTTCTAAAGGATCAAGTAAGGATCAGTTCACGTTAATATTTTACATAATCGTTTTACATCCTAGCCAAAAGATTCTAAAGGTCCACCCATGATCCTTCCTTAAAAGAAGTAAAGACACCAGTGCACTTCTCTCTTACGTGTCATTTGCACCTGAGAGGGTTGATTAACTAGAGTAAGTTCCTTGCTTAGTGAGGTTCCATCGCCAATATTTACCAAGTTAAATTTAGTGGTCACATACAACAGATAGCCACATAAGTCCTAGCACACGGTAAAAGGATACGGGTGGTTAATGCCAAGTTGCTGTCAAGTGCCAACATGGCAACTCTGACTAACATACAAGGCATAACCTTTTCAGTAGTGCCTGAAGACTATCAATTAAGAATTTATTCTCACCAACCACGCCCAATTAGATGTTCAGTTACGAGCTCGTATCAGATCCAGATGGTTATGCTAGCATACCATAAACTCCACGTGTAGCCGATCTAATTAGACGGTTCGGTCTATACCGTTCCCCGCCGAAAAGCACAGACAAGCAATCAGGTAGCACACAATTCAAGTTTGACACGGAAAGATAAAGTACAAGCCGGTCATCCACACAAATTATTAGAGCAGTTAATGCACTCAGTTTCACAAGATTTAAGCATATTGTGGTAAATTACACACTATGTTTAATTATTATGAAGCCAAATAATAAACATGATTAGAATATAATATTTTTAACCATTTTATATAACATATAAAAATCTAAATCAACACATTTAAATTCAACAGGCATAATATATAGTTTCAAAGTACAGGGTTCTAGTAGAATGGGTTCGAGTACAGGGTTAAAGTATAGGGTTCGAGTACATGGTTCAAGTAGAGGGTTCGAGTAGAGAGGGTTTGAGTACAGGGTTCGGGTAGAGGTTCAAATAGAAAGGGTTCGAGTAGAGGTTCGAGTAGAGAATTCAAGTACAAGGTTCGAGTAGAGGGTTCGAGTAGAGAGTTTGAGTGGTACTGGGTTCAAGTGGTACTGGTTCGAGTGGTGAGGGTTCAAGTAGAGAGAGTTCGAGTACAGAGTTTGAGTAGAGGTTTGAGTAGAGAGTTCGAGACGTACTGAGTTCAAGTGGTATTGGGTTCGAGTGGTACTGGGTTTGAGTGGTACTAGTTCGAGTGGTGAGATTTCAAGTGGAGAGGGTTTCGAGTACATCGTTCGAGTAATGAGGGTTCGAGTACATCGTTCGAGTAGTGAGGGTTCGAGTGGAGAGAGTTCAAGTGGAGAGAGTTCGAGTACAGTGTTTGAGTACCCTCTCTAGTGGCATAATATATATATATATATATATATATATATATATATTCATTTTAATTCAATTCGTGTAAGGGCGATGCAAACACTTGTTGCCGACGTGTTCCTCACCGGGAAAGCTAATTTTTTTCTAGTCGGGTTTAGTATTGTTTACTGCTATTATGTTGATTTGGGTGATGTTTAAATTTTGTTGGTGTGGTTGCTATTTATAGTAGAAGTGGCATGAAGCTGATTTCTTTGAACTATTACCGATCCCATGTGAATTAATGACATGTGGCTTTATTGATTTTGATGAAGATAATCTTCATCCTTGCCACTTGCTTCGTGGGAGCAGCTTAGCTTATTTGACACGAAATGTAGCTCACCCTACCCTTCCCTAGGTTTACATTCTGTTGTTTCCTTTTCCAGACACAACACTAATCATGACTTCTATTCACCTATCAATCCCATCCGTTTCGTTTTCATCCGTTCCTTTCTTTTAATTCTTTATTTATTGGTTTTTCTTCTTTTAATTTACAATACTTATAATCAATTATATATATGTAAATATTAAATACAATTACATTCCTTGAAATCAAAACAATATTAGAAATGATAACTTATTTATTTTAACTAATTAATTTCTATTATTTGAGTTCCATATTGTAATGCTCGACATCCATATAGGTACATATAAAAATTATTTTATTATAATATTAATATAAATACTCACATCTAAAATTTAATGAATATGAAACAGTTTATAAATTAAACATAGAGTATAGAGTGACATAAAAAATTTAATAAATTTTATTTATTTTATTTATTTATCTTATTTTAGGTTAGAATTTCTTGTATGGTTTTGAGTTAAAGCTGGAAATGGTCGAAGAAAGTTAGTAAGAGATTATGATTTTTGGTTAATATCTAGCTATTACATGCACATTAACTTCATTAAGGTCAGGGTTTCACAATTGTACCAAATCATAATTCCATTTGTATAACAATCATGAACCTGTTTAATGATATGCTTTTAGCTCACAAAATATATGATCATTGGGATATGTCTGCTACATATCCTACCCTCTATATTAGTAGAACCTTAAGTAGAAAAAAGGGACCAGTAGTTGTTTCCTGGTCCCCAGCACATACTTTTAAACTTAAGGTGGATGGTTTAGTTCTACTAAATGGCACAACAGGCATTGGTATGATTCTTAGGGATCATCAAGGAAAACATATCAGATCCTCTGCTATGACAATTCCACATTGCACTATTTTGGAAGCTGAAATGACAGCAATCCTCCAAGGGCTCAAAATGGGTGGGGAAAAAAATATCACAACTCTGATCATTGAATAAGATTTTTTGATAGCAGTGAAAATACTAAGGAGAGAAGGGAAAGTGCCTTGGAGATGTTTGATAACAACAAGATGCATCCGGCAGTGTATAGACAAGATTGAGTGTTCTTTCACTCATATTTGAGAGACGGGAACAAAGTGGCTGATTCCTTAGCCAAACTAGCTACTTTTAATCAGGTAACCAAGCTTTTAGCTTTCTGATCTACCACATGATATTCAGGGCCAAATTAATCTTGATAAGATCAGCATGCCTTGTACTAGAACTGGATAAAATGTTTTCTTATAGAGCAGTGTTGATTAGGTTCTTCTTGCTTGTGATTATAGAATCTTTAGTAGAACTGCTAACTGCTGGACTCTGTTTTATTTTGACGGGTACACAGAAGAAGCAAGCTGCAACACCACAACATTTTGAACCTGTCCATGGAGGTACAAGAGCTGATGCAAGGATCAGAAACACCAACGAAGTTGCAACACATATGGAAAATGGAGGACTTCTCTTCTTCAACCATGCTGATCAATCAGTAACTCTTTTCTAGGGGAAAAGAGTGGCAAGTGGCTATTATGGAAGGCCACCTCTTCTTGTCGACATATGGGTGTGGAGGCAAGAAAGTGGAAGGCCATAATATGTCTCGACTCGGGTTTAGGGCCATATTCTTCATTGAGTTAGGGGTTTTAGATGAAGGATACGGAACACAACTTCTTGTATTTAGCTTTACACAATTAGCTTACTTAGCTGTACATTCGAAATACTCAACTTGATCTCTTTATTTTATGGTTTGAGGAGCCAAATATATACCCCTCACTTAGGTGAGTTTTCAAATTAACAAAAATGTGTCTTTGGATAGGTTAAATTTTACTTAAAATGGAAAGTGTGCAGATTTGCCTGGGATACTCATATAAGGAATGTGTACAGATTCCCCTGGGACGGAGGGAGTAATAGTATGTATTTGAAAGTGAAAATATAAAAATATATGATATTAATTTTAAAATTTTTTAATAAAAAATTGTATGTAATTTAACAAATGCAGTGTATAAGGTGAAAAATAAGTGGCATGTTTATAAACTTATGGACAGACCGCCTGTTAGGAGACTTTTGATTTTTTACACTAAACTAAATTAGTAGTTTTGTCGTGTACTCCCGTTTTCTGGGTAATTAATTTTAAAATTAATTTGATAATTTAAATAAAGGTAAAGTCCTGGGAAAGATCTTTTGATGGAGTTTAATTAGAATAATAAAAAATAAATTTTTAAATTACAATATTAAAAAATTATTATGTGATATGCAGTAGTTATAAAGTTTATGATCCAATTAATTCAACCAAAAAATTTTATCTTTATTTCTTCTAATTTTCATTTTATACCTTAGTTTTTCAATTGCTTGTGGAAAACCTATCTTTTAAGGGTCGGACTATTAGATAAATATATGAGATGGAAAATTTTCAAAATATATCTAATTCACAAAGTCTAAGAGAAAGTCTCGGGAACCGCAGTCTATCCATAAGCTAGTCCACAGGGGCTTTTACCTTAAATATTGTAACTTTTTTTATAGAATTTAAATATTGTATTTTATAAGTTAAAACAAGTAATAATATGTATTTGAATGTGAAAGTATAAAACATATAATATAAAAAAAATTTAAAAATTTAAATTTTGTATGTAATTTAACAAATGCAGTGTATAAGGTAAAAAATAAGTGGTTTATCCATAAGGTTATGGGCAACCGTCTGTCAGGAGGTCCACTCAAAGTCTAAATACCAACTAATCATTAGTTTGAGTCATTTTATAATTGATGTAATTAGTATGATGATTTGATTTTGATTTTTATTTTTATTCATTGCAACAAGGTTCTTATGACATTGAAAAACTTTTAAAATGTATCATAATGCATAAATAATTATAATTTTGACCCTAAAATTATTGAAATAAGGTTTTTCATAATGAGTCAAATCGTTAATCGTCTAATAGGAGACTTTCTCAATCTAATTACTTTTTAAAAATTATTGTAAATTTTAATATTTATTATAAAATAATATTTATTTGGCAAAGTCTTGGGAAATACAGTATTTCCATAGACATATGGAAAGACAAGATTGAATTATAATATAGAAGAAGAAAATGTTTTAGTTGCAACATTAAAAATTTATTATGCAACGTACAATATTTATAAGTTTATGACCCGATTAATACAACCCAAAATTTTTATCTTGGTTTCTTCTAATTTTCAATACAAACATTGATCTTTCCATAACTTATGGAAAAACCATCTTTCAAGGGACAAATTCTATTTATTTTTATTATCACTTATAATATTTAGAGTGCGTCTCTTGAAAGACGGTCTTTCCATAAGTCATGGAAAGACCAAGGTTTAAAGTGTAAATTTTATAACTACTACATGTTGCATACTAAATATTTAATGTTGCAACTAAAACCTTTTACTTTTTATTATTCGAATTAAACCCCGTCTTTCCATAAGCCTATGGAAAGACCGTCTTTCCCAAGACTTTGCCTAATATTTATAAGTGGTGATATGATATTCAATTTTTTAAAAATATAAATATATTCAAGATCGGTGTTAACTTCAAAAGTTACAACCCTGTCATCGGATACCAACGTTGACTAAAAGTCTTCGGCATTAAACTCGCTTTGCAAAGATGATACTCCCTCCGTTTCTTTAATAGTGGCACACTTTCTAATTTGAGATGTTTCTTTTATATTGGTACTTTCTATTTATGGCAAGTTTAAGGTTATTACATCCACTTATTTTACTTTTTCTTCTTTCAATTCAATTTCATCCACTCATTTAACATCTCCTAAATTCTAACACAAAAAATGATGTGTCACTATTAGAGAAGAGTACTAACTTTGATTAAGTTTCAATTTAATTTTGACCAGTTTTGCCCTCGAGTAGGGATTTTCTACAACCGTAACACCCCTTGATTCAACCCCGATCGATGTTGTCCAAACTGTAAACACTTTGAAAAACACAGATCTGACGAAACCAAATTAAGGGAAATCGAAAAATAAAATCAAAAACAAAATTACGAACAAATGATCCGTACAAACATATCGAGAACAATGCATCAACGTGAACAACTAAATCGAGTTGTCATCATGAACACGGCGACCTAACCAATTAGGTAAAAATAAAAACTAATGTGTGGAGACAAATTTCACACTTATTCAGTGACAAAAACATTAATTAAAATAAATTGTTGTTCCTCTTCTGATGTTTGAATGTTTTTATTTGATGTTTAACCATTTTGACGTGTGTTACTGATTTTTTTTCACTAGATGTTTAATTATTTTAGAGTCTGTCTCTTGAAAAATGATCTTTTCATGTTTTGGAAAAATATGGCTATTCATGTTGAACCACAGGTCGGGGCGGGTCAGCTGTCCCGGCCTAAATCGATCCAAAATTTAGGGTCAAATGGATCGTGACGGGTCGGGTTAGACCGGGTCACAAATCGACACATATCGACCCAAATCATAGTAATTTTTAAAATGAATAAAATTTAAATATATCAATATTTAAATAACAAATATAAAAAATATTTATTTTCATATAATTCAAAATAATAATATTATATTATATTTAATTATAAATTATTCACTTAATAAATAAAATTACAAATTATTTTCACTCTACTTAGTTAGAATACTTTTAGGAAAAAGTGTAAAAATAACCCTATTAAATTTCGAATTTGCATGAATGACCTTGTAAAATCTGAAAGTGTAAAATCAACCCTAAGTTTTTGAGCAATTGTGCAGATATACCCAAATTGCACTATTCTGATGTTGACAAGAAATTCATTGACCTAATGTAAAAAGACAAAACTACCCCTAACTTTAAAACTAAAAATATAATGGCTACATACCCATATGCATCTTCTTCTTCATCAACTTCATTTTTATGATTTTTTAAGAATAATTTTTTCTCAAAAAATGGGACAAAAATACAAATGAGTCAAAACAAGTCAATTTGGGTCAAAATCTTACCGAACCAGACCTAAATTGACCCGATCTACTTAACCCAAATGAGGCATTGACCCGATACGACCCAAATGGGGTGAGCCAAAATGGGTCGGGTTGGTCCGGCAATATAAACACCCATAGACCAAGTTTCAAATTGCAAATTATAAGAAAGTAAGACAAAATTCTCGAATTGCATTAGTTGGTTTATAAACTTATAACTATTGCACGTTGCATAATAAATTTTTAGTATTGCAACTAAAACCTTTTACCTTTTTATAATTCTAATTCAGCCCCGTATTTCTAAATGCCTATGGAAAGACGGTATTTTCCAAGACTTTGCCTTATGAGTCTGTCTCTTGAAAGAAGGTACTTCAATAAATTATGGAAAGACCCGAGTTTAAAATGCAAATTAGAAGAAATCAAGATAAAATTTTTGGGTTGCATTAATCGAGTCATAAACTTATAAATGTTGCATAATAAATTTTAAATATTGCAATTAAAACCTTTTACCTTTCTATAATTATAATCCAATCTCATCTTTCCATATACTTATGGAAAAATAGTTTTTCTCAAGACTTTGTCTTGCCTTATTTTTATTTGATGTTTAACTATTTAATTTTTTATGAGTATTTTTAGTGTTTTTAATTGATCTTTAACAAGATGTTAATTTTATTGTTTCTTGATAATGCTCAAATATTTTAATGGAAAAAGTGCAAAAATGACCTTATCAAATTGAGAAAGTGCAGATATAACCATGTAAAATCTAAAAGTGAGAAACCAACCCTTTGTTTTAGTAAAATTGTGTAATTATACTCATTTTGCTCAATTCTGATGTTGACTCAAAATGGCAGCCATTTACCAAACATAAAAGACATATATACCATCGGATTCAAAATAGAATTTTTAAAGACCATTATATCCCTACCCTGCCACCCACAGGCCAAAACCGCTGACAACCCATCGCCGACTACCACCACCACCCGCACTGCTCATTTTTAATCCACCACCCATAACTCGTCCCTCCACCGCCCCGCCCACCACTGCTCACCTCATCTGTGATCCACCCTAAACTCGCCCCACCGCAAACCAACAATGAGCACGACTACCCCTCCGACCAACATACACCTAGGTCATGCACCACCACCCACAGCCACTCTCGGACCCTCACTACCCAACCCAACCCAACCCTCAACACCACATGTTCGTTGGTGAGCAGCAGCGGCGGCCTCACCTACAAGCTCAACCCACTTTCTATAGGCCTTATTCATGCGTCTCAATCAAAGCAGCAAAGCTAATCAAGATTTAGGAGTTGTTTGATGCAGTGAGAGATGCGGTAATTATAAATTCCTAGAATTTTAGGAGGGGTAGGGTTGTTTGATGGACGGAAAATAGTAAATAGGTGGAAATTTGGAATTAGGAGGAATTTAAACTTCCTACATAACGTGGAAGTATCTTACCGAGGCTGACCGCGATGGGGTCGTTTACAAATCCTCCACTTTTTATTATGCATTTACATTTTTATCCCACGAACGCAATATACCACTGCTGCAAATTTGAAGTCTATTTTTATTTATAGATTACTTATTTTTCAAATTTATTGATTTTTATTAAAAATAATAATAGTTTATAGCTAATATTTATTTTATATGTAAATAAATTTAATTTGATGAAATTGTATTTGATATATTTGATTATTTTTAAGATTGTATGTTCATTAGGCTTTGATGGGTTTCACCGAATAATTATGTTCACCAAGTTTATATTTGAGTATCCAACATATATAATTTGTTTTGGATTATGGATTTATATGATTATTTTCTTAATTGTTTAATCAAAATAGATCCAAGTGCAAAATAGATCTACTTGGCAGTTGCTAATTGCCCAGTTGCATAGCGCTTGTAGCATAACCACTGGAAAATCCAACCATTCGAGGCTAACAAGAGATTAGTCATGAAAACCATCTTGCACGCTCCATAACCTTTGTACAATAATGTGCCATCTCAATCAACAGAACAAAACACCACAGCAGAGAACATTGGAAGAAACTACTCCAAAAAGAAACGGTACAGCACCAGAGCTAAGAATACTTGGAATGAAAAGCCTAAAAACAAGAACAGCAGTGCAACGCATCCACCTTAGTCGACTTCCTCAATCTTGGGGCCAGCACCGGCGCCGCTTGCACCAGCGGAAGGGATATCATCCTCGTCCATTCCCCCCGGCATATCAGCTCCGCCGCCACCTTGGTACATCCTTGCAATGATGGGGTTGCAGATGCCCTCCAGCTCCTTCATCTTGTCCTCCAGTTCATCGACCTCAGCAAGCTGGTTGCCTTCCAACCACTGGATGGCTGCGTCAACGGCATCCTCAATCTTCTTCTTGTCATCAGCGGGAAGCTTGGAAGCAATCTTCTCGTCCTTGATGGTGTTCCTCATATTGTAGGCATAATTCTCCAGGCCATTCTTGGCCTCAACCTTCCTCTTCACTTCTTCATCCTCTGCTTTGTACTTCTCGGCTTCCTGTACCATCTTCTCGATCTCTTCCTTGGACAAACGCCCCTTGTCATTTGTGATGGTGATCTTGTTCTTCTGCCCAGTGGTCTTGTCCTCTGCAGAAACATTCAGGATGCCGTTTGCATCAATGTCGAAGCAGACATTGATCTGAGGGACACCTCTGGGAGCTGGAGGGATGCCGGAGAGTTCAAATTTGCCGAGCAAATTGTTGTCTCTTGTTCTGGTTCGTTCACCCTCGTATACCTGGATCAAGACTCCGGGTTGGTTGTCAGAGTAGGTTGAGAACACCTGCTCTTTCTTGGTCGGAATGGTTGTGTTTCTTGGGATCAGTACAGTCATTACGCCTCCAGCAGTCTCCAAACCGAGGGAAAGAGGAGTAACATCCAAGAGAAGCAGATCCTGAACCTTTTCATTACCCTCGCCACTAAGGATTGCGGCTTGCACAGCTGCGCCATAAGCAACAGCCTCATCCGGGTTGATGCTTTTGCAGAGTTCTTTACCATTGAAGAAGTCCTGCAAGAGTTGCTGGACTTTGGGAATCCTAGTAGAACCGCCAACAAGTACGACGTCATGAACGCCGTTCTTGTCGATCTTGGCATCCCTGAGACACTTCTCCACAGGCTCCATACACTTCCTGAACAGGTCCATGTTGAGCTCTTCAAACCTTGCCCTAGTAATGGTTGTGTAGAAATCAATACCTTCAAAAAGGGAGTCTATCTCAATGGTAGTTTGAGCAGTGGAAGAGAGCGTCCTCTTTGCCCTCTCACAAGCAGTCCTCAATCTCCTAAGAGCCCTTGGATTCCCACTAATATCTTTCTTGTTCTTCCTCCTGAATTCCTGAACAAAATGATTTACCATCCTATTGTCGAAATCCTCACCACCAAGGTGAGTATCTCCAGCGGTAGCCTTCACCTCAAAAATACCCTCCTCGATTGTAAGCAGTGACACATCAAATGTACCACCACCAAGATCGAAAATAAGCACATTCTTCTCGCCGGAGCTAGTAGACTTCTTGTCAAGACCATAAGCAATTGCAGCAGCAGTTGGCTCATTAATAATTCTCATCACATTCAGGCCGGCAATGACCCCAGCATCCTTGGTCGCCTGCCTCTGCGAATCATTGAAATAAGCAGGGACAGTAACAACCGCGTTCTTTATTGCGTTCCCTAAGAATGCCTCCGCAATCTCCCTCATTTTGATGAGGACCATGGACGAGATCTCCTCAGCAGAAAACTGCTTCTCCTCTCCCTTGTAGTTTACTACAATCATCGGCTTCTCGCCAGGACCTGGAATGACCTTGAACGGCCATAATTTCATGTCAGCCTGGACAGATGGATCGCTGAACCTTCTTCCAATCAATCGCTTAGCATCTGTTAAGTAAACAAAACAATTAGCAAACAGCTCGTTTAAAACTCACAGCAATAAGTGAAGAGCCTCGCAGAATAAATACAGCCTAAAACTAAAACCAAAAGGAAAAAAGAGCACAGGATACGTATAAACCATTCAGATTATACAAATAATATTGCTATTTTATTGTAAATTTGTAAATCAACATTATAAAACCACAAATAATCGATTATTATTGCTATTTTTTATAATTTAGTAAATAAAAATTATTAAACCAAAAAACACGTTATCCGTGCGAATAACAGCAAATATAGAACCCTAGCTCATCTGAATTACTGATTTCAATCAAAACCTCAGTTCAGCAAATTAATCCTATTCGTACCTCATAATAACAAGCTAATTTAACAAATCCATCAAATAGCAGCATAGCAAAATTACAGAAATCATTCCGATCAGCAACATATTAAATTAACTTAAGAGACTGCGTGCTTACCAAAAACAGTGTTGACAGGGTTCATCGCGACCTGATTCTTCGCCGCATCTCCGATGAGACGCTCTGTATCCGTGAAGGCAACATAAGACGGCGTCGTCCGGTTACCTTGATCATTCGCGATGATCTCAACACGATCGTGCTGCCAGACTCCGACGCACGAGTATGTGGTACCAAGATCGATACCAATCGCAGGACCTTCACCTTTACCAGCCATGTCCACGAATCGCTATGCTAATCACGAGAATTTTGTTGCAACCAATCGAATTTTGCGGAGAGAGCTTTCTGTAGAAATCGAATAGAGCAGGCTGCTGTGGCGGGGGAAGTATTAATAGGAGGGGTGCCTACTTCTAGAAGATTCCGTTGTGAAAATCAAGCCGTTAGATTATAGCGTGGAGGCAACTGTGTGGCAGAGATGATTTTCTGTGCGTACTTTCCCGTTCGTTCCAGAGAATTCTACTGAGTTCTTATCTACTATTTTTATAAAATTTTAAATTTTGGGTTGTGAAAGGAAAAGGAAAGGCGGTTCATTGGCCGCTGCCCACGGTTCTCGCCATATTACTATATGAGTTCGTCTCTTGAAAAACGGTCTTTCCATAAGTTATGGAAAGACGGTCTTTCCATAAGTTATGGAAAGACGGTCTTTCCATAAGTTATGGAAAGACGGTCTTTCCATAAGTTATGGAAAGACGGTCTTTCCATAAGTTATGGAAAGACCAAGGTTTAAAGTGTAAATTAGAAGAAATGAAGATAAAATTTTTGAGTTGCATGAACCGGGTTATAAATTTTATAACTACTACATGTTGCATACTAAAATTTTAATATTGCAACTAAAACCTTTTACCTTTTACTATTCTAATCAAACCTCGTCTTTCCATAAGCCTATGGAAAGACCATTTTTCCCAAGACTTTGCCTTACTATATTGGGTTAAATGCTATCATAATGAAAATATCAGTACAGTCATGTAAAATTAAAATTACCAAATTAACCCTATTTTAAAGATGAATTCTGCCAATATATTCTTTTGGTCACATTTTTTTACACTAAAATTTATGATGGTTAATCAAATGTAAATGTGAAAAAATAAATTTACCCTCAAACATTTTAGTTAAATTTTTTTTCCATTTTCACCCCTCTACTATGCTATAATATACGTATATTTTACTTAAATCTCATTTTTAAACAAGATTTAAACAAAACTAAAACAACTAACCCTTTTTTTAATCTGCACCTGTCATACCCCTGTCCAACGTCATCACCATTTCCTCTCAGCTAAACCGTTTTTCCTTCGACCGTTCGTGAAAACGTTGGATCTCAATGCGATGACGGTAAGTTCTGAAGTTGGGGGCAAGAGTTGTTGTAGCCAACTTTGACTCGCAAGGCATAGATATGTTCTTCGGCTTCCCAACATGTGAGCTTCAAATTGTAAAAAGGAATAATTGCAGTTAACACACTCAAATTTCAAAGATCAATTATCAAAGGTTAAACAAGGGATGAGACAAAACTAATCTTTGTGGCAGGTATATTCTATAAGCTAGCAGTATAGGATCATAATACTGATATTCCAATCAAGTTACGGAAGGTATTTTTAGGGGATTTCTGAAGAGTTTTATGCTGATTGTCAGTATACAAAAAAGCAGAGCACGGAATATTACACACCCCAATCAAATGACGGTATCTGGACATTAGCACCGACAATTGTTGTTCAATACAAAATTCAGCAAGTCGTGGACACTGGCTGGGAGAAATGTGGGGGGCTTGGGCCGCTTGGCCTCTGCGGCAGAGAAATGTGCGTGGCGTGCCCCACGCAGAAGAGGTGTTGTGCGGAATGGAGAAAGAACTAAAAATATGAACGAAAATAACAAGACACAGAATTTACGTGGTTCACCAATTTTGGCTACATCCACGGGAGACGGATTCACTATAGTAGGTAGCAAGTTACAGACGCCAAGAAATTGACCAGATTTCTACCTATCTAAGTGCAGAACAGAATTAGTGTTTACAGAGAGGAGAGAGACACTTTATATGCTGTCTCCACTAAACCCTAACAAACTGGGCCAAAAATGCAATTCGGCCCAAATCAACAGCAGGACCCCGTTTAGCCGGGGGCGTCTGCCGCCCCCGGACCCCCAGGCTAGGGTCGCAGAAGCGGCTATTACAGTATTCAAGGCTTACCAACAAGAGGCTTCTAGAGTGGAGCAGGCATCGATTATGTGTCGGCGGCAGCGTACGACGGAAGAACTGAGACTGAGTGGAGCAATAGTGATTAGTGTAAACTCAAGATTAAGGTGATTTATGGATTCCTGGAAGAACGAAAAACAAAGCTAATTAAGGGTTGAGGTTTATGAGAATGAATGCTTCCTTGGATTCCCGGAAAGAACAAAAAACAGAGCACACGAATGGGTGAGGTTTATGAGAATTAATGCTTCCTTTGCTTCTTAATATAATGCTACAAAACCATTATTTTTCTGCATTTGACACATGAACAGCAAGAACTAAATCTGGTCTCTATTGATAATTGTGCCCTTTATTTATTGCTCCTTTCTCTAAAGAGAATAGATAGCTACGAAAAACAGGGGAAAGGTTGGAGAAATGGGTGAGAGAGTTGATGAACGAAGGAGTGAGGTTGATGGGGGAAAATAATGGCATTATAGTCATTTTCATTTTTAAAAGTTTTTTATTCAAGGGGTGAAATGGTTTTTTCATTGATTTTTGTCCCAATTTTTCGCTGCTATTTAAGTCAAAGTAGTTCAGGATTAGTTTGGCACATAAATTAATAAGTTAGGGTTAGTTTGACAGTTTTTGATTTTGCAGGGTTATATTAACACTTTCATTCAAAAGATAAGGTTATTTTAACACTTTACTCTACTTTATTTCTATATTTATATTTAGGCTAAGTCTTAGGAAAAACCGTCTTTCCATAGGCTTATGGAAAGCCAAAATTTAATTAGAATAATAAAAGGTAAAAGGTTTTGGTTGCAATATTAAAATTTTATTATGCAACTTGTAGTAGTTATAAAGCTTATAACCCGATTCATACAACCCAGAAGTTTTATCTTCATTTCTTCTATTTTGCACTTTAAATCTTGGTCTTTCCATGACTTATGGAAATACTGTCTTTAAAAAAACAGACTCATTATTTTAAAAAACAAAATTATAAAAATTTTATTATAACAAAATTAAATTCAATTTTAAATTGCCATATTAATTAAATCTAATGTAAAATAGTTTACTCGATCCTCCATCCATTTTGCTATATTTTTCGTTGCAAATTACAGTTTTACATTTTAAAATTTTATAGTCACATAAACACAAAATTCAAATCACAAAATTTTGATAAATAAAGCTATCATAAATAATATGGCGAACGACTTCAGGGGCCCGTGAACTCCCTCTATCTTACCCTTTTAGCCCCTTATCTTTTTTAAAAAAAAACTTTTGGCCCCTTGATAACTTATGGGCCTTGTGGCCCAGCTTTAGGATTGCCGGCCCAAAGCCATGAGGGAAGACTAGGAGAAGCCCAGCGAAGACAGCCAGTGACTGATGAAATATGACGTACGAAAAGCATCCCATCAGTCTACAAAACACATAAAATAAGGGGAGAGCATGTTCAGAGGTAACAGCCATACAATCTATTCACTATTTACTTGAGAATTCTCCCACATTACGTTCATGGCTGACCGGAGCTTTGGAGCAGGCACGACTCTGCGCCTGCCTGCCTGACCTTAGTCTGCCCGTGTTGTAGGTCCGGAAGCATATTGGACTCAAGGAGATCATCGGTAGGTGGATAGCAAATTCTGGTATTAACATTGGCGCCGTCTGTGGGGATCACAAAACTTTTTTAACATACACGTAGCTTAGATGACATGGAGGCACAACCAACGAGAAATCTATTCAACCAAGTGGTGATGGAAGACGTGACACATCTAGAAGAGGACTTGACTTCGACGTTAACGCCGATGGGAGAGAGGCACCAACTACGCATGTGAAAACCCCAACCGTAATGGTTGAACCTTGTCTACAAAACTAACAATTTATTAATGTCACTGTATAATAGGGAAATAAAATAATTTATTAAATGTAATTAGAAATACAAAAATCTATGAGGATTGTGAAAAATAAAAGGTAATAAATGAATCCAATCATTACCAAAGAGTAACAAAATTCTCCCGGAGTAAGATCTCCAATGAGAATACTAACATGTAGTACAACGATAATTACGGCAACAAAGACTGACATTAATCTCGACATGTTAGCAGTAAATTGAGTGCAGCTATGGTAAGAAGGATATGAGATTAAAGAGGAAATGTGGTTTTGAAATATTGGATAATTTCGTATATATATATATATATACACACTTTAAAATATAGTCGTTTATAACCGATATATATTACCGTTGGGAATATAGCCGGTATATTACCACTATACATACATTGACTAATAATAGTTAAAAGCTAAGAGTTAATGTTATAAAAAATAAAAAAAATAAATGAAAAGATATATATATATATATATACATATAATAATAAGAAATAAATAAATAAATAAGTAAAGGAATGAACAAGTAAAGGAAATTAAGGAGAGGAAGAAATGGACGGCGGACGTAAAGAATTTTATCCAAAGTAATTTTGGCAAAGGGAATTACTGGAAAGAAGAAAACGGACGGCGGACGTGAGAAATTCATCCAAAGTAATTTTTGGCAAGTGAACGTAGAGTTACGGGATAAAATTTTAGGTAGGTGGGTGTCAGAACCTATGTTTTTATCTAGTATAAATACTAGATCCCCAGTTCTTACCTTCTCACACAACCTTAAAAAAAAAATTTTGTCAAAGAATAGTGGTGAGCAGTGGTAAAGCAGGAGAGAGAAGTTGCTCAAGCCCAAATCTAACCAAAGTGAGTGTTTGCATCGCCTTAGCATGAATTGAAGTAAAATATATATGTATTGTCTTATATGCGTACATGTTGACACCAGAGAGCTTTACCTCTTAAACCCCCTACTGAACAGTACCTCTCGAATCCCTACTAAACAGTTGCTCTCGAACCCCTACTGAACAGCACCTCTCACACCCCTACTGAACAAGTACCTCTCGAACCCCTGCTAAACCTATACCTCTCGAACCTTTGCTAAACCTTTACCTCTCGAACCATTGGTGAACAGTACCTCTCGAACCCCTGCTAAACCTATACCTCTCGAACCTTTCCTAAAAACCACTGCTGAACAGTACCTCTCAAACCCCTGCTAAACCTTTACCTCTCGAATCCCTGCTAAATCTTTACCTCTTGAACCCCTACTGAACAGTACCTCTGTGAAACCCCGAACCCAACTAGATTAATAAATAAAATATACCTGCGATACAAATCATGTTATCTCAAGTGAACCTTTTTAATCCCTCTAATTAGAAAAAAAATTATTATGGATTAACCTAGATGTTAATCTCGAACGAAGTAAATTTGAATTAATAATCTTAATTATTGAAAAATAAATATATTAGTTAATATCAAACGATGATAAAGTTTAGTATAGGTTTCACTTAAGAAAGAGTAAGGAAATAATAGTACGTCGAAACATAATGGAAATGCGATATACAAATTGCACGTTTTAAAAGAGTTAAGTGATAAATGATAAATTGAGTTGTTAAATAATTATCTAGAAGCATCTCCAATGGTTTACCTTGTATCTTCCTCTAAAACAAATATTCCTTCAATTTATTGAGGAACACTAATTTTATAAATATTCTTTCATACTTATCACAATTTTATATAATGGTAATTTTCATATGTAATTACAAATAAGAATAAAATAAATAAGTTATCATTTCTAATATTGTTTTGATTTCAAGGAATATAATTGTATTATATATATACGATTGATTATAAGTATTGTAAATTAAAAAGAAGAAAAACTAGTAAATAAAGAATTAAAAGAAAGGAACAAATAAAGATAAAATGAGAAAATAAGTGATCAAACAAATTAAAACACCAAAAAGGAAAACGATTAGTATGCTGGGTTGTGGTGTCATAAGAAAATATTTGGGGTACAAGAGAAAACAAAGCAATGATTAAAATAATACTATTGCTAATAATAGTATTAATAGTTATAAATAAATAAAGAAGTAAATGAATAAATAAATCAATCAAAAGGAATTACTGGGAAGAAGATATATATATATAATAGTAATAAATAAATAAGAGAAATTACCGAGAAAAGAATATACCTATTTATACATATGTACACATTATATAATATACTAATAATAAATAAATAAATAAGTAATTGAATAAACAAATGCAAGAAATTACCGTGAAGGAGAAGCTAACAACGGACGTGAAAAATTATCCAAAGTAATTTTGGAAAATGGAATTACTGGGAATTGGGAATGAACGGCAGACATAAGGGAGAGTTTTCCAAAGTAATTTTTTGGGCAAGTGGATGTAGGATTACAAGATAAAATTTCAAGTTGGTAGGTGTCAGAACCTATGTTTTATCCAGTATAAATATTAGGTCCCCAGTTCTTACCTTCTTACACAGCCTTAAGAAAAATTTCTTGCCAAAAGAATAGTGGTGAGAAGTGATAAAGCAGGAGACGGAAGTTGTCAAGCCCAAGTCTAACCACAGTGAATATTTTCATTGTCTTAGCATGAATTGAAGTAATATATATATATATATATATATATAGTGTCTTGTATGCGTACATATTGCCACCAGTGAATGGTACCCCTCGAACCCCTGTCCTCGAACCCCAGTTAAACCTTAACCCCTCGAACCCCTGCTAAACAGTACCCCTCGAATCCCTATCCTCGAACCTCTGTCCTCAAACCCATGTCCTGGAATCCCTATCCTCGAACCTCTGTCCTCAAACCTATGTCCTCGAACCCCTATTAAACCTTGACCCCTTGAACCCCTGCTAAACAGTACCCCTCGAAACCCTGTCCTCGAACCTCTATCCTCAAACCCCTGTCCTCGAACCCCTGTTAAACCTTGACCTCTCGAACCCTGCTAAACAGTACCCCTCGAACCCCTGCTAGACAGTACCCCTCGAACCCCTGCTAAACAATACCCCTCGAACCCTTGCTAAACAGCACTCCTCGAATTACTGAAAACTTCACCCCTCGAACTACTGGAAAACTTACTACCGAAAGACTTCACCACTCGAACCTTACTTCTCGAACCAGTGCCACTGGAATCTTACCTCTCGAACCACTTACCACTCGAACCTCACCACTCGAACTGGTACCACTTACCCCGCAAACCAGTACCACCCGATACCCGTTCCACTTGAACTTTCTCCACTCGAATTCTTTACTCAAACCCATTGTACTCGAACCCAACTACTCGAACCCTTGTACTCGAAATACATACTCAAACTCCACTATAAAGGGACATACCTGTTAAACTTAAATTGATAATATATGTATACTGAATGTTAAACAGAGTGTATATTACTGTGTTCAATTGTCGTGAAACTGAGTTATGAATTGCTCCGATATTTTTCTATGAATGACCGGCTTGTACTTTATCTTACCATGTCAAACTTAAATCATATACTGCTCTGATATGTTATGTGGATGACTGGCTTGTACTTTATCTTGCCATGTCAAACTTGAAATATCTGCTACCTGTTGCAATAGATAAATCTTGGGTAGGTCAGGTCATTTCGTTGTAAGCTTCCGATAGCGTAGCCCAAACCGCAACCAATTCTTGTTTAGTACTCTCCAGCTCATTTATCAAGGTAGGGCACTATGGCAAAAGACAAAAAATCAAAATTCCAAAACTAGATCCATTCATTTTGTCCAAAAAAAAGTACAATCGAAAGAAAAAGAGTTCATACAATCTTAGGACCTACACTATGAGAATTCTCTGCAGCTATAGCCTCGTTAGTCTTCCCCTGAGCCATGGAGGACGAACCATCTTTACTCTTCAAAGAGCCAGTAGAATGAGAGCTCTTACTCAACAAAGGTTTTCCAGGATCCTTAGGGTTGATCGCCTAGAGCTCTTTGATGGTAAAAAACTTGTTCGACTCCTTGATGAAGTCAAGCAGTTTAAGTGAATGCCCCCAGCACGAGCCTCGCTTCAACAAGATTGAACATGCTCCTCAGCCTTGTTGTCAACAAATTTTTAGAGATCTTTGGTATGCTCAAAGGGGGAGAAGGAGGATCGAATGGTTGATTAGCTCATTGCGGCTCATCTGCTGTGATGACTTTAACAGCCCCAGGTTAAGCTTGTAGTGTCCGGTAGAACCCATCAGTTTGGCGGCGAAGCACGTCAGCAGAGCATGCTAACTCTTCGACTAGAACTTCTTCATCATCTTCTTCTCTTTATCTCTTATTTTCTTTCGCTCTGACTCGAGTTTCTCATCTAGGCTCTTGGACTTTGACTGGAGTGCGAAACGCCCACCCTCAAGTTTAGAATGTTCTTCGTTTAGCTGCGAGCGTTTCTCCTGGCGGACACCTTCCGCCACAGCCTCGAGGGGTCCCCTAAACAAAGAGGACACACAGGCAGAAAAGATGCCCAAAGAGCACGTGCTAGATTTGATGGCTGCAAGAGCCTGCATCGCAAGATTTTTTAAATAAACTGGTTGCAGGAAATGATTAAGTGAATGTATCAAAAACTTACAGAGAGATCTCCACCAGCCTCATAAGTACCTGAAGGATTTTGACCAGTCGAGATCAGCACCTAGGGTGAGTCCTCTTGATGGGAAAAGTTGTCATATTTTTGTTTCTTAGACTCTCGTCCAAAGCATTTGGAGAATCCTCTGTGTTCACGGGATTTGTGGCGGCTCCCATCATCAGATCAACCATTGACTTGACGGTTTCAATGAGTTTCTCTCGGTAGTCGTTGAGAAGGTCCATTTCTTTCAATGCATAAAAGAAAGGAGATTAGGCATTTTGATAATAGGATCAAAAGATTTTTGCCTTGAAAACCTTCTAAGGCATCAATGGAAATTATTTCTCTCTCTCTGATGTTGCTCTGCGAACGAGAGGACACTTCCACTTCATTTTTTCTATTCTCTGAGAAATGGTGGGATCAAGGTCTTCAGAAATATGGTTGGAGTTTCGACGAGTCCCTGAGATATAAATTTCCTCAGACAACTATACATGCCAGGAAAAGACTTTACCCCCTTTACCTCGGGACGATATAACTTGGCATTCAAAGCCTCGGGACCCCGGAGGAGTGTTACTTCCTCACGCAAATGATCTAGTATCGAATGCCCTCTCCTCTTCCTGACCTCAGTCTTCAGTTTGGAGTTCCAATAAGGGGTTTGATAAGCCTCGGAACAATCGAAATTAACGTCTTATTTTTCCAACCCTTATTTTTTGAAAGAGGGATGATGAACCGTGCATCCAATGTCTTATTAGATAGGTGAATGTTCCCCGGACATCTCAGTTGGAGCGTAAGGTATACATCGCTTGGAACAACTCGTAACGAGGGACGACCCCAACATCTTTACACCGAACCATGAAAGCCATTATTATGACAATTATATTAGGGTGGAGTTGAACCAAGTTCACCTCGAACTCTTCCATCAAATCAACCATAAGGGGGGGGAATGGAAAGTTCAAGCTGGAACGAATATGTCGGCTATATGTTATTGATCCCCCTAAAGGCAGGATCGAAGAAGTTTCATCTTCCTCTAGAACCTTGAGCCTAGCATCTAGGGGAATCTGCTGGTACGAGGGGATTTTTTCTATAATATTCTCTAGTTTGCTAGGAACAACATACTCTGAATTTGAATCTTCCCCACTCGAACTATCCACCAAGGGATAACGTTTATGAACAACGAACTTCCTTCTAGAAGGGGCATAGGAAACTACCCTCTTCGCCTCACTAACCCTAAATGAAGTTTCTTCAAGATTGGGGGTGGGTTGGCCAATAAGATTAACAGTCGTATCCTTACTTATCGGAAGCCCCCTCACCTCTCTGCCACCACTACCAGACTCCCTAAAGCCCTCTCCCTGGTGACTCGTCACTGAGTCATCCGAGTCAGCCGGAATTTGGCCGGACTCAGCAGCATTGTGCAGTGGATGGGATTCAACATCCTCTGAAACAGTTCTCTCCGACAAATTATTCCCAGATTCCACGGGATCCCCAGAATTTGAGAGAGATAGAGATTTGGGGAGAGATTTGAGGGAAGAAACATTCTTAAACAAAGAATATGGGTTGAAAGAAAAAGAATCCATGGTGGTAAGAACTTACACGTAAGAAAAAAAAATGAAAATTGGGGCTGATAACTGGAGAGTTGGAGAACAAGAAGGAGTCTTTTCAAAATATAGGTTGACTTGCAAGAAAAAAAGAGTTAAATGAAGAGAATAAAAAGGAAAGAGAAGCGGAAGTAGGTAATAATTACTTGGAAAAGCGAGAATCCTGACAAGACGTGGTGAGTTGGGAAAAGAAACGGCCTCACGCACCTAGCTTTCCCGCTTTTCTTATCCACGCGCCCCTCTTGAAATTCAAAGAAAAGGCATAGGAAGACAAAAAGCCACCTGAAGAAAAACCAAGTGCCGACTGCCATCGAAGTGCCAAAAGATCACTTGGCGCCTCTTGAAACCACGTTCAAAGCAAAGCTCATCAAAAAGGAGGTTCGATGTGACCGATCAAAGGTGTGACTCTTCGATAACAGAAGATCACTTGGCTTTTCTGGGGGCTCCTAATGAGGAGATAGACCAAGACCTCATTGGGCCGCAAGCCCAACCTAAGAAGCCCATAAGAATCAACTTATTGGGCCTCACGCTAAAGGAAAGACTCAAGGATTAGGCAACCATAATTAGAGTTCAAAAGGTATAAATAGGAAAGTAAATGGTTGTTTTTGGACTAAGTTTAATTAATTGATTGGACGGCCGCATACTGATTTTACCATTGGAGCTTTTTTCCGGGAATACCCTGTGGTCTATTTTGCAGGTTGTTGGTTGTTGCCGATAAATATAAGATGGGCGCCTAGATCGGGTTCAGGGATGCATCAGAAAGCTAAAATTAGAGTGAGCCGATGGAATTGAAGAATCTTTCCATAAAAGAGAAGTGTGTCAAATCCACAAAACAACCAAAAAAGAAAGTGTGTCACATCCAATGAAACATAGGGAATTCAAAAGATACCACTTCCATAGTTTTTAAAAGATAATTTAGAAGTGTGACAATCAAACAATATTATATGAAGTATTTTGTTCTTTCGGTTAATATTGTCATATTATTTTATAATACATTAATTAAGTGGATTAAATTGAAGGTAAAATGGATGAACAAAATTAATCAAAATTCTATTAACCGAGGGACCAGTTTCCCGTGACTAGTAGTAACCTTTGACGCGGCAGGGGTGTCCATATTATTGCTACATGAGATGTCCAAACATGCACCGCAAAATCGTAATGTACTAATATTGTCATATTACTTCACACGAAATGCTTCAATCAGAAGTCCCTGCCATTAAAATTTTGCTATATTACGCCATGTATTTTACTTAATTATGTCATATATTTATATTATTTAGCATATAATATATTTTTTAATTTAATTTAAAGAATTAATATTTGTTTAAATTAATATTAAATAAAAGTTATTATTTACCACCACCGCACATCGTTGCCAACTGCCGCCGAACACCGCCAACCACTGAGCACCACTGTTTCTCCCTACCGCCGTCGTCTGCCATGCTCTGCCGTTTCCCTCTCCGCTGCTTTCCGCCGTGCTCTGCCGCCTTCATCCGCCGTTCACCGCCGTTTCCTTTCTCTGCTCTCTGCCGTTTCATCTTCTCCGACGACGAGCAGCGCCTTCTCTGGAGAAGACGACTCCAGCGACTCCATCTTCTCTGGCAACTCCTCTCTCCACTCTCCTTCTCTGATCACAATCTCTTTCTAGTATTTTACTGAATCAACGGGCGCCTTTCTTCTAATGCAAACAAACAAAGATGAAAGATGGAATTATCTCTCGCCTTTTGGAGATTTATGAAAAGGAGACTTGCAAGTTGGTTCAGGGAGCCGACAATTGCAAATGCTGGTGCTTAATTGACGAGTGCCCATACCCATGCCTATGAATAGACAAACACACCATCGATTGTTGTCTTTGTTAGATTCCCAAGTAAATAGTTGAGGGATTCAGGCCCTCCATGTTTGTTCCAGCCTCCGGGAATCGAACCTTTTTTTACGAGGTAAGGATACCCTTGGCAAAAGGCGATACCCTCGCCCTCAGGGCCCATATCAGCCCACACCCACGCCATCGTATGAGAGGTAGATCACGATAGCCCAGCGCCAGGATCCATGGGCTCGGCCTTGTCTCGGTGCGCACAAGGGAGGTTCGCAAAGCAAGAACTCCCCACACTGCCGCTGCCGATAATCGAACCTTGGGTAATGGCAACCCCACCCATGGCCTAACCGCTGGGGTACACCCGTGGGTGTGAGGCAAGGATACCTTGGTATTCATTGATGTTAGTCGTGAGATGGTCAATTTGCTTTTAATTGTTTTTATTATGCAATAAACAGTGAGCATGATATTAGTTTTTATTTTATTTTCTATAATTGAACGCCTTGTGTTGGATTATATTCCCTTAACCGTCGGTTTGTATAGAATTAGCTTAGGTACCAAAACAAACAGATGCTATTATATGCAGTACTTCTTTCGATGTTTAGAGAGTTAAACACGCATTTTAGGATAATATAATGGCTCTGTTTGGCATTGGCGTTTAGCTTGTGTTTTGATTAAATTTTGACTGTTGTCATTTTCACTCGGTCAAACTGCTAATGAATGTGGAAAAAATATTTGGTTGCTTGTCTTTTTTACGAAGCATTTCCGCTAAATACGAAATGCTAGTATTAGTAGCATTTTTACTTAGCGTTTGACTTTTACTGATATGAATCCCCTTGTAAAGAAGCTGATTTGCGGAATTAAAATCTTTGATAAAACAAGGGAACTCACAAAACCCTTCTAGTGCCGCACGAAATTCAAGGTTTAGCCCTCGAGCACTCAATTTCGATTTGCTCTCTAACTAGCTATCAGGATCATATTACAAGGTTTATTAATACTTAGTTAGCCATCGGGTTTAAGCAACAATGGAAAAAGCTCGCAAGTAACCAGAGTATGTCTCAAAGGTTTTTATATTTGATTGATAAGAATGGTACAAAACTCAAGAATCCAACCCCTATTTATAGGGCTGAATTCGTCCAAACCTTAGTCCTAATCTGGACGGGATTTGATATTTCATGTCAGAAACTGAATAGAATTATAGTAGTTTAAAAAGCTAAAATCATATCTAACTGAAATTCCTAAAATAAGCTGACTATGGCCTAATTCATCCATTTCACACCTTGGATGAATATTGCATTATCTAATCTTACCAAAACTAATTCTAATCAGAATAAAATTGACTATAATAAACCCTAATAGACTATATTTTCAAAATTCAGCCCTTCAAGACCCACATGGCTGAACTGTCAGTCCATAAACCCAAAATAAAATAATTTTACAATATTTTACAGTGATCACATTACCTCATTAACACCCCAGTGGGAAAAAAGAGTATGGTGTTCTTCATGATGTCTTCAGTTCTTCGATAGTATTGAACAATAAATCCAAGATGTCGATGATGACTCCTTCTTCAATTCTTCATCATAAAGGCGATCAATCAAAGAATTTAAAGCAGCGTCTCTAAGTTTAGTCCTTGACCTAGTCATAGGTCCTGTCATGTCACTTAGAGGATCCCAAACAAAACCTTTAAATGTTTTATCAGGATGTGGAATGTCTTCATTTATGGTGGTAGTCGTCTTGGCATCTCCATCATTCCCTCCGTGGTGGAAAGGTTTTGCCCTCAAAACTGAATCGTCTTCAAAGGTAAATAGAGATAAATCAGCAACATTGAAGGTCGCACTAACACCATAATGATCTGGTAACTGAATCTTGTAAGCGTTATCTTTGACACGCTGAACCACTTTAAAAGGACCATCTCCAAGTGGACTTAACTTAGATTCCCGAGCATTTGGAAACCTCTCTTTCTGCAGATGAACTCAAACATAATCTCCCACGCTGAACCTCATCAACTTGCAGCCCTGATTAGCTTTGTCACCATTCTGTGCATTTGTCCGTTCAATTTTCATGCGCACCTTCTCATGAATTTTCTTCACAAAATCAGTTTTCATTTCCCCATCAAGATTTTTAACCTGTTTAAAATTCAAAGGAATTAAGTTAAGAGGTGTATTAGGTAGAAACCCATAAACAATCTCAAATGGATGTAAAGAAGTAGTAGAATGAATAGTGTGATTATAAGCAAACTCTGCAATCATAATACATTTTCTCAATTCTTCAAAGGCACACAGGAAAGCCCCTAGGGTTCGATTGGTCACTTCTGTTTATCCATCAGTTTGAGGATGACTGGCAGTAGAAAACAACAACTTTGTCCCTAACTTGTGCCACAAGGTATTACAAAAGTAGGATAAAAATTCAACATCGCGATCAAAGACAATGGACGCAGGAATCCCATGTAGCCAAACTACTTCCTCCAAAAATAGATCTGCAACATACTTTGCATTATCTGTTTTCCTACAAGGAATAAAATGTACCATTTTTTAAAATCTATCCATAGCCATAAATATAGAATCATTACCTGAATGAGATCGTGGTAAAGCTATGGCAAAATCCATGGAGTAGGGACAGGTAATGGAGTATAAAGACCATGAGGCTTAGTTTTAGACTTAGCCTTCAAGCAATCAAGACAATTCCCACAAACCCTGTCAATAGTAAGTGCCATTTTAGACCAATAGAAGTGCTCTCACAACAAATTATAATTTTTAAATGCACCAAAATGTCTCATTAAACCACCTGAATGAGCTTCTCTAACAAGTAATTCACGCATAGAACATTGAGGAATATATAACATATTATTCATAAACAAGAAACCATCAAGCCGGAAAAACTTCTTAAGCACAATTTTTTTTGCAACATAAATAGATGAAAAATCAGGATCAGTATCATATAAATCTCGCACGAATGAAAAGCCTAACATAATGCATTCCAATCGTGTAAGTAAAACATGTCTACGACTCAAAGCATCATCGACAACATTTTCTTTACCATTTTTTGTAACGCATCACATAAGGAAAAAATTCAATGAAACTAGACCATTTAGCATGACGCTTATTCAACTTCATCTAACTCTTCAAATATTTCAAGGATTCATGATCACTATGAATGAAAAATTCTTTATGCAATAAATAATGTTGCCAAATTTCTAATGCACGCACAATTGCATAAAATTCTTTATCATACACAGGATAGTTTAGAGCACTGCCCTTTAGCTTTTCACTGAAGTAAGCTATAGGTCGATTCTATTGCATCAAAACAGAAGAAATACCAACACTAGAAGCATTACAATGAATATCAAAAGTACCATTAAAATTAGGTAAAGCAAGAAGATGACATTACATAATTGTACTTTCAATTCATTAAATGCATTCTCTTGACTCTCGGTCTAAACGAATTTCACATCCTTTCTAACTAGTTCATTTAGAGGTGCGACAATAGATAAAAAATCATGCACAAACCATCTACAAAAACTAGCTAAACTATGAAAAGAAACGTACCTGGTTAGCATTAGTAGGTCTTGGCCAGGTTTTAATGGCCTCAATTTTGGTTTCACAGAACTTTATGCCCTTCTTAGAGACCAAAAAACCAAGAAACACAACCTCCAAAGCGCAAAATGTGCATTTCTTGATGTTCGCATACAAACAAGACTCATAAAGTGCAATAAGAACCATTTTAACATGCTTAATATGTTCATCAGTTGACTTAGAATAAATCAATATATCATCAAAATAGACCACAACAAATTGACCAATAAATATTCTTAAGACATGATTCATCAACCGCATAAAAGTACTAGGTGCATTAGTTAAACTGAAAGGCATAACAATCCATTCATACAACCCCAAACTTAGTCTTAAATGTAGTTTTCCATTCACCCACTCCATTAATTCGAATATGATGATAACCCTGATTCAAATCAATCTTAGTATAAATCACAGATCCATGCAAATATTCAAGCATATAATCTAATCTAGGGATATGATGGCACATACGCCAAGTTTTATCTTTCTTAGGAACTAAAATGACAGGCACATCACAAGGAGATAAGGATTCTCGCACATAACCTTTTTGAAGTAACTCCTCGACTTGTCATTGTAATTCCTTTGTCTCCTCAGGGTTTGCTTTTTACACTGGACGATTTGGAATAGTTGAACCCATAATCAAGTCAATCTGGTGTTCAATGCCTTGCAAGGGTGGTAAACTCGCAGGTAAGGCCTCTGGAAAGACATCCTCAAATTCCTGTAACATCTGAGCAAACCGTGGAGGAACATGCATAGGAATATCATCACTGGAAAAATAGCTCTCTTTAAAATGCATGATAAGCACAAAAGAATGACTAGCAAAATAACAATTTGCATCCCTAATCTATGCATAAAATTGTCTACCAGAATTAATAGGAAGTTCATGTCTTATCATGTAAATTGATGGCAAAGGACTAAGATGTAAAGATAGAATTTTACGCGACTTATCAGAATCATTCTTAGACTTAACTAGATTGTCCTCCCTTGATTTTTGGTCAAAATTATCAAGGTTTTTGCCTCCATTTTTTCCTTTTTGGCCGATCTCCTTCAAGCCCTGGCTAGGGTTTTGGTCGGCCACTTGCATATCAGTCGTAAACTTCTCTTTGTCAACTTTCATGCGTCTCTGTGCTTCTAAGACTTCCACGGGAGATAATGGAACCAAAGTATACCTTGTTCTATCATTAATCACAGTAATTTTTTTAATGTAACCATCATGCATAGATTTACGATCAAACTGCCAAGGCCTCCCTAACAAAATAACGACTAGCTTTCATAGGTATAACATCACATAAGATAGAATCATGGTATTTTCCAATCTTAAAATTTGATCATGTATTGTTTGTTAACCCTAATTTCACCACTACCACTTAACAAAATAAGTTTATATGGTGATGGATGAGTAGTCACAGGCAAAGACAATGATTTAACAACAAGATTAGACACAGTATTAGCACAAGAACCATCATCAATAATAAAAAATTCTTATCCTTCACAAGAAATCGAGTATGAAAAATATTAATCCTTTGTACCTGTGTTTCAGCCATTTGAGAGTTTAGAACTTTTAATGACACAAAGTTACCTTGTGTTTTCGGACCTTGTTCACCATGATCATTTATGATGATTTCATCTGCCTGTTCTTCACCACTTTCATACAATGGTGGCATATCATCATATTCATCTTCTTCATCTCCTTCCTCAGTTGTTAACACTCGTGCATGAGGACAGTTACTACAAACATACCCTCTCTCTTTACAATGAAAACACGTAAGAGAGTTAACAGAAATTGAATTTGATGAAGAAGTAGTGGGTTTACTTGGAATTTTTTAAGCATGTTGGGTTGGTGGTGCTGCCCTCCTCTCTGTAGGATTATAAGTCAGATTTGAATAGGTCTGAATCGATCCTCGTCCGCCCATGGGTGTACCCCCACTGCGGCCATAACTAGGGTTTCCAGAGTCAAACCCTGGTCCTTGGTTGGGTACTCTCAACCAACCTTGATTTCACCAATAAATCATCCATAGATATGTGATGTTGAAGCTTGACGGGCATTTGAAGGTTTTCACGTAAGCCTTCAATGAATCATTTTTTGATGAATGCGTCGTCTTCTTTCATTCCAACCCTTCTCATTGTCAACTCAAGATCTTGCCACCATTCATCAACAGTGCGATTTCCTTGCTTGATGTTGGACAGATAAGAATGTTGTTCCATCAAGTAAGTAGGCAGAACGTGCTATTGGCGAAGCTCGGATCTCAATCTCTCCCAGGTGGAGATAGGTTTCTTTCCGGAAAGATATCGTGACTCTTTTATATTTTTCCACCATTCAGCCACATAGTGAGTTAAAGAATACTGTGCCACCTTGAATTTTTATTTTTCTGGTTAATTGTTAAGATCAAACAGATTCTCAATCTGTCGCTCCCAATTAAGATACTTCAACGGATTGTGTTGACCATCAAATCAAGGGATGTCATACTTTAACCCCTTGATGTCTCGAGCATCCTCTGAACCTGAATTAGATCCCAAGTTTCTCTTCACTCTCCTTCGGGAATGATGTTTACTGTGGCGATGCCTTCTAGTAGATCCTCGGTGTGATCGCCTTTCCAAACCATAATTAGAATAATAATCGGAGCTGCCATAACCATTGAATCGGTGGACATATTTCTTGGTTTCTTATCTCTTGGCCGATGATGTAGGTGTAGGTGGTGCCATGATGTTAACTTTTCTCACCAATATCTGCACCTCACACACGTGCATTTATTGCGACAATAAACTGATCAGGATCATTGGCGTTATTGGGATTGATGCGATGTCACTCCTAACTATCTGGAGCCTCTTTGTGGATGATTACCATGCCTGCCTCTTCTCATGAAACAACCAACAGCCAACCGCCAACAATTAATTGTCAAACGGGGCCAATATATTTTTTAAATAATTTTTAAAAATTGTGTTGACAAAAAATAAGAAGTAAAATTAAGAATAGTAATAATGACTTTCAAATGGAACAAGATTTTTTTTAAATAAAAAAAAGTGTTAATAACCCTACATAATTGACATTAGTGTCTATATAAACCTCAATGTTCGAAAGTGTCAATATAACCCTACATAATCAGTGAAAGTGCAAAACTAATCATTCCAGTAAATTTTGCTCAGAATTTGGTGAAAAGTTTGTTTTGTCCTCTTTAAAAAAGATACAACAAATTGAAATGACTATTATACCCCTGCCATCACCTTCTTCTTATTCTCTTGTTTCTTCTTCTCTTATGTTCTTCATCATCATCTTCTTATTGTGTTCATCCCATTTCTTCAGAGAATCCTTGTCATTTTTACCGGTGCCAGCTTCTGTTTGTCGGCGCTATCAGTATTTGATAATTATCATCGTCATCCGTTGAGGAGGGAATGAGGGAGGCATTGTATTTGTGTCGTGCAGAACCTAAGGGTGGAGGAGGCAGTTAGTGGTAATGTGTTGGATAAGATCAAAGATGGTTGTGCAACGATGGGTTTTTGGAGCAATGATGGGGCTAGGGTTCTTCCACCCCTCATTGTCCCACATCACCTATTCCATTTCATCACTTCTCTCGATTCACCTTGCATTCATGACAACCACCAACGACGTTATGGAAAAGTGGGATGGGATTAGGAGCGAACAACATTCCATGTGGTGATGGGGCAGCTCGGGCAGGTGGGGTAGTGGTGATTAGTGTGTTGTGGGAATCATGGGTTGTTGTGGCGGGGCAGGGCTGAGGTGGAATGGTGGAGGTGTATGTGCACTAAACAAGGAACATGGAGGCATAAATTCACTTTCATGGATTGGATAGCGTGGCATTTGCATAGATCAAATTACTTACAGTTTCATTTCAACATTCAATTCAACTATTTATCTAGTTAAAATTTCATAAAATTAAACTCGTGTTTAAGTATAAATACTAATCAGATATATTTTTTAAGATTTATTATATAATATAATTTTGAAATATCATCTTTTCATAAATTTTAATTATTCTTTAATAAAAACTATTAATGATCACATTTTTATTGGTTCAAGTTAAAATTTAGGGTAAAATACAAATATAGCTCTATTATTTTCCAAAAGTGCTAGTATAACCCCGTATAATCTGAAAGTGCGATTATAACCCTAACTTTTGCACCAAATGTGCCGATATAACCGTTTGGCACTATTCCAACGTTGACTGGGTATTTTCCGCCATTGACCAAATAAAAAACACTAAAATACCCTTAGTATTATAACTAACAATTCAATGACATAACTACCCCTAGGGTTCTTCTTCTTCATCTTCTAGCCTCATCCAGCACCACCTCCGCCGCCGGATTTCCGTTGTTCTGCCACTGCCGCCGTATCTCTGCCACCTTTGTCGGTGGCCGGAATCTGGTTTAACCACCACAAATTCCCAGTCAGAATCTGGTTTAACCGCCCAACCAACTCTACCAACCCAACAACACCTCAACTCTGCCCCCCATCTCTGTTGCTCCACCACCACCGGCGGCGGCTAGAACTGCCTCCAATTCACCTTCGTTTCTGCCAGCATTGCTCCCCCTCACATCCACCGCACCACTACTGAACCCCCCCACCATGCTGTCACTGTCACTTATTTAACACCCCCAAACCCAAACGCAAGTGTCGGGTCGGGTCTGGGCATGCTACCAAAAATGCTAACAGTAATGAGCAGATAAATTTTATGCAGAAGCGATTTAGATAAATTCAAAAACCTAACTTTACTATTACAGTGACAGGATTATTACAAATGTTAAACGGAAGTTTCACCTAACTATTACAGAATCAAAGTTCACTTTTAAACTCCTAACAGTTCACCCGGGATCTTTATCAAACGAAGTAAAGACATCAAGCACTTTTCTCTTACTGTTCTTCTTCACCTGAAAAGGGGTTGTTTAACTAGGGTAAGCTCCTTGCTTAGTGAGGTTCTATCACCAGTATTTACCCAGTTGAGTTTTAGTGATCACATAAATAACAATTAACAACTAGCCACGTATGTCCTAGTACACAGTAAAAGGATACGGGTGGTTAATGCCGAGCTGCTGCCAAGTGCCTATATGGAAATTGTGGCTAACATACACGACATAACCTAGTCAGTGATGCCCGAAGGCTATCAGTTCAGAATTCACTTTCCCATTCACGCCGGCGTTCAATTACGAGCTCGTATCAGTCAAGTGGTTATGCTAGCATACCAAACTCCACGTGTAGCTGGTCAAATCAGATGGTCCGGTCAGTATCGTTCCCGCTGACTTCGACCAAACTACAATCACGTCGGGGCCCCCAAAAATTTACAGACAGGTAATCAGGTAGCAGGTAATTCAAGTTTGACACGACAAGATAAAGTACAAGCCGGTCATCAGAGCAATATATGATTCAAGTTTAACACGGCAAGATAAAGTACAAATCGGTCTTTCACATAAAATATCATAGCAGTTCAGGATTTCAGTTTCACAATAATCTAGTATAGTATGATAAAATACACACTTAATTCAACAGTCAGTAAATACCATCATTTGAGTGTAACCGTCATATCTCTCTCTCATGGATAGAGTATCAAGTAAAAAGGTTCGAGTATCAGGTTACAGTTCGAGTAGTTGGGTAGGAGGTTCGAGCAAAGAACTCAAGTGGAGAAGGTTCTAGTGGTATGGGTATCAAGTGGTACTGGTTCGAGTGGTAAATGGTATCAGTTCGAATGGTGAGGTTCAGTTGAAGAGATTCTAAAGGTACGGGTTCAGTTGGTGAGGTTCGAGAGATAAGGTTCTAGTGGCACTAGTTTGAGAGGTAAGGTTCGAGAGGTAAAGGTTTCAGTAGTACTAGTTCGAGGGGTAAGGTTCGAGGGGTACAGTTCGAGAGGTAACGGTTTCGGTGATATTAGTTCGAAAGATACAGGTTCGAGAGGTGAGGTTCGAGAGGTAAAGGTTTCAGTAGTACTAGTTTGAGGGGTAAGGTCCGAGGGGTACATATTCGAGGGGTAAAGGTTTCAGGGAACTAGTTCGAAGGGAAAGGTTCGAGAGGTAAAAGTTCCAGTAGTAATAGTTTGAGGGGTAAGGTTCGAGAGGTAAGGGTTTCAGTACTACTAGTTCGAGGGGTAAGGTTCGAGGGGTACATATTCGAGGGGTAAAGGTTTCAGGGAACTTGTTCGATGGGTAAAGGCTTCAGGGACACCTATTCGAGGGGTAAAGGCTTCAGGGAACTAGTTCGAGGGGTAAAGGCTTCAGGGACACATATTCAAGGGGTAAAGTTTCCAGTGGGGGTTCGAGAGGTAGAGTTGTGGCAGGGGTTCGAGAGGTAGAGTTTTGGCAGGGGTTCGAGAGGTAGTATTTTGGCAGGGGTTCGAGAGATAGAGTTTCAACAAGGGTTCGAGAGGTGAAATTTCAGCAGGGGTTCGAGAGGTAGAGTTGCAGCAGGGGTTTGAGAGATAGAGTTTCAACAGGGCTTCGAGAGATTAAATTTCAGCGGGGGTTCGAGAGGTGGAGTTGCAGCAGAGGTTTGAGAGATAGAGTTTCAACAGAGGTTTGAGAGGTGAAATTTTAGCAGGGGTTCGAGAGGTGGAGTTGCAGCAGGGGTTCGAGAGGCTGATAGTTTAGCTCGAGAGAGTCAGCTTCTGATGGCATTATATATACATATATATGTAAACATAAACTCATATTTTACTAAATTCGCGCTAGAGCGATGCAACACTCACCTTAGTTAAACTTGGCTTGACAACCGCCGCTTCTTCTTCACTGCTTAACCACTGTTCTTTGGTAAGAATTTTTCTTAAGACTGTGATTTTGAGAAGGAAATCACTGGTATTTATGCTAGATAAATATAGGCTCTGACGCCTAAAATTTTATCCATTTAACCATATATTTGGTTAAGTCCCTACGCCCACTTGCCAAATTCACTTTTGGATGAAATTTCACGTCCGCTGTCCGTCTGCTTCCTCCTTCAGGTAATTTCCTTTACTGATTTATTTATTATTACTATTATTAGATTGTATAATATATATATATATATATGTATATTCTCTTCTCAGTAATTTCTCTTATTTATTTAATTATCTATTTATCGTTATTAGTATTATTATATATGTAACGATCCATCTCGGTAGGGGTTCTCACAGAGGCAGTAGTTGTCATTTATACTAGATGAGGACATAGGTTTCTGACACTTACCACCTAAAATCTTATCATTTAGCCTACGGTCACTTTACGAAAAATTACTTTGGATAAGTTTCTCACGTCCGTCAACCTATATTTCTCTCCCTGTATTTTATTATTTTATTTATTCATTATTTATTTATTTTATTTATTGCTTTGTTTTCTCATGTACCCAAATATTTGTTTTCCTTTTTGGTACGTATTTTAATTTGTTTGTTTACTTATTGTCTCATTTATTGGCTTTTCTTTTTTTTTTAATTTACAATACTTATAATCAATTTTACAATTATATTCCTTGAAATCAAAACAATACTAGAAATGATAACTTATTTATTTTATTCTTATTTGTAATTACATATAGTTGTGATAAGTATGAAAAATATTAGGAAGTTATAAAATTAGTGTTCCTCAATAATTTAAAGGAATATTCGTTTTAGAGGAAGGTACAAGGTAAACTATTGGAGATACTTTTATAAAAATCTAGATAATTATTTAACAACTCAATTTATCATTTCTTACTGAACTCTTTTAAAATGTGCAATTTGTATATCGCGTTTCCATTCTGATTCGACGTACTATTATTTCCTTCCTCTTTCTTAAGTGAAACCTATACTAAATACCAATCCTTTTTCAATAATTAGGATTATTAATTCAAATTTATTTCGTCCGAGATTAACATCTAGGTTAATCCATAATAATTATTTTTCCAAATTTATACTTTATAATTAGCACATCGTTCAAATATTTTATATATATATATATATATATATATATATATATATTCCATTTAGAGTGATATTAAAAGGTTCAAGTCAGATAACATGATTTGTATCGGAGGTATATTTTATTTATTAATCTAATTGGGTTTGGGGTTTCACAACTTACCTGGCTTCTTGCGAAAATCCATTGGCTTAGAGTTGAAATTGATAGTGTTCTCGTATCTCCGGGGAAAAAGCATGCGAGTTCCAGCGCTTGTAGCTTTCACTCCACCGCGCAGGACTATAAACACCGGTATCCAAACCCATACCTGAATCTGCCACTTCGAACCCCAAAGTCACGGAGTTGTTGAGTTCGTTGTTAATTTAGCCATACGCATGGAGCCCGGCCCGGACCCGGACCATTTCCCATACCGACGTGGGGGAGGAAAATATCTGGAGAATCAAGTCTCCACGCACACCCCGTTGTTGAAACCCTAGCCACCTGCCCACCCCACCCCACCAAACCCTAGCCACCGCCACCTGAACCTAGCCCACCCCGTAAAACCCACGACCATCCACCAACACCAAACGAAGAGAAGAAGAAGCAATGACAGCGAGGTGGAGTCGATCCACTGGTAGCGGAGAAGATAGACCTCATCCCCTATTAATATAATCATAAATTTCCCGAAGCATCGCATCCAATCATTTGGATCCTGAATAATCAATCAAATGCAGACGATGAACATTGATGGTGTTAGATGGGTTGGATATTAAAGTAGGCTAGTGGCGGAGAGAGAAAAAACCCGAGAAAGAAAAAAGATGGATCTGAGAAGAAGAAGGAAAAAAAGGTATAACTGCCATTTCACTCTTCTGAATTTAATTTTTTTTAACGGTGGCATAATAGTCAATTTGCGGAATTCTTGCCAAATTAAGGTTTCTGGGGTTAGATTGACACTTTCGAGCAAATAATAGGGTAAGAAATGCACTTTCATATTTTACATTGTTAGATTGAAACTTTCAACCAAAACATAAGGTAATTTTAGCACTTAATTCTAAAATTTAAAATTTAATGTGCAGTTTGAAATGACGGTTAAGCTAAAACTGTCATTTTAGCACTTAATTCTACTAGTGTTTCATATTTGGAGGAAACACTATATGAAAAAGTCAAACAACCAAACACTTTTTTTTGTATCCATTGACGGTTTGTGTCGTTTGAATGAGTGAAAATACTAACAGGTAAAAGTCAATCAAAACATCAGTAAAAACGCTAATACCAAATGGATCCATTGTCTTGTTTTTTTTGATTGAATGTAAGAGAAGAAGAGTAAAATGGCAGTTTGATGAATTTTAACAGCACTGAAATTACAGCCTTCTCTTGTACGACTTTTTTGCAAAGAAAGAAAGAAAGAAAGTTGGATACAGATACCCTCTCTATTTAAAATCCAGATACTCCCTAACTTCATATGACGCCATACATCCAAATCCACTCATTATAGGAGGAGAATTATTCTATAAATTCATTCTCCCCTCCCTTCATTTAATTCTCTGTTTTTACCTCTCTTTTGGCACCCTAGAACTTTCTCTTTCCCATTCCCTTTCGGTGCCTTTTTTTTTCCCTTTCCTTTCGGCATATTTCGCCGGTTTCAGTTCCAATGGGTTCTTCGCCGTCCCAAGCCACCCTCCTGCTCCAGAAGCAGCTCAGGGGTATGTGGAATTACGAACCCTTTTCTTGTTTTGTGATCTTGAATTGGTTTTCCGTGATTCTTGATGTAAAGATCGCTTCTTTGTTGCTTGCAGATCTATGTAAGCATCCGGTGGATGGATTTTCAGCTGGTTTGGTTGACGAGAACAACTTATTTGAATGGAGCGTGACAGTTATTGGACCACCGGATACTTTATAGTCGGTTCCTCTATTCCCTCTCTGTTTGTTTTGTGATCAATTGATTCGTTTTGCAGTTTCGGAAAAGATTTCAGTAGCTTTTTTGAAGGGTTTTGGGTTTAATGCTGGTAATTGGTTGGATTTCGTTTGAGGGTATTACAGTGGCTAATCTGTTTTCACCAGGCTGTAAAAGCTGGGATTTTGGGGTGTAATGAGGGGTTTTGGATTGTGGGATTTAGATAGTTTAATTGGAATTAGCGTAGGTCATTTCTGTTTAATGATTCCTCCATTGTTTATGATTCAATGGTTCATAGACCATGTGGTGGGAGATCTTGTGTTATTGAATAAGTCAGGTGGCTTCGAATACTTCTTGTACTTATGTGTGTTGAGTTTATGCAGGAAAAAGATATTGGAAATAAACATAATGCTCCTCTATGTACTTGATTCAATTGATAACATGTCACATTTGATACTTCAGGAGTTGTATTTGTTCATTTTAGCTGAATGTTGATCATTGCTGTGATGATTTGTTATAAATGGCTGATCTTGGCATTTTAAAAGTTGATAACAAGTGAAATTCCTTGCATGCAGTGAGGGAGGTTTCTTTAATGCTATCATGAGTTTTCCCCAGAACTATCCGATCAGTCCTCCCACGGTGAAGTTTACTTCGGAGGTCTGGCATCCTAATGGTTTGTATTCTACTTCCACCTTGGATGGTTATATTTTAAGCTGTCACGAGAGATGATCCATACATTTATAAATTTAGTTGATGCACACATTTAGTGGGATCAAGGCTTATTTCTTCATCTCATGTGGATTAAGGCTTATTTACATCATCTCGTGTTATGATTGTGTGATAACAAGTTTCTGTATTTCTCAAACTATGAACAGTTTACTCCGATGGAAAGGTGTGCATTTCAATTCTTCATCCTCCTGGTGATGATCCAAACGGATATGAGCTTGCAAGTGAGCGTTGGACACCTGTTCATACGGTATTGGTGTAACTGTTATTTGGTCCTCACTACAAAATATATTTTTTTGCCTGAATAAACTTTGCTTCTTTATCTTGTATGTTATGAAAATATTCTTCATGATGATGGTATTTGAATTTGGGGCATATGTAAGAAGGTTATCATTCTCATTGTTACCGTGGGACCAAACTCTACGTGTCATATTCTGAAAATTCTTTTAATTAACATTGGGAGATACCCTCAGCTGTCACTCAGCCTGATTTGATTAATTTATACTATGGTTATGTTATTGCTTAGGTTATTTGTTTTCCTTTTCACCAACTAAGTTGAAAAGCAAAAGGGGAGGACCTAAGAAAAACTTGATAGAAATACTGAAATACACACTATGTACCTACCACATAAGCGAGAATACTTGTTTCAACATGGCGTGAAAGTATCATGATCCTTAAAACCCACTTTATATGGTTGTGTAGCACTTATACCTGGTGGTTTTTTTTGTACCCTAAATTTCTAGATTTTTCACTTTTTCCCTTGTTAACAGCAAGTGGTAGCACAAATTTACATCTTATGGGTATCATTATGTATTAGAATGCTTTCCATATATACATCTACATATAGTAGCTTTGAAGTTCACGAGAGGTCTAAATTTTCAGGTAGAGAGTATAGTATTGAGCATCATATCAATGCTTTCAAGTCCTAATGACGAGTCTCCTGCCAATGTTGAAGCTGCTGTAAGTCTCACCATCAATTGATGTAATATTGTTTATATTATTTTTGTTCCTGTCTTTCACTTGTTCTTTTGGATTTCCTCTTCTCCCTGTGGATGCATAGTTTGTTTTGTTTTCATCCTGCTCTTGTTCTTCGTATAATGCTTGTCATTGTTGAGGGTTGACTATGCAGCGGTTTGTGCTCAATGGTTGTATGATGGTTTATGCTTTGTCTAAAGGCAATGTGCGGTATATCTGGTTTATAATTTATATTTAATGGTGAGAGGTTGCGATGTATCAACTCTGCAGCATATTTCCCCCGCTTTGGCTTGGGACAAGAGGAACCTTAAATTTGTTTTTATTTTCTTCCCACGAAGGTTGGTTTATTTTTGTGACGATGTTAGGTGCAAGGCTTCACAATCTTATGAACTTTCTCATGATCATTATTGAATGCCTTTATTAGAAGAATTTGTAACATACCATGATGAACAATGTTGCTTGGATGTTCCTTAAATTTTGTCACTCATAGATGTATTTCGAAAAGCGAGGCTTGTGATCGACACTAGGATGTGATGCTTAGTCATTTTTTATATGTGTTTCTAAATGGTTTGTTTTTGGCGTCCTTTTCGAGGTTTGACTAATACACACCATGTGAAATTATACTTGTCATCAAGCTACTGTCACCCGCAAGTCTAACTCCCATTCTATGGCCAATTTCCTGGTTCTCTAATGCAGAAGGAATGGAGAGAGAACAGAGATGGGTTTAAGAAGAAGGTTAGCCGATGCGTGAGAAGATCACAAGAAATGATATGAACCCCTGTAAATGGTGCCTTGGGAGGGCCGAAAATCCAGCTCTTTTTCAGCAGGAAAAAGAAACATCACTGAGAAAGTGGCTCCAAATCAGGCTTGTATTTGTAGGATTCCTAAGAATTGTTTCAGGGTTTTACGTTTTGCGGTATTTGGAACATTTTCTTTTGTTCTTCAAACTTGTAACTTTGATATCCGTCAGAATCGGTCTATTTGTCCCTATAAGAACAGTCTAACTTGGAGTGTCTGATTTTGTTAATCAAAAACCAGCGGAAGATATTGAATCGTTTGATGCTTCTTGTGATATTCTTGTTTTTGCTATCTGCACTCGGAACTAGATACGTTTTGCAGATTGGTAGTATGCAGATGTTTATTGAATCTGGGAGGCTGTTTGGATAGGAGAATGAAGAATTTTCCTGTGGTAGTTGGTTTGGAAAGAATTTGTTTAGACCTTTTCCAGGACGTTGTTTTAGGACGGTAGTGTTACTGGTACAGTAGTATAACTGGTACCATACTTCTTTCGCTCCACAGTTTTGATTCTAGTTTGGAAGACAAGCTGGATTATAAATTTATTTAGCGGGAGTACTAAATCATTGCTAGTGTGTATTTTACTTACTTGGCTCCTTATAATTATAACCTACTCCCTCTGTTATTATTGGTAAAGTCTTGGAATACTGTCTTTCAATAGGGTTATGTAACGTGTAGTAGTCATAAAATTTATAATTTGATTCGTGCAACACATTAATTTTATCATCATTTTTTAAAAATTTACACTTTAAATATTGGTGGTGGACTCTTTGTTATTTATGACTAGCATTTATAGTGAATGGATGTTTTGTTTTATTTGGCACCCTTTCTATTTCTGGCAAGATTTTTTCAATTTATTCACTTATTCTATCTTTTACTTTCTACATTCAATTTATTCTACGCATTTTTTCCATCTAAATTTAAGCACTTGAATCTATGTGCCATAAATTAAGAGCCATAAATTAAGAGCATTTATATAAGAGTTTTTTTATATAATCTATAGGACTACCTCTTTCATCGTCTAGTTGAAAACCCACCCAATTCACCTCCAGTTACCGATTTGCTAGCTCCTGACCCTTCACGAAGGTCCCTACTCCCATCACGAAGATCTAATGAGTTCTAACCCACACATATACCTCGTTGGGAGCTCCCCACTCCCACCCCCTTGTCAAGATTTGGTGGAGCTCAGGGTTAGAGACAGAAAATATTAGTGGTGGGGCTAATATGTAAAGGAAAACAATTCTAATTTTTCTTTGGATTAGAGGGATGATGCATCTGGAAATCGGTCGAGTCGCAACGTCGAGTCCCTCAGTGATAATCTGCAAACAAAAAGCCCCGAGAGGTCACACAGGTAAATTCTCTAATGTTTAAGGCAGTAAGTGTTTTAGTAAAAATGTTTAAAAGTACCCTATAGTAAGTACGTGCATGTCTATTTATAGTATTTATACTGTATAAGTGAATAATGTATCTCCGGATTATAAGCATTGATGTATGTCTCTTTATTAAGGAGATTTATTGTGCTAATGTGGGTCTGAGATGCTCTCGACCCAAGGTATACTTGGCCCAGTTGCGGGTTAGCCTATCATCAAGGGGCTGGAAAAAAAACTTTAAAAATTTTACTCCCTAATTTCTCATAAATTTCATCTAGGCGGGGGCTGGAGCCCCTCCGGCCCCTGCCTAGCTCCGCCCCTGGTGGAGCTTCCCATTCTATCTTGATCCCAACCTGTTAAACTCAGATGCTACGAGACACTACCACCCCTTTGATCGAGCACTAATGACTAGTGCTCGAGCGACGTGGATTGGCACCCGATTCTCTCTAACACTTGCACTGGTGCTTAATTGCTAAAGCACGATTAGTTACATGCTGCAGTCCAGATTGGGCGCTCCTATCGAACCCCAGTTCTCTCGAGTGCCCGCGGAGGTACTCAATGGCACAACCGCAAGCGTCCACCATTGCTGCCGACTGCTAACGGTGGACTGCTGCCACCCACCATCGCTGGCCACCAAATCCGGATTGCTGCTATAACGCCAATGCTGTGAAACTACCACTTTATCATTTATCAAAAAATAAATGATATAAAATAATATACACACATGACCTGTAATTATAAAATAAGTGATTTTGTTATTCACTGTAATTTTATGTGTAGTATTCTTACAGGCAACCAAAGCTATCAATAGCGAAGTTTGCTCCCAGACAATTCGTATCTATCAACCATTTTAGTTAGGCAGAAGCAGCGGGCCTTAAAAACTGCTGATGACTCAATTGGAATGGAATGCATGAGCGAGCCCTCAATCTCTTTGACTCAATTGTATTCCTGAGAGTTGAGATTTGACTGCGAATGGGCTATTTTTGAGTCCAAGTTCTTGCCTTCTAGCTCAACAATGACCGCGTGACAGCATGACAAATTCACACTTATCAAATGATAAGTAGTAGCAGACCTTTTCCTTTTCTTTTATTTAATGTAAGTAATGAATGGAGCTCTTTGCCTCATGTGAAATCAATCATTCAAAATATATATCCATTCCACACACAAAAATAGATGAGCAATTGTTTTGTGGCACGGGGCCCTTTTTTGGATCGATTTTTAATTTTTGTATCGATTATTTTATGCATTCGCCTTTTGGAAGATGGGTTTTTCAATCGTGAAAAGATCAAGGTTTAAATTGTATATTAGAATAAAAGAAAGATAAAATTTTTGGGTTGTCTGAATCGGGTCATAAACTTTATAACCGTAACATGTTGCATAATAAATTTTTAATATTGCAACTAAAACACTTACATTCTTATTATTATAATTAAACATCATCTTTTCATAAGTCTATGGAAAGACGGTATTTCCCAAACCTCTGCCTTATTATATTTTGTACTTATAAAATAACTGATATAATTAATTATTAAATATAATTTACAAAATCAAAACAATTTCTTTTTCTGAAAATGAAGTTGATTCATTAAATTTCAGCAATATTTACAAAGGGAGTTGAACACCATAAATGCATATGCAATTGAATTTTCCTTCTTGAAAAATCATTTAATTCTTGGATCCTAGAGAATTGGTAGCAATGATTTAAGATTATAAAGCATAGCAGAATCTGACTTATTCTGTACTTTTGTATGAATAATATGGATTAAAAGTCAAGAATCCCGGGACGGACGAAAATGAAAAGTAAGAATTTTATGCTAGCAATATTAAGGTCCTATTCTTTCCATCTCATTATGTGAATGAGTCTGAATTAAAATGTGTGTACCAAAAAGTAGTAACAATATGACTAAATTAAGTTAAATCTCATCAAATTAAAATTTTACTAAATCTCATCAAATCTCAATCCCAAACGTGAATTGTGCATTGGTTCAATGGTAATCTATACTCTCTAATATGACCCTGTGAAGTTGGAAATAGCTATTGTAACCATGTGTTTTGCTGGAATGTGCTAATATAGCCCTGGAGGCCTGAATTTGGCCGGAAATACATGAAATGGCTATTATACCCTTGTTTAAAAAAATCAAAAAATGTAAAAGGGAAATTATGCCCTCGATTTTCTTCTCTTTCCACGATTTTCTTCCCCTTCCTCGATTTTCTTCTTTCTCCTCCTCCTTCCCCTTCCTCCATTTTCTTCTCCTCTCCTTCCCCGATTCCATTTTCTTCTCCTTCCCCGATTCCATTTTCTTCTCCTTCCCCGATTGCATTTTCTTTTCCTTTTCCAATTCCATTTTCTTCTTGTCTTTTCTTCTTCGTTCTCGATTCCTTTGGCGGGGTTTGGGTCTGGCTCGGATATTTTCGCAATGGTTTTTGGGTTGGGCTGGGCACCTGTGCTCGTTGCCCGGTGAGGATGAATGTTGTGTGGTGGCAGGATGGGCTCGTTGCCCGGTGGGGTTAGGGTTTAATCGGTGGTTGGGGAAGAGTTGTGGGCTAGGGTTTCCGTCGATTGGTGGTGTTGGTGGAGCGGTGGTGGTGGTGGTGGTGGAGTGATGATGGAGTCTTCGTCTGATGTGCCCTTGTTGTTTATGAGTTTTTCAATTTGTGTTTCTTTGTCCGATTTTCTGTATTTGTTTGAGTTTTAATTTGTGATTCTTTGTTGATCGGTGGACGATGTTGATGATCGATGATTTCTGATTTTTTGTGTTTTTGGCGGCGGTGGTGGTGGAGCGGCGGTGGTGGTGGAGCGGCGGTGGTGGTGGAGTGGCGGTGACGGTATCGGTGGTGGTGGTGGAGGAGCGGCGGTGGTGGTGGTGGAGCGGCAGCGGCGTGGTGGTGGTAGCTTCGTGGTGGTGGTGGTGGTGGTGGTGAAGAGGAAGAAGAACCCTAGGGTATTTTAGTCCATCTCTTTGTAATTTTAATACTAGGGGTAGTTTAGTCTTTTTAATTTAGGTCAGTGATGGAAATTACTAAGTCGACCCTGGAATAGTGCCAAAAAGTTATATTGGCACTTCTGATGCAAAACACAGGGCTACAATAGAACTTCTGATGCAAAACACAGTGCTACAATAACACTTTTCAACTTCACAGGGTCATATTAGCACAAACCTCCAAAACATAGGGTCATATCAGTATTTTGCCCTTTCAAGAATTGTGAATATTAGAGCAATTTCTCGATAGAGAATACCCATTGTTACAAGACCGTGTCAGTGCTCCAGCTATGATTTTCCAACACGCAGGTGAGTTCAATTGTGGTGGTTATGGCTCCGACTATGGCGATTCGTTGGTGGTGCAACGTTTAAGCGTTTAAAGGAAGACGTCGCTAATTAATCAAATTTGATGGTGTCTCTTAGTTTGGTCTATAGTAGAATGTTCACTTAATGTAAACTTTCATTTAAAATAACTCAATTCCAAACAATTCTAGTTAAATCAGCGAAATGAAGTACTCCCTTCGATCCTCTAATATTGGAACCATTTCCTTTTATGGGAGATTTTTTTTACATTGGCTATTTTCCATATTTGACAAATCCTAGATTGTTTAATCCACTCAATTTCCTTTTTGTACTTTAATGCAATTCTCACCATTCATTTCACTCTTTATTAAGAGTCTGTCTCTCGAAAGACGGTCTTTCCATAAGTCATGGAAAGACACAGGTTTAAAGTGCAAACTAGAAGAAATAAAGATAAAATTTTTGGGTTGCATAAACCGGGTCATAAACTTTATAACTACTACACGTTGCATAATAAATTTTTAATATTGCAACTAAAACTTTTTACCCTCCGTCTTTCCATAAGCTTATGGAGAGACGGTTTCATAAAACCTTTCCATAAAGACGGTTTTATTTAAACTCCATCTTTCCAACTAAAATTTTTCCATAAATCTATGGAAAGACAATTTTTTCCAAGACTTTGCCCTTTATTAAAAAGATTGTCCAAAAGTATGAGCCAATATTAAAAAAAAATCGGAGGGAGTTGCAAGTATTTAACAACCATTTAATAGAAAGCCTGGCCATTAACTAAACATCCTTGCCATTTTGGAAAAAGAGAAAAGAAAAAAAAAAGAATGTGAACTTTTACCCACGCTTGCCTTCTCGCTCATTTTCGTCCTTTTATTCCCTCACCTTCTCTTAAAGAACAACTTTGATTAGGGAACAACTTTTCCAAAAGACTTCCCTTTTTCATCTTCCTTTGATTTTTCCTACTCCTCTCCCACTGTTACACCAGTACTTTCCCAAGCTTCCCCATCTCCTCCCATGGAAATCATGCCGTTTCTCGTGAACCCCTCCTCTTCAACCACATAATTCAATTATTTTCCCCTGGCCAATTAATACCCCGTCTTCTCCAACCTTCCACACAATACCTATATATACACGTACATTCCTTTCCTCACCGCCATAGCCACCCACATGACGCCATGGCCATGAGGTCTCCGCCGCCCGACGCCGCCGCCAACGGCGGGATTGAGACCCCGTCCCCCCGGCCCAGAATCCAGGCCCACTTCCACTCCACCGTCTCCGAGCAGAAGCTCCGCCGCTTCAACATCTTGATCCTCGTCTTCCGATTCGCCACCCTCTGCTTCACCCTCGCCGCCGCCATCTTCATGTTCTCCACCTCCCGCTCCCGGGGCTCCGATTCGCCCTCCTGGGCCGACTTCGAGGCCTTCCGGTTCGTCGCGATTGCCAACGCCATTGTCGTCCTCTACTCCCTCTTCGAGGTCGGCGCCGCAGTGTGGGAGATTTCCGGCGGGACCACCTTCCTGCCGGAGGTCTTACAGGTGTGGTTCGACTTCGCCCACGATCAGGTCCGTGAATTACATTGTTTGCCCCTTCACTGTCTTCTTCTTTCTCTGTTTCTGAAATGAGCGTTCTGTGTTGCGCAGGTGTTCGCGTATATGCTTCTGTCGGCGGACACGGCGGGGACGGAGATGGCGCGGGCGCTGAGGGGCGGGGACACGTGTACGGACAACAACGCGTTTTGCATACAGTCGGACATATCCATAGCCCTTGGATTCGCCGGGTTCTTTTTCTTGGGCTTGTCGTCCTTGCTCTCTGGGTTTCGAGTCTCTAGTTTCATAATTAATGGGTCGCGTTTACACCTCTAGGCGGAATTTTGTTCATTATTCTTTGTTCCTTATTACACAGAACAGAATCCCACCGGGATTTGTCTGATTGCTGGTTTCTTTGCATGTATTTGCCAATGTTTCTTTAGTTTTTGGCCTCAAACTCATCCATATTAGTTGGTCGTGTTTCATCTTATGATATTCCTGATTATTAAATATGTTATTTTGTAAGTATATAAAAATTGGATTCTGCTTTTAAAATAATCTTCGGTTATTACTTATGATCAAATCAGGTTATAAACACTATCAAACGAATCAAAAAATATACAGTATATGCTGTTGCCTTTTCCCACTTATTCGACTTGTTAATCACACACTTTACTACTGTAATAATATTGATAGAATATTTCTTTGGAACTAATCTTGAGATGCTTAACCTACATTATAATGGTAATGATGCGTTGATAGTGTCATAACATTACTTTTTCTGTCTTTCTGTTTATGATGAATAAATAGATCGGTTTGATTTCACACTACTACTAGTGAAAACAAAAACAAATCATGTGCCACGAGAGTGAGTTTTGGGCTGTGCATACAAGTGTGATCATCTTTTGATTCTAGACAAACAAATGATAATAAATAGTGTCCTGCCTCAAAAGGCGATACCTTGCCCCAGGGCCCTGCCCACTCGACATTACAGGCATTATTGAGGAGTTCAATCATAGCACTCCCAGCGGTCAAGCACATGGTATTCGAACGTACTTGGTAGCCACAAGGAGTCCCCCCACTGGAAGAACTCTCACACTGCGTCTGCCGAAATTCGAACCATTTTCCTATGGAAAATGAGACCACACACCCAACCATTTGAGCGATCGCGTGGGTATAGTGTCCTGCCCTCCAGATTACCGAGGGCGGTAGAGAAAATTTGAATTCATTTTAGTGTAATTTAAACTTTTCTCTAGAGCAAAGGTGAAACCCCCCATCTCAGGTAAATCACAAGAAGACCTAATTATCTCGCAGTACTTTTTTTTAATGGAAGCCTCCTTGTGGGCAGGTGGGTTGTCCCTTTGAAAAAATAGATATAAGTAGATACAAGTTTGCTACTGTAGTTTGATTTCCCTCGATAACTATACAAAAATAAGTGGATCGCTATATCTCGCCCTGTATTTTACTATCCTCGCCCTAATACGCATACAATATTTTTTTTTTCTATTTTGAATAACTGAATTAAAATTAATTTAGATAATTGTAGTTAGTTAATATTAATTGAAATAAAATTAATTAAAACTAGACCGCCGCCGGACCACCGCCCGCCGCCGCCGGACCACCGCCCGCCGGACCACGTAATGCTGTTTCTAATTTATCTACAATAATTTATGTCCTATTAATTATTGTAACGTTAAGTTACGTATTTTTACGTTATTTTGATATTTTAATTTGTTGTACTGTAAGAATGTAATATTAATTCTAGCCACAATGTTATTTCATTTTTTTTTCCATTACGTGCATGTTTTAGCTGTTAGGGAGAAAGAAATTTATGCTCATCTTAGTTTTTTAATTTATGCTCATCTGAGTATTTTAATTTATTAATTGTAACGTAAAAATTATTGTAACGTTAATTTTAATTATTGTAACGTTAATTTTAATTATTGTAACGTTAATGTTGATGCTGCAACGGATTGCTCTGCAGGTGGGATTTGAACTTGTCACGAAGTCCTACAAACAGAATAGGAATGGTCCGCTGAGGTTATATTGCATTTGCAATCGGGGCCGAAAGGATAAGGATGTAGAGTCCGACGGAGTAGCAGCTCGACCAGAAGTTGTGACTGCCCATTCGCGATTGTCTTGAAACAGAGCATCACGGGGGATGGTTGGAATGTAGTGCCGTGCAAGGATCCTAGGCGAGGGATGCACAACCACTCTTTCTCAGTGTACCCCGAGGGTCATAGACAGCAAGCTCCATGCGGACGCGAAGCAAATGATTCAGACTTGACATTTTTTTAAGTTACAAATTGGAAATTACATTACTAAATAATCTTATTTTTTTACCACATCACACTATTATTAACATTCAAGGAAACAATTGTTAAAACATATCATAATAATTTTACTACACAATTGTTTACATCGGATTAATAAATTTTATTTAAATAGAACTATATTCTATTATGTCACATATACTTTCCAAATTACGGAAATAGTAATCATTTCCAAATTTGAACTAAATAATTTCTAAAAAACACAATTTCTTCGTTTTAATTCCAAAATTCATTAAATTCCTAATATTAGATTTCTCCGAATTATTCTACATCTTAATCTCCTATTATCTTATGAAATAAATTAATTTAAGAGTGAAGCCTCCTATAATCATTTCCAAATTTAAATTAAATAATTTCTAACAATCTCAATTTCTTCGTTTTAATTCCAAAATTCATTAAATTTCTTATATTAGATTTCTCCGAATTATTCTACATCTTAATCTCCTATTATCTTATGAATTAAATTATTTTAAGAGTGAAGCCTCCTATTTTCTTATATTTACAACTAAACCCCTCATTCGCACGAAAACAAAAAAAATTCGCACGAAAACTAAAAAAAATCCTCCAAAACTTACGTTTTCCGGCGATTTTCCGGCGATTTTCCGGCAGGCGGCGGGCGGCGGGCGGCGGGCAGCGGGCGGCGGGCGGCGGCACCTGGCCGGATGGAATGGAGAGAGGGAAGGGGGAGAGGATTTTAGGGTTTTTAATTTTTATTTTTTAAAAAATATTAATACGTGTATTTATACGTATTAGGGCGAGAATAGTAAAATACAGGGCGAGGTATAGTAATGCCCAAAAATAAAGGTGTTTCTACCAAATAGTCATCACCCCTTTGTGAAAACTATTGTAGGTCGGACCTTTGGCTCTACTAGGGGTGATATGAGTAATTGAAAAGAGTATATTGTCCTAGTAAATAAAGAGTTTAGTATGGTAATATATATTTTTTAAAAAAAAAACATTCATTCTAAGATGGTGAAAAAACGCTTAGCAACGATTACAATAAGGGATCATTTAGTTCAAGCCGGGAAAGGGAAAGGAAAAGGAATCAACAAAGGTAAAGGAAGATAAATAAATGGAATAATCCAATTTTTTTTAATTTGTTTGATTCAGTTATGGAGAGGGAGTCGAATTTCCTCTCACTCCCTTTGTTACTATTTGTTTCATACTAGGGAAACAAATTTTAGTTTTTATCATTATTTATAACAATAACATATATAAGTATAAACTATTTCAAATGATCAAATCTGCTAAAAAATATATGCGTTTCATGAACTATTGTCATATTTAGTTTATATAAAATAATATTTAATATGAAAATTTGTAGCTCATCACCTTCAACTTATTAATATGTCATGTATGATTAAAAAATGTAAATTTATTTATAATTTATCGTAAGGGAAAGTCTTAGGAATGACCGTTTTTCCAGAGACAGACTCTTATCGTAAATCTTTTATTTAAAGAGTGATATTGTCATCTTTACATATTTTTAAGTTCATATATGTTTTTAAAATATAGGTAAATCACATACGATATATTGATTTTTAAAAAATCTACCGTTCATTGTGTGCTAATAATGATGTTAAAAAAATCACATACATAAAATTTTTAAGAATGGATTTCACAGAGAATATAAAAATCAAATTCAATATCTTTTCAAAAAATATGAAATCAATGTAAATCCAAAATATACATAAATCAACACAAATATTTTTTAATAAAATAGTTAAAATTTAAAAATCAAATATTGATTATGTTAATTTTTTGTCTTAAATTTATTTAAGTTAAATTATAACAATACTATTAATTTATATTAAATTATATTTTTATTTAAATTCAACCCATATACAACTCAAAAAATTAAAATTATAATATATTTATTTACATAATGGAGGTTATTGATCGCATGTAGACCGTAGGGATATCGTGCGGGAGGCAGTGGGGAATCTTTCGCCATGGGCGAAAAATATTAATTTTTTATAATAAATATAAATTATAATCTTGTCTTGGAATTGAGAAAAAATAGAGATTACGTGTATGACACTGAAGGTTTTAGGAAGAAAGAAGACTACGAAGATGTGGAGAACACGTGTGAATTTCGTGAAGGTTGGAAGAAGGAAGTTGGACAATCTCAATCCCAATCTCAGAGTAAGGGTAGATAATCGTGATACATCTAAATGGGAGAATGGTAAAACTAAAAGTAGGGAAAGGGGAGGATAAAACTTAGGAGACGTTTGGTTGGGGTGAATAGGGAAAGAGAATCAGACTGTAAACACCTTAACAAATACAGATCTGGTGAACTCAAATTTATGGAAACCCAACAATAAAACTACAAACAAAATTGCGTACACACAATTTGAACAAGCAAATCGAGAACAATATATCAACGTGAACAACTAAATCAAGTTATCATCGTGAACACGATGATTTAATCGATCAGGTTGAAGAACAAAACTAATATGTTGAGATAAATCTCACATTTATCAAATAACAAAAATATAAATTAAAATAAATTGTTATTCCCACCCGTAATGGGACAATGGAGAAAAAAAATTGAAGAAGAAAGATTGCCGCAAATTTAGAGAGAGGCTGCATAATGTTTTTGCTAAATCGTAGAGAGAGGGGCTGCGCGTTCGAGCAATTGATTACGTGTTTATAGCATGGTAATATATTTAAATCAAAATGATTAATGAGCAAGATTTGTCCATTGTACACAAGAGATTGAAAAATGGTCTTGTGGTTGATATACGGAACTCTTCTACTGAAAATTAATTTATATTACTATTATCAAAAGAGTGCGTCTCTTGAAAGATGGTATTTCCATAAGTTATGAAAAGACCAAGGTTTAAAGTGTAAATTAGAGAAAGTCTAGGGAAAAGCAGTCTTTCCATAAGTTTATAGACAGTCCTTAGGGGCATTTGTCTTAAATTTTAAATTTTTTTATAAAATTTAAATATTGCATTTTATAAGTTAAAATAAGTAATAATATATATTTGAAGGTGAAAATATAAAAATATATAATATAAAAAAATATTTTTAAATTTTTTAAATTTTGTATGTAATTTAAGAAATGCAGTATATAAAGTAAGAAATAAGTGGCCTGTCCATAAGCTTATGGATATGCCGCCTGTCAGGAGACCTACTCTAAATTTTATAACTACTACATGTTTCATACTAAAACTTTAATATTGACAATACTATGATAATTAAAGTAATTTATCAAACACTTAATCATTAAGTCTTTATAGTGACAAATATGATACTCCATTTTAACCTTTTGGCCTCATCCAATTATCCAGGACACTGTGTGCGGCTAGCCCTAGGTGTAAGCCGGGTTCAAATATTTCCTTCCTTTGGAGACTAGAGTTGAATTGTTATGAATCTAAAGTCCAGTATGCAACCTTTTTTAAGAAGAAAACAGTATGATATTTTTAAAGAATTAGTAATTTGCTAAAAATGTTACTTATGGTAAAATGATCCATTATGAGTCTCTGTCCATGACCATCATTTAGTGAAACGAAATGTGGTGTGGTGCCGTGGAAAATACTGTATTGTGACCTTCATTTAGTGAACGAAGTGTACTTTGTAACTACGTTGTCAGAGGTCTTGTAAAGATGAACTTCCCTTTGGAATAATGAATAGGTCAAAAATAAAAATGCAGTGTGTATTTCCTTTTGTTATGTTCGGATAATTTTTATTTTATTATAAAATATATACTATGAGCTTATTAAATAAAGAATCCGTTTCTTGAAATATAGTTTTTCTATAAATCATGAAAAAATCAAGGTTTAAATTGCAAATAAGAAGAAATGAAGATAAAATTCTTGAATTGCATGAATCGGATTATAAACTTTATAACTACTATATATTACATAATAAATTCTTAATATTGCAACTAAGAATTTTTACCTTTTATTATTCTAATTAAACATCATCTTTTTATAATCATATGGAAAGACAATTTTACCCCCACTTTGCCTTAAATGAAATCAAACTCAAAACGTGCCCTCAAAAATGCATTATTTAAGGCTTGTTCCTATTTGCTGCCAATCAAGCTGTGGTTTCGAAAATCGAAATTATGAAGTTTAAGTGTAGAGGGAATTTGACTGGGTCCAAACAGAACCAAATGGTGAACGTGGAAATAACTGCATTGACGGGGTGGGCACATAAACCAAGGCAACAATTCTTTCAATCTTACTCTCGTCTTAGTTCAAAACGTAAATGATCCCAGGTTTGATACTCGGCAGCGGCAGTGTGGGGAGCTCTTGCTTTGCAAGGCTCCCTTGTGCGCATCGAGTCCATACCAAGCCCATTGGTCCTGGTGCTGAGCTACCGTGATTTACCTCTCATATGATGGTCGGGGTGTCAGCTGGTATGGCCGCTGAGGGCGAGCGGATGATCGCCTTTTTGTCAAAACGTAAATTTTACTCCATATTATTATTTACTATTTAACTTTATCCACATATTTAAATAAATATATAAATAATAATATTATCATATGTTATATGATTGAATTCATTATAAAAAGTACCCTTTCAAAAATATATTATTATTTATTATTATTATACATAATAAATATATTAATGATTAAATAAATTTTTGAATGAATATGAAAAAATTTTGTGCAATTTAAATTTACAGTGTTACTCCCTCAGTTTTTTTAATATTGGCACCTCATTTTTGGTGTTAGAATTTAGGAGATGCTAAATGAGTAGATGAAATTGAATTGAAAGAAGAGAAAGTAAAATGAGTGGAGGTAATAACCTTAAACTTGACATAAATAGAAAGTGCCAATGAAAAAAAATACCCACTTTTAATAAGTGTGCCAATATTAAAAAAACGAAGGGAGTAGTTTAATGTGGACAAAACACAATCTTTTTAGTGTCAGTATCTGTTGGAAACTTAATTATTTTGCAAAAGTAATTTGTCGAAAAACGGGCGTCAACAACTACCACTAGATGACTGATTAGCAAGAATCAAGTAATACTCGCTCGGTTGTTCTACTAGTGGGACATATTAGTTTTATGTTAGAATTTAGGAGATGCTAAATGAGTGGATGAAATTGATTTGAAAGAAGAAAAAATAAAATGAATGAAGGTAATAACCTTAAACTTGCCATAAATAGAAAGTGTTAATATCAAAGAAGCATGTCAAATTAGAAAGTGTGTCACTATTAAAAAAAATGGAGGAAGTATAATAAACTCAAATCCAATCCTAAATAACATACCCTATTGGTCTCATAATTTAATTTATTATTTTTGCAAACTAATGCATCAATATTTTTTAGTACTAAAAAATGTGGGTTAAATGCTTTTCAAACTCTAACTTTAGACCGAAACTATCAATATAAGAGTTCGTCTCTTAAAAGATGACATTTTCATAAGTCATGAAAAGTTAAGCTTTAAAGTGCAAATAAGAAGAAATAAAGATAAAACTTTTGGGTTGTATGAATCGAGTCATAAACTTTATAAATATTACACATTGGATGATAAATTTTTAATATTATAACTAATACCTTTTACCTTTTATTATTCTAATTAAACCTCATATTTTCATAAACTTATGAAAATATCGTCTTTTCCAAACTTTGCCTCAATACAATCATGTAAAATAAAAAAATACCAAGCTAATCATAACTTTAAGATGAATTGTGCCTATCCACATTCAGACGTTGACTCATGAATTGGTTCGTTGACTAGATCTAAAATGATAAATTTGCCCTTGGCCATTTCAGCTTAATTTTTTCCCATTTTACCTCTCCGATGCCGCCGCCACCACTGCCCACTGTCGGTCACTGCCACCATCCCGCCACCCCAACCACCACAATCACCCCCTCTGCCACCACCACCACAGCCAACCAAGAAACCACCCCACGCGCCCCCAACCACCACCCCACTGTCGCCTACCCCCACCACCAGCTAGCCCGCCAAAACCCCACTCCAGTCCTCCACCACCCGGGGCTCGATTTGCTCCCGTCGCCGCTCTAGCCTTCCAGCCCACTCTAGCCCTCCACCGGGACTCAATTTTCTCCCATCCCCACTCCACTCCACCCCTCCCCTCCTCCACTAGACCTCGATTTGATCCCGTCGCTCCAGCCCTCTGCGTCTCGATTTGCTCCCGTCGCCGCTCTATCCCTTCACCACTGCGTCTTCCGTCCTCATCGCCGCTCCAACCCTCCACCAATGTGCCTAGATCTGCTCCCATCGCTGCTCCAGCTCTTCACCACCACGGCTTCCGTTGTCGTCGCCACTCCAGCCCTTCACCACCGCGGATCCTGTTGCCGCTCGCTGCTCCAGCATCAGCCGTTCGCTTCAGCAGACGAGGAATGCGACAACTATTAAGAAGGGTGGGCGACGGTAACTCAGGTGAAGAGTTATTGAAGAATTATGTAGATGAGCAATAGATAATTCATGTGAAAATTTATTGAAAAGAGAAGAAGAATGAAGAAGGAAGAAGAAAACAGTCATTTTCTTATTTTTGGTCAAAATTCTCGTTAACAATCGAAGTCAACACATCTCAGGGTTATATTGGAGCATACTTTATAAAGTTAAGATTATTTTAACACTTTCTAATTTCATGGGATTATATTGGCACTTTCAAATTAAAATTAGGATTATTTTAACACTTTAATAAAAAAATTGACTTTTGCAAGTTTTTACGGTGATACATTAAATAGTGTTAAAAAATTAAGTCATAAAAAAATTAAAATTTTAAGGAAATAAATTTTATAAATTGAATGAAAATATTTACATTAAGAAAACTATTTTTGTTACGAACTAAAATAAAAATTAAGAAGTTAATTCAGAGATCGAAAGAGTATTAACATTTTATTTGGATTTGAATATATAAAGTTTGAAATTTTCAAACTCATAAATTTGACCATTCATACAAGTCGTGACTTAAAGTGAACCTTAAATGTAGAAAACCTTTCAGTCACGTTTTCTGGGAGTATTTGTGACACTCAAATGTCTCGCTAAAATTTTTAGTAACGTATTGTGAAGTATTTTTATTTAATATATAAAGTTTGAAATTTTCAAACTCATAAATTTGACGATTCATACAAGTCGTGACTTAAAGTGAACCTTAAATGTAGAAAACCTTTCAGTCACGTTTTTTGGGAGTATTTGTGACACTCAAATGTCTCGCTAAAATTTTTAGTAACGTATTGTGAAGTATTTTTATTTAGCGTGTCACTAAAATATTGTGACGTGTTGAAGTATTGTTATGTTTTTGTGACACTTTAAGATGAAGTAAAACATTACTCCCTCCGTCCCAGTTGAATCTGCACACTTTTTGGTCAACTTTCTCAAGACACGTTTGACCATAAATTTCAACTAGTATATAGATACCAATATCATCATGTGAGATATTGTTGGATTCTCTGCATGCTGTATTTTCTAAATATCAAATTTTAACACACCGTTAATATACGTAACTAAAGTTATAGTTGGTCAAACATGACCTGAGAAAGTTGACCAAAAAGTGTGCACATTCAACTGGGACGGAGTAATACATTTTGTGACATAGATTGATGTATTAATTTAGTTTAGTATCATGTGCACATGTCAAAAGTATTTGAGAAAAATGCATATATAACCCTATATAATTGAAGAAAGCGCAGATATAACACTGCGTCATTTGAAAGTTCAAATATAACCCTATCCATTCAGGTTATGTGCAAATATAACATTTTTAGCCGATTTGAGGCCGAAATACTATGAAATGACTGATTTGCCCCTGATGGTTTTTTAAAAAAACTAAAAAATCCCCATTTCTCAAATGACAATATTACCCCCCATTTACATTAATACCCCCTTTTCTCTTTCCTTCCGCTCCATTCTCCTTCCCTTTACTGTTGTTTCTTCTTCCCTCTGCGTCGTTCTTCCACTATGCCGCCGCCATTCTTCTAATTCTTCCTCTTGATTTTGATCTAGAGATGGTGGTGGCGGAGAGCTCGCGGCTGGGGCTTCACCGGTGGTGTTGTGGATTCGGGGCTAGGGTATGGCGATGGTGGTGTTATGGATTCGGGGCTTGGCGATGGTGGATGTGGGGCTAGGGCAGAGGAGGATGCAGCGATGGAGAGGAGTTTGGGGTTGGTGGCGAGAAGTTTGGGGCTGTGTCGAGGAGGTGGCGCAATGGTGTGGTGATGCTAAGGTTCGGGGCAGGTGGTGGCGCTAGGGTTCGAAGCAGGTAGTGGCGATAGGGTTTGCGGCGGGTGGCATCAAGCAGTGGCGGAGTTTAGCGATCGGTCGGAGGTGGTGGTCAGAGGTGCGGGACTAAGGAAGGGGCGAGGCGGAGATCTGAGCGGGAGTAGGGGCTTAGGTGGTGGCAGGGATGGGCTCAGGTGGTGGCGCCGGGAATGTGCTCAGGTGGTGGTGGCGGGGATGGGCTCAGGTGGTGGCGGTGGGGATGGGCTCAGGTGGTGGTGGTGGCGGGGATGGGCTCAGGTGGTGGCGCGCAGATTGGTGGTGGGGGTATTTTTATCTTTAAAATTTTTGTATTAGGTTAGAAGGGCATTTTGATAATTTCTGGTTGGTCAATGGCCGGAAATGGCCAGTCGATGCTGGAATAGTGGCTTTAGGGTTATATTTGCACTTATGTGTAATAGATAAGGTTATATTTGCACTAAAAAATAACTCAGGGTTATATTTGCACTTTCCTCAGCATATAGGGTTATATCTGCATATTACCCAAAATATTTAATGACATTTGAATGTGGAGCAAATATTGTGACATTTTCTTATCTGTCACAAAATATGCGCCACTACTGATTTATTTTTTTTGCGTGTATGTGACATTCTCATTTTTTATCAAATAAACAATATTTTTTCTAAGAAAACGTCTTCTATTAAAATGTTTAAAGTTTTTTTTTTGGTTTTGAAAGTCATTCAAAGATGTTGGGTAAAACACCCAAGTACTCCCTCCGTTTTTTTTTCATTGGCACCTCTCTTTTGGTGTTAGAATTGAGGAGATGCTAAATGAGTGGATGAAATTGAATTGAAAGAAGAGAAAGTAAAATGAGTGGATGTAAAAACCTTAAACTTGCCCAAAATAGCAAGTGCCAATTAAAAAAAACACCACTTTTAGTAAGTGTGCCAATGAAAAAAAACGGAGGGAGTAAAATTGATGTCCAACATAACTAGTCTCTAACAATATAACTAACATATGGTAAAGATATCTAAATTACATGTCAACAACCAAGCTGCATTATTACAGATTAGAGATCCAATAAAATCATAACATTGCCCTTGGGGATATTAACTCGCTTTCCGTGATAACCATGATCACTTGCAGAGTTGAACGTATCACGCTTCAATATCACTACGTCAATAAGGGATCTTCTACAACTGCAACACCACTTGATCCAACCACACTCTATGTTCCAACCGTAAATTAGAAGAAATGAAAGATAAATTTTTTGGGTTGCATGAATCGGGTTATAAACTTTATAACTACTACATGTTGCATAATAAATTATTAATATTGCAACTATAATCTTTTACCTTTTATTATTATGATTAAATTCCGTATTTTCATAAGCCTATGGAAAGACGGTCTTTCCCAAGACTTTCCCAAGATTTAATTGATTAATCTATTATTTAAATGTTCTAAAATCATAATCAATATTGTAATCTTATAATTTTTTTAATTCAATTAATACATACCTTATTTGAAGCTATAATTTTGAATTAATATCGTATATTTTTATTTTCTTTTTGAAAATTTATCTAATTCAAATTCAGTTGGTAATGTATGGGTGAACAAAATTCGAACATTATTTTATTTGTGTTCAATGATCGGGTTACCTTCGAATAGTCTATTTATGCTGAAATAACTAAGTTGAATTGATTTGAAATAAATTAAATATGCAAAATAAATATATTTAAAATTAAGTAAATGAAACTGAATTATAATGAAATTAAATATATTTTCAGTTTATTTGATTATATTACTATCATTTTTCTATTATACTAACATAAAAAATAAACATTTTTATAGTATTAATATTAGTCGCACATCACTTTTGGTGTCAGAATTTATGAGGGCAAAGTCTTGGGAAAGACGGTCTTTCCATATGCTTATGGAAAGACGGGGTTTACTTCGAATAATAAAAGGTAAAAGGTCTTAGTTGCAATATTAAAAATTTAGTATGCAACATGTAGTAGTTATAAAATTTATAACCCGGTTTATGCAACCCGAAAATTTTATCTTCATTTCTTCTAATTTACACTTTAAACCTTGGTCTTTCCATGACTTATGGAAAGACCGTCTTTCAAGAGACGCACTCATTTATGAGAGGGTAAATGAGTGGATGAAATTAGTATAAAAAAAAGAAAAAGTAAAATGATGGATGTAATAACCTTAAACTTGTTATAAACAGAAAGTGTTAATATAAAAGAAACATGTTAAATTAGAAAATGTGTCGGATAAATCTAGAAACGAGGGACTAATGGACTTGTTATCTATTGTTTGCTCATTCTTTTATATAAAAGAAACATGTTAAATTAAAAAATGTGTGACTATTGGATAAACCTAGAAACGAGGAACTACTGGATTTGTTCTCTATTGTTCGCTCATTCATTGATCATTTCCAGGTGAATGGAGTGAGAAACTGCTTTCTACTACTCGCCAATTCATTGATGAAGACTTTCCATCACAACCTTTGGTGAAAGAAGGTGTTTCCCAAAACCATAATGGGAGGCGAGCGAATAAGATTCAAAGTTTTGTTGATATAATTTTTAAAATCTTTTGAAATATATTTTGTCTTGGATGGAATGATGGTATTTTTTAATACTTTGCCTTTATTTTTAGAGTATTCAAAATGATAAATATTCCACCATAATAAATAAAAGAGTTCGTCTTTTGAAAGACAGTATTTTCATAAGTCATAAAAAAAATAAAGGTTTAAAGTGTAAATGAGAAGAAATGAAGATAAAATTTCCGAGTTGAATAAATCAGGTTATAAACTTTATAACTGCTACACATTTTATAATAAATTTTTAATATTGCAACTAAGATGTTTTACCTTTTATTATTCTAATTAAACATCATATTCCATAAGCCGAACGACGGTATTTTATTGCCTAAACTAAAATGAACACCAAATTATCTTACACTAGCTATAAAATGAAAGCATCTAATAATTAAACAGTACTCCATACATCTAACAAAGTATTAAACAAGTTCTTGAAGGTGGTATTTCCATAAGTCATAAAAAGATCAAGGTTTCAAGTGTAAATTAGAAGAAATGAAGATAAAATTTTTGGGTTGAATGAATCGGGTTATAAACTTTATAACTGTTATACGTTGTATAATAATTTTTTAATATTGCAACTAAGATGTTTTACCTTTTATTATTTTAATTAAGACAAAGTCTTGTATAAGACCGTCTCATGGTGAGATCAAGGATTTAATTGCAAATGAGGTTTCTAATTAAAGTGTTAAAAGTCTAGGAGATGGATGTGAAATTTCACTATTTAACATTAAGTCCACGTATAAATATCAATTTAACCTCATTATTCTCTCATATTTTATTAAATTTTCTCTCTCCTCTCATTTTCTCTCTCTTATTCTCTCGATTCAACCGCATCTACTCCTCATTCTTATTCTCTCTCCAACTCAAATCTTCTTCTTCTCCCTCCAACTCAAAATCTTCTTCTTCTCTCTCCTCTCATTTTCTCTCCCATCTTCTTCAATTCTAGCTCGTTTTCTTCGATTCAACCGCTCATCATCTCTATTTTTCTTCCTCTTTCTCGCGCACAGTGATTAGTCACAATTTTTGGGGTTTTTCAACAATTTTTTCGGCAAATTTTCCGATGAACGAACATGATAGAGCTTCGTTTTGTGTTTATCTTCGAAGGTAATGTTTTTGCTCAGATTTTTTATGCACATTTTGTTGTTTTTGTTTCAATTTTTGTTTGCTTTTTTTAGTTCATGTGATTTTTTAGGGGTTATGTTGTTCAATGTGTTAATATTTGGGGATTTCTCTATTTTTTTGTGTTTTGTGATTTGTTCTTACGGATTCGTGCTAATATTTGTGTTGATGTTGCTGCTTGTTAGATGTATACGGAGATTTGCATCACCGCTGCTACAATCGAAAAGAAACAATCGTTTATAAGTTTTCTGAAATTTTGACTGTGATGTTTCAGCTACGGTTGATGATGTTTCTTGTTTTCAGTGTGATGTTTCAGGTTTCAGGCTTTAAGTATTGTAATCAGTGTTGTTGTGATGTTTCATTTCAGCGTTAGATACTTGTGGTGTTTTCATGCTTAAGTGTGCAATTGATGTTCATTTTTTTATTGTGTGTGATATCTTATGATTTTGTTATGATTTGTGCTGATTTTTTTGCTGTTGATACTCCTTCGATGTCTAAGAATGTTTATTCCATTGTTGCTGCAATCGAGAAGGAAATAGAATCTGTAAATTTTGTTATTTTTGTAGATGTGATGTTTTAAATAATGTTGCTGATGTTTTAAGTTTTATGTGTGATGTTTCACGTTTAGGGTTCAAGTACTATTATCTATGTTGGTGTGATGATTTAATTTCAGTATTTGATGATTCTAGTGTTTTAAGTGCGCAATTGATGTTCAGTTTTTGTTGTTTTGATTGTGTGCGTGATTTCTTAGGGTTTTGTTTCGATTTGTGCTAATATTTGTATTGCTGCAATCGAGAAGAAATGATTTGTCTTAATTTTCAGCGATGATGTTTCAGGTACAGGTAATGATGTTTCTCGATTTCAATGTGATGTTTCGGGTTTTAGGCTTTAAGTACTGTTATCAATGTTGGTGTGATGTTTTAATTTTCAACGTTTGATGTTTGTGGTGTTTTCATGCTTAAGTGTGCAATTGATGGTCAATTTTGACTGTGTGTGATATCTTAGGGCTTTGATGCAATTTCTACAATTTTTGTGTTGTTTATTAGATGTCTAAGAACGCTTGCCCACTGTTGTTGCAATCAAGAATGAAGTAGGATCTGTATTTTTTGTTGTTTGTCAGATGTGATGTTTTACATACTATTGTTGATGTTTCTGGGTTTCTGTGTGATGTTTCAAGCTTTAGGTTTTAAGTACTTTTATTTGTGTTGGTGGGATGTCTTAATTTCAGTATTTAATGTCTGTGGTATTTTCATATTTAAGTATGCAACTGATGTTCAGTTTCGTTCTTTTGATATTTTAGTGTGTACTGATTGATGTTTTAAAATTTTGATATTGATGTTTTAAATTTTGTATTTGATGTTTCACAATGTAGTTGTCAGTCATGTTATGTGTGCTATTGCGATGTTTTACTTCAGACATTGAAGTTTTTATTATTGTATATGATGTTTTATATTTTTTCACATGAACATTTTCCAAGGTAGAGATTTACGATGTCATTGATGAGATAATAAAAACATGCCATGAGGAATCATGCTTCTAAAGATGTTCCCTTGAACGGAGGACCGGAGCCGGCCTTTGATCTTGGCGTTGGTGGAGTAGAAGAGTCATCCTCTTCAAAATCAGCAAGAGAGAAGACAAGTTTGTGAACAAACGCGCAACGAAGGGAAATAAGTTGGGAAGAGGAGGGGTAGAATTTGATTGCTTGGAATGTATTGTTTGAGTGATGTTTTAAAAGTAATGATTTATTTGTTAGAGATGGAGCACTAGATTGTTGTTGATATTTTAGGTTTATTTGGATTTTTTTTAGTGTTTATGTTAGCGACGTTTTAGTGCATTTGAATCCCTTTGTAATGAATGTTGTTTAACAGGTTATTTGAAATGCAATAACGGTTGAATGTATAAGTGCAATAGAACATATGATTATCTTGTTTAAATCAACATCTTCGTCGATACTTTTGTAAAACATCACACACAAAAAATTGAACCATCGCAGCATTACAGTGTGGCATCACACAAAAAAATTGAACCATCACAGTATTACAATGTAACATCACACAAAAAATTGAACCATCACAGCATTACTTTGTAACATCACAGTATGACGGTAAATAATAATCACGTCCCAACAAGCTAATTTTAGATCAATTGAGCATTATGTGTATTTTAATTTTGTATTTGATGTTTTTTAATAATTTTTTGAACTTTGAACTTATCTATTTGATGTTTAACTATTTTTCTTTGATGTGTATTTTAATTTATACCTAACATTAAACTATTAAAAATTATTTGATGTTTTAACTACAATCTAGTGTATTTTTAGTGTTTTTATTTGATGTTTAACTACTTTATTATTTTTATTTGATTTTATCTATTTTAATTTAGTTTATTTTATAATTTATTTTTAACCTTGATGTTTTAATAATTTAATAGTATGAATTATAATTTGAATGTGAAGATTTAAAAGTTAAGCTAAAATGATGTTTTAATAATTTAATAGGATGAATTATAATTTAAATGTGATATTTTAGAAATTATACCCATCTAAAGACAAGTCCTAAATAATCAGGCCTAAATATCATACTACCTAGGTGAAATCCCACTCATAAACAGATAAGCTCACTTATCAACAACAATCAAATCCCAAGTGGAAGCAGCAAATGCAAAACAATTATATCTCTCAGAAACCAATCAATAAGCAACTATAACTCATTTTCCAAACAAAATGTTGCCTCTGGGCATGCCAAGTTGCCAACAATCCTGTGCTGGCATTACTTGATCAAATACAGATGCCTTGCGGTGTTTATCCCACTTGGACAATTAGGATACTCGTCTGTAAATTCCTATTACAAGAAATCATCCATCAATAGCGTTGTAATTAGTAGTGGTACACAAATTTGTTCTGTTGATGGCATGTACAGTGCAATGTAGTATAATCTCTTGGCTCACGGTTCTCGGCCCCTTGAATATTGAGGAAATATGGGGAAAACTCCCTGTCTCACCATGATTGACAAGCACATATATGGAGAAAACTCCCTGGCTACTCTTCTTCTGGTTGAAATTCAAGATCCAGCTTCCTCTTCGAATGAGTTTTATCAGCACTGTGCAACATAGTAAACACTAGATGGTTCAGCGAATGCCAAAGACAATATGGGCAAACAATGAATTGAACGACCAAATTGGTACTTTAATCACATTCTCTTCCTAGAACAGGGCGGAAAAATGAACCGGCCAGTTTTTGCCTTCCTTCTTCCCTTGGCCGGAAAGAGACTGAAATCCCGCAACAAAAATCTAGCAACTCAAGAATTTGTCAAGGCACTCTGCAATGCATGAATCTGGAAACACAATCCGATGAACACAGCCAAACGCGAATCCGATGAACACCGCCTAAATCCGATTAACAACCCCCGACCGTTAGTGAATCCAACCCGAGCCAACAAATTCGACCTGAGCACCGGCGAGATGAACCGTCCTTCTCCGGCGCCCTTGGGGCTTCGTATTCGACGTCGATTCGATTTCGCCGGGTTGGTACAATTCTTAGTTGATTCAACCTTTGCCGATTCAACCTTCGCCGGGAATGGATATCAACGTCGTCGATTTACCCTTTGCCGATTCAACCTCGAACCTTAGATCTGATTCTCAGCCTCATCGTTTCAACCTCCGCGGATTCATCCTTCGTCGGGAATGGAGCTCTGCCTCGTCGATTCAAACATCGTCTAGGCGACGACAGAGAAGACGATGCGACGAGGAGCAGACGCAACGGCGATGGCGGAGCAGACGAGGCGGCGCCAGTGGAGTAACCAAATCCAAGGAGGAAGACACATTTTTTTTGGTAAATCTCTTTTTTTCCTGTTTGGTTCCCCAAGTTTTTTGCATATTTCATTTATTACCCCGAGTCCAATTAATTGTGTTTTTGCCCCCGAATTTGATTTGCTCTTTTCCTATTTTGCCCATAGTCCCTGGTCTCACCATGAGACAGTCTCATAGGAGACAGACTCTTTAATTAAACCTCGTCTTTCCATATCCTTGTGGAAAAATGAGGTTTAGTTAGAATAATAAAAGGTAAAATATCTTAGTTGCAATATAAAAAATTTATTGTACAATGTGTAGTAGTTATAAAGTTTATAACCCGATTCATGCAACCCAAAAATTTTATCTTCATTTTTTTTAATTTGCACTTTAAACCTTGGTCTTTCCATGACTTATGGAAAAATCGTCTTTCAAGAGACGGACTCCTAACAAAGTGTCACGCCGGGTAATACTAATACTGGTTTATGTATATACTTTTTAAGTCTGGGAAAGACCATTTTCCCATAGGTTTATGGAAAGACGAGGTTTAATTAAAATAATAAAAGGTGAAAAATCTTAGTTGTAATACTAAAAATTTATTACGCAACGTATAGTAGTTATAAAGTTTACAACACGATTCATGCTACCCGCAAATTTTATCTTCATTTATTCTAATTTGCACTTGAAACATTGGTCTTTCCATGACTTTTGGAAAGACCGTATTTCAAGAGACAAACTCTTATTTTTTTTGAAATGATTATGTATGTATTAAGGAAAAATCTTGGGAAATACCGTCTTTTCATTGGGTTATGGAAAGACGGGGTTTAATTAAAATAATAAATGATTACAAAGTTTATAACCTGAACCCAAATTTTTTATCTTCATTCCTTTTAATTTATATTTTATTCTTCCAAGAAATGGACTCATATACTTTATTCCTCCTCGGTGATGAATGTGGTGTCGGTGCGGCCGGGGCCCTGAGGGCGAGGATATCGCTTTTTAAATACTATCGTTTTTGGTTTACGTAATTAAAATGTTTGGTACGAGGGGTATGGGTGAGTCGTAGAGAGCAAACGTTGACTCGGGCTAGCGAACGGAGGGAGCATAGGCTAGAGACGCAATTGCACGGGAAGTCACATGACGACGGTTTGTTGAAGCCGTCCCTTTCTTTTTCTTTGTACCATCCGATGATAATTGATATGTGCACCGGTCCCAGACAGCTCTGATACTTGTCCCATTTCTTTGCAATCAATTGTAGCAGCCAGAACCGACCGATATCCTACGTGCGCGCTTACGCTCACCTCCAAAACCCTCACCGACCTCATCACTCTGAATTCACCTTCACCTCATACAAAATCCAAGCCAATTTTTCACAGGAATTCTGTCCAATGTAGGTGGGCGGTGACACAGTGTGAAGCTAATTCTAGAAAATTCGGGTGACGCCAGCTGCATTTTATCCGAGGTAGTACTGATTTTTGTTTTTTAAAACTTTTTCCCCCTTTTATTTTCTGGAGGAGGCTGAGGAGCAGTTATGTATGATGATCCTGGCTCCTTGTGTAAGGTTAAATTTTGTTTTTAGTTGCTATATGTTAGTGTATCAATCCGGTGAAGAGAGTTTTGTGGATTGATTTGTTTCAGAGAATTCTGCATGTTTTTAATGATGATTCTCATGGATGATTACGGCCTAATTACCTTTTGTTACTGTTACTAGCTTCTAGTTTAATGCAGGACTAGATTAACTGCCTTAATGTTGTGGATTGCTTTGTTTTAGAAAGTTATGCATGTTCTGTAATAATGATTCTTGTGGATAATTACTGCCCAATTAGCTGGTGTTTACTGTTTCTTGCTTCTAGTTTCATACAGGACTAGCTGAAGTATCGGCATGGGAGACTCTTCGATGGCACCTAACTCAAATGTAATATCAGAGGCAAGGGTTTGTAGAAAAAAGAAGCAGTCTATAACTCATCTTGCTGCTACTGCATCGAAAGTTGTATCGCAGAAGACTATAAAATGTTACTCTTCGGCAAAACAGCGTGTCAAGGACAGTGGAGTTGCTGGTGATTTAGTAGTTTTTTTCGCCATCACTGCAGCACTAAATGTGGTGAGAAGGATTTCAAGGGCCAAATGCCCTTTCGTCTGGCGCGCTCTTCAGGCATTGCAAGCTCTTCACTTCCCGCCATTAAAGTGGTTACAGAGGTGGCCTCCTATTAAAGGACTTGCTAAAAGCAGCGAGGTAAGTTTGCTAGAGGTGTGTTTAAAAGTTTTCATGCACTGGTTGAATGGTTTTTCTCTATGAGAGTTGCTTATAGTTGGCGCTGAGCTGAAAAAAGTAAAATTACGTGTGCGAGCATTGGCAGACTAAGGAAATGTCATGTAAATTACGATCTATTTTTGGTTGTTTATCACTAGCACCATGCACTCTTCTACATGGATAACATCTGATAAAGAAAATATAAACAAGTATTTATAGTCAAGTTAAAGAAGGAAATTTAACCTACTCAGTCATGTAGGAGGTTTTATTTTACAGATGAATCTTCTGTGACATCATAATTAATACATGCGAAGATGCTAAACTACCTTTAATAGTAATGTTGTCGCAATTTACTAAGTAAACTCAGAATGTAATTGCTGATCATGGAGCTTTTGCAATGCATTTCATTCATCTCAATCATAACAGTTGACTTTCGGTCATGTAAATTATTCTGCTGAATGTTATCTTTTAACTTAAATTTCAGAGTGTCAATTGTGCACAAGAAGAAATTGGGCTTTATGTCATGATAGCTTATTTCCTAAACAAAACGATGGTAATTTAACACAAAGAAGACAGAAATGGTAGGGCTCATTTTATAAATAGTAGGCCAAAAGCTACCCAGTCCTGAGTGTAGCTCCTGTGGTTCATTAGTGGCTTTTGCTGTGCATGGCGAATACATTTTACCTTTATCAATAAGATAATCTGTTGTGTTTGTGCTCATGTTCCATTCATCGTTCCTTTTTATCGAGATACATTGTGCGTTAGGCATGCTACGTGTCAGTCCGTTTGTTCAGGAATTTGTTGACTTGTGTTATTACTTTGATTTCTTTCCACTTCTGTCTACCCTTTAACTTTTGCACTAATGCTTGTCGTGTTCTGCCAGAAATTGTCTAGGCCAATGTTAGCTCTCTCAATCGCAACATTGTTTTGTGATGAATCTGGGTGTTCAAATGAAACCTCAAATGGTGCAAACGAATCTCAAGATCTTTCTAGGTCAGGACCAGTGTCGTCTTCTCAGGGAACGAGTCCAGACAACAGGTAATTTTATGCGCAATCGTGTTCGATGTTTGAACCAAATATATGCATAACTTTGATGTAGAGTATGTTTATGATTTATTTCTTATTTGAACCGGGACTAATCCATCATTAAAAGCACTAAAGAAGCAAATGGCACCATTGTAATGCTGATTCATTGTACTCCCCTAATCCCCAATCTTTCTTGATAGTTCATCTGGTTTGGATGATTGTTGAATGGATTTCAACACAGCAATAATTTAATGTTATATGGAAATCTTCCCCCTGGATTTCCTTGAATAAGGATTTGTAGCTGCCGTTAGATTCCTACCATAGGCCTTCTGGTCAAAAAGATTAACCTGTGGTGTAGATAATTAAACATCTGAACTTCCTCATATGAAAATGTTGGAGTAAGGGAAAATAAAGTTGTTATTGCACCCCTTGCACTGCCTTTGCTTACATTTGTTATCGTATCCCTTGCACAGGAGTTATCTGCATGAACCGGGCCCATTTAGACTGTCTCATGTATGCTGTTTCTATTCCTTGCTTTTACTGACCGATGTTTGTGTTTTTAGGGTCAGCCCGGCAGAAGACTGGTTGGTTCGACTTAACGCAGAGCTCCAAAGGCAGGGCATAACCTTACCTGAAAGGTAATGTTACTTTTTTTTCTCTTCTAATTTCCTGATTCTCTTAAATAGCTCAGAGTTCTAAGATGCTGTACAAGAACTGTTTGTTGCCATATGTCGGACAATTATGGTTCAATTCATCACGTGAGTAAGTTGCTGATATCACTTTACTCACTTTTCATGTCTATGAAGGCTTGGCGAGGAGGAACTCCATCGATTTTATGCTGCTGTACATGGTGATTTTCAAAGATTGATTGCAGCAGTCAAGAAGACAGTTGAGTGGAGGCTCAGTTATCAGCTTCTTCAACCTCAGGAACTCCAGGCTTGGTCTCATTTGCTCTTATGGCATGGACGTGATATGAGCCAGCGTCCCTGCCTCATCATTCGCCTAGGACTTGCTTGCTCCACGCTGCCATCGATCGATATGCCCCTCTTTGTTCAGGCAGTTGGTATGAACTTTATCTCCTTTTCATCTTAGTTGAACTTAAGAAATTTAACATTTTTCCGACTAAGCATACTTATTAGAGCATTTGTGCGACATATGTGCTCGACATATGGAACTCCTCCATTTGCTACTGCTTTGTGCATATAATGTGCATGTCTGGATAGTCACAGTAAAGTTCATGTCCTTTTCATCTTTGGTTTGATTAAAAGGTAGTTCTCTACATGTTTCATTTCAGAATTACCTAAGGAACAATCATTCAATGCATAGTTTAGGATTAAGACGTGCACATATATTGCACAACTTCTCAAACATGCACATGTATTGCTCAACTTCTCAAACTCGCACATATATTGCACCACTTCTCAAACTCAGTCTCAGAGAAGTTGTGCAACATATGTGCACATCTGATGGAACTCCATTTGCTATTGCTTGAATAAACAATGATTTTTTGTTTATGAATTTTCACAGTATAAGTTAAATGCTAACTGTTATATTTGTTTCTATACTTTGTTGACATTGAATGTTTCAATTTTGATTGTGGTATTTTAATATGTATTGCAGTGTCCTGGATCGAGGATGGTGTTTTGAATTTGGTACAGGCGGAGCAACCACAAATAATGGTTTTGATGGACTGTCTAGGACTTTCTCCGCTCGGATTTCCCATACACGTGATGAGATCCTGTGCCACGCTTCTGCAAGATCACTATCCTAACAGGCTTGGATCTCTGATGATAATAAGGCTTCCACCACTTGCTCGAGTTGTTACGCAAACACTGTTCCAGGTATTTGCCATTGATTTCGAAAAGAAATACTCAAGAAGAAAATTTAACACTTAATATTCTAGACAATCTAATTAATATAATTGTTGACATTTTTCATAGTATCCTGTCGCTGTCTTCTTGAGAACTGAATAGTTTGTATCTATGTGGTTCTACCTGTATTTCTATTTGGCTAAGTCACTCGGTCTCTCGGCAGGTTCTGAGGCCATCCACTCGACGCAAAGTGAGAACTTTGGGAAGGAACTACCTAGAGATCCTGTCTGAATGCCTCGACTCACTGCCACCCTCCCTTGGGGGTAATTGCGCGTGTTCAATATGTTCGGGAGTGAGCATTGTACAGCAGGAAGATGGAGGAACCATTCTAGTTCCACCGGAAGCATTTGATCATTTAGAAGATCATATTCAAAATCTGCATCAGAACATTGCTGTTATCGAGGATGGATACGACTTCAGAAGGACTTTCGCCATGGTCCTGATGATTTTGTGCATGCTTTCTATCATAGGTGTTGGTATTCGATTACAGGAGTCGCTGCCCATGATAGTGTTGCAGAAACTCCTGTAGTGCTGGAGTATGCAGTGCTATAGTATTGTAGTCAAACTCTCATGTCCCTAAACATGAAGTATATGAACCCTTTGTAAATACTCAAAGTGATGGTAGAATACAGGAATAACAAATTGAAAAGCAGTGGTTCAGATTATTGAAATAGAAATGGTTGAAACTCTGTAGATTGAGACAACCTCCCCAATATCAGTGGTAGATTTATAGTTGACAAGTTATCAAAGTGAGCTTTGTGACTCAGAATCTATAGTTATTTAGTAACAATAATCCTACAAAAAGTTCACTAGTTGCACTCTAGATTGCACACGTATTGCACAGTGGTATTTGGAACCTGCACAAATCTCTGCACAGTGGTATTCAAAAGTGAGCACCCAATTCTGAATTTTAAATGGAAAAAATGTCTCGGGGATGAGACTTACACTGTGAATCTGTTGGAAACAAATGTTCAGTTCTGGGAACATACAAGGGACTAATTGCTTGCATATTTAGGCTCAGCCATAAGATAATGGTAAGCAATTGTCATGATAAAGACCAACATGCCAAGAAAACTTGCGAAGAATCCCAAATCTTGATCATCCATCCTGCAATGTCAAATGAAGAATTTAAGAAAGTATTCAACTTCAAATATCTTGAGACACGAAGCTAAAATTACTGTTGACAAAAAAGAGAGGATATATGATCGAACACCCGGCTTTCAGCAGGTTATGATTACTATAAGATCTTTCTCACCAACACCTTCATCAAGAAGATTAGATAGGCAAACGAAGCGATTTTAAAGAAGACCGATGCATCCACATTCTGAAGTAAGACGGCTTCGTGGAAAATGAAAATGACAATTCAAATACACGAGGCAAGTAGTCTTCTCCATGGAATTGCTTATGCATGAAGCCAGTTTTGCCAAACAAGGAGCATAAGATTTTCAGCTAATTCCAAATGTGGTAGTCCAACTAAGGCATTAGCTATTGGGAGCTAAGCATTTCTTGAGCTGTTTAAACTTTTACCTTCCTTCACCAACTATGTATAATTGTATATTGATACATCATCACTACTACATTCTTCAATCAATATTATAACATACTCCCTCCATCCCACTCTAAATTGATTATTTACTTTTTCAGAGTCAAACTTTATAAATATAAACTAATATATAAATAATAAACATATTAAGTGAGATATTATTAGATTTTTCTTAACATCTATTTTTTAAATATCAATTTTCAATGTGATATTATTATAAGTAACTAAAGATATTTACGGTCATATATGAACATTGAAAATCATGAAAAAGTAAATACTCCCTCCGGGCCTATGTTTATGGCCCCATTTGACCAGCCATTTTTTATGGCATGTTTGACCATCAATAACTTTCCCCATTTGACCAGCCATTTTTTATGGCACGTTTGACCATCAATAACTTTGGTTGTACACAGTGATGGGCATTATGTGAGATGTCTTTGTATTCTCCGTAACATATAGTTTTTAAAAAAGTAAAATTTTATAATCTGTTATCGTAAATAACAAAAATTATTGATGGTCAATCTGTCTTGGAAAACTGTCAGAAAAAAGAGGAACATAAATAGAGGAGTAGAGGGAGTAAGCAATTTAGAGTGAGACAAAGGGAGTATAAGACAACCCATTCCATCCTCCCATCACAGAATCATACAGTACCAAAACAGGACAACTGGAACAAACAGACAAAACAAGTAAAAACAACCCAAGTTTTTCACAGCTGAAAAACAAACCCTTCATACGTGATTGAAGATAGAGAACCACCACACACTCGATTTTAACTCTTTTTCGAAGAAATGTCCATAACATATCAAAAGAGCTCACAAAATAACAACGGAATTATGATCGCAGTGGGAATCGAACCCACGACCTTTAGATTCGGAGTCTAACGCGATATCCACTCCGCTATGCGACCTTTAGTAACTAAACCATGAAAATCCATATGGATCTAGCGGTTGGATGCAAATCGCAGTGGACAAATGAATACTCTGCCGAGGGTTTCAGATTCAAAAACATACAGAAAAGAGTGCGCAAAAATGGTCCAAAATCAATGCAAATACTTCCAAATCTATATATTGTCTCCTTCTTTACTTCAGATGCAGAGGTCAAAACACAAGGGATAAAACGAAACTAACAGCGAAAACTGTAATATCATACAGATCGAGGCTTACCTTAAATCGGCGTCTGAATTTTCCTGAGAACGAATTCGGATGGCCAGTATCTGCGAGCGGGATCTGCAAGTCTTGGCGCAAGTAAATTAGTAATTAGCTCTGCGTTGGTGCTTTTGTAATTGAGGCGAAAGTCTGGCGTTGCAGAGTAATGGTCAATGGGTGTTTCCGTAACTTTCAAATAAAGTCGGGCTGAGCATTTAAAAACGAAAATTAAAAGTGAAAAAGTTGTGATGTGGCTGCTGGGATTCGAGCCCAGGTCTCCACGGCCACAACGTGGAATTCTTACCACTAAACTACAGCCACAGGATGCTGATTCTGGAATTTTTAGTTTATTCAACCTTTAATTAAGTAAATTTCTCAGCATTTCTTTATTTCTAAATTGATCGTTATCTTCATTTGCTACATAATAGATTTATAATTTAATGAATATTTCATTAATTTATTATTCCAAAATCATGTTTTAGACCGTTAAAAAATGGTAAAACTATTTTTGTCTCGCTCTTTTATTTGAGTTGTTGAGTGTAGTAAAGTAGAAATATTTTAAGAAAGTAGTGGGTCCGGTTTGAAAATTGTTAAATTTAAAGATGACATCAGATTTTGAGTAAATTTTAAATTGTGTAGTTTTTGTTAGGACGGAAGAAAAGGGAAATCATGTCAATTTTGTTGGGATGAATGTAGTATTAAATAGTAGAAATTTGAAAAATGTGCGAAAATGACATTATAATTTTTCAAAAATGCCAAAATACTCCCGAGTTCTTTGAAAGGGTCAAAATGACGCTAGACCCCGAATTATTGGAAAAGACCTATTTTCCCTTCTAATTGTAAAAAATAAAAATTATGAAATGCCTATTTTACCCCTTGCGCATTTCTTATACTCCTTCCGTCCCACAACGATCTTCCTAATTTGACCTTTGTAGTCAGGCTGAACCAGGTTCAACCATTAAATTCTCTTAATATATATGCGATATGATTTTAGATTCGTGATAGCATATATTTTAAAATTATTAATTTTTCAACTTTTTTACATATACAAATATATATATATATATATATATATATATATTAGTAGTTAAAAATTGAAGTAGTTGACTCCAAAAGTCAAATTAGGAAGATTATTATGGGAGTATATTATAACCCTAAAAATCTCATTCGTTTTTCCCAGTTTTGAACCCATTTCCTCTATGGTATGCTCTACCGACCATCATTCTACGAGCATCCTACTCTCAATTCAACGTCATCCACGACGGTCGCCACACTCCGCAAAAAGGCCCTTGCGGCTAATATCAAACCTCTTCTTAATTCAACCCTTAATTTTCTTTTCACCTCCACTTCTCGGGCTGACATCATCGGTGTGTTTCCTCTGTTCGTGTAGACGACATGGAAAATGAGAAGTGCAACAACTCGATCCGCAAATTTTGGGCAACGATAGGAATTTCAGGTTGAGCGGCCCGCCTGAAAACTGGTTTAAGCCCAGATCCAAGAAGAAGGTAAAATTTATTTTAATTGAAAAAGTTCTCCAAAATTCTGCAGCAAATGGAAAGCAGTAATGTACTATATAGCTAATGCTACAGAGGAAGGAATATGGAAAACCAATTGGATCACAACACGTGTCCAGTTGGTTGCTAATAAAAACAAAAGAGCAAAACTCGGTTGTGCAGTGTCGTTTCATCCATTTGAATCAGTTGGAGCTCAAAGCTTCAAATCTGAGCTTGGCGCCATTTTCAAGTCTTCTCCATCCTCTTTGTCCTCATAAAAGCATAATCCCATCACCCCATCCTCAAGCTCAGATTTGGGAGAACAAAAAATGAGTTTAGACAGGTTGGCAAAGACTTGGTGAGCACATCATCCAGTTGCATGCGAGAAGAAACAAAAAAGAGGGAAGCAGAAACCCCTCAAGATAGTAATCCCTGACTATATGGCAATCTATATCCAAATGCTTAGTTCTTTCATGAAACACTGGATTGGCAGTGAGGTGCAAGGCAGCTTGATTGTCACAGAAAAAAGGGATGGGGGAATTGCACCTGTAAATGAAGATCTCAGGAAATATAGCTAATCCATTTAAGCTCACAAGAAGTCATTGAAAGGCTCATGTACTCAGCTTCAGCAGAAGATTTGGACACAGTTGATTGCTTTTTAGACTTCCAGGAGATCAAAGTTGAACCCAAGAACACTGCATATCCTGTGACTGATCTCCTTGAAACCTTACAGGTTGCCCAATTAGCATCACAGTAGGCATGAAACCTAAGATCATTGGCAAAAGAATAGATTAATTCATGATGTGGATGATGATTAAGGTATCTGACAACATGTAAGGCTCCACTGAGATGATGATGTGTGGGTGATTGCACAAATTGACTCTCAACTGATGGACAACAAATGTGACATTTGGTCTGGTGTAATTAAGGTACAAGAGTCTACCAATTAGCCTTCTATAGGCACTAGGATCATATAGAAGACCTGGATTTTCATCTTGAAGAATCCAAGAGCTAGGAAGTGAAGTAGCAACATGCTTACTGTGCCTGGCACTATATCCCTGATGTATTTTTGTCGATAAAGATGAATTCCATAGGAGGTTATGTGTACCTCCAATTCTAGGAAGTAATGAGCAGGGCCCAAAATCTTTGATAGTAAACTTCTGATGCAAAGATGCCTTAACTGCAGCAATGGAATCTCCCATGATCAAAACATCATCAACATAGACAACTAATGCCAGGAAATAGGAAGGAGTGAACTTCCAGAAGAGACAGTGATCATGGTGGGATTGATTAAAATTCAGGCTCAGAATATGCTGTGTGAATTCCTTGTTCCACTGCCTGGAAGCATGCTTCAATCTATAAAGGCTCTTAGTAAGCCTACAAACTAGATGTGGATGAGCCCAGATCCAAGAAGAAAGTAAAAAAAAATTTAATTAAAAAAGTTCTCCAAAATTCTACGGCAAATGGAAAACAGTACTGTACTATACAGCTAATGCTACCGAGGAAGGTAGTCTACTCCATTCTCTTTGTCCTCAGAAAAGCATAATCCCACAACCGCCACCAATTGAAAGATGACGACTGGCACCGGTGGTAGGTGGATGGAGATGGTGCGGTGGGTGAGGGAAAATAAGCGACGGAACTGTGTCACGGGCGGATCGGTTCAACTTGCTGAAATCTTTGGAAGGGTGTGGTTTAAGAAATTTAGGTTTAATTGTATGCAGGTCTCTCGACTTTACCCTTATTATACTAATCTCCCCTAAATATGATCTTTTTATTTTCAGAACTCTCCATCATCTTTGAAAATCTCCTCATAACTCTAGGCTTTACATTTTTGTCGCTAGAATATTTGTGGGATTTACATTGGCGCGGCATGTGCGGCGCTTGATAGAAGATTGAAGGATGAATAAGTGCATATTAATACTACCTATGTTTCATCAGATGTGGTAACATAGGATTTTAAGTGGATAAAATGAGTCGATGGAATTGAATTTAGAAAGGGAAAAATAGAATGAGTGGGTGAAATTGAAGGAATATTGCCATAAAAGGAAAGTGCGCTGAATTCACAAAAATATCTAAAAGATTAAAGTGCGTCACATTCAATGAAACAGAGGGAGTAGATTACCATTATGTTTAGGGTTTAGGAAGTCCAGATTATCTATAGTTATACTAAAAGTGCAACTTCTTAGTTAAGTGACATCTCCATATTTAACCACATCGTCATTCACAAATTTTTGACAAGTGGCATTTTCAAAGCTTGCCAAGTCAACTTTAAAAAAATTAATATGACATTATTTACTTTTCAATTCCCATATATTTCTTGGAAACTAATGATAATTAATGCAACAACTCTACTCAAAGAGTCCTAGCCAAGTGGCACCCCCACATTAAATTTTTTAAAATAAATATATTACTACATCTGTTTTGTTGGATGTGGAACCATGCCCTAGGTGCTTGGATTTATGTGAATGAAACGAGTGGATTAAATTGAATTTAGAAATGAAAAAGTAAAATGAGTGAATGAAATTGAAGAAATCTTGTCATAAAAGGAAAGTGTGCCAAATTCACAAAAATAACCAAAATAAGAAAGTGTGCTACATCTAATGAAACAGAGGCGGTATTTTATTTTAGACTAAATTATTTTTTTAGTCCCCTACAAAGTATCTTATACTATGTTTTAGTCTTCGTTTGCAAATCAACCCTTAGACAGTACCCCACAAATTCAGAACGATTTGTTTGGTCCCCTAAGGTGGTTTTCAGGTAAGACTAAATGGTTTTTTGGTATAGCAGGGGTATAATGGTAATTTTACTAATTAAAAAAACATTTTCAATTACTCTTTCCTAACTTTAATATTTTCCTTTTCTTTATTTTTTACCACCGCATTCCGCTACCGCCGCAGAATTCCGCCACCTCCATCCTCGTCTTCATCCTCAACCTTCACCTCGTCTTCATCCTCGCCTTCCACCGCCTTCATCCTCGTCTTCCACCTTCCGCCGCGGTGACGGTTGCGGAGCTGATTTGGGATTTCCTAGACTAGACGAAGAAGGGCATAGAGAAGGCCTTCTCAAGAACCTGCCCAGCGATGCTCGCCTCCCCAAGACCAAGATCGTCTGCCCGGCGATGGCCGTCTCCGACGAAGCGGCGGTGACGGAGACTGCTCCAGAGGCGCAACCGACGCTGAAATGTGGATGATGTGGCAATAGAGGCGCAACCGACGATGTGGCAATCACAGTGGACTTGCAATTGGCGGTACGGTGTAGGCGTGCAGCGGCGACCGGTGGTGTCGCAGCGGAAAGCTGGGCCAGTGGTGGAGCAACGTAATTGAGGGCGTTTGAGGCAATTACAATTTTAGGGATTTTGAATTGATAAATACACCGACGCACAGAGTCGTCTTCTTCCACCTTCTCGTTTAACAAAGCAGCAGCAACGGAGACAAAGCAGTGGCGGCGGCGATGAAGATGAACCGCAGCAAAGAAGACGAAGGTTTTTTTTAAAAACTCTGGGGTATAATGGTCATTTTACATATTTTGATCAATTTTACCGTTGAATTTCCCTGAAAACCACCTCTAGGAACTAAAACATATCGTTTTGAATTTATGGGGTACTGTCTGAGGGTTGATTTGCAAATGAGGACCAAAACATGATATAAGATACTTTGTATGAGACTAAAAAAAGGGTAATATGCAAATATAACCCTATATGTTGGAGAAAGTGCAAATATAACCCTGAGTTGTTTTTTAGTGCAACTATAACCCTAACTATTTATACATATGTGCAAATATAACCCTAACTATTATACATACGTGCAAATATAACCCTAAAGCCATTATTTCTGGCATTGACTGACCAGGGTTATATTTGCACTTTCAATTATCGTAGGGTTATATCTGCACTTTCATTATTGCAGGGTTATATCTGCACTTTCATCAATTATATAGGGTTATATATGCACTTTTCTAAAAAAAAAATAGTCTTTATTTTAAATACTGCATTGTGTGTAATTATCATATGTATACAAAAAAAATTACTTACTAAAGTTATAAATTAAGCTATATCTTTCATTTTCATTCTTAAATCCGGGTATCATCACTGGGTGTTACCTACTGGGGCAATTTTGAAGTTCTTATATTTTGTTGTGTTTGGTGTTTTGTAGAAATTGTACCCAACATCAATTCTTTTATGGAATCCTTAATGGCCATTGATGTTATTATTGTTCAATTTTTTTTTGGTGGTAACGAATTTGCTGGACGTTCTATCAAATAAGAAAGGGGCTGATGTGGTTATTGTTTAAAAATTTTATGATCCAACCCAAAAATTTTAAAATAAATATTGATACAAACTTAAAAAATCAAAATTAATAGTTGATACAGCCCTAAAATCTTCAGTTAGGTTATGACGGTAGAGAAAACTTTAGAAGGATAAAATTGTCTAAATTATTTTTAAAAATTAAGGATATTTTGGTCATTTATAGAATGGTCAACACCAGAATTTGCCCCGTCAATACCGATCTTAAATCATTGAATATAATTGTTTGAGCATTTTCCAAGAATTCAATGTTGTTTCGGCTATAATAAAAGGCAAAGTTTTGGGAGTGACCGTCTTTCCATACGCTTATGAGGTCATAGTTGCAATATTAAAAATTTATTATGCAGCGTGTAGTAGTTATTAAGTTTATAACCCGATTCATGCAATCCGAAAATTTTATCTTCATTTATTTTAATTTGCACTTTAAATGTTGGTCTTTCCATGGGTTATGAAAAGGCCGTCTTTCCATGGGTTATGGAAAGACCATCTTTCAAGAGACGGACTCATAAAAAATTTGTTGAAAATTAATTATGCAATTAACACTTTTGAAATCTGGATGCATCCTAAACTTTGGATGACTTAGATGACAAAGCAGATAAACTGTAATTTATTGGCTTCCATTTATTCACCTAAAAATTGGTTGAAACGTGGCGTAACTAAACACAAAGCTCAGGATCTTAATCCATACAGGTATGGACCACGACGTCATTTTTATCCCTATCCCAAATTTCCAGTCCCGCGGTTCAAGAAAAGAAAAACTCCCAACATGTTTTCACCCGTTTGTTTTTCACAAAATTTTTATTTTATAATAATTAATCGTTAAATAATATCTATTTGTATGAATTATTTTGATAATTTTTTTTATTGCAATGAGTTAACTATAATTATAAAAAAATTTAAAATAAACTTTAACATATAATTATTTTTAATATGACATTACATACTACATAGGTAAAGCATTTTGTTATTGATTTAAAGTTTAACGGGAGACGATAAGATTCATCGATCTATTATATAATTATATTATATACTCCTTTAAAGTGTAAATTAAAAAAAATAAAAATAAATTTTTTGGATTGCGTAAATTGAATTATAAACTTTATAACTAATATATGTTGCATGATAAATTTTTAATATTTCAATTAAATAACTGTCCTCCAAAATACTTCGCCTGATTAGAATTCATAAAATTACAGCATGGTAAAATAGTGTGCTGTACTGAAGGATAATCTTAAAATACTGGGATATCCCCACGGCTTCTGCCCCATGGGAGTCCCAAGTCTTTTAGTAGTATATTTATACGCTACGAATTCTCATAACAATTCGTTTGACTTGGAGACAAGGCGAGCTGGAAAAAAAAACGCGACATCGTTTGATTTCTGTGAGTAAATCTAAGCTGGGATTGTTTAAGCATTGCCTTTTACCTTTTGGGATTCTCTAATTTGGTGTAAAATTCTTGAGATTTGGATCTGAATTGTACTGGAAGGAAGGAAGGTTCAGTAGTTGTGGGACTCCCTCTTTAATTTTCAATTGAATTGCTTTGATCACACTCTTCGTCCACCCACAGACACACACTGACAGTGGCACTGGTTTTTAGTGATCTTTTGAGATTTCTTTCTCTCTCTCTCTCTCTCTCAGGTTGGTGCAGTTTGGTGTGAATCATGAGATTGCTGTTTGCATGTTTTTGTGGGGTTCGTTTGTTTGTGTGTGTGGGGCATGCTTTGGTTTCATTTGTTTTAAAGGGGGGATTTTGATTCTTGCTTAATTGAATTGATTGAATTGGCAGAACTGCATCTTTTTTCAGAAGCTTTGCAGATTTTTGTTTGTATGTGTGATGGGCCGGTTTTGATAGATGATCAGTTTTTCAGTTTTAGTTGCATGATTAAGCATTTGGAATTTTTTGTGTGATTGACTCATTTCTTGACTGAATTTGCTTTTGTGGGTACTTAAAATTTAATCAGATTGTGTTACTCTCTGCATTTGACACTAATGAGTTGTTTCAGAAGGTAGAGTGAGAATCCATGGCCAAGGAAGCTTCGAATGGAGACGGCAATGTATCCACAAAGCCACCTCCAGAGCCCTCACCTTTGAGAAAGGCCAAATTTTTTAATGTGAGACTCATAAACTGGTTTAAATGGAATGTGTCGTCTAATTGTTGCTTTCATTAATCATAAGTGTCGGGACTCGTAGTTAACTAGTTTCTTGCATGCAGGCAAACATGAGAATTTTGGTTACTGGAGGAGCTGGATTCATTGGCTCTCACTTGGTTGATAGGTTGATGGAAAATGAGAAAAACGAGGTAATTTCTTATTTGCCATAGCTCATTTGGGTCAAATGTAAATGTAGTGGATGATTACCACATTAAGGAAATGTGCATTGGTCGCTTGTTAAGCCCTTTTGGTTAATTCATTTACTTACATTATTAGGTGATTGTTGTGGATAACTTCTTTACTGGTTCAAAAGACAACTTAAAGCAGTGGATTGGTCATCCAAGATTTGAGCTGATCCGTCATGGTATGCACTTTTTGACTTGCTCTCTGTACATAGTATTGTTTGATGGCGCAGGAGAGTATTTATGTTTCTTTTCTTTGTCTGCAGATGTTACAGAAACATTATTAGTTGAGGTTGATCAAATATATCATCTCGCATGTCCTGCATCCCCTATCTTTTACAAGTATAATCCTGTGAAGGTTGGTATTCGAGATATTCTCTTCTTTGTATAAATAAGCAATTTGCTTTTTGTTTGTATTTTAATCAATGGTTAACTAAATTTGGTTTTATTTTCGGTGGTACATCTATAGACAATCAAGACTAATGTCATTGGGACACTTAACATGTTGGGGCTTGCCAAGCGTGTTGGGGCTAGGTAATTTCTTTACCTCTCCTCATCTATCTAGTTTATTGCATCTACTAGCTGTTGATTCACTATGTGTTAATCCTCAGGATTTTGCTGACATCAACTTCAGAGGTTTATGGAGATCCTTTGGTGCATCCGCAGGATGAGAGCTACTGGGGCAATGTTAACCCTATTGGTAATACTCTCACACCATGTTTCACCTATTTGATTATTGAATAGCTATTATAGAACTGCACAAGCACGATTGAGTAAACTTTCCGCAAACAGAATGTCATTTTGAGAACAAGAAATAAAGTTCAGATTGACCATCTCTTTGTTTACAATGCAGGAGTGAGGAGCTGTTATGATGAGGGTAAAAGGGTTGCTGAGACTTTAATGTTTGATTACCATAGGCAACATGGCATAGGTAAGAGTCGTAAGACCTCTTTCCCTATTTGGTAGATGTGTTCACTTAAATAGAAGGGTTCGATTTTTGCCTCTGCCATGTTTGAATTTTTATTGACTTAAATGTTGACCATATTCCAGAGATACGGATTGCTCGGATCTTCAATACTTACGGACCTCGCATGAACATCGATGATGGTAGGGTCGTCAGCAATTTCATTGCACAAGCAATTCGGTATGATCCTATGCTCCTGAGCTTCTATCATCTTCGCATGCTGTCTTCTGTAATTCAGACTCGTAACCTAATTGCACAATGTGCATAGATGATTCCCATCTGTCATTTCTTGATTGCCCTTCCGACCTAACTAATCTGAATGCCTTTCTTTTTTCCTTTCTGTTTATGTACAGTGATGAACCCTTGACTGTGCAACTGCCCGGTACCCAGACTAGGAGCTTTTGTTACGTCTCTGACATGGTATGCAATCAGAGTCTCTGAACCACTGGCATCCCTTGACTTAGCCATTATTCCTATGGACGTTGATTTGGTTAATTTGTTTTCATCTGAACGGTGTAGGTTGATGGTCTGATTCGTCTAATGGAAGGGGATAATACTGGACCAATCAATGTTGGCAATCCTGGTGAGTAACTGTACTTTGATCCGATACCAATCAACATTTATGGATTTGTTCGTCTGAGAGGTAGCTTTCATGGGACTCTTAATGCCATGACTAACTGTTTTGATTCTTTGCATTTTAGGCGAATTCACAATGCTTGAACTTGCAGAGAATGTCAAGGAGGTACCTTTTGTGAATAAGCTCTGAATTTTATCTACCGTTTGTTTTTTCCTATCTTTTCTCACCATCTCAATGTAAGCGTGTATGTGTGTGTTTCTGCAGCTTATTAATCCTGAGGTGAAGATCATAACTGTTGAAAATACCCCGGATGATCCCCGTCAGCGAAAACCCGATATCACCAAGGCCAAGGAGCTGTTAGGCTGGGAGCCGAAGGTGAAGCTACGCGATGGCCTTCCCCTTATGGAGGATGATTTCCGAAAGAGACTTGGTATCTCCAGGAAGAATTGAGCATGAAAAAGACTTTTCCGTGCATTTTTTATCCTAGATTATGATTTCAATAAGTTTTATGGAAGATCGTCTGTTTCTATGCTATTACTGAAAGACTAGATTACACTGGTGGTGGAATTGAAACTTTGGTGCTAAAGTATATCCAATATCTTAGTTTCAAATCTCAAACTTGCTCTGCTGTTTCATTCTGTTATGATGGAGAGTACATGGATTTTGCAACATTTACTATCGCTTTGAACACGATTTTTCATGAGTTGCTGAATTTCAAGCGCATCAACACTTGACTTCAGCATCATCTACTGCTTTACTTTTTCGAGTACCTCTTGTTTCGGGTCCTCAATTCTGGAAAAAACCGGTTTTGGTTGCGCCATGACTCGACCACCCTTGAGTCCACCCCACTTGGTGTCACTCTGCAAGAAGTTGGAACAAGTCATTTTAAAGCTTATGTGCGGGTTTTTTAAGGGGAAAACGAGAACATACCCAGGTAATGTTGTTGAACTCGTCCTCCGAGTAGCCGAGCTGGTTATAAATGCTCAGAGCTAAGCTTGGAGTGATTGGCGACAAAGCGACTGCTATAATTCGCATCGCTTCCAGTATGATTACGAGTTCCTACAATCGTCGAATAGTGGATTAGTGAGATCAAGTAAAAGGTCAAGGAATAGTAAGCAATAAGATACGAGAAAAATAACCTTTGCTGCAGTTTCGGAAGCAGCACCGCCTTGTTTGAAGCTAGACCATGGTGCTTGTTCATTTATGTACAGATTTCCAGCGTTCCCGATCTCCAGCACAGCTTCGCAAGCTGATGAGAGGGCAAGGTTTTCGTAATGAGTTTTGGCACTCAGGACCTACGAATGACAAAAGGCAACGCGTTGGGAATGAGATTCTTGATCAAAGTAAACAAAGTGATTGTTAAGGAACATGTCTGATGAGGGAAATCATACAAATGAGCTGGCACATGTGCATAACTTACCAGATTCTCCACTGTATCTTTGAATGCATTTCCTTCAGCTGCAACAACTGAGTCAACAAGCAATGTTGATTGACAGTTTTTCTTCAGAAGTCCGAGAGTCCGGTTAAGAAGATTGCCTGGCATTATGACATGAATCTTAGCTTTGGAAGCAATATACCAAAGGGTTCAAACATTTAAGAAGTTACCAAATGTATTGGCAAGGTGTGCATTAACAGTGTTGATAAAACGGGTCTCTGAGTAATCCCCATCGTTTCCAAACTCCACCTCCTTGAGGAAAAAGTACCTGACTGCATCTGATCCATATGTGTGCACCAGGTCCGTTGGTTCGATGGTGTTTCCTAGCGACTTGCCCATCTTCATTCCATCCTGTAATTTCAGACAAAAAAAGCATTGGAGAAGTTATCTCACAGACTATTGGTTCCTTCTTCCATATCAGTGCAAAATGTGTACTCTTTAATAAGGAACAGTGGTTTCTCGCAAGCATAAGATACAGGGGCGAGTTTGACAGTCGAAGAGGTTATTATGAGCTAAAACAGTATCATGACCTTCAAGATATCTAAGATAATCACATCAAACAATCTACTATATGTATCGGTACAGCATTAAGTGATACGCCATGAGTAAACACTAAACAGGATTCCATCAAAAGCATGTTTCAAAACTAAACAAAAAGGGAACCTAAATTCAGCACTAAGCACCTTTGTCAAGAACCCATGGCCAAAAACCATCCTTGGAAGTGGGATTCCAGCTGACATGAGCATAGCAGGCCAATAAACTGCATGAAATCGTAAAATATCCTGCATTGAAATGTCACAGTTCATCATATTCAACAACTGGAAAACAAACGTTTACAACTAACTGAGATCTATTTTATATCCCCTCAGCCGAATCCATAAAATTTTATGAAAGTGTACAATTAAGCTTATAGTCATACGAGGAAAGGAAAGGGAATCTGCGGTTTGTAATACCTTGCCAATTAAATGAAGGGAAGCTGGCCAACCCGATGAAACTGCTGTTTGTAAGTTAAACTCCTCCTCGTTGTCCAGCAGAGCAGATATATATCTGCTTTCAGAAATGCAAGCAATGCAAGAATGCAGTAGAAGCCAATGAGCACTAAGAGAAGAAGAGAACAGAAGAAGGCTTTCAATGAAATTTAGGAGCAAACAAGTAACAAGGAAGTGGTTCCGCTGCTGAATGCCAGTATTTACTTCATTCAGGTTTAATTATCCCAAAAGAGGACGACTGAGTTCGTATATTATTTTTAGTCTCCTATACTTGAATGTGAACTTTGAACATACAATACATCATAGTGAAAACTGGCACAGGGGTGAGTCAAAAAGCAAATCTAGCACACCGCACAGCATTCCCCTTTAACCACAAAACAAAATAGAAAAAATTGGAAGAAGGACGGGAACTGTCAAGAAAGATTTCCATGAGATGGATAACATGAAAACCGAAGAATATAAAACAAAAGACACCACAGAAAAGAATGCAAAAAGAAACTTTGACCTTTCAAGAGAAAACTGAAATCAAAGTTGATCATCATTAAGGCTTTTTAGGCGCAAATAGCAAGTATAGATTGAAAACGTTCTAAATAACTCACCCTAATAAAGCATCAAACCAAACATATATAGTTTGCTTGGTGTCATTAGGGACCTCTATACCCCAATCTACTAATGCGCGGGAGATGGAAAAATCCCGCAACCCACTTTTGATCCAGCCTTGAACCTAAACAGAAGTCTGCATCAGAGGTTATAGATTGATAGGAGATAATATTTTCAAACAATTGGAGGGGGAAAAATTAATGTATGATATTAAATACATTCTCAATTAGTATAGAGTAAGTGCAAAGATGGACTGATAATGGTTCATATGGCAGTCATTCCAAAAGCTTGCAATGGCAGAATCACAGTTGACTAGAAATCTAGAACTGCCACAAAAGAAGTTCACCATACTAAATATGGAGTTTACGTGGGATGGTACACTGCTCCACAGCAGCAACACAACTTGATAATAATTTCTAATCAAGCATCCGTCACTGACATCATTTCTCTCAAAAAAAAAACATTTAACATGCAAGTAGAAATCTAACATGTTTGGATTGCAATTGGTAAGTGAAATTTGACAGAATGCAATTAAAGCATAGGATATGGTAAAAACAAAGCCAGTTATAAACAAACATCAAACTATTACATGTAGAAAATGAAGGAGTGAGAGCACATATAAATTTCTGTACATCTAAAAAATTACACAGATTTTGTTCTCGTACCTCATTAAATCGAAAAGAAGGCTGCACAAAATCTGGATTTTCACGTAAGAGCTTTTCTAGGTATGGCTGATACTTTGATAGCGCAAAGAAATAATTGTCTTCTTTCCTTGCAGCACAAGGACGCAGGTGGATGGGACAACAGTTGTTTTCGAGCAATTCCTTCTCATCCTGAAAGAGAGAACGAGTTTGTTAGGTAGCACATGTAGGAGATGATAATTCATTGACTACAACAAACACACATAACAAAAGACTATCTTTGGAAACTGAAGCTAGATGTGCAGACTCCAAGGCTTTTGGTATTGGCATGAGAGAGTTCATTGGATGTCATTGGAATTTTAGGATATAACGTTATTCGTATATCATCTATTCTAGAGATAACCTAATGGCACTTCTATGGAGTTATTTGGCATGGAGAAGTATTGTGCCTAGCTTTTTGACGGAGAACAAGGCACAACAACTTGCACTCTCTCAGATTTCAACTAAAACTTTAAAAGTTTGACACACGTAGGGTAGCTACTAACAGAATCTAGCATCCATTCACCACTAATCGTTCAAGACATAAGATAAACTAAATTTCTGCAGGTGAAACATTTTACATGGTCTTACCCACCACAAAACATAGGTAAATAGAATTAATGAACAGAAAATTCTAAACCCTCATGAAGTTGAAAAACAAGGAGGGCATGAACTAATTGGTTAGTTCAGAATCTCGGAACACATAACTTTGTCAGCCACTACTTGAAAAGAGATACATCAGTTGCATCAAATCTTGATGGTATAAATTCCACAATATTCTACGACTAGCAATTCATTTATTTTCAAACGCAAAGGCCAGAAGTTAACAGACACATTAAAAATAGTTTCCGTGAAAAATAAATTGGTTCCTTGGGAAAGCAAGAACAAAAATACAGGGAACACAACCTAATAACATCAGTAGATCAAGGAATGCAAAAGTTGCCTAAAAAATGTAGGTGAAATAAAATAAGACCTTATACTCTTCACAGTTGACACAGTAGAGGCCTTCATAATCTGCTCGATAAATGTCACCACTAGCAAAAACCTTGGTGTAGAATTCTTTGACAATGGCTTCGTGCTTAGGATCAGTGGTCCTGATGAACTTATCATAAGATATGTCTAACTGCATTCCACAGCAAATAGATAACAAAACATCATATCGATTCAATTTTCAATTGGACACTTCATATGTAAGGTAGTCATGTTTGTACTAGTACGTACATCTTTCCAAAGCCCACAGTAAGTTTGCGACACGAGATCACAGTGCTCAGCTGGTTTACAACCAGAGACAGCTGCAGCCATGGCAATCTTTTCTCCATGCTCATCCGTGCCGGTGACGAATATAACCTTCTTTCCGAGAAGCCTCTGCACTAACAAGACACATCAAACAAGATTAGGGCATTTGTCCCATAATCAACCATAACATACAAGGAAAACTTAATTTACGATTAAAAATTATAGTTAAGATTACTGTTAGTATCTGAGAGCTACAAACCTGAAAACGGGCAATGGCGTCAGCGGCAATGGTTGTATAAGCGCTTCCCATATGAGGCGGCGCATTCACGTAGTAAAGCGGGGTTGTAATGACGAAAGGCTCGGCAGTGGCGGCGCCGCCATTTGTGGTGAGGCGGCTGTTATAACTGCAATTACAGTAAGTATTTCTTCTGGCGTTGAGACGAGGAGTTTCATTTCTGAAATGAGTCCTTGTAAACTTAACCGAGTTGTTCGGAGGATATGACGGTTGTAAGCGCACAGTATTCTGGACGGAAATTAGTGCTCTGCAACTCATCTTCTAAGTCGAGCTGGACATTGGCGTATACCTTAAACCCCGCGAAAAATCTTCGAGAAGGAGAGGTTGGAAAGAGGGAGAAGGTCTGGCGCGCTGTTATGAGATAAGGTGCCAATTGAAACAGTAAAATGAGAGAGTTTTGGGGGTTTATAACTATGTATATATTTTCCCCCGTTGGAGAAACAAAACAGTTTTTAACTTTTTACTTTCAGGGATAACAGATTTAGTGGGAAACCTTTGCTCAAATCAAATTGTATTGGCTCTGTTTGGTTTGGCAGAGCAAATGGTTGTAACTAGTTGTACTGTATTTACATTAATTGTTTGAATTTGTATATTTTATTTGCTAAATATGTGTCAGTCGTTGTTACTAAACATCAATTGCAAATATGTCAAAGGTTGATTTAGAACAAATTTTTTTTTGAATTTTCAGTAACCAAAAAATATATTTATCAAGCACCTTTTTTTCAGCCTGGTTGAACTAAATGAGATGTTAAAAGGCGATACTACACCAATGAATACAATTTCAGGTAGTAAATTGTTGTCGTTAAAATAAAATTTATTTACTTTAAACAAAAGTAGTGGGTTATTTTTCATTGACATGTTATTCGCGTTAGTGCACTTTGGATATTCAGCCTATCGACTTTTACATTTGAACCTTACATTTAGAGCATCTTCCATGTATGGAGGATTTTCCTTATTTAATGGGTATAAATGGTAGAATCTGATTGGAACATCGATTCACCTTCAGTATGACGTAATATTAAATGTTTTGACGTCTCGTTTGAAATCATTCTCCAATTTAAAATTCAAATGAATAATTATTATGTAACGTGAATATGCTACAAACTCCCAATTATTATGTGACGTGTATATATATAATATTGAAATTGTATTTTAATATTATATTTGAGGCAAAGTCTTGGGAAAGACGGTCTTTCCATATGCTTATGGAAAGACGGGGTTTAATTCGAATAATAAAAGGTAAAAGGTTTTAGTTGCAACATTAAAAATTTAGTATGCAACATGTAGTAGTTATAAAATTTATAACCCGGTTCATGCAACCCGAAAGTTTTATTTTAATTTCTTCTAATTTACACTTTAAACCTTGGTCTTTCCATGACTTATGGAAAGACCGTCTTTCAAGAGACGCACTCTATATTTGATCTCAACAAATATTATATTCATACAATTAATTATATTTTGGATGCATCTAATTATTTGACAAGAGTAATGATGGAGAATAAATAATTATATTGGTTCAATAAAATAGTTTTTATGAACTCGATTATAACATTAATCGGCACTAACTTATTTTTAGTTCATGTTTAAAATAAAATTGATTCTATTCTAGAAATGAATTTGTTATTCTAATTAAATTAACTAATTATTAAAGAGACACTGAGTTAAGAAACTTTCTAATTTATGTCTCAATTCTACTTTTATGGAGAAAGAGTAAAAAAAAATTAATTGAAATTAATTTTTTTTTTGCCAATCTATAATATATGCATCATTATTATTTATATATTATAAAATATAAATGAATATATTTAGCCCTTAACATGTGGAATTTTCATCATTATTAAAATACATCATTCAATTATTTTATAACCTATAAATTCATAGTTACTTTTTAGAATTTGAAAAAAAAATTGAATTCTAATGTTAATAGACTAATACTTATAGTTTTTTGAGTATAAATTTATATATATATATATATATATATATATATATATATATTACCACATAGATTGAAAATATTTTTAAATCTCTTTAAATTATTATTTTATTTTAGGCAAAGTCTTGGGAAAGACGGTCTTTCCATAGGCTTATGGAAAGACAGGGTTTGATTAGAATAATAAAAGGTAAAAGGTGTTAGTTGCAATATTAAAGTTTTAGTATGAAACATGTAGTAGTTATAAAATTTATAACCAGTTCATGCAATTCGAAAATTTTATCTTAATTTCTTCTAATTTACACTTTAAACCTTGGTCTTTACATAACTTATGGAAAGATCGTCTTTCAAGAGACGGACTCTTTATTTTATATATAAAAATAAATCAAAGTTTAAAATTAATTTTGCCATTTCATTTTCCAATGTAGTTTGGTTTATTTAGTGGTGTACAAAATTATGGTAAACGTGAATTTTGAAATTTTTCCAAACAAAATTACACCAAAGTATCTACCCCATAAAAAAAATTAAATAAGGCGCTTTTATTTTTTTGTGTGCCTAATTTGGCAAACCTCGGAGAATAGAAGTTCAGAAGTTCATTTCGACGGGGTCACATATATTTTTAGCCCGACTCCTGGATTGGAGATTATATTTAATAATAGGCATTAGTAAATCTTACGTGTCAATTAAAGTTTACTTTAACAAAACCCGCATTGGAGATGCTCTTCGAGAACTTCTATATAGTTGATTGATACTCCTTCCCATTAAAGTTTACTCTAACAAAATCCGCATTGGAGATGCTCTTAGAGAACTAAGTTTACTCTAACAAAATCCGCATTGGAGATGCTCTTAGAGAACTAAGTTTACTCTAACAAAATCCGCATTTGAGATGCTCTTAGAGAACTAAGTTTACTCTAACAAAATCCGCATTGGAGATGCTCTTAGAGAACTTCTATATAGTTGATTGATACTCCTTCCGTCCCATAATTATTGGCTTATTTACTTTTTCACGATCTTCAATGATAATGTTTGACCTTTAATACCACTAGCTACATATAATATTTTCACATATAAAATTAATATTTAGAAATAGATGTTAAAGATGAATCTAACAATATCTCACATGATATTTTTATTATACATATATAAATTTATATTTAATGTCAAAGTTTACCAAATTTGACTTTGAAAAAATAAATAAGTCAATAATCTTGGAAATATATCGTAGATATTTTTATTATACATATATAAATTTATATTTAATATCAAAGTTTACCAAATTTGACTTTAAAAAAATAAATAAGTCAATAATCTTGGGACGAAGGAAATATATCGTAGCGAAGAACTACTACGAAACACAAAGATTCCTCGCCTTATTTTTTTCAGGTAAAGTTTCTGAATATGTACTTGATAAGTTCAGAAAACATGTTTATACAAGTTCTGAAACTAAACTTTTAGGCTCTTGTAAGCGATTCTATGCAGATTGACATTTATATTATTCGGTCTACATTCAAGAACAATTACAATATAACATAAAATCTGTCAAGTTTAGCAGGCTTGCACCAATTAACGAAGTAGTAATCAGAGTTTCAACCTGTAAGTATCCTCATACACCCCACATTTTGACAGACTTTCTAAAAACTGATCATCCGTGAACATGTCGAGTAGCAGCACTTGATCCATATTCTCACAAAGGTTAAACCACAATAGGTTACCAACTTATTTAAGTTGGTAACCTAAATAAGTTACCAACTTAAGATGTTAACATCTGAATCTGATGGTGTGACAGAGAATAACTACCAGGAAATAATTGCATCATGCTAATAATTCCCCAAGTTACTAAAAGGAAGTTGTTTAAAGCTAGAGTAAGCTGGGATCAATAGCACGGAACAAGAAACAAAGCATACCAACTCCAAATTATTTAATCAAAGCACCTGGATTTCAAATCTGCAGTTGCATTAAACAGAAAGCTTTAGCTAGGTTTCAACCTAAATAGTTTTAGGTTATAACATTATGTTGCGAGAATCATCCATGTTTCGATACTTTAACAAATCCCAACTACAGAAAAATAAAAATGAAACCCTTCCAATGTGCTCAGAATCTCCATTTATCACCAAAACCATGTCAAAAGAACCTTGCCTGCAAACGCAAACAAAAGGAAGTCAGCCTAAGGTTGATGTATCAGAGTTTCTAAAAAAAAATCTAACTTTCATTGAATATTTGCAATGTCATAACTGTATGCTACATTCCTTTTAAGTTCTCAACCTCCAGCAGCCAGAACTTGTACAACTAACAGTCTCAAAACAAGCTGGTTAACCAGATGTATAACCACGTTGACATTAAGCCAAAAGACTAGCATTCATGGTCATAGTAGCTCACTAACATAAATCTGCTCACACTTGCCCTATTCATTTAAAATTTTTGACCAGTCTTACACAATCAAGGGAACAGTGAACGCAACACAGTCAAAGAAGTAACCCACATACCAGTCTATAAACAGTTTCATTTATTCATCATATCCAACAAACGGCACAAATTACAGTTCTTTGCAAATCACAAGCTCAAATCAAATAAAGTGGACCTAGGCAAACCATAAAGCTAATTAACAGTCTATGCTAATGTTGGTAAAATCATCATCCATCAAAACCCTAATGTATGAGAAGCCCTTTCATTCTGTGAAAAATAAAATCAAATAACCCTAATCTCGCGCAAAACTAAAAAATCCAATAAATCGCATAACTCTGTAACTCTATACAGCGTAAAGCAGTACAAAACCAGTAAAGTAGATCTAGAATGCAAAAACAGCGAAAACGTACAACATCAGTGTTTCTTGTGCCTCTGAGCAAAGACGGAATTCTTAGCGTCCTCCTCTGTAAAGACAATCAATCATCGGAAACAATCGGTAAGAAACACACATCGCGGATTAAAATAACGTAAAATGTTGGGAAAATAATATACGGACCTGTGAGGCCGAGGGACATCTTGGTGATGATGGTGCCGGTGATGGCGAATCCGACGAGGAACGGCCAGTTCCGGTTCCATTCCCTCCGGAAAAACACGGGCCAGGGATCGAATTTCCTCATTTTTCTCGTGCTGCTTGTTTGTTGGTTGCCTCAGAGGTCAGGTCAAATTGCTCTTCTTCAGTGATAATGAAGATGAAAAGGATAGCGGATCCAATAAAATGAATCTTGCTGGGCTTCATCGCGGGCTCTAGCTTTACGGATCTAATAACCACAGCCCATATAATTGCCCACGACTTAAAGTATGCGTAGCTGCACACTCTGTCTCATTTTAATATTACAAAGTCTGGGAAAATACCGACTTTTCATATGGTTATGGAAAGATAGAGTTTAATTAAAATAATAAATATTAAAGGTGTTAGATGCAATATTAAAAATTTATTATACAATGTATAACAGTTATAAAGTTCATAACTCAATTCATGTAACCCAAAAATTTTATTTTTATTTTTTCTAATTTATACTTTAAACTTGATCTTTTATGACTTATGAAAAAATGGAAAGATCGTCTTTAAATCTTTTAATATTGGCAAAATTATCCCTGTCTCATTTCAAATTACACAATTTGACTTTTTAGCAATTGAATTGAAAAGATTAGCCTAATTAATACTAAACTACTGTTTTTTCTGGCTTTTCTAGGGTTAGGAGAGCGCCGTGCTTGCGCTTCCCGACACAAGGATTTGGCCATTCCGATTCCATTTCCAAGAACGAATTGGCCAGTTCTTCATCTCAACTCCGTCCCCAAGCAGGGATCGGTAGTTTTGCTGCTATAAATTCTCCAGGAAGTATACGACAGAGTACATATTTACGATCTAGGATTTGAACTTCACGCGTCAGCACCAGCGATCAACAACAATGGCGAATCTCGATGCTCTTGAGCAACTCTATGCAGGCCTCTCTCTCACGGACGAGGAAAAATCGCGGCAGATAGTAGCTCTTGAATCATATCCGGCGCAATTTCGCTTGTCCCTTGTTGGGAGGTTTTGGCGCCTTGAAAAATCCCCTTTGAAGACATGTTCACAATGTACCTACGCTTGCTTTGAATGAGAAATCGGCGAAATTGACAGGGGATGCTATCGGTAAATTTGTGATGGTCGAAAAGGATGTCGATGGTCTGCTCATTGGGCCATACTTGAGAGTCTAGTGTGAGATAGACGTAACAAAACCTCTAAAAAGAGTTCAAATGGTAGGCGAAGAGGGAGACCAGATGAGGCTGCTACTCCAATAGGAGAAGTTGCCGAGATTTCGTACCTATTGTGGATGCCTGAACCATGGAGTGAGGGAGGGTGAGGCTAGGGTTCACGCTACTATGGAAGATCGGGATGTAATTAACTACTCACCTTTGCTTGGAGTAAACCTAACTCCTCGCCATTCCAAAGTTCATTGCGAAGGGGGCAAATTGCGCCAAACCAATCTAGTGATTTGGAAGGATTAGACGGAAGAACGCTGCCAAACTGTGGACGGGATTGTAACCGGGACGATGAATCTGTGATGGAGGGCGTTGAGGTTATACCTAGGCGCAACAACACTGATCTTATGGGGCAAGCCTAGGTGAGAAAACAGAACCAACTGCAGATTACGCCAGGAGCGGTGAATATAATGGTGGATGCTCAAACCATATCGTCGTTGGTCAACTCGATACAGATTCCGGTGCAGGCGGGAAGCAGCAGTGGAGTACTGAACAGGGTGGCACCAGTCCTTAAAAGACCTCCGCCAACCAAGTTCGTCAAAGTTCCAAGGTGGATTCCAAATTTGGATGGTATCCCTAAGCCCGTCAAACGGATCGGGTCACCCGTCCGTTGGATAATATACTATTTTCACTTATTGGATAAAGACTCATTGGATAATTACTCATTGGGTTAATGGATATAATTAGGTGGTAGGTATTGAGTTTAGTTGGGTTGGATAATGAATTACCCGTTGGATAATTTTAGATGGGTTGAATTAGGTTGGGTAATGGGTGATCCGTGGTTAACCCTATAAGTTTTAAAAATGTGTTGATATAACCCTACAAATATTAGGAATGAGCTGATATAATCCAATATGATTTCATAACCGACTGATGTAACCCTACTTGTTACGGTGGTGGTCTGGTGGCAGACTATGAAGGTAAAATTTTCCATCTAATTTTAGAGTTATCTCAAAGGGTATTTTGGTCAATTTACATAGAGTCAACGTCAAAAAATTGATATCAATATCAGAAATAAGGTCTGAGAATTATATTGGCACTTTGTTTAGGACTATTTTTGCACTAAAAATTGACACAAAATTATATTGATCCTTAATTAATTAGCTAGAATTATATTCACACTATTGGATACTTATTTCTCACCTCCGAAGACTCTTCCAGCAGAAGCGAAAAGGTGGCTCGAGGTTGCCATCATAGGGTGCACGTTACAATTATTAGGCTGTCACTTTCTCGAATAATTTCGGAAAATACAAGGAAACAAACCTCCAAAAAATTGGTTTCGGACTATCATAAAAAACGATGTCTATTGACCACGCTTACGTGGATCATCCATGGCAGCGGGCCCCACGCTGGCCGACAAACACTGCTAAGCTCAACAACCACACACTTCTCTGAGCTTTGAGATTCATATGTTCTCAAACACAATCCTAATTCAGTTGTACGTTTGTTACCCGAGTCGTACCTTAAACCAGAGGACAATTCGGACCAAATCTCATAAATGATTGCAATTGCCTCTGTATTCAATTTGGATTAAGGTTATTTAAGACCAGGGGAATTATGGGGGTTCCGTCGTGGGACGACATCGTTTTGTTCGAACACGGGAAGAATTCCGGTGACCCGACTGTCGTCACGGTCAACTGCCCCGACAAGGCTGGACTCGGCTGTGACCTGTGTGGGATTATTCTCGAGTTCGGACTCTATGTCACCCGCGGAGGTTTGCAATTCTTTCTTCTTCTTTTTTTACTGATTTTGCTGCTTCCGAAAATATGATGTGCATTGTGTTTGTTTGTAAAGATTGATTGATTGCGACATTTACTGAAATTTGCTAAAAGTAGAATAGTACATTAGGATGCATCTTTTGGAATCCTTTTAGAATTCAACTGAAAAGGGAAAAGAGAATCTTGTTTGGCGGGTAAAAGTAGGTGAATCTTGTCAATAAAGGGATCAATTCTGATAGCGAGGTTGAGATGTTGGGAATTAACGATCAGTGCACTACATAATTTCATAAAGGGGCTTTTCAGTTGTTTACCAGAGGGGAAGAAATTCAGCTTTTGTTCCAGAATATATTGACATAACAGCTTTAAGCACTTTCCTGATTAACGCGTTAGTGGACACTGGCACAACTTATAGAGATGCTCTTCGGCTATACAATTTGATGGACATCTGTATGTCAAATCTTGATTTCAGTAGGGTGAGGTTAGATGTTCTAATAGATTATTTTGAGCAGACTCCTGTTTGATTCCTCGTGTGTTAGATTGATGGACTGCATTCTTTTTCCAGTTTTCAAGCTTTTTCTTGAGTTTTCTGCTCTTGCTTGATTATTGACTATGAGGTGCCATTGCCATTTTGTCTTTGATGCTCAAGTGAATTACACATTGTCTGTTTTCTTAAATCATATGAATAAGGCACGTGTCCCCATTGTAAATATTGGCGAAGATGCTAAAATTACAAGTTAGGCAGTCTGTCACATTTATGTTGCACTCCGACGTATGCATATCTCACTGTTGGACATGATAACCTTCAATGCAGATTTCACCACTGATGGGAAATGGTGTTACATTGTGTTATGGGTGATTCCACGTCCAAGCTCTTTGAAGATAGATTGGGATAGCTTGAAAAATCGCCTTCTTTCTGCTTGCCCATCATGTATGTCTTTGTTTTACTTAAATCAACAATCCAACACTTCACCTCCTCCGCCGGTGTACCTACTGAAGATTTTTTCTCTGGACAGAAAGGGACTCTTACACGGTATATATATCAACACGTCTACTGCTGCTTTCTTCTGTTTCTTTACCGGCTGTACAGTACTTGTTAACTAGAGTGTGTTTTGTTTTTCCAGATGTTACAAAGCTCATCTGTGAGCTTGAACTAACCATTCAAAGAGTCAAAGTTATGACGACTCCAGATGACAAAGTATTAGACCTTTTCTTCATCACCGACAGCATGTAAGTTTATACTTGGCCGTCTAATCGTGCAACAAACCTTTATCTGCAACCTTCCTGCTTATTGTAGTTATTTATTACCTCCTGACATGTCACTATTTTATCTTATTCCATTTGATGCTTTGCGACTCAGGAATTTGTTACACACTCAAGAAAGACGGAATGAAACATGTAAAAATCTGGAGGTTGTTTTAGGTGAATATTGTATAAGTTGTGAACTTTCGCCGGTAGGGCCAGAATATGTTGGTCAGCAGGAGTGCTCTTCCTTACCACCAGAAGTGTTGGAAGAATTGTTCAGTTGTAACTTTTCCAGTAAAGACCCTTTTCCTGATGGTGCGACTTCTAACATGGCGAGAGTAAGGAAAAGTACCGTGACAGTGGATAATACATTGAGTCCGGCGCATACTTTGCTTCAAATACAATGCACCGATCAAAAGGGCCTCATCTATGACATTTTGCGAACGTCCAAGGATCTTGATATTCAGGTATGCCTTTCCTTGCAACTGTGTCTAGTGATATGTTAGCTACTTAATGGACCTGATATATCTGGAGCTACATCCTAGAAAATAATCCAGTTTCATTATATAGTTCCTGAAAGTGTATATTTTCTGGGGATTCTTGTTACTGCTATCATGCATTAAGGGATGAGGAAGTTTTCTCTATTTGTTCGAATTGCAAAATGAATGTTGTTGTTTTTCTTGCTTTAGGAAGGGTGTTACTATTTCTCTGAGATGTTTGTGAGTACATTTTCTTTTCTTTGAGTGTAGTATTATGGATCTTTTGTTGAGAAGGGGGTGTTTTTGATGTGGCGATTGGAACCAATATATCTCTTCTTTTCTTTTTCTATCTAGATTGTGTATGGAAGAATTTCTCCTACTGTCAAAGGACAACGAAACATGGACCTTTTCGTTCGGACAACAGATGGAAAAAAGATTCTAGATGAAGAGAATAAGGTTGCGTTGTGTTCTAGCCTATTGTGTTCTCGCCTAAAGGAAGAGATGCTTCATCCATTAAGAGTCACCATCACCAGCCGTGGGCCTGATACAGAACTCTTGGTTGCTAATCCCGTCGAGCTATCTGGAAGGGGAAGGCCCCGTGTTTTCTATGATGTTACGGTTGCTCTAAAAGCACTTGGCATCTGCATATTCTCGGTATGAAATTCGCACGTGTGGAAATTTTACTGCCTATACTTCTGTTCTTCCCTCTTATATCTACATCAATTTGCAGGCTGAGATTAACCGGCATTCAACTCCTGATCGGCAATGGGAAGTGTACAGATTTCTGTTGGAAGAAAGCCGCCACTTCCCATTAGCTAGCCGGAAAGCTCGAAATGAGATTGTTGAGAGAGTTAGAGGAACTCTCATGGGGTGGTGAAACGTGAAAAAAGGGCTAGTGTAAGGAGTGGCAAGAAGAATGTCCGCAATTGTCATTTCTCAATGCATGTTACTAGCAAACGTTGACTTTATATTTATCTGCTGTAGACCATTTCTAATCCTTGTTTCTTCTTGGTGATGCCTTTCGTTTTTAAATGATAGAGGGAAGTGCATATATAATGCTAAACATAATTGGTGAAAGTGTAGGTATAATAATGCGATTATTGAAAGTGTAAATATAACCATAGACACTTAGGTTATGTGCAAATATAATTTTTTTTAGCAGTTTAAAGCCGAAATTCAATGAAAAGATTGTTTTACTCCTCTGAAAAAACATCATATAAAATAAAACATTAAAACTACTATTGTACCCTATTAATATATAAAAAATATATGGTCATTTTTATTTCAACAAAAATCCCCACGTGAGATTTCTTCTTCTCTGTTCTTCGGTGGCCCATCAACCGACGCCACTTCTTCTCATCTCCCATCTCCGTCCAACTTCTTCCTTTCTTCGCCATCCCTCATCTCCGTCCAGAGCTTAATTGACATCTGAAAAAGACTAAGCCAACAACCAAACGGTCCAGAGCTTAATTGACATATAAAAAGCCTAAGCCAACAACCAAACGCGATCGAGGGAACGAAGTTGGGGCCTCCGTTGGTGTCGTGGCTGCGAGGTCTTCCGGTGGAGATGGAGGTTCGATGGTGGTGCTTGGATCTGGCGGAGGCGGAGCGATTAAGGTTAGGTTTTCAGTGGTGGTTTCCCGGCAAATTCGCCGGAGGAATAAAGTCTTCATTTCCGAATCTCCCATCCACAAAGACCCTTCTTTAAACTTCCAACACCATCGTTTCACTTTCTTCATTATTCCATGGAAAAATATGCACCAATGAGCTTTAGTCATTCTTTATGTTTGGTAAAGACAATATTAATGTAATCAATGGTCAATATTGCGCGTATGAACACAAAAGGTTGAATTTAATTCAAAGTCTGGTAAGTCTTGGGTCTTTTCTTTGTAGCCGTTGTCGTCCTCTCTCTCTAGGATTTAACAAAAATTTTGTGCAGTCTCTCACTAATCTTGTGGCACTCATTATTCTTAAATCTTTTTTTCCTCATCTTCCCATTAGGGGAGATGGGGAACAGCCGTTTATTTTAATTTATATTTTGGTTATTCAATAAGTGTGAGATTTATTTTCATGGATTAATTTTGTTCTTCAACTTGATCAATTAGATCGTGGTGTTCATGGTGATAACTCGATTTAGTTGTTCACGTTGATGTATAGTTCTTGATCTGCTTGATCGGATTGTGTGTTCGCAATTTTGTTTATAGTTTTATTTTTGGGTTTCAATCAATTTTTGTTCGCCAGATCTGTATTTTTTAAGGTGTTTACAGTTTGGACAATATAGATCGTGGCTGGATCAAGTGGTGTTACAGTTGTAGAAGATCCATGTTTGTCACAGTGATATTGATGCGCGATACGCTTTTCTCTACCAAATGGTCATGATTTTCGCAGGAAATCAGTTAATATCCCCGAGGGTGATGTTACAATTTTTTGTTGGATCTCTGATCAGTAACTGTACAGACGAACAATTTGGTTGACATGTAATTTGAATATCTTTGCAATAGATTGGTTATTTCTAGAGGCTAGTTATGTTGGATATCAATTTCACTTATTATAATCGCCGCTGTACATTTTTCCCAACACCTTGGAATTAATGGTTTTTCCAAAAAAAAAGTACTTAACAAAGTCCGCAGTTTGGTCAGTTGTGGAGCGAGCTTAGAGCACGTGCAGTGGTGAAATCGCTCTGAAACCGCTCTTTTGGTTTCCGTTCATTAAATATTCAATCTCTTTCGTCTATCTCATCGTCACAAATAAACCACTCAACTTTTACCTCCATAATTATTGAAAACCACTTTGAAATCACTCCATGGATCTCATTTGATTTTCTCTATCATACTTACTCCCTCAAAAGACGATAACCCTTGCCCTCAGGGCCACTGCTGCAACCACACCAAACCCATAACCGAGGAGGTAAATCACCGCTCCCAAGGGTTCGGCACGCGGTCCTCGAATGTCCTTGAAACCACTCCAAAGACCCTTCTTACTCCCTCCATTTCCCTAATAGTGATACCATAGGTTTAGGTGATTGGATTTAGGTGAAGAAAATGAGTGGATGAAATTGAAGGTAGAGAGTAAAAAGTAGAATGAGTGAATGAAATTGAAGGAATATTGCAAAAAATGGAAAGTGTGTCAATATAAAAGAAACAACTCAAAAAAGAAAGTGTGTAAATAATTGAGAAACATGGGGAGTATTAATTTTACCTTCAATATTTAATTAAATAAAGTTGTCTATCCAAAATAAATTGAAATGTAAAATTTAATAATACAATTTACTTTTATAATTTATTTTCGTCTTTTAAATTTAAAATTTAAATATTTTTAAAAAATCATTTTATTAATTAAAATTAAATAATAAAGAAGTCGATTTTTAAAAAATGACATTTGGAATGACGAATGATAGCAACTAAAAACATTACAAACAATACTTAAATACGAACACATTGAGCTAGTTTGACCAATTATTACAAATTAAAAAATTGAAATATTAATCTATTCTGACCAATTATTACAAGAGAAGGTCTCAGAAAATACAGTCTTTTCTTAATCTTATGGACAGTCCACAGTGACTTTTACCTTAACGTTGTAAATTTTTTATAAAATTTAAATACTTCTTCCGTCCCAGCCTATTCTGCACAGAATCTTTTTTTGGTCAAATATGTCAAACTTTGACCACATATTTGAATAGGTATATGAACAATAATTTTATCGTATGAGATGTGGTTAGATTCGTTGTAACATGTAGTTTCTAAATATCAAATTTTTGTATATCATTATTATCTATTGCTACACATATTTGCAGTCAAACATGTTTATTGGAGATCGTGAAAGATTTTGTACAAAATAGGCTAGTGGTGGTGGTTGGGACAAGTGTTGGGGGGTGGTGGTGGTTGGGAGGAGTGGTGGCAGTGGTTGGAACGAGTGGTGGCGGGACTAGGGTTGAGCAGTGGTGGTGGTGGTTGGGACGTGTGGTGGTAGTTGGGATGAGTGGTGGCGGGGCTAGGGACAAGTGGTGGCGGGACTAGGGTTGAGCGGTGGTGGTGATGGTTGGGACGAGTGTTGGGGTGGGTGGGTGGTGGTGGTGGTGATTGGGACGAGTGGTGGTGGTGGCTAGCGGTGGTGGGTGTGGTGGTGTTGGGGTTGGTTATGGTGGTGGGTGGTACTGGGGCAGGTGGTGGTTAGAGATATTTTTGTCATTACATTATTTGTTTTAAGACTAGGGGTAATTTAGTCTTTTATATTTGGTGAATGCCGGAAACTACCTAGTCAATGTTGGAAGAGTGATAAAAAGTTATATCGGCACTTTTAAGGTAAAATATATGATTATAATATCATTTTCTGATATTGCATGTCACATATGAGCAAAACATGGGGTCATACGAGTATTTTTTCATATTATGTAACATAATAGTCTAGATAAAATCACGGCAAGAAACTTCATCTCACAAATTTTGATCGTACATATCCCAAACTAGTGTTGTAAGTCGTAAAGCAAGGCTTTATTGAAGTTTCCAATGTTACAACTATATTGTTTGACTTACCTCGAAGGTTGAAAATAACTTGTCCTTGTTGTTTATGTTTGATTTACCTCCAATAAATCAATGTCATTTTTTTTTAATTTTGTTGGAACCATGTTACACATGTGAAATTAGGTGTACTAGCATATAAAAATAAATATACAGAGTAATATTTTTTTTGGAAAAAAAATAGAAAGCAGCTGAAAATAATCACGAGTAAAATCGTGTTTGAATATAACACACATCTTATTCTACTCAACCATCTAAAATATAGTTATGAATTTATGTAAATATATATTTATTAAAACGGTACACACTTGGTCTAATTAATACTAGATGATAGATGCATAGTATTTTGAAAATAATTTATTATCCTTCGTTTTTGGATTTTTATGTTCATCCCTCACTAACCACCTTTTCCAATTTCGATTTTAAAAAAACTAATTACAATTTTCTTCAGTATCATCATTTCCAAGGCTTACAGTCTTATATACTCCCTCATCCGTTTCTTTATCAATGACACACTTTCCTTTTGATTGTTTCTTTTCTATTGACACGCTTTTCATTTTTGGCAAGATTTCTTCAATTTCATCCACTCATTCTACTTTTTACTTTCTACATTTAAATTCATCCACTCATTTTTTTTTCACTTAAATTCAAGCACCTACCTCTATGGTGCCACGTAGAATGGAGGGAGTACTTTTACCTTAATTTCTTTTTTTCTGCTCCCGTTAATATCAAGTGAAAGAATATTGTTCAGTTGGTTGTTGATCTATCACCAGAAACACATGGGTTGCGGTGCTTCGTCTATCAAAATGAGGACTACTCTAGCAGGGGAGGTAGGAGGGGATTCATTTGAAATGTTGTTTTTGGTTAATTATTACCTTCTACGTAGGAAAAGTTTTGAGAGGAAAGACTTTCTTTTCCTAGATTTATGGAAATATGCCGTTTAATTAAAATAATAAAAGGTAAAAAGTTTAAATTACAATATTTAAAATTAATTATGTAACATATAGCAGTAATATAGTTTTGGCAAAGTCTTAGGAAAGACGGTCTTTCCATAACCTTATGAAAATACGGAGTATAATTAAAATTATAAAAGGTAAGAGGTCTTACTTGTAATATTAAAATTTTAGTATGCAACACGTTGTAGTTATAAAATTTATAATCCGGTTCATGCAACCCAAAAATTTTATCTTCATTTCTTTCTAATTTACACTTTAAACCTTGGTATTTCCATAACTTATGGAAAGACAGTCTTTCAAGAGACAGACTCTATAGTTTATAACCCGATTCACGCAACCCAAAATTTTTATCTTCATTTATTTTAATTTACACTTTAAACCTTGGTTTTTCCATGACTTTTCAAGAGATAGACTCTGATAGGCAAAGTCTAGGGAAATACCGTATTTCCATATGCTTATGGAAATACGAGTTTTAATTAGAAAAATAAAAAGGTAAGAGGTTTTAGTTGCAATATTAAAATTTTATTATGCAACGTGTTATAGTTATAAAGTTTATGACCCCATTAATGCAACCCAAAAATTTTATCTTGATTTCTTCTAATTTGCAATTTGAACATTGGTCTTTCCATAACTCATGAAAAAACCGTCTTTCAAGAGACGACTCATCATGATATAGATTATTTTAAGTATTTTTTTAATTTAAATTACATATATTAAGGAGTCCGTCTCTTGAAAGACGGTCTTTCCATAAGTGATGGAAAGACCAATGTTCAAATTGTAAATTAGAAGAAATCAAGATAAAATTTTTGGGCTGCATTAATGGGGTCATAAACTTTATAACTACAATACGTTGCATAATAAATTTTTAATATTGCAACTAAACCTTTTTAACCTTTATATAATTCTAATTCAACCACATCTTTCCACATGCTAATGGAATTATGGGGTTTAATTAGAATAATAAAATGTAAAAGGTTTTAATTGCAATATTGAAAAATTACTAAGCAACATGCAGTAGTTATATTATTCATAGCCCGACCCAAGTAACCCACAAATTTTATCTTCATTTCTTCTAATTTGCACTTTAAAACTTGGTCTTTCCATTACTTATGGAAAGGCTGTATTTCAAGATATAGACTCTTCCTTTTATGGAAAAAAGTACATTATTCTCAACCACTCATTAAACTTTCTACTCTCTTCACTCATTTTCCTCCACACACTTAAATTTTTAAAAAATAACACTTAAACCTGTGGTGCCAAACACAGTAACACAGAGAAAGCAATTGACTTAAAAACTATAATATCAAAAATGAGATTAAAGTCATTACAACAGTTTGTTTTCCTTAACGATTAAATAAAATGAAAATAGCATGAAAATAATCAAACAAGATTTTACATTATTTTTAAAAAATTGAAATAAAACATACAACTATATATATATATATATTTTAAATGTTTGATGCCCTAGATTTAGTTATTTTTTTCGCAAGTTGAAATGTGGGAAGAATATTGGGTGAAGAGAGTAAAAAGTTTAATAAATGATAGTAAATGGCAAAATTTTGGGAAAGACGGGGTCTTATTCAAATAATTGAAAGGTAAAAGATCTTAATTGCAATATTAAAATTTTATTATACAACGTGTAGTAGTTATAAAGTTTATAACCTGATTCATACAACCAGAAATTTTTATCTTCATTTATTTTAATTTGCACTTTAAACATTGATCTTTCCATAACTTATGAAAATACCGTCTTTCAAGAGACAACTCATAGTAAAATAGTTCACTTTTTACAATAAAAAAAAGGAAACGTGACAATTTCATAAAGACGGAGAAAAATAAAAAGATGTGCCAAATTTATGTGAAGGAAGGAAAGTAGTTTTTTTGAACAATTTTTATAGGCAAAGTCTTGGGAAAGACGGTCTTTCCATAGGCTTATGGAAAGACGGGGTTTAATTCGAATAATAAAAGGTAAAAGGTCTTAGTTGCAACATTAAAAATTTAGTATGCAACATGTAGTTGTTATAAAATTTATAACCCGGTTCATGGAACCCGAAAATTTTATCTTAATTTCTTCTAATTTACACTTTAAACCTTGGTCTTTCCATGACTTATGGAAAGACCGTCTTTCAAGAGACGCACTCATTTTTATATGGTATCCCAGGCAATTGTATCCTTGTAATTGTTAACAACTATACATAGGTAAAAATCAAGATATACATCAATCTATTATCCTTAATTTTAAGATTTCAAAATTTCAACTTAGAATTGTCACATAATCTTGTGTTTCCCCGTGTCAAAGCTAGTTAATGATTATTTTTTTTCGAAAAAGAAGAAGCCTCCCAAGTCCCAACTAATACTACAGCTTGATAAAAACAACAAACTAATACTCCGGGGATGACGTACGGTTACGTAGGCGAAGAGGCTTTGGTTTTGAATTTGGGGCTCAAACTCAAGTCGCTAGGCCCATTATACAAAACCTATCAACATAAGCCCATTAACATCCAAATCGTGAAAAACACGCTCCAAAAATTAAACCAAAAAGAGAAACAACAAAAATGTCCAATGCAGTTGGATATTGTTAATTAAACTAAGGGTAATATGCAAATATAACCGTATATGTTGGAGAAATTGCAGATATAACCTTTAGTAATTTTTAGTGCAAAAACAACCATGACTATTGAAGTAAAGTGCAAATATAATCCTATGACCATATTTTCGGCATTGACAGGTCATTTTCGGGCATTGACTAACCGGAAATGACCAAAATACCCTTTGGGCTAAGTACAAAAATTAAGAGACAAAAATACCCTTTACTTCACCACTATTCTGCACTGTTCCACCACATTCACCGCCACAATCAAGCTCCGCCACCAAGCCCAAAAATCGACCGGGAGAATTCACCGATTCCGTTCTTGTTTAGCCTCTCAAACACGAGCAAAGTAACGCCTAGAATCAGGTACAAATATGTTCGAACAAAGAGAAAACAATTCCAGCAACTATGATGAAAACGAGACCAAAACATGAACTTGGAATATCAATAAAACATAAACCAAAGTGGTGTTTGTCCGACGGCTAGTGTTATACCATACCGAAAAATGTGACCAAAACTTCCAATCTCCATGTTGATGCAAAACTGAGCAGAACCAAGCAATTAAATTATCCAATATACAACTAAATTGAATCATACCAGAGAATTACAACCAAGAGCAAAATCAAGATATTCAAACAACAATTATCTTAATTCATCACAAAATAATATATCCAAGCAAATGTTGAATCTTCAAACGCATCCAAGCCACACCACCGACGCTCGCCTGCCTCGCCACCACCAAGCCATCCCATCGGTCACCATTTTTGCCGCCACTCAACCAAGCCTCGAAAATCGAGACCCATCATAGCCCGTCATCCTCAGCCCAGCGCCACTACCACCCTACCGATCCCCAGACTCCGCCACCAAAAAGGAGAAAGGGAAACGAACGACGAATCATACCTGATGAAGATCTTGAAGGGGCTTCTTGGAAACACCATTTTCGTTGCTCAAGGAGCTCAATTCCACTACCATTGTCGAGATTGATGGTCTAAGACCCAAGGTTGAGGAAAAGGATGTGGGAAGGTTGGAGGCTGAGATCTGGTAAATGAAGAAGACAAGAGAAAGAAGATATGGGAAGAAGAGGGCCTTAATGTAATTTTTAATTTTTTTCAATTTTTAAAATATTTTGACAAGGGCAAAATAGTCTTTTTACTTGATTCCTACCTCCAAACGGCTGAAAAGGTTATCTTTACACATAACCTGAATAGATAGAGTTATATTTGCACTTTCAATTAGCGTAGAATTATATCTGCAATTTCAATTGACATAGGATTATCTGCTCTTTCCTCAGTTATATACGGATAAGCACTTTTCTCTTAAACTAAACCCCAATCCTGTTTAGTAAATCTTACCTTTCTCTAGCAGTCCATTAGGCCGCTTGCCAGCTAATATTTACAGCTAATACAGTTCCCACTATTCCTCTCCTTCTTTGTACCGAAATTCCAGAATTTCTACATCTAATGTAGTTTGCAGTAAAAAACGCACACACACACACAGAGTTACATGTATGTGTAGATATACGCACAGCGGCGTAGATTTGTTATTTATTCGTTGAATTCATGACGTCAAGTTTTACCAGTCCGGCGAGGAGTCCCGCGAACTCGAAGATACAATTCGGAGGACTCGGCAGCGTGTCTAGGCTGAGATCCTCTTCGCTCAAGAAGCCGCCGGAGCCCCTGCGGCGCGCCGTCGCTGATTGTCTGTCCTCTTCCGCGCCGTCAAACCATGGAAGTTCCTCCGCCACTGCTCCAGAAGCTTCTCGGACACTGAGGGTGAGAATTACGGCTTTTCTCTTGCTCAATTTTGCTTGTTTGTAGATCCTGTTGTCTCTGAGCTGCACTGTTTTGTTTATTGCTGTTTAGGTGTGCTCGGCTTAGGTTGAATTTGATCGAATTGATACAGGAAATTCTAACGTATATTTGAATACTTGCTTATGGCTTTATTGAATTCGAATGAACTTATATGGAAAATTCTAACTTAACTTTGAATACTTACATATTTGCGCACGGGAAAGGTGGTTAAAATGTCCAGCATTATGAGTTTGTGCAAATGAGGATGCTAGGGCTTGGGATAGTATTGATTGAGTTTCACTTGTGTTGCAATTATGTTTGTTGCTTAGGTGTGCTCGGCTTAGGTTGAATTTGATTGAATTGATACAGGAAATTCTAACATATATTTGAATTTTTGCATATGGCTTTATTGAATTTGAATGAACTTATATGGAAAATTCTAACTTAACTTTGTATACTTACATATCGGTTCACGTGTGGGAAAGGTTGTTAAAATGTTGAGCATTTTGAGTTTCTGCAAATGAGGATGCTAGGGCTTGGGATAGTATTGATTGAGTTTGCTTGGGTTGCAATTATGTTTGTTGCTTTTTCGAATATTTCTAGGCTTCATTTCCTATTATTAATTAAAGATACTGAAGAAAGATATGAAAAGTGAAGGGCAAATGGAAAGGGATATAGATATTACGGCTGGCAGTCAATACTTCTGCATTTGTACCCAATCTTGTCCGGGGCTAAATGGAACAAAATAGAGAAGGGAAGGTGATGGTATTTCCCATCATCTTTGTCATTGATCACAGTTTGGGTTTTAAAAAGCGGGCTTAAAGCGCTGAGTGCTTTGTATCACGAAAGCGCTGAGCAAGACGAAAAGTGCGCGCTTTTTAGCGCTCCAAAAATCGCTCTTTTGGGCAAAAGCGTCTGTTTGGGCTGAAATAGCCTTCTACATTTTGTTTCCTTTTTTATAATTAAATATTTTGGGTTGAAATAGAGTAGCTTTTATGGTTAACTAATTTAGGAATATTAACAAAACAGTGTTTAGAGATGGAGATGAGGTCTATGGGGATACCTTTGGTGGAGATGATGATTTTTCTGATGACTAGAGTTTAGAGCCTAAAACGATTTCATAATAATTTAAGAATCCTTCGATCTTTGTCGTTCAATTCTTCTTACTACCTTTAAAACTTTGAATTTGGTATTGTGTTGAAAGCTTTATTTGCCTTTTTATGATTTTGTGATATTATTAAGTTCTATGCTGTGTCTTTAATGAAATAACCCCAGTTCATGTCTTGCGTGCGCTTTTATCCGAAAAGCGCACTTCGGTAATTTTTACCGTTAGTTCATTGCACTTTGCGCTTTTTAAAACCTAGATCACAGTTAAATATAAGCCAGTGGTGAAGACTGGAGAGTAATTCTTCATTTCCTCATTGACTTTAGAAAAATGTGGATGTAACTTGTCATTTATTCTTAATAACATTAATTACCTTACATGATATTCAAGTTAATATCTTACAGAGTTGAGTGACCAGATTGGCTATCAAACTGGCTCAAAGTTTTGTGTTTGTTAGTGAGCTTCCTTGTAGCGTTATTAGCTAACAAATTAATGCTGCGTAAAGAAACAATCTATGGTAGGCGGAGGGAGTATTAATTTCGTTTTGTACTAGCAGTAATTGAAAATTTGAAAGTAATGAAGTATATGGGCATCTTGCTAGATTTTTTGAGCTTTCTAAATGAGTCTTAGCGCTGTTTCCCAAGTAATATCATGGCTTAATATCACGTACTTCAAAGATAAATTGCAGAGGATGTCTGGATTTTCTGATTCATATGATGTCATTTCTCTGAATATCAAATTCTTGTAGAGAATGCTAAGGGGATCTGGTTCATCTTATTATTAGCATTCAGTTTATTTTAATGACAGAAAGCTATGATTTGTTTTTCATTTACTCTTTGAGTTATCTTTGCTTTTCTTTAAGAAGGGTATGTTATCCATATTACCATAATTTTTTTTGTTTGAATCCTCAATTGCCTGATATATTATTGAATAATAATTTAATTCTGGATATTTAACCTAAATCAATAACAGGATTATTTGGCTACAAGCTCAACAACTGATGTGGCGTATGGTGTGCTTCTAGAGCACACTCTAGCTGAAAGAGAACGCAGGTATGTGGGCAATTTTTCCCGAACTTGCTTGCTTCTTTAAATCTTCAATAGCTATTTGGGTGTATTTAGGAAACAGCTGCCTTATATCTATATGCTACCTGGACACGGGTGTCAGGATCTGAGTATCTGACACCAAATTTTCTAAAATTCATGAAATGGGAACACTGTCCTGAAAACTGGACACGGATACGGGGACACTGTATAGTATATAGCCTTATACAGCACAAAAAATTCTTTACTTTCCAGATTAGTCCCCCCTGTTTATTGGTTGTTTGATGTTTTCAAGCTAAACCATGAATTTCATTCGTTATGCTCTTAGGATTTTATGAAATTTTAATTGGTCATCACTTTATTTATTGATCATGAGGTTTCCATTAAGCTTTGTCTGCATTGGCACTTTCCACGTGTTGTTGCTTTGGCAATTGTCTTGTTGATCCTCTTTCTTGGCATGGGAATTACGTTTGATGCTATAGGTAGTTTCTAACTGAATTTGCTGCTTCATTTGACCATCATTGTTTAATTTTCCAAATGATATGTATTGGAGTAGGATGGAAGTAATATATATGCAGTTATAGAGACACACACTACCGTTCTCTTTTATTATTTGGGACAGACGGGGATGAATGAAATAAAACTTATATGGTATTGAACTGAGAAACTTGTGAAACTTCCTTTTGGATCTTTTGGTGTCAGTCCTTATTATAACTATTGAAGATCACTTAGGGTTTATGGAATAGATTCATCACAAGATCATAGGGTGTAAGAAAGGAATAACTATTGAAGATCACTTGAGGTTAAAGGAATAGATTCATCACAAGATTGACAGTGAGTAAGAAAGCCAGCATAAACAACTTTCAAGCATGGCCCATTCCATGTAAAGGCCTGTTATCTTCTGGAGCTGTGTGTTACTAGAATCTAGTAATCCGAATCAATGGTATTCAGTACAGTTAAATTGCTGTTTACTCTCATTTGCTGAAGGGTGGGTGGGCACTGGGTGGTCCAGGTTTACCATTTACTTGTTAATATAGAATAAAATGCACAAAGGGTGGATGCCATGGCATTTTCTTAATTCAATCCAGATTAGACACCATTATTTTTTTTCTCAGTCTGGTTAGTAAGGCATTTTACTCAACTGCAATGAAATGCTTCAGTCTTGCATTTATAATTGTAGACTTTCGTCTGCCTGAAACAATTTCATACTTTAGAATCGATAAGTGAAATCTTCTAAATCACCGTGTTCAACAATTTACTTTGGCTCTGTTACGATCTTTTATTCTGTATACATTATCTTTGACAGCCCAGCTGTGGTGGCAAGATGCGTCTCACTTTTGAAGCGTTATCTATTAAGGTGAGTCTTACATTGTGCTAATTAGTATTCTTAGGCTTAGCTGTGAGTGCAACTCTTTTGTATGATCAATTATATTTGGATTTTAATGCTTGAGCATCTATTTTGCGTGATTTTTTTGTCATTTGTACTCTCTCTCTGTGTCCCAAATAATTGGACAATTTTATGAATACAAGAAAAATTGAAAATAAGAAGAAGAGATAAGGACTTAATGCTTGAATGCACTTTACCCAACAATTGATTCTCATTGTAATGGATTCTATTTTTGGTGTTTCTACACCATCTGAAGATAAAATGTCTCTTGATTAGCTAACCTGGACACTGTTTTGGGACCACTGAAAATGGAAAAATAAACGAACATATTGGGACTGAGAGAGTTATGATAAGCTCAATTGGGACTCTGTTTTTCAGTTCTGTATAATAATATAATATGAATCTCTTACCCACTATGTTGAGTTGGCTACGACGGAGTTGTATATAAATCATGTTCAGTTATACCAATTATATTGTTAATAATATAAAATTTCTTTATTATGTTAATGTTTTTCACCAACTTGTTTTGTCTCAGCAATACCAATATTCTATAGGATAATGTTTTGCTTTCGATTTAGAAAATTAAATGAGATTATGGGTGATCCCTTTTAATGTAAAGTCAGTGGACTGTTTGTGAGTTCAATTAGTTGAACATATTTTTTATTTAACTGGTAATACTGATTTTATGTACTATTGACATGTAATCTTGAGAGGAACTTAGTATTTGTGGAGATGGGTTAGGTACTTTATTAAGCCTAAAAAAACTGGCTTGTAAGTCTCTGACTTAACTTTCTCTCCAAGATCTCATTTATGTGGCGATTGGTGAGACTGGTGTAAGATGCTTGCTTTAATTTACAATGTAAATAGAATCATTCTCTTCTGCACATAAGGTAGAGATAGAATGATTCTTTCGTCTAGACCCGTCAATCATTCTTCCCACCTTTGCTGTCTGTAAACGCTTCTATATATTGCAGATATAAACCCAGCGAAGAGACATTACAGCAGATTGATAGGTTTTGTGTTTGTATAATGGCCGAGTGTGATCTAAACCCAAACCGTAAAGCAACACCCTTGATCAATCCTGAAAGTCAACAACCCGGGGCATCTACTACGTCTCCAAAGCTTTCTCCCCTGCCTGTATCAAGCTTTGCTTCAGGATCTCTAGTGAAGTCATTAAATTATGTACGTTCTTTAGTGGGCCAATACATCCCCAGACGGTCCTTTCAACCAGCAGCTTTTGCTGGAGCTCCGTCTGCCTCAAGGCAGACACTTCCAACACTGTCATCGCTGTTGAGCAAGTCCTTTAATTCTCAACTAATCCCTGTGGGAGGTAAGGAACCTTCCGAAAAGAATGAAGCTTCATCATCATCAGTTAGAAGCCCATCAATTCCTGAAGAGATTGATGGATCAGAAAACCATGAATACGTAGTCCTTGATGTTTTCAAATGGCGGTGGAAAAGAGACCAACAAGCATCACTTCTTTCTGCCAAAAGGTAGCGAAGTTTAAACTTATACGTGACTGTAATAGCATTATATACTATTTTCATCAGTGTCTTACAACTTTGACAACGTCAAATGTCCAGCGATCATGTTTTGAAACCTCAAGATGTCAGTGCCCATAATTTCCTGGAAGTTGGTGCAGCTGCTCTTCTTGTGGGAGACTTGGAAGCCAAAGTGAAAGGCAAGCCTTGGGGTACCTTCGGGACTGCTGATATGCCTTTTCTTGATCAACTTTTACAGCCTTCCTTGCTTACAACTGTGACCAATTCTGCTGCTGCTCATGCACATTTAAGAGCAATAACAGCAATCAAGCGATCTAAACTAGGACCTCAACAAATGTGGTATCATCTCTATTCTTTCCTTTTGAGTTATTTAGAAATCTTGGCTGTACTTGGGCAAAAAAACGCATTTCCCTTTATGGGTTCATTTGATTGTCAGTCACCCCCTTTAAGGTTTGTACTTCAATGTCTAAGCAACTACTGTCTTCGAAAAGTTACATTCTTCTGTTATTGAAATGATAGGCAGAAGGAAAGTTTGGTTTACAATAATGACACGGTCAAAAAATTTGATTTACAACTTGTAGTTTCAAGGTGTTTCATTTGGACAGCCACATTTTGTATTTCATTTGTCACTTGGACACTTTAGTCCACAGGTGCTAATGGGGTTTGAAACGGTGAGGGTGTACTTGTCAGTTGTGCATAATCACATGGGAAAATCTGCCTTTTGCACTTTGTTTTGTTATGTTTGTGTACTCATAACCTACGAAAGGGCAAGGCTTCTTTCATTCGATGATAATGGTTAGCTATTAATGACAACTATATTGTGAGTTTCTTGAATTCATATGCTTTTCTTATTTTTTGAGATAGATGTATAGTATGCTTGTCAGTACTTTTAACTTTTATAGTTGGCGATGCAATGATGGTTTTGAAAGCACTGATTATTGGTTCTTCTCAGGGAAGATACTCCATTGAATACCTTCCGTCCACGGGCAAGACCGCTTTTCCAGTATCGCCATTACAGGTACTTTGTTGTGAGCTTATCCTAATGATGCCGGGGGTTTTCTCTAGAAACATTATTACTGATATTTTCCCTGGTGCTGGCCATATATGTTTACTTAGTTGTTGTTCAGGTTCTTGTCACTATGCCTATATTAACTGTATAATTTTCTTTTAAATCTACCACTCTAGTTTCTTAATCATATTTTTCTTTTAAATCTACCACTCTAGTTTCTTAATCATATTTGAATGCTGCAAAGGCAGACCAATGTGTTGTTTATGCTTATTTCAGGAACTGTGATCTTGACAAATTGCAATAGTATTTACAAAATACATATTCTGTGATATCTCATTGTAGGATTTCTGATTTGTTGATTCTCAGGTCTTGTCTTTGAGTATTCATTTTGTTCTAATTTTCCATGGACTTGTTTTCCTCATGAGTATTAATTTCATTAATTAGTCTGAAGTTATCTTTTTTCTCAAAATAAGCTGCTTTATCTGTATGAATGTCAGAGCTCTTACCTACTTCACCAAGGAAACGCCCTCCAGATTGCCTCAGGCCTTGAGAATGAAACTTGAACATTAATGATTATATAAAGATCCACCTCTACTTTGCTGATGTATATATTTCAGATTCCATCCTGTGTCTAGTAGGGTTCTGTTAGTTTATTTCTATATGTATCGGTATCAGGCTGGTGTTTGCTTATGCTTTTCAATCCATGGATCTATCTGAAATAATGTGATTCCATTTAATCAGTGAACAGCAACCTTTGCGTTTGAATGCTGCGGAGGTATGCGAAGTTATTGCTGCAGTTTGCACCGAGGCAGCATCTCCAAATACTAATTTCACAACAGTTTCATCTAAATTAAGTACCAACAGTGGAAGACCGTCTATGGACGTTGCAGTGAGCGTGCTTGTCAAACTCATAATAGACATGTAAGATTCTGGTGCATTAATTTTTCGGTAGATGATATTTAGATGTTTGATGTTTCTCGCTTTCTGCATGTCATTTACATTATCCCGTGAGTTGTCTTTTTAATTTTAATATCTGATCATTTCTTAGTTTGTGATTTTCTTTCACATTGATATGATATCTTTGACTCAACTAATTCTCACGTAAATGGGTGGGTTGATTGTAAGATGCTTCATTGAGCATAACATTAATATTTCTTATCAAGCGGCTGTTTCAGATTGAGCTGTATTATCACCTGGGTGTGACGGTTAATGGGAACTATTTTTGTCTGGTTCTGAATTTGTTTTGTAGGTATGTTTTGGATTCTGAAACTGCTGGTCCACTCACTCTATTTATGCTCGAGGTGCTGTTTCTGTTACACGTGGGGTCTCACAAAAATATAACGTTTGGAATATATATTCATGGTAATTTATCTTTATTGCAGGAAATGCTCAAGTCACCGAAATCAGTCTCGAAATCTCGGGCTTTCGATTTGATTCTAAATCTTGGTGTTCATGCACATCTATTGGAACCTCCGCCACTGGATGACTCTTCGCCAATTGAGGATGATTATTCTCAAGAACAAAATTTAGCCAATGAAATGCCTCTTCCCTCACAAGGAATGAGAAAGGTGGATTACTGGAAGAAAATCAAAAGTTCTTTGGCAATTGACAAGTTTGAGTGCTGGATTTTAGGCATTCTTGCTGAGGTTCTTCTTCATTTTGTCCAAGTAAGCAAAACATCTAGACTCATACTGGTTGCCAGTTCAAACATCCAAAAGAATTTAGTGCACTTAAAACAATGGAGTTGCTTATATGGCCAGTTTAATAGAATTTGAATAGCGTGTAGAAGCAAGTCCTGTGTCAAATAATTTGCTCAACCCCTTCCAAATTTTGATTTAGTTCGTTCTTTCCTGTTTTCCAATGGCACCACCATCTATAGTATTCACCATTACCACTGTTCACCGCTGAAACCACTGCAGCAACACATCCAGAATGACATAATCCCTCTTTCCCCATATTTGTTATTTGTGTCCGACCTGCCTTTTTTGGTGTCCCTTTCTTACTTCCATTTTTAGTAAAAAAAAAATTTGAATGTAAAACAAAAACATGAAATATATATTTGTTCACAACCATTTTTAATGCTATTTCAATGACTTTAAAAAATGTTTTAAATTTCTATAGAAGTTCATAGTGTCGAATGACTTAGGGGATGGGGATGACGGTGGAGGTAGCGGAACAAGAATGTGCCCGATTTGGTGGTGGTGGTGGTGGTGTTGGTGAGAGAGATTTCTGCTTGTGGGGAAGACTGGGCAAAGAATATGGTGGGGAGGGAGAAGTCTGAAATAGGTTTTGTTCCAAAACCTGATTTTAAGCCCAAGTTTGCTGACATGTATAGAAACTGAACTTGCTGAAACATCTCTTAGGCCCAAACTCTTATCTAAGTCCAAAACATAGGCAAACTGAACTTTCTGAACAAGGCCTTTGGGATTCCTATTAACATAGCTAAGGACTATTATTTTAAATGTGAAAACAACACTTAAGCTAGTTGCTAACATTTTCATTTCAAGTTCATTGTCTCTGTTCCTCATATATTTCAATGTTCCTTGAATTCTACTATACATCACAGGTAGAAGAGACAGAAGAGTATATCTGGGCTTCTGCTTTGAGCTGTTTACTCTATTTCATATGTGACAGGGGCAAAATCCGAAGGAGCAGATTGAAAGTGCTTGACATAAGAGTATGCCACTTAAAACGTTGTTTGATATTTTTTCTATGACCGTGCAAAATGACATGATGCTACCTATCAATTTATTTTGGAATTTTGCAAGCGGTGATGCTTTAAATGTCTCCTGTATAGTAATGAAAGACAGTCTTTAGTGTTAACAGATGTAGAACACATGTAAAAAATCCCATTGCAAAACCTCATCGATGAAAATCAATAATGTAGGATGAGTATACTAAGGAGAAATATCAGTTTTGTATTGAATGTGTTCCATACATTTTTACGATCCACCCAATCTTCTTCCTCATTACTGAACAAATCAAGTGGAATTTGTTGCAACATGTCAACTCTGATTTATCCATCGCTATCATTTTCACCAATCGAAGCCCAAATTATTTTTTGACTATAATTGATTAATTAATTTGAAAGGTTTATTGCATGTGTTGTGTAAGCATTTCTGCTGAATCTGCTCTTTCTTTTGTTGGTAGGTTAAATAATTTATATGATTGTTGTTTGAACTCACTAGCTTCATTCTTGTCTTTTTTGGCAGGTTATAAAGGTTTTGTTAATAGTTAGCCGGGAACATTCTTGGGCAGAAGTAGTTCGAAGCAAGCTGATCTGCATGTTGACGAATATGTTTTATGATGTTCCTGACGCATCTGGTGAAGGTCCTTCCAGTGGTCCAATACTTTTCATTGAGCAGGTTGATCTGATTGGAGGAATTGAATTTATATTTGTTGAGGTATGTAACATACTTGTTTTGTTCTTTCTTGAAGGTTTTATTCATTAATTTTGAAGAAATGCCATTTATATCTCTTTCCAAAGTATATTTATGTTTCTGTCCAAAATGCTTCCAAAATCTTTATTAAATAGAAATATTCTTTCTATCCGTTTTGCTGGGCCCTTACTCCTTACCACTACTATATCCTTTTCACAGTCTCCTTGTGTAGTTACTGTATTCACATGATTTTGGGCAATAGGATTGTGGTGTTTTTCTCTTGCTGCAAAAGCTGCTGGATCTCTTACATCAAGTGTAAAAGACAAATAAATGTTTCTTTTCTGCAAGTTAGATAATATTATCGACATGTAGATAGAGGTGAATTTTATGTGCTATAGCTTTAAATTGCATTTAAGATCTTAAAGAAGTTTTAGATCGTTCAGTGACTTTCTTTATCCTCTGTAATGAAGTATTGTGATATCAACAGATCATGTATCTGTGTTAATGTTTGTTTGCTTACATCTATTGACTAATTCTAGACATTTTTTAAAATTTACAAATGCAGTTAGTTCTGTCAAAATCCAGAGATGCTAGGAGAAATTTGTACCTGGTTCTCTTCGATTGTGCCTTGCATCAAATAAACGAAAATTGTGCTGCTATGGGCGTGTCTGAATATAGTGATGAAGAGGTCCAGCCTATTGCTAACTTGCTTATGTTAGCCGATGCCTCTGAAGCTTTGCACATTTCTGTCAAACTTGGTGTAGAAGGCATTGTGCAGCTTTTGAAGACATCAGTCTCTAATGCATTGTCAAGATATCCAAATAGTGACCGACTAGTTGGGGTAAAGCTTGTGTATTGTGCTTTGCAAGTTTTTTAGTTTCTTTATATCATATTCAAGTGCAGAAATTGAGTAAGAATTTCTCCTCTTTTAATTATTACTATTTCCTATGCTACTGGGATTTAGATCTAGTACTGTGTAGGTTACCTGCCAGAGTGGTCGGTTGGCTTTCAAGCCAAGCATGTATTGGACAAATGAAATGTTGACTACTTTAGTCTCTTGGGCTCTCGTGTTTTTGAGAACTCTTTATACAACTTGGTGTAGTTTCACGGAAGGTTTTGAGCTATTTTTTTCCAAACCCCATCTATAGAGTAGAGAAAATGCTGCTTGATATAATGGACTAATAATTATAGTGATGTTAAACTTTTAAGTTCAGTGAAATAGAGGGGTAAGGCAACATAATTTTCATCAAAAGATAGAACCCTCAATTTGGAATAGTAAATCCTCTGTACTGTTTTTGTGTCAGTACTGATTGAAAAAATCACCATCACTTCCTCTCTGCGTGGTTTCTTTTTCCTGCATCTATCCAAGTTTACTTCTGTGAAATCCAAGTTTACTTCTGTGAAATAATGATATCGAAACCAGAAGTAGAGAATCGTTGAGCAGAGGATGTGATACATGCTTTAATATTGCTGATGAGGTTCAGTTTGCATGTTGGTTTTGGCCTGTCTTATCCTTTTGCTCATGCTTGAAGCCAAGCTATCAGAACTTGCATCATTTTGACGGAAATTTGTTTAGTTTGTGTTACAACTTTGTTTTTATATTCATACTTATAGATTGTCTACTTTGTCATGGTCTTAAGTTATGTGGGTCTGAATGTCATGTCAATTTGATGTATTCCTTCATACATATAATGGCCACATTAAGATTATCCTTGTACAATTTCAATATGTTACTCTCTTTGGCCTTAATGTAGTGTTTTGTTTGTTCCAGCTGATGGAGAAGATTGTCGAGAAGTTTGATGCACTTATTAGATCATTTACGCACGTGGACAAGGAGTTTGCCCACATGATAACAACAGCCAAATCGTATAAATTTCTGGAAATTAGTGATACATATCCCATCAGCCTCGGCAAGAAAGCAAAGCTCTCTTGGGCCACTTTGCATTCTCTCCTACATTCTGAAATTCCTCAATATCGTCATCATGGGTATTTATGGTTGGGTGAATTACTCATAGCTGAAATTAGTGAAGAAGGTGAAACGAGTATTTGGTCAAGAATACAAAACTTGAAGGATAAAATTAACCTTGCTGGTGTTAAAGATTATTCGGCTGCTTTGGGTGTACCTTTGCATATCTGGCTTCTCTGTGGACTTCTAAAATCCAAAAATAGTTCTATTAGATGGGGCTTCTTGTATGTTATCGAGAGGCTTCTTATGCAAAGCAAATTTCTTTTAGATGAGAGTGCAGTCAGCCATTCAGTTAGCGTTGAAGCTTCTGGACAAGAAAATGACAAAAGCCGTCTTGAAAAGGCAAATGCAGTGATAGACATTATGAGCAGCTCTTTGTCTTTGATGGCACAAATTACCGAAACTGACCATATTAATATACTAAAGGTAAAATACCCTTGTCCCACTTTTTGTTTATTATTTATTTATTTTATTTGTTTCTCCTTTTGGGAAAACTTGTGCAATCACCCAATATTGCAAAATGCAAGTGATACGGAAACCTAAATATCCTAATCAGAAGCTTCTGCTTGTTGTTCTAAGCCGGCATACGTATCTATATCTGCTGCTCCTTTTCATTGATTCCAGACAGTTGTCAGAATATTTCTTCAATTGAAATTTGTTAATATAGAGAGCATGTACTAGAATCTGTCTAGTTCAAATCAAGTTCACTCCAGCTAGAGAAATGCTCGAATAGGAACATCTTTTTACATGGTGAAAACTAGTGTAGTAATGTTGTGGAGGAACTCCCCTCTACTCCAAGGGAAGAGAAACACTGGAAGGATCACCTCTATGGATGGTATATATCTTTTGAAGCATTTAGGATCCTGTACAAACTCAGACCTTTAGGATCACCTCTATGGATGGTATAAACCTTTGCCTCTCTCGGGAAGGGGGTAGGTGAAATTGAAAACGTACACAACGGGAAAATATGTCAAGAAGATGATAGCAGTTATCTACGGTGTAAGGAAGAATTACCCAAGATTTCCCACAAGAATGTCCCCCCACTCCAATAAATTGAGTTATATAATAGCATCCAAATGTGACAATGAACATTTCTTGTACGTTACTAATCAACTTGATTGTCCTTAATATATATATTTTTTCCTTGGTAAATTTTTCTTATATCAATGCTCTTCTGGCTGCATTGACTCAGATGTGTGACATTCTCTTTTCCCAATTATGTCTCAAAGTTGCACCTACAAATGCAACTCCACTTGGAGATGTTGTGGTTGGCGATAAAGATGCTAGTGCAGATTGGTACAACAAAGCTGATACAGAACCTTTCCCTCAGAAGGACAATTATAATTGGGAGTTACTTACTGGTGATGCTAATAGCAAATTCAACTTGAAGAAAAATTCCTTGATTGGTGAGGCTGCATCCATGGCAGCCCTGTTACTTCGTGGACTGGCAATTGTTCCCATGCAATTGCTTGCACGGATTCCTGCTGCTTTGTTTTATTGGCCTTTGATGCAACTTGCAGCTGCTGCAACAGACAATATTGCTTTGGGGGTCTCTGTTGGTAGCAAAGGAAGAGGTAATGTACCTGGTGCAACATCAGACATAAGAGCCACCCTTCTGTTACTTTTAATTGGCAAATGCACTGCAAATCCAGCTGCCTTTAAGGAATTTGGTGGTGAAGAATTTTTCTGGTAAGGGTGTGATCACATGCTCAAATGACCCGTTTTTGTCCCATGCAATACAAAAATTACTTTAATGGATTGTACTTTATATTTTTCTAAAAACTGGCAACACCAGAGCATGTACTTATAAAATAATAAGAACAGATTTTAAAAAGTACATAATTTTATTCAAAACTCAACTAATCAACACTTGGCAATTCTGAGAAATACTGGATTGATTTCCACAATGTTATTCAGAAACAATGTGATCAATTTTACAATGTTTAATATGATTCGGAAACAATGTCATCGATATTTTCAGGGAGCTGTTGGATGATCCAGATTCTAGAGTAGCTTATTACTCTTCAACTTTTCTTCTAAAGGCGAGTATTTTATTTGTGCTTCTGATCTCATTATGTAAATTACTTAAAAAGAATTGGTTTCTAATTGGACTTGCAAATGCAGAGAATGATGACTGAAGAACCAGAAAATTATCAGCGAATGCTTCACAGACTTGTTTCAAAGGCTCAACAGGTATGGTTTATATAGTAGAAAGGTTTTAATATTGAATCGTGTTCGAGCAGAAAGAGAACCTTTTTCAGCAATCTCAATCTCAATAGAAAGAAAAACCTTTTTCAGCAATCTCAATCTATCAAATCACTACTTAGCACAATAAAAATAAAACTGAAAGAGCAAAAAGTAGTAAAAACCAAGTAAACATCGAATGGGTATAATGTTTTTGCGAAATGAAAATGTATTTTATTTTAGTTAATATTATATAGTAGTATATAGTTGTTGAGTGTACATCTTGCTGCATTATTGTATTGTTCAAGCATTACGAACTGATTCTATATCATGAAAGTTACCATATAATGACTATGGTCATATACATCTAAGTTAGCATAAATGATGCAACACACTAAGACATGTACAAAAGGAAAAGACAACAGCTTATGTTAATGTTCTCACCTTCTCATACTAGAGTACAGCGAACAATGTACCTGGCTGGGCCCTCAGTGATATGTCACATGTTTGCAAGCCTTTTCAAGACCATTGCACTTTGAACTTTGCACTTATGCTTTGCCCTCATTTTTTGTACTTTTAGAGGTACTGGGATTCAGGTTATATTTCTCTGGTGTGGTAGTGTGTGGATTTTTTATACTACAGTATGTCCCCTGGATATGCTTAGAATTATGGTCAAACAATCTATAGGACCAGAAGAATCTTGAGGGAATGTATATCACCAGGGCATTCATTAGTTTTATCCCTTTACAATGATAACCACTAAATCTAGAAAGTGAGACCTATGACATAATTGTATATATGGATCAGTGAGGAAAGTTACCTCCCTCTTACACTCAGGACTTCTGTTTAATGCTTTATCATATCCATCCTTTTCATTCTGACTAATCTATTTTGGGAATGTCCATTAAACAGTGTTTGCGAATGGCCATTATTGTTGGTCATTTACATATTTTTGCGGGAAAATTCATTGGACTCTTGTTAAATCTAACCTGTGCTTTCTATATATGCAGAGTAACAACGAAAAGCTTTTAGAGAACCCCTACCTCCAGATGCGTGGTTTACGTCAAATTTCAAATGAGTGATGTTGGTTTTTACCTAACTTGTTCGAGTTCAACAACTCCTAATTCTCTGAATTGGTGAACTGATTGCTTCAAATGTTTGTGATGGTTTATTCCTGCTACGTTTTCATTTAGTGGGAAAATGTGATGCCTACCTTTTAGTTGTGCATCCAGAAGTCAAAAGATGTGATAAGGGATGTCAATGGACGACCTAGTGGCAGCACTTTCAATCAATTTCAGGTAAGGATCTTAATCCATTATTCATACACTTTGTAGATTTATACTTGTTGACAAAACATCCCATTCTCTTCTCTTGTCATGTTACTAGTGCTTAGTTTCTAATACAAAATGTTTCTGTTCTGCGTGTATTTGAAGATTCATACTGAGAACGTTATTTAGGCCTTTCCTGCAAAATATATTAAGTTTGTGTAAGTTGAATTGTTTTCACTCTTAAGCTTTTTGTTGTTTGAGCGATAAGTTGTTTGAATATATACTGTTCAAGCTTTTCTGCACAAATACTTTCCAGCATTTTGCACTATCCAGGAAAAGCAATCTTGACCACTGTCATCCTTACTTTTTCAATCAAGGCACCATTCACTTTCCTGTTTTCTCATGGTAGCTTATAAATCTTCTTCTGCATGTTGGAGCAGTAATTGGCGAGTTATGCATGGATTATCTTTACAGGTACTGCATGAGATGAATCCCCCACTGGCATCCTTCCCTCCATTTTCTCAGTTTTGAGAGGTTATAGTCCGTCCCTTTGAACAATAAGGGTGATTTTGACATCAGCTCATGGACGTGTTTAGTGTGTTTCATTGGTGGATTAGCAATCAAGATTGATAGATTCAAGTCATGTTCGTTAGGGTGGTGTTGAATCCCAACAAGGATTCACTTTGTATATGTATTCGTAGTTGATTACTGTAGGGGTGTGATCGATAGCTTTGTAGATATGTGATTCTTTGGTTTTCCATGTTCGTCCCCTGATATTTTCAGAAAGGGGAATGATCATGTTGCGATAGTTGTAATATAGTTGTTGAGAAATTTTGTCATCCTAACTTGTATATTGGTGATTTCACTGATCTGCATTGTGAGTTTATCTTTTTGTGAAGTATTCAAATTTGGGAACATGATTGTGACGATAATGAGCACTATTTACATCCCAGCTTGATGTTATTACTTTGAGTTAAGTGCTCATATAACCCTATGTTTTGGTGGTTTGTGCTAATATGACCATGTGAATTTGGAAAGTGCTATTGTAATCCTGTGTTTTGCGTGAGTGTGCTAATATGACCCTGGAGGTCTGAATTTGGCAAAAAATTCAGAACATGTGAAAGGACAATTATGCCTTCATTCATTTATTTCCTTATTAATCTCATTTATTTCCTCCTCCTTTCTTTATTTCCTCAGACATTTCTTCTTCTTTCCTTATTCTCCTCTGCCCAACCTCCTCCGCCTTATTCTCCTCCGCAGCCGCTACGAATATCTGAGGTTTGTTTTTTTTAAGCGCTTGTCGCTTATTTTTTTAAGAGTTCGTTTTTAAGAGCTTTTTAAGAGTTTGTTCGAGCTCTCCAGATCTACTCCAACATAGTGGTGTTGAGCGGTGGTTGGCGAATATTGGTGCTGGAGTGACGGAGATGCTGGAGGTGCTGGGTGGCAGTTGCGGCGGCGGTGGATTGCCTCAGTTGCAGCGGCGGCGCCGTCGGTGGATTGCCTCGACCTAGCGGGTGGCAAAGGTTGGGGAGGTCTCTGGAGGAGGCGGTGGGCTTTGTCTTCGTCAGCGGCGGGAGCGGCTAGGGTTCACGACTTTGTCTTCATCAGCGGCAAGAGCGGCTAGGGTAAAGATCTTAAAGAAGAGATTTTTGACGATTACGTAAATTTTCCCCGAGATTTTCGACAACTAGGGTATAATTCTTCTTCTGAGCAGATTGTACCATTTATTCCATACCCGAACCCCAATAATTTACTGTGGTAAAGATCCATTCTTGGTGGTAGTGATGTTGCTTAATGGGGTGATGTGTTTGATGTTTTAGTACCAGAGATTTGGGATTTTCGGAGCATCAATCGGAGAAAGTGAGCCCTCCCTACTGAGCTCGACGATTCAAAAGGTGAGTGCTCTCAGATTTATCGTCGATTTCTGAGTTTGGATTATGTGTGCTGGCTGTTCTTATGGAAACGAGCATAGTTTTAATTTATCATCGATTATGTGTGTTGGCTGGTTTGGATTATCGTCAATTTCAGAATCTGACGGGATGAGTTTTGATTTTTCCTGCTGTTTTTATGTGTGTTGTTTGCTTGGTGGTACTGATGTTTCTTAATGGGGTGATGTGTTTGATGTTTTGACTTTTCTTGCTGTTTTCTTAACGTCGATTATGTGTGTTGGCTGTTTTTTCCAGATTGTGGCTGGAACTGATTTGGATTATCGTTTCCAGATTATGGCCGGCGGCGGCGACAGAGATGGCGGAGCAGTGGCGGAGGTGGCAGTGGCTATGGTTGTGGAGAAGAAGAAGAACCTAGGGTATTTTAGTCAATAGATTTGTAATTTGAAGATTGAGGGTATTTTAGTATTTTTGCATTTGGTCAATGCTGGAAATAACAAAGTGAACGACCGAATAGTGCCATAGGGTTATATCGAAACATAGGGCTACAATAGCACTTTTCAACTTCACAGGGTCATATTAGCACACACCTTCAAAACATAGGGTCATATCAGTATTTTGCCCTATTACTTTTGAAGGCGTGCCTGTTTAAATTTGCGGTTTAGCGGATACTCAGTAATGACAAACCTCGTACCAATGATTATAGTTTGAAACTACAAGCAACATATATCAATGCATGCAAAGTGAATTGCATCAAGGGGTTGATTGGCATAACATATGCTAATGCATTCAAAATGAATTGCATCAAGATGTTAATTGGCATATCAAAGTTGAAACCGGAGCTCTCAGGTTTACGCAGCTTGAGCAGTCTAGAAAACACAAAAGGCGGGAATACTGCTTTTTACAGAGTAGTCCTCATCTACCAACTGTGCTTGTCTAACAAAACAATTTAACCACCACAAAAACCTTGCGTGTCCAAACCTCAACAAATCTGATGATACTTCTAAATCAGCATCTAGGCTTTCATTTGAGACACTTTCACGACGTTCTCACTTTGTTCCACTAGTCTGTCCGCCGCCCAGTCTGTGTCCGCCACCAAGTTTGTACCTGCTGTTATTGAGCAGCAACCAATATCAAACCACCAAACAGTTATGCTAGCGGAATCAGCTGCAGTGTGTAGGATGCAGTATCATCTTACTTATGCGTAGATTGAGTTATATATGCAATTTTCACGAAACATTTTTAAGGTTTAAGAAAACACATATAGATTGTCAGATTAAAGGGCGTGCTCTTGTCTGAAGATACCTTATCAGCACATTATAGTTGCTCATTTTTTGTTATACAACATATAGTTGTAAGTATATCATCTTGCTACTCTGCTTTCTAGGAGCAGTGAAAAAACGTGCTAAAGATCTGCTTTGCGTACCTTCCCATGAATCTTCCACGCCCTGCACTGCCACCACGTCCGTCGGATCCTACTAGTTCAATGCTGATAGGTTTCCCATCAAGAGGCATCTTATTAAATCTTTGAATAGCTGATAAAGCATCTGAAGGTCGTATGAATACCACCTCTGCTGTACCCTGAATCGATTACAAACAATTAAATCCCTCAGCTAACATACCTTTAAATTAATAGCAATGGCATTAGCCTGAACCAGACTTGGAAAGATACCTGAGAAGCTCCATTCTCATCGTAGTGAATTGCATAGCGCTTCAGCTTTCCAACATATGAAAACAGTAGCTAGTATACAGTACAAATAGATGTTAAGTGTAATTGTCAGTTAAGCAGTTTTATATATTCAGATTCACTGTATCCATGGAGCTCGAGCAGAGCAGAGTATCTGTCAAACTTAAAGAATGCATGTTGCTATAGAATGCCAGATAGTATTTAAGGGTGAAAAGTTCTGTAAACAACAGGCTACATTCACAAAATTACAACACAGCTTTCTAATTCACCTTCTTCAAATTAATTGATCAGCAAAGCAATCATAACAAACATACATCTCCGAGTACTCTATGGTTCAATCAGTTAGCATGATGAAGCAAGCAATCATGGACACTAAAAGTTTACAAGCAAATATGCACGTTAGCAATATTATGTAAAGGACGAAGCAAAATACAGAAAATAATAAAAAATATGTTTAAAAATCCCACAAAAAGGTAATGTTAGCATGAATCTCTTCGAAAGAGAACAAATCCTTTCATTCATAAATGTAACAATTCAACGAACAACATTTCATAAACCCTAAACCACCGCCTTCTGCACAATCTCATGCCATTCACTGTCTACAAACAGGGGAACTCATTGGGGAAAAAGTCATACTTAATGTATTAATTATATGCTTCAATTAGCATGCAACACATTAATAAGAAATAAGTATGAGCTAATAGATTGAAAATCTACCTTAATGTCCTGGTGAGAAACCCCAGGATCCAAGTTAGACACGTACAGCTTTGTCCCGCCATAACGATCACCCATCCCCTGGTGGCTCGTTGCCGCTTCTCGCATCCCAAACCTCTGCTTATCATTCAGGCGCTGCATTCATCACTATGCATAAGCAAGTTACAAGTACGTGTGTGAAGGGAAATGGAAATCAGAGTGCTCACCGGAGCTGAGTTGAAATAGTATGGCGCCGGCGCGGCGTTGGGGCCGAAATAACCGCCGCCCGGCAGCTGGCGAACGGTATGGAAGTTTTCAGGCATCGGTGGTCTGAGGAAGTAACTGCATTTTTCTTCAGCTGGTCGAGGAGGCTTCCTGTTCCTCTTGATGAGGTCATCCAGAGACATGTCGAGAGCTTCTTTCTCCATTTCCAGATCCAAAAGAAGAAGCAAAACAACGAGAGTTCCAGAGAGAGAAAATGCTTCTTCTTCTTCTTCAGGATTTTTGCAGAGGACTGAAAACTGATTAGTACTACTGGGAGTGGGAGAAGTTTTTTTTCGCTTTTTTTTTCACGTGAAGATGTGTGCGACTGTAAGTTTGTAACAAACTCTGCAGCTTTAATTTACTGATGATCAGAGAATAGTGGCGTTATTACCATTCTGACCAAATGCCCCCCCCAAATGGTTTTTTTTTCCAGCTGTAGGTGGAGTTTGGCGGAGGATGGATTAGCCATTTTGGTGTAAAGGTGGAAGAGGACAAAATGGGGTGGTACTGGTGCAGTTGTGCTTGCTGAACAAGTAAATTGTTACCACGCTGCGGTAACAATAGTTTTGCTTGTGCTGTACCATAAATGGTACACTACTTTAACTTTATCCGACTAGCTAGGTGTACAATTTATTTTTTGAGGCGTTTGTTTCTTTCTACTTCTGGTCTCGTTTAAATATGATCATATAGCATGAGAAATGGTTAATGACTTGATGGACGTGACGTTAGTGATTGAATAATATGAATGAGTGCATAATTTCATGATAGGAAATAAAGTAAACTTTTAGAATACTACCTCCGTTCCGGTTAAAAGTTCATATCACTTTTTTGCATGAATATTTATTCATGTTGATGTGGTCAAATTTCAATCGAAAGTGGAGGATTAAAATGAGTTGGACAAATTTCAGTCAAAATGTGAACCTTTGGTTGGGACAAACGAAGATGGAAAGTAAGAACCTTTGACAGGGACAAAGAGAGTATTTGATAATTTGAACAAGAATCACATCCTTACCTTACCTTATCAAATACTCAGTTCGTCTCAGTCAAAGATTCATGCTTTCCATTTTCGTCTGTCCCAACGAAAAGTTCACACTTTGACTATTTTTTACTCACAAAACGTCACTACTTAATATTTTGCCCGTCACACTTTTTCACATCCTTACACTTGAAATAATTAAATATTACTCACAACCCCTCCCCCACCCCCTCCCCACCATTCCCTGATTGCTCACATCTCTCTCTCTCTGCCCACTTTCTCACATTGTACCATTAGCGGCGCGACACCACTATTGCTCAAATTCGCCCACTCCGACTGGAGCTGATTTGGGACATCGATTTGAAGGTTGGGATACCAATCTGGGGTTTGAACTGGGGTTGGGACACCAATTTGGGGAACAACGATTGCAACGCCTTAGGCGGGGGCTTAGGGTCGCACTGCCGTGGAGTTTTTCGTAGTTTTTCAGCTTTGATTAGCATTGAACAACTCTGGCGAGTGATGTTGGTGATGCAGATGAGTGTTGGTGGTGCAGCGGAGTAGCATGATGTTAGTGGTAAAGGAGGCGTTGGATACTGGTGGTGAAGGAGGCGGTGGTTTTGAAGCATAACTGAAGTTATTTTAGACTTTTTCAGTTATTAAAAAAAATATTTTTCTCTTTCTGCATTAAGGGCTGAAACAAAGGGAGTGCAATATTTTTATTATACACTTTTTCGCTAATGTTACAACTTTTTGCATTTGTTACATTACTTTATTTTTCTAGTCACGCATTTTCATATAAAACTTGTACTTCTTGTTATATGGTGTTTCATTATTGATGATATTTACAGCTGAATTATTTCAAACTACAAATGCAACGTTGCAATCACGTGTGAATTTAAATCTTTTTATAATAATTCATTTTATGTGTGTAACTATTCTCTTAAGTACGTGTGTACTCATATATAGGGTTCACGCGTATGTGTGTGTTTATATATATATATATATATATATATATATATATATATATATATATATATATATATATATATATATATATATAATACGTAAACCTGTGGAGTTTGGAAAGGGATTAATAATCTACTCATGTTACTTTTGCTACATATATTGTTATAATTATAGAGTTCGTGTAAGATGTTGTCTTTCAATAAACTATAGAACAATTATAAATACTAGTAACTTTAGACGTTGTATGTTACATGTTTTAAAGTAATACATAATAAATGGTGTTCAAATAAAATAACTGAAATGCTACACAAAATAAAATATCTTGTAAAACACTAGTTATCAATTTGAACGGACGATAAGTTGTGGAAATCACCCAAAGGTAGAACGTTTTAAAAAAGGGCAAAATACTAATATGACCCTATGTTTTGGAGGTTTGTGCTAATATGACCCTGTAAAGTTGAAAAGTGATATTGTAACCCTATGTTTTGCATCAGAAGTGCCGATATAACCCTGTGGCACTATTCCGGCATTGACTTAGGAATTTCTAGCATTGACCAAACCTAAAATGACTAAAATATCCCTAGTCTTAAACCTAATAATCTAATGACTAAAATACCCATACATTCATCTTCTTCATCATTTCCATGACTACAGCCATGGTTGTTCCGCCACCACCTCCACCACGGCTTCACCACCTCCGCTGCCCACCTCCGCCGCCCACTACCATCGGAATCTGGATTTCCGTCGCCACCGCCACTCCGCCACCTCCGCCACTGGAGTTTGCCGGAATCTGGAAAAATTCCTTCGGCGAACCCACAACCAACAACTCCACCTCCACCGCTGCTCCGCCACCTTTGCCTCCGAAATCTGGAAACGAGCCACCAATATATATGGCGATTCCAGCAGAGTACAACCAACACCATCTCCTCTCCTCTCTAAACCCTAGCACCATTACAGCCACAACCAACACCATCTCCTCTCCTCTCTAAACCCTAACACCATTACAGGACGGCGCAACACCACCGCCACCATTTCCTCTCTAGACCTAGTACCACCGCCACAATTAGAACAACAAATCCATCCCAAATCCATCCAAATCCGATGAATAGAAATGATTTGTACTGACCTTTGATGAATTCCGATTGAGAGAGCGACTAGAATGGGATTCACCAACACTATTGACGCCGCCGAGTCCGTCTTCCATGTTGTAGCACCAGCTTCGCATTTCCGTAGCACCCTCTCCAATGGTGCAACGTCGCTGCTCAATTCCCGCAGCTCTTTTGCAGGTGCCATTGCTCGATTCCTGCCATTCCCATTCTCTCCTTCTCGATTCCTGCCATTTCCGCCACCAGAGGAGGAGCTAGGGTTTAGGGGCGGAGGAAGATCCATCTCCGTCAGACGAGGTGGAGTCGGCGGGCTAGGGCGTTGTAGTGGCGCCGGATGGGATTCGGTGGGTTTAGTGGTGGTGGTCGATGAGACGGGGTGGTGGTGGCAGAGCTGGGCAGGAATGGTGTTTGAGGCGGCGGATGGTGAGGCACGGTGAATCGAGCAGAAGAGAACGGTGGCGGAGCAGCGGCGACGGAGGGCGGAGGCGAAGATGAGATGGTGCTGGAGGTGGTGAGGTGTGGAGGAGGAATTTTGGCAGCTCAAATCTGAGCGGAGCAGTGGCGGTTCGATGGGCGTCGCTACCGATGGGAACGGTAGGAATCGAGGCACCGATGCGACTCCTCGATGCGGTGCCTCGACAATGCAGATTTTGGCCCGGAGGCTAGTGGAGGAAGAAGAAAGAGAAGAAGAAAAGAGGAAGAAGAAAAGAGGAGAAAAAAAAAGGAAGAAGCAAGAGAAGAAGAAAAGAGGAAGAAGAAAGAGAAGAAGAAAAGAGCAGAAGAAAAGAAGAAGAAGAAAGAGAAGAAGAAAAGAGCAGAAGAAAAGAGGAAGAAGAAAGAGACAACGAGGCATAATTGTCTTTTAACATTTTTAAAATTTTTATTTTTTTTAAAACATAGGTATAATAGTCATTTCATGTATTTCCGGCCAAAATCAGGTCGATAAGGTTATATTAGCACATTTCGGCAAAATACAGGGTTATATTAGCACTTTCCAACTTCACAGGGTCATATTAGCACAAACCATCAAAATATAGGGCCATATGAGCACTTGACTCTTTAAAAAAATAACAGTATTTTTCAAAAGGGAAATGAATTCCCATTCTCGCACTCCAATCCAAACACAGCCCACCCCAAGTACGAATGCACCGCAGGAACGAAGAAAAGAAAATGCCAGATTCCTGGTGGGCACCAAGTATGGGCCAGCCCAATGGTCCTGCCCAATAGTCCTGGTGCTGGACTACCGTGACTTACCTCTCACATGATGGCTGTTGGTTGATGTGGGCAATAGTGATCGCCAAGAAAACACCAGGTCAGCAAAACCGAAATCAATCAAATTGACTTTAGTGGACAAATTACAAACCACCTCCTCTGCGTGTTCTGTGTCTCATCTTTTCTCATTCCGTACCCCATACCCATACACCACGATTTACATTCTCCAGCAAAAATTAACCGCCTCAACCCAACTATAGAGGGAGAGCTAAGGAAATGGCAACCACTGTTGAGGGAGGCGGCGACACTCCTACACCGGCGCCACCGGCCGGAGCTGCGGCGGCGGAGGATAACGCGGCGGTTCAGAATGATAGCGACGCTTCTAAAAGCAGAGAAGAAGGCGAGCTATCTTCTTCTTGTTCGTCTGAAGGCCGCGTAATTATCGAATCCCTAATTTGCTGCTTTTTCTTCTTTATAGTTTCTTCCACGCGATTGCTTAATTCATTGACATTTCTGTTGGACTTTATCTTCTTCTTCTTATGAATATTTTAATATTAAACTCGTGGTTGCTTGTTGCCATTACTAGGCTTCATTTTAGGAATTAAATACTGAGATAGGGTTCTTTCCTCTTCTTTTTAATGTTATACATGAGATTTCTGTAACGATTCTGGCGTCTATACTTTGCTATTTTCGTTTTCTGCTGTTTTTACCACATAATTAAGTTAGATTTTCAGCCCGAGCAGGATAGAATTTTGGAGGAGTTCAATCCTAAAAAGTAAATCTGATGCTGCAGGAATTTGATGCTACTGGTTCTGCATCTCAGCATGATTGCGCTGACAGTGTTCGAATGGAGTCAGTTCGTGCTTCTCCTGGAAATGGGACCGGTCATGAGGCTAAAGCGGGTAGGTTTGTTGTATGTTTCAGGAGAATTCAAACTTTTTTTGGGGATGTTTTATGTGCAACTTAGCTTGTCATCATTAGCTGCACTCGGATAAGTTTCAAAAAAGATATTGTCAACCTAAATACCTCATTATACAGATCTAGTAACATGAGGCTTTGTGAATGACTGCGTTATGTACTCTTCGTAGTTTCATTCCTCTCTGCCATATGTCTTTTATAATCTTTTATACATGATCCTGTTTAAGTCAGTATGTCTCAACAATAGTCCTCCTAGTTTTATATCTGCTTGAGAATGGGTTAATCCATTTTCCTATCATCATACCTGAAAGTAGAGACTGTTCTGATTTAAGTTGATCTTTTTATTATTTACAGACAAGTGTGGCCCTGACATGTCTACTAGCACGCTTGGTGCATTACCAAGAACTTCCCCACATGAAGGGAATGGGAAGGGTTCTGATAAAAACCATGGATTTGTGCCTTTTCTGATAGGGTTTTCAGATGATGATAGTGGTAGTGATTCCGAGGATAGTAACCATACTAATCGTTCAGCTGAATCCAACAAGCTGGGTGCAGATAGAATAAGCAGGCAACCCGTGTCTTCTCGAATTGGATCAAAAAAGGTGCAGCAGGAGCTAACCAAGAAGGCTAAGCCAATACGTAATGAAGGTTATCATAATCGTCCAATTGTTTCTACAGCAGCAAGGATCAATGGACCCACTCCATGGAATGGTGGTCAAAAGTCTGGCTTGAGAAATATCGGTAGTCTTCAAGGCCGGGCTGTTCAGAATCATATACCTGGGCACAAACATATTTTGGATTATAATATGCAACAGGTGCAGGATCTAAGACAGCTAATTGCACTTCGAGAAAGTGAGTTGGGTAAGGGACCTCAGCAAGCGAAAAATTCAGTTGGAGGTGTTCATATGGATATTAAATTTAAGAGCCCTGAAAGCCATGTAAAGAGAGTTCGCCATGCCTCTTCTTATGATTTAAGGGATGAGTTGAATGAATCTAACAAAAAGCGTTTAAAAACTGGAGAGCTACCACCTCCACCTGGAAGATCTGTCTCAATGGACCATTGCACAAAGGTCGTAACTCGTCTTGATCATTGTGATAAAAATCATTCACTTTTAAGCAATGGTCAAAAGGGAAAACAAGCGGAGACACAGCACACTCTCTCAGGAAATACTGATGGTGCTAAAGAGGGTAATTGTCTAGAACTAATTTTTTTCTCTATTCTTTGATGTCACGAAAGTAAAAACATGCCCCCGCTGCCCCCAGGAAATGAAGGGATACTGTATGATATAATGTGCTTGGGATACTTTGTGATTGCTTGAGTAATGACTGTGCAGGTAATAGTGCTCTTGCCAGCATTCAGAGATCTGGGAATGTAGCGGCAGTCAATGAGGCAGTCAATTCTATTACTCTGTTGGGACGTAATGATAGCACAGAAATTGGGGCTGTTCAAGATTTTCCGAAGAAATCAGTGAGTAGCTCAACCTTCTGGTGTGTTGTTTCATTGTTCCTCTCTGATTTAGCCTCATAACTAATCTGGTATATCCGTTAACCTTTTCCAGAAGCAAGATGCAAAAATCCCTGTGTGTGCGTGTGCGTGTGCGTGTGCGTGACAATTATTGCTTATGCTTTTTGTATTTTGTTCTTATTACTCTTAGGATAATGTGGAGTTGAACCACTCCCATTACAGGGGACAAGAGGTGCAAATATCAACTCAGAATATGGTTGCATCTGGTGCTAACTTATTGGAAACACTTGACAAAAATCCAAGTAATACTCATGCTAATAAACAAATATCTGACGTGAGGGCTTCGGCATCTCCTCGACATGTGCTTAAAGTTAACCAGCAGGTCGGTTACATGTGTGTAAACCTAGACCTTTCCACTTTTTCATCTTTGTGTTTCAATTTGATTTTGACTCTTTTTATATTTTCTAAAAGGAGGCACCGCCCAGTCATCCAAATTTCTTCAATGATTTGAACAAGAGAAACTTGATGGTCAATAGTAACACTGATTTACAGTCACTGCTGGACTATGAAGAGTTGCTGGATAAAGAAATAGACGAAGCGCAGGAGCATCGACGTAAATGTGAAGTAGAAGAAAAAAATGCACTTATGGCGTACCGGAAGGCTCAGAGGGTCTTGATTGAAGCTCACGCCAGATGCTCTCAGCTCTACAGCAAAAGGGAACTATATTCTGCACAGCTTCGATCTTACATGATGGAGAACCCAAACTTGTTTTCCTCCCAAAGAGAAGCTGGATTCAATTCGTCTAATAATGCTTCTGATATTGATTTGCAGTTAATACCATCATCTTGCAATCAAGTGTTGGCTGGATCTAATGTAAAAGACCATGGGGGTGTTGACATACCCTCTGCAAACAATGAATTTAAAAACACATCAAATTTGCATGTAAGTGAAACCAATTCGGAAACTGATGCTTACAGGGAGCCTGATGGAAGTCCACCAAAGGACTGCAAGCAGCCTTTGTCAAGTGGTGCCTGCTCTCGTTCTGGTGATTTAAGTCAGTCATCTTATGAGGATATTGAGGGATTTGAATCAAATCACAAGTCTGCTCAGGAAAATATAGTGTATGAAGGAATGTCAGACGTTAATGAAGGGAGGGAGAAGGATATCTATGAAGCGTCTGAAAGACAGGGACCAGTTGACAGCTCTCAAGATTGTTTGCGTCTTGAAGCAGCATTACGGGCTCAACTTTTTGAAAAGCTGAAAGAAAAAAGATTGTTAAGAAGGAGCACAAGTGCTGATAATTTAGTGGAAAGTAGAATCAACAATGATAATGATGAAAATATGATGGATACTGATGTGGAGAACACAGTGTTACATGAGGAAAGGAATGACAGACATCTAGAAATTGAAGGTACTTCTCAAGGATTGACCCTGGAGTACTGTGACTTTCCTTCTTGTGCTTTTATTAACACCTTAGAGGTTCCGATAATACAAGATTAAAGATCTGTTTTCATTTATTCTTTCATTTCTACTTATCCTATACTAATTCCGTGTATTCATGAAAAGTCTATGTATCCTAACTTGCACCATGTTTAGGAGCTAATGATATATGTGCTCCCTGAGGTTTAAAATTATGTTGTTTTCAGTTACATCTCTTTATTATTTTCAACCAACTGATTTTGTCTGCTATATGGTTATCTGATTATTGGAAATTAGATGAGAGTCAGGAAGGAAGGTCTCCTGCATTGCCCACCCAGATTGACTGCCAATTTGGAATTTCAAATCCTGAATATGAATCTCCTACCAAGGTATCTATGGATTGCTGTGCAACTTTGGACTTTGAGCAGCCTACAGTTTCCGGAGCCATTTTGTTTCCTGCGCTAAGGAATACCGCCATAAACCCAAAGGTCACGAAACTTATTGGTGTACCAGAGTCGAAGTCTGCAAGTCCACCAGTACCTTCTTCTCTCAGTGATGAGGAAAATGAGGATGGCGGTGCCTTTAATACAAGCAAGCTAAGCATACAGAGTCTGGGTGCAACCGAATCACCTGCAGTGGATTTCTCTGTCGAGAAGAATGGGTCTTTCTCCTCTGGTTTTACTATTGATCCAGTCTGGCCACTGTGCATGTTTGAGCTTCGTGGAAAATGCAATAGCGATGAGTGTTCATGGCAGCATGTGAGGGACTACTCTTCTTCTAGTAAGGAGTCTGGCCATAATTCTGGTAAGCTTTCTGTATTGTAAGGTCTAATTTTACATTCTTATTATGTATATGTTGTTTTTTTTTAACTTTTTTTGTTTACTCAACCTGATATACCGTCAGGAAAGGAACATTTCTCTAGTGCTGCACTGCTAAAGAGGCCAGATAATTTCATCCTAGCCCCACCTACCTATGTTGTTGGCATGGACATTCTGAGAGCTGATTCATGTTTACATACTGTTGCTTCACCTCAAGGTTATGGTCAATGTTGGCAGAAGAGTTTCAGTGCTTTCTTGGTTCTCTCTAATTTGTGTCCAACGGTATTACCATCAAATGAGCCATTTTTGCACGGGACTGAAGCTCGAATTGAGGATCATAGCAGTTGGAATAGGCGTTTATCTTATTTTCAGAGCGGAAATGGGACTCTGGTTTGTCAAAGCATCCATTTTCTTTTTTTTGGTGGTTTCTTATGCTCATTGCAGGATACAGCGTGCCTCATTCAGGCCAACCATAGTTGCTTGATAGGCTTTTATCTTTGTTAACAGAAAAATGTGTGTGCTAAAAGCTGTTCCCATGCTTACTCAATGTTGCTGTTACTTCTAATTGATTGTTCAGTTGTATTGATTTACTTGTGTTCTGTACTGTTCCTCGCCCACTCTTAAGTTCTCAGGGCGGAGCATCTGGATGATCTTTTTTTATCTTTGTTGCACTGCTATGCTTTTGATTGTTTGTTTCTCCGTTCTGTGCTGCTTGTTGCCAGAAATTGTGTTTTCCTATCCCTCTAAATGCATCTTTTACTTTAGGTCATCCTAAAACATTTTTGCTAATTTGTTTGCATTTGTTTCAGTGTAATTTGTGGGTATCCTTGAAATATTTTGCGCATAGGGAACTCCTGATTTTGGTTGTCTAGCATTTAACTTGAATTTCTTAATATCTACATAGAGCCAACTTGATCAGTGTACTTCTGGTGTCGAACAATCAGTGGAAATGGCTCTTCTTAAATTGAGTGAGGATGTTAATAAGCGTGTATCCAGCAGGATTGAGGTACTTAAGTACTGTTAGTTATACAGTTTCAGTGTTGGATATAGGAACCCCAGCTTAAAATAATTTTTCGTTCTTTCATTCTAAATATTAGGCAGTTAAAGTTCTTTCCCGAGCCATTGAAGATAATGCATCATCTGAAGTTCTTTGGATAGTTTACTTGCTGGTTTATTACAGTAATCAAAAGCCAACCGCGGAGGAAGATTTGTTCAAGTATGCGGTATGTACTTTGATGTTATACATATTTTAATGAAAGACAAATTTATGAGTAAACATTATTCATGCCTTCTGGATTTTTATGTTTTATATAATGTTCTGTTATGGAAAGTGGTCTAAGAGGCATTTGTGGTCTGTTAAAGCTATATGGATGATAGCAAAGGTAAATTGTTCCCGGTGAAGTTTTAGCTTGTCCAAAATTGATCTGATTTTGCTGTTAATGGCATTTCTTCAGTTAAAGTCATGCTGTGATAATATTAATCTGTGCTGTGTATGTACCTAGTCTTTGTTAGATTATTTTCTATTCCACCACGAAACCAACCCACCCACCCCCACCCCTTCCCCCCTCTCCATTGTGTAGCAAATAAATGGGATACAAGTCATCAGTTAGTTATTCTTACGCCATGGGATGGGATCTTTTGTTGACATTTGCTCCTTTTTCATTCTAAGGAAACAATCCTCGCTTGAGTTCTTCCGGCTTATGCTAAGCTGTCTATGTTTGTAGCTTGTCTTTACTTGTCAGTCCAAACAGTGAATACACGTGTTTCTTGATTTTGTAGGTTACATACAACAAGGAATCTTATGGTCTGTGGCTCTTGTACATTAATAGTCGGGGTGAACTGGAAGATCGGCTGGCTGCTTATGATACTGCACTCTCGGATATTTGTTGCCATGCATCGAAGTCTGATGTTGATGCCTTTCATATCAGTCAATGCATCTTGGATATATTTCTGCAGATGATAAATTGCTTATGCATGTCTGGAAATGTTGGTCGAGCCATTGAGAAAATCTCTGGGTTATCTTCATCCTCGGAGAAGTCTGGAGATCACTCTCAATTGCCTTTGACTGATATTGTCGCTTGCCTGACCATTTGTGACAGAGTCATTTTTTGGATATGCTGTGTCTATTTACTTGTTTACAAGAAGTTACCTGATCTTATGGTGCAGAGACTTGAATGTTGGAAAGAATTTTCTGCTATAGAATGGCCCTCAGCTTATTTAACATCTGATGAGAAGCAGCAAGCTGCCTCCCTAATGGGAATAGCTGTCGACTCCCTAGAATCTTACATGAACCATGAATCACTTGAGAATGAAAAGACTCTGAGGGCTGCTCACCTATTTGCTCTCAACCATGTTAGATGTGTTTTGGTCCTAGAGGGTCTTGAGTGTAGTAGAAATTTGCTTGAAAAATACATCAAGTTCTATCCATCATGTCTGGAACTTGTTTTGATGTCAGCTAGAACAGAATATGAGTTGGGGGGTTCAAGTTTTAATGGATTTGAAGAAGCTCTTAGAACCTGGCCAGATGAAGTCGGTGTTCAATGTATTTGGAATCAGTATGCTGGACTTGCCCTTAGGAGTGGCAAAGTTGATTTTGTGAAGGAACTAATGCAAAGATGGTTACATTCGGTTTTTGAGGCACAAGATTCTGATGTTGGAGTTTTACGCACCGAAGAACATAATTCTGAGAGATCACTACAATCACCTTCAGCAACAGATCTCCATGTTTGGTTTTGCAATTGTGACCAGAACGACCAAGTGTTTGGAATGCTGAATTTTTCTCTCTACAAGCTTTTGCAGAATGATCAGGCTGAAGCTCTCTGTGCATCAGAGTTGGCATTAAAAGCAGCTACTGCTGATCAAATTCAGCTTTGTCTTAGAGAACTTGTTTCATTCTGGCTTATAGATAGTGTTCACCAGCACGAGGGCAGTTTTAATCTTAAGGGCATACTGAACATCATAAATGTTCTTGTAGTTGACACCCGGTCTTTGCTTGTCTCTGAGCCTCTGTCTCGAGTGTTCATAAAAAAGATCAAGAAGCCAAGAGTTCAACAACTAGTTAGCAAGTTATTGAGTCCAGTTTCGGCCGACTTCTCCTTGATGCACATGGTTCTTGAAGTTTGGCATGCACTGTCTATTTTACCCAATGTTTTTGCCAAGCCAACAGATTTGGTAGATTTTGTGGAAGACATGATGGAGATATTGCCTTCTAACTATCTGCTTGCAGTTTCAGTCTGCAAAGAGTTGTGTAAGATCGCTGATGCTACTTTGCCTTCAAGCCTATCTTTTTGGGCAGGATCCCTCTTGGTAAATGCACTATACCAAGCTGTTCCCTTAGCTCCAGAATACGTGTGGGTTGAAGCAGCAGAAGTTTTGCAAAAATTGTCTGATATTCAGAGCATTAAGGAAAACTTTCACAGAAAAGCTCTTGCTTTATACCCGTTTTCAATCAAACTGTGGACTTCATACCTCCATTTGTCAGATGCTGAAGGACATGTGGAGTTGGTCGAGGAAGCAGCTAAGAACATAGGGATTGAGCTCGGACTGACAAATCTGCATACGGATGAGGGATGCTAGGTTGGTTGCTTAAGTAGAATTTGACAAGCAAATTTTGGGATACTAGGACGTAACTTCAGGCATGATCCGGTTGATGATTTTGATTATTGGATGATATACACTCGCGTAAATACACTAAATGACGCATAGGTAACTACTAGGGTTATATGAAAATAGAGCTTTTTATATTTCACAGTCCAGGCCCTGCTGTTTACTAGTTAGGCTGTTCATTATGCTTTACAGGGTTCAGGTTATTCGTGCTTAAAGATAGTCCTGATTAGCGAAGGATACATTGAGGGTTTTGTGTTGCAGTGTATTATGTTTGGTTAATAGATTCTTTGATCCTACCATTTCTCAAATGACGTCTGGTGGGTTTATGCTCAGTAAATAGTGTCTCAATCTTGCAATCTCAACCTGCTCAATTAGTGCATCCTTTGATTCTTTCAGAATTTGTGCAAAAAAAAAAAAACCGGCGAACTTTTACTCGCAGTCATCACCTTTCTTTCTATCTCGTACTCTTCAGTTCTTTTTCCACTTTTATTTAGCTCTATAGTTGAAGAATTCTCCAAGTTAAGTTCTCACATGGATATATGGGTACGTCAAAGAAGAGAACTGTAACTAGCGTGCCTTCTCCATTTTGCGCTCATATATAAAATGATGTTTTTAGCTTTTATGTGATTGACCAATAGGTTAAGTGTGGTTAAATGAATTCTGGTAGCCGCAGTATGAAAAAATTTTCTATAGAAGGATTCCTTGTGAGGACCTAGAAATGAAAATAAGGTAGAAGTTGACCTTTAAACGTCGTGATTTATCTCATCATCAATCTGTGGTGTCGGAATTGCCCGACCTTGAGAGCAAGGGATTTCACATTTTGCTCTATAAAATGATGTTTTTACTCCTCCAAAATAATGTAATCAGATATTAAAATCTCATCAAAATATTTGGTCAAAATTAGTTCAAGTTTCTTAACAGAAGATTTATACTAACAAAGCAATGTTTTAGATTCCGTCTCTTGAAAGACGGTTTTTCCATAAGTCATGGAAAGATCAGGGTTTAAAGTGCAAATTAGAATAAATGAAAGATAAAATTTGTGGGTTGTATGAATCGGGTTATAAACTTTATAACTACTACATGTTGCATAATAAATTTTTAATATTACAAATTAAGAATTTTACCTTTTATTATTCTAAATAAATCTCGTTTTTCCATGAATTTATAGGAAGATCCAAAACTTTTCAATGTTTAAAACGCACACTAGGATGTCATAAATATATATTGAACATCAGTAATTATAATTAATTTAAATGAATGTACCATCTCATATCTTTTCTTGTGTCAGAAACATTGACTCACTTTTTATATTGATTTAATATTTTAATACTGATTTTCTTACACATTTGTCCATTAGGGAGAGGATAAAAAAGGTTCATTTTCAAATTGTCCAAATAATTTTATTTAAGAGTAAGGCTCCTACAGGCGGTCTGTTCATAAGTTTATGGACATGTCACTTATTTCTTACCATATATATTGCATTTGTTAAATTATATACAATTTTTAAAATTTTAAAATTTATTTTTTATATCATATATTTTTATATTTCCTCATACAGATACATATTATTACTTGTTTTAACTTATAAAATGCAATATTTATAAGTAAATTCCCCATGTGAACTGTCCATAACCTTATAGAAATGTCTTCTTTCCTAGACTTTCCCTAGCAAAAGAGTTCTTTGTAGAGGTGTCAATTCGGGTTATCGTGTCACATTCGCATCAGGTTGAAAATGTGTCGTGTTTAAACATGTGGGTTGATTCGTGTTGATTTCATTTGTCGTGTCGGGTCGGGTTGGGTTGGGTACTTATCGTGTCGGGTGAAAACGTGTTAATTTTTTTCTCGGATCGGGTCATGTCTGGTTGAGATAATATCGGGTTGGGTTACTATCGTCTAATTTTTATACTCGGATGAGATCGGGTCGGGTCAGAATATTGTCGGGTTGGATTGGATCGGGTTATTGTCGTGCCATTTTTTGTACTGAAGTTTTGTTCGGGTCTGATTATGTCAATTATTTTTTTTATAATGTTTCATATTGAATTCAGATATATTTTGGGTTAGTTCATTTTAGATCGGGTTTTTATGTCACCCAATTAAATTTGGGTTGATTTAGGTTATATTTCAATAATATTATTGTTAGAACTGCACTATTATCAGACATTGTTTCGTTGTAACTTGTAACTTGCAAAATGTAAAAACTTGACTCGTAACTCCAAATTAAAATCTGCTCGAAAGTGATGCTATCCTTACACCCCCATTGTATTTTCCAAGTACGTAACAAAATATTTATCAACAATCGAGCATAAAAATATACAGATAATCATATTTCAATTTCCCTTTCTTACTTCTAAGTAATCAATTTTAAATTACACTAGAACACGTATTAGCACTTTCCAATAATTCACCAAAAAATTAATTTATTTAATATTTATATATTTAGGCAAGAATAACAAAAAAATAATGTATTTTGGAGCAACGAATTATGGGGTAACACGATTTTGGGCCACAGTGTAATTTTTCAAGACTGTGTAGAAGTATTCAATGTTGACTTTCAAGGCCCTTATGTTCACCCATACATGCCCAAATCGCAAAGTCGCAATATTACATTATTAAATTGCTTTTTAGTGTCGCCAATTTCATGATTCGACAATTCCAACTTTCTTGGAGGGACCTAAGTGCAAAAAGTAAAAACTTTACTCGTAACCCCAAATTGAAATCCGCTCGAACGTGATGATACCCTATACACCCCCATTGTATTTTCCAAGTCCGTAACTGAATATTTATCTACAACTGGACACAAGAACATATCTGTAATCCTTTTTAATTTCTCTTTCTTATATCTAAGTAATCAACTTTAAGTTACTCTATAACATGTATTAGCGTTTTTTAATATTTTACCCAAAAAAACATTTGTTTTCTATTTCTATATTTATGGAAGAATAACAAAAATTGCGTACTTTGGAGAGAAGGATAATGTCGTAACATTTTTACATTTTTTAGGCCATATCGTAACTTTCTATAAATATGTTACAGATGCTTTTGTGCATACTATCTTAGTTGAATAGCAGTGTTGAGTATTCATTGAGTTCAATTCACTTTTTAAAATACTTTAGTGCAACTTACGTTGCAATAAATATTCTGATTCTAATTTTTTTAAATAAAAAACTAGTAAAATCCCACCTCGCATTGCGCAACATTATTAATTAAAAAATTAGGATTACCTTTAAGTATTTTTGTGTCTTACATTTAAATTGAAAATAAAGAACTTTATTTACAATTATGAAGTTTAGTTATATAAGGAACAATATATGAGTAATGAAGTGAAATAATTAGTTTAGTTATAAATCGTTACATATTAAATACAATAAAAATGATTATTTTTATAATATTTCATTCAAATTATTTAAAAAATAATTATTTATATGTTGAGCTCATTTTAAAGGTTATAATAATTATATATATCTCACTGAATAAAATTAAATATCAAATATTCTTATGACTCCGTCTCTTAAAAAACAGTCTTTCCATAATCCGTGGAAAGACCAGCGTTTAAAGGGCAACTTAGAATAAATGAAGATAAAATTTTCGGGTTGTATGAATCGAGTTATAAACTTTATAACTACTACATGTTGTACAATAATTTTTTAATATTGCAATTAAGACCTTTTACCTTTTATTATTCTAAATAAACTCTGTATTTCCCATAAACTTATGGAGATGCCGTATTTTCCAAGACTTTTCTCATTCTTATTAGTCCCACTAATTATAAAATATCCTCATCGAATAGTGACTCGGTCTATAACAAGATTTTGTGATAATTTATTAAATATTATTTTTACAATACTTTTCAAACTGATTTTTGAAATTAATATTTAGTCGACTCTCTATAATTACTAATTCAAAACCATAATTTTAATGTGACATCTCTCTTTATTTGACTATTATTCATTAGATTTATAAATTTAGTCGTGTGCATTTTTAACTTAACCGTGTGTATTCACATTTGTTATGAGTTGACTTTACGTACTAGTAATCATATGGCTAAAAACCTCATTTGTTATTAGTTTGACGCATAACCAACTTGACTTGGTTCCATATTAAATGTTAATTGACTTTTTATAACTGCATCTGTTTTGGATTGATTACATGCAGAGTTATATAGTTCATTTATCGGGTTGGATTAAGTTCGTGTTAAATCGGGTTCGGGTTGATCTCGGGTTCGTATTCAGGTCGGGTTCGGGTTCAGATTATCGGGTCATATTCGGGTTTTGGGTTGAATTTGGGTGTTGGGTTCGGGTACAGGTCAATATTTCTCAGGTCAAAATTGGGTTTCGGGTTAAGTGTGGTCGTGTCAGGTTGGGTTCGGGTCAATATTTCTCGAATCAGATTGAATTTCGGGTTGATTCGTTCGTATCGGTCCAGGTCAAGTTTTCGATTTTGATCAGATTGACAACTCTAGTTCCTTGTTTACATGTTAAAAGAGGTTTTCTATCATTACAATAACAACTCAATCTCTTTATCCTTCAAAGTCAACTAAATGCAAATGTCAAATGTAAAAGAATCCATGTTAGAGAACTAGAGGCACAACTCAAGTGTGTAACCGTTAAGGGTAAATGGGTCAAAATAACCGAACGGGGAGAAGGGTTTTAGTTAAAGCTCAGGGTGAGTACTAGGTTACGAATCAAAAACCCTTCTTAGCACTCTGGCCAAACTCGGTGGCGCCATATCCAACTGCAGTTATTGCTGTCAGTTAGAGAGCCTCCATAGTAATGAATAATCTGAAGGTCTCGTCGGAGCTGCCGGCGAAACTCGAATTACAGTCCGATGATGAAGTGGTTCAGTTCTCGGCTTTTGACGTGGAGCGCAACCGCCTTTTCTCCGCATCTTCTGCAAATTTCATATACACCGCTCAGATTCCATATCCAACGGTATACTAATTTTCTCTTTTGTTCTTTCTTAATTTTGTATTCTCAGTTTCACGCATTCATGTGAATATGATTTACAAGGCATTGCCATTAAATTTTGTGTGCACGCAGACATGTTGCGCTTGAGTATAATTTCTTTGAATTTGTGCCCTAACTCAGAACTTTATCTCTCTCTCACATAGATAGAATATTTCCTTTAATGATTTCAAGAGGAAAGTAAAAAAATTAAACATTAGTATTGCTCTATAATTGTTCCCTGCGGTATCTTCTCTCACTGGATTGGTTGTAATGCACGCCTAGTTGTGTTTGCCTGCATTTATTACATTTTGTGACAGAATGGAGCAGATCGGGCTTCAGCTTCACTATCTGTTACTGTGGAGCATATCGATTTAGAACCAGGGGACTACATTACTTCCTTGGAATATTTGATGGAGAAGGAGGCGTTGATTGTGGGAACATCGTATGGGCTTCTGTTGCTTTATGGCGTGGATGATAATGTCAAAGAGGTGGTTGGCCAGGTGGAGGGCGGTGTTAAGTGCATTTCACCTAGTCCAGATGGAGATTTGCTTGGTGTTATTACTGGTTTTGGTCAGATACTAGTCATGACTCATGATTGGGATCTGTTGTATGAGATGTCACTTGATGACCACGCTGAGGATGTTGACGTACGTAAGGACTTCTTCCCTTCCTGATTCGAATTCTACTTCCTCATAGATTTTTCTTGTGTGCGTGTGTGTGTTTTGTGCAATACATTGGTGGCTTTACATCAGGTCTGAACCATGATTAGATGGTGCAATATCTCTTTTGTACAGTGCATTTGTTTTAATCTTTCGTAATTCACCTTGACCTCAGATGAACCTATGATTTCATCCAATTATTCATGTGAGAGTCCAATCTCGTGGCGAGGTGATGGGAAGTTCTTTGCAACACTAAGCAAGGTGCTTGACTCAGTTCCCTTGAAGAGGAAGCTTAAAGTTTGGGAACGAGATTCAGGTGCCCTTCACTCTGTATCAGAATCTATGTTTTTCTTGGGAACAGTTTTGGATTGGATGCCCAGTGGGGCAAAGATTGCTTTGGTTTGTGATAAAAGGGAAGAAAAGAAGTGTCCATCAGTAGTTTTCTTTGAGAGGAATGGATTACAAAGAAATTCTTTTGGTATAAATGAAGAGGTTGATGCAAAAGTGGAATCTCTGAAGTGGAACTGTAATTCCGAACTTCTTGCAGCTGTTGTTAAGGGTGGACATCAGGACTCTATCAAGATCTGGTTCTTCAGTAACAACCATTGGTACCTGAAGAATGAAATCAGATACTTGAAGAAGGATGGAGTTAAATTCATCTGGAATCCCGTGAAGCCATTACAGTTAATTAGTTGGACTCTTGGTGGCCAGATAATGATACACAACTTCATTTGGATCACAGCTGTCACGGACAACTCAACAGCATTTGTAATTGATGGCTCCAATATCCTTGTGACCCCGCTTTCCATTTCTTTGATCCCACCTCCAATGTCTTTATGCCGCCTGAGATTCCCTGCAACAGTTTGTAGTTTAGCTTTTCATTCCCAGACCACTGCAAATAATTTGGCTGTGCATCTGTCAGATGGAAGGTTGTGTATTGTAGAACTTCCTGCCCTTGATCTGTGGGAGGAGCTAGAAAGCACAGAAATTGTGGTTGAAGCCGCCTCATGTGATTTTAGATTTGGATCTTCGCTTGACTTGGCATGGTTGGATTCTCATGTGCTTCTTAGTACATCTCATTCTGAGGAGGATGACAGTTCTTATCATTTACAAGAAATTCAGCTCATATGTTCCGAAGATCATATACCAGGATCAGTGACCTGCTCTGGCTGGCAAGCCCAAATTTCTGACCAAAGTTCTCTTGAAGGAGCGGTAATTGGTATTGTTGCAAACCCACTTCATAGATGCTCTGCATTTATTCAGTTTAATGGTGGAAAAATAGTTCAGTACACATCAAAGTTGGATAACAGATCGATTCCTATTCAGAAACGTGAGGACATGTCCTTTTCAACAACATGCTCATGGATGAACTTGGCTGTTGCTGAAGAATTTGGATCACAAAAGGCTGTACTGTTTGGCCTAGATGACACTGGTAGGCTTCAACTAGGAGGAAGGATATTGTGCAACAATTGCAGTAATTTCTCGTGTTACTCAAATGCTATTGGGGGATCAACCTCACATTTGATTCTTTTAACCAAACAAGATTTTCTGTTTGTTATAAGTATTGGTGAAATCCAAAATGAACAGTTAGGTGCCAAATATGACAGTTTCCTACCTCCTGTTAAGAAGAGAAATGGAGAAGATGGAAGAAGAAGTATAAATGTCTGGGAAAAAGGAGCTAAAATAATCACTGCCTTGCATGGAGATGAGTCTGCTGTTGTACTTCAAACAGTGCGAGGAAATCTTGAATGCATATACCCAAGGAAACTAGTATTGGCCTCAATCATTAATGCGCTAAATCAGGGGCGCTTTAGAGATGCACTGTCCATGATACGTAGGCATAGGATTGATTTCAACGTTATCGTTGATCACTGTGGTTGGAAATCTTTTATTCAGTCTGCGCCTGAATTTGTCAAACAAGTAAACAATTTGAACTACATTACTGAGTTTGTTTGTGCCATAAAGAATGAAAATGTCATGGAGACTTTGTACAAAGATTGCATAGTGCTGCCCTCTGGCGCTGTATCTTCTGGAGATTTGAACGAATTAAATAGGAACAGCAAGGTCTCTGCTGTCCTGATGGCAATAAGAAAGTCCCTTGAGGGGGAAATTGCCGAAAGTCCTTCAAGGGAGCTTTCCATTTTGACAACCCTAGCTCGAAGTGATCCTCCAGCTCTTGAGGAAGCTTTGAAAAGGATAAAAGTAATCAGGGAACTGGAATTATCAGGCTCTGACAGTTTAAGGCGGACTAACTCTCCTTCTGCTGAAGAATCTTTGAAGCACCTTTTGTGGCTATCTGATGCTGAAGCAATCTACGAAGCTGCATTAGGACTTTATGATTTGAATCTTGCAGCTATGGTTGCTTTGAATTCACAGAAGGATCCAAAAGAATTTCTTCCGTTTCTTCAGGGCCTTGAATGCATGCCCACTGCCCTGATGCAATACAATATTGATCTTACACTGCAAAGATATGAAAATGCTTTGCGACATATTGTATCATCCGGAGATGATTTTTTCGAAGACTGCATGAGACTCATCAGAAGTCATCCCGAACTTTTTCCCCTGGGGCTGAAACTCATAACTGATCCTATTAAAAGAGGGCAAGTTCTTGAGGCATGGGGAGATCACTTAACTTCTATAAAATCCTTTGAAGATGCTGCCATGACATACTTACGTTGTTCCTGTCTGGAAAAGGCTCTGAAAGCTTATCGATCTTGCGGAAATTGGAGTGGAGTACTGACGGTTGCTGGTCTGACAAAACTCCCGAAGGAGGAGGTTATGCAGCTGGCTCAAGACCTCTGTGAGGAACTCCAGGCAATGGGGAAACCTGGGGAGGCTGCAAAAATTGCGTTGGATTATTGTGGTGATGTTAAGGCATGTCTCGATCTTTTGGTCAATGCACGGGAGTGGGACGAGGCTTTGAGGATCGCATTCCTTCACCAGAGGGATGACTTAGTTTCAGAAGTGAAAACTGCATCTCTCGAGTGTGCCAACATGGTGGTTGGAGACTACGCAGAAGCTCTGGAGAAAGTTGGGAAGTATGTTACGCGCTACTTAGCTGTTAGACAGCGGAGGTTATTACTTGCTGCAAAGCTTAAGGCAGATGAGCGCTCAGTAAATGAACTTGACGATGAGACTGCTTCAGAAGCTAGCAGCAATTTCAGTGGAATGAGTGCATACACTACCGGGTATTTCCTACTCTTTTGTGCTCTGTTCCTTTATTTCCATTGGATTTAGTATATGGTACAAATTTTAATGGTGTGGAAATGTTGCCTATTTCGTAATCCGGCCGATTTGCTGAATATGTTTCTGTAACTGTGTGTTATATAATGGATCCTTGTATGGAGCCTTATACTGAGAATTATTGAGTGCCGGTTGATTCTGCTGAGTTGATTAAACTATGTCATCGACTCATTCGCATGCAGTTTATTCCCTTGCACTGAAACCAGCACCGGTGATTTTAATGTGTGTCCTCCATAACGTCATTTTAAATCTAACGCGAGCAAAATTCTTTGGTTCCTATGTTGAATCGCGGCATACTTAATTCGCACTTTTGTTCCATTGCCAGGACGAGGAGGGGTTCAGCTGTTTCCACTAGCTCAACCTCTACTAAGGGGAGAGGGCGTCAACGGAACAAGGGAAAAATTCGTGCTGGCAGGTATATGAAGATCCGTAGTCATCTTGTTGTACTCCCTCTTGTCCTCGATTTATGTTCCTTATTTCCTGAAATTTTTTCAAGGCATGTTTGACCATCGATAACAGATTATAAAATTTTACTTTTTAAAAACTACATCTTACGGAGAATCCAAAGACATCTCACATAATGTCTATTACTGTATACAACAAAAGTTATCGATGATCAAACATGCCATGAAAAAATATCCGGTCAAAGGGGGGAGTATTAATTTGTTTGAGATTTTCACATGTATTGGTTGTTTGTAGCCCTGGTGAAGAGATGGCTTTGGTCGAGCACTTGAAGGGAATGTCTTTGGCTACGGGAGCCAAGCGTGAGGTCAAATCTCTTCTAATTTGCCTCGTGATACTGGGGAGGGATGATGTTGCTAGGAAAGTGCAGCAAGCTTGTGAAAACTTTCAGGTGTCCCAGATGGCTGCAGTAAAATTAGCCGAGGATTCTGCTTTGACCGATAGCATGGATGATGAAGTATTTTGTATGGAGCGGTACATTCAGAAAGTAAGAAAAGAAATCCCGCAGCTGGAGGCTTTCTCCTGGCAATCTCAAGTGTTGGTTTGAACATTGGATATAGGAAATCAAATCTCCACACTTTTGGGGGGTTCTTTGCTTGTTATCTTCCTATCCATGCTTGCCTCACTAGTTGACTAAATGAGTGTCCAATTCATGCTCAGAGAGATTTGGTTCCAACTTTTATGTGGGAATAGCTGGTAAAATTTATTTTAAATTTGATCATTTTGTTTTTTTAGGATCAACAATAAAAGTAATTTAGTCTGTTCACAATTCTTTGTACTCCCTCTATATCTCTTGTTTTTGCACTTTCATTTTTTGCACGATGTCCAAGAAACATTCTTAATATTTTTACTTACGTATAAAAATGGTAAAAAATTTAATATTTAAAAATACTTGTTACGACGATTTGAATAATATCGTATACGATAATATTATGGTTTATATATCTCTATTCAAATGTGCCAAGAACAAGTGGAATGGGGGAGTGGCATTTTACTAATCAAAATGTTACAATTGGTGAAGTACAAACTATAAACTGACGGTAGAAGCTATAAACTATAATAGGTAAAGGGTGAAAATAAACAGTGGGCCGAGAGCCCAATTCAAATTAACAGTAGATGGCCCATTACAAGTTGGCCCAATATAAACTATAAGATGGAGGCCCAAAACAAATCAAGATATGCAAGCCCAATAATAGCCCCAATAACAACAAGCCCAATAATTTTTTTAAAAAAAAAGGATTCAATATAAATCGCCAATTGCAGCTCATTAACAGGCCCACCAATATAAGACGAAGACCCAAATAAGAATCCGAAATTTAAGGCCCAAATGCCCCAAATAAGAATTGGAAATTTAAGGCCTAATAAAAATAACCCAATTCAACTTAACTTCAAAGGCCCAATATGAATTGACATATGCAAGCCGAATAAAGGCCAATAAGAATTGGCCCAATACGAATTGATAGAAGAAATCCAAAACAAATTGGCCCAATAAAAATTATTAGACGAGGGCCACGCTACAGAGACATTTATAGCCCAGTAAGAAGCCCAATACAAATTGATAGACGATGCCCAATACAAATCTACATATGCAGGTCCAATGAAGACCAATCCAAATAGACCCAATACGAATTGAAAGAAGGCCCAATATAAATTGCAATTTAAGGCCCATTAAATGGCCCAATAAAAATTGATAGACAGAGGCCCAAATGAGAATCAACAATGACATGCTCAATAGAAATGGCCCAAGTCCACTTAGTAAAAGGCCAGTAAGAATTATCAAACGAGGGCCCAATACGAATTGACATATGCTGGCCCAACAATAGGCCCATGCAAATAGGCCTGATACGAATTAATAAAAGTAGGCCTAATATAAATCTACAAATGCAGGCCCATTCAAGGCCCAATACATTGTTAGATGGAGGCCTAATGAAAATCGACAATCATAGGCCCAAGAAGAGATTTCAGTTGAAAGCCCAATCCAAATGAGCCCAATTGAAATTGAAGAAGACCCAGATGGAGGTGGAAAGCCCAAATTGATAGACAGAATGCCCAAATGCGAATCAACAATGGCAGGCTCATTAGAAATGGCCCAAGTCTACTTAGTAGAAGGCCAGTAAGAATTATTAAACGGGGGCCCGAAATGAATCTACAATTGCAGTCCCATTCAAAGGCCCAATACATTGTTAAGAATTTTCAGTTGAAAGGCCAATCTAAATGAGCCCAATTAAAATTGAAGAAAACCCAGATGAAGGTGGAATAGCCCAAATTGATAGATCATGGCCCAAATGTGAATCGACAGAAGGCCCAAGAACGACCCAATTCAAATTGACAGTATAAGGTCCAATAGATATAATTTCCAGATGAACGGTCGAAAAAGGGCCCAACAGATATAATCTCCAGATGAACGGTCGAAAAAAGGTCGAAAAAAGGGCCCAACCGGGTTCGAACCGGTGACCTCTTGATCTGCAGTCAAATGCTCTACCACTGAGCTATGGACCCATTCATGGCGAATGTACACAAACTAAATAATAATATTAATTTACTCCAATAGAAAGAGGTAGGGTATAAAGTAAGTACCAGCAGTGATTGATAATTACGGTCACATAGACTGCATTGCACCCCTGGTTACTACATGCAGATTGCTGTTTCAACATTTAAGGCACTCAGGGACCAATATCTCCACCATTTCATTCAAATTCAAAGCCAACTACAACCGGGAACCTTTTTAAGTCCCGCTTTTTCCATCCTTGATCTTGCACTTCCTGCATCATCCCACCTTTCAGTTTCAGAATACAAGCTCGATAACACCACATAGTGAGCCATGTTCCCCACCTCAAGCTCGGCAATCTTCTCCAATGCTAGCTCGCCTAGTGTCACGTTAGCTTGCATTTTACACGCATCAAGCAACGCCCCCCACACACCCACATCAGGCTGCATCGGCATTCCCTTGATCAAATCCAGAATTTCATCAAATAATCCAGCGCGACCTAATAGATCCACCATACATGCGTAGTGCTCCAACCTGGGTTCAAGACTGTGTTTTTGCTTCATGGAAGTGAATATTTTCCGGCCTTCTTCGATCAGACCTGCATGCCTGCAACCCGACAAGACACTGGTGAAGGAAACCGAGTCCATCTTGATTTCATTCTCTTGCATGCTGGTAAAAATTGCGAGAGCAGAATCGCCTAGTCCATGCATAGAGTATGCAGCAAGCATGGAATTCCAAGAAACTGTATCCTTGTATTTCATTTCCACGAAGATTTGTTTTGAATTATCTAATCGCCCACATTTGGCATACATGTCAATGAGACAATTTCCAGCAAGTGTTGAAGCTTGAAATCCCCGCTGTATAATTAAGGCGTGAATAGCCATACCTTCTTTAAGGGCTGTTAGGAATGCTATGGCTGGAAGGATGCTCACGATTGTAACCAAATTAGGTCCGAGACCCTCTGATTTCATGCTGTGAAATGCAGATATGGCCTCTTTCGCGCATCCATTGATCATATATCCTGCAATCATTACATTCCACGACACCTCATCTTTTGAAAAATCAATTTCTTTGAACAAGAACTCCATAGCTGATAAGGCTCTACATTTCGCATACATGTCCATGAGGGCATTCTTGACATGGCAATCAGACTCAAACCCCAACTTGATCACTTGCCCGTGGACCCGAGTTCCTCGGTTTACATCACCTAAAAGAGCACAAGCTGGGAGTACACCGACAATGGTACCTGAATCCGGGCATAAATCAGACATCCTCATTCTGTCAAACACTTCCAAGGCATTGTAAGCATCGCCTACCTGTGCATAAGCATTTAGTAAAGCATTCCATGTGACAATCTCCTTAGAAGGTAGCCTATCAAACAAAATCCGTGCGGAACTGAAAAGAGTGCATTTTGCATACATTGAAACAAGAGCTGTTCCAACAGAAATGTCATGGTCAATTCCATCTTTGACTGCATAACAGTGCAAGCTTTTCCCAAGATTTGCAGACAATAACTCGGCACAAGCTGGAAGAACACTAACTAAAGTAACCGCATTAGGCTTCTGTTTCTCATTTTGCATTTCTCTAAAAACACATAGAGCGTCTTCAAAATTTCCAGATTGTGCAAACGCAGCTATAACTGCGGACCAAGCAACTAAATCTTTATCCGGCATACTCCAAAACGTCCTACCTGCCCTCTCCACCTCTCCGCACTTTGCATACATAGTAATCAAAGAAGTTGTATAAGTAACATCCGATTCAACCTTCTTCTGTCTCACAACACAAGCATGAATCTCAACACCCTTCCTCAAATCCCTCAGCTCAGAAGCTGCAATTAGAGCATTCACAGCAGACACCTTATTGATCATCAAATTCCTCCGTCTTAAAGAATCGAAAAGCTCCAAAACCTCCGAAAACTTCCCACTATACCCATATCCTGCCATCATAGTCCCCCATGTTACATCATCTGATCTCCCAATCATCTTATCAAAAATGCACCTAGCCACCTCAGAACACCCGCATTTTGCATAAACATCGATCATCCCATTCAAAACCGCAGTAGGAAAATCCCTCCTCCACACATATCCATGCATCGATCGACACGCTCTCAAATCCTTCACTTTACAAACCGCGGGAAACAAATTTAACAAGGTCACCGCATTAGGCTCCACCCCGAACCCCAACTGCATCTCCTTAAAAAGCTCCAACGCTTCGCCGGGGTCCCCACTCTGCGAAAGCCCCGAAACCATAGCATTCCAAGCCACAACATCCCTGTTGGGCATTTTATCAAACACGTCCCGAGCGCACTCCAATTCGCCCACCTTACAGTACATATCAACAAGCCCGGTAGCAATAAACACATCACATTCCATCTTTCTACCAACAATCTCTCCGTGAATCCGACGGCCCTCGTCCGAGTTCAGGATTCCGGTGCACGCTTTGAGCGCGAACGTGAAAGTAAATTTGTCGGGCTGGGTCCCGCTCATCGAACGGTAGAGTTGGAGAGCTTCTTTGTGGCGGTTTGTTCTCGCATAAGCTCTGATCATTGAGTTCCAGAGAATGAGGGGCGGGTTGGGCGCGGAATCGAAAACTCGGCGGGAAAGATTGCATCTTTGAAAAGAAGAGTACTTGTTGATGAGTTGGGTTTTTGATGAGGCGGCGGAGCTGAGGGCGGCGGTGATGAGAATGGCGTGGATTTGCGTTAAGGTTCTTAGGTGTTTGCATGAGGAGAGAAGGTTGTGGAGATTAAGGTAGGGTGGGGAGTTCGCTGCATGGCGGGTGACCATTCTTTGGTCATGCTCGCATCACTCGCATGGCGGATGCTGACCACTCTTTGATTATAAGAGTCTTCCACTATTTAACTAACCAATTAATATTTAGAAACTTCCCGTACGACATGCTATAATATTATTATATCCACTTAAATGGATAGTTACAGTTTAACAATTTTTAGAAAATAAAATTTCTTGCGAGGAGGAAAGGGGGTATATTTTTAAGACATAAAGTAAAATACTTCATCTGTCTCAATAAATATTGCTTAATTTTTACTTTGATAGGCAAACTGAGTCAATTTCGACCATTAAATTTTATTATAATATATACAAGACTATTATATATTACTTTCTCCCTCCGTTCCAGCTATTTTTGTAGGGAGAGAAAGAGAGTATTTTTAAGAATCCATTATTTAATGCTTCTTACCCATGTGCTGGTGGGTTACCTTGATTTTATTTTATTTTTCATTTAATTTCAGCATAAACAATTAATAAAAACTTGTCAAAGGGGGAAATAAAGTGAAGAGTGCAAAAACAGCTGGGACGCCCCAAAGAGGAAAGAGTGCAAAAATAGCTAGGACAGAGGGAGTATATGTTATCGAATTGAGTCCGTGTCTTGAAAGACGATCTTTGCATAAGTCATGGAAAAACTTAGGTTTTAAGTACAAATTATAGGAAATGGAGATGAAAATTACGAGTTGAATGCATCGGATTATAAACTTTATAACCATTATACGTTGTATAATAAAAAAATTATTGTTGCTACTAAGACATTTTACCTTTTATTATTCTAAACAAAAAACATATTTCCATAAGTTTATGGAATGACCGTCTTTCACAAAACTTTGGCTATTGACTTCATCAAAAAGTATTTATAAATTTCTATTTTTTCAAAAATCAATTACATATAAATAATTATATGTGTAGTTAAATATTAAAGTAGTTGATTCCAGATAATCAACTTAGCAATTTTAGTTGGAACATGCGGAGTATCTTCTAACAAATCCAACAACTTATCACCCAAGTTTATTGTCAAAGTTAAAAAGGTTTTAATTGATAAAGATTCAAATTGTAGTTTTTGCTTGGGACATAGCAGTAACAAATACCAAAATCTATAATAACAGAGACCAGCCGAACGATTTCACTCGAGTTGGCTCGATTGGGTGGTGATTAAAAGATCCATTAGTGTTTTGACCACTATTTGTAGCTCTTTCACATAAGTTATGAACCAGCATAAAATTAACACTAATATGGAAATAAAAATGCACAAGCAGCCTTCGGAAAATAAAAAATATTCATGTCAAGCTTCAATCATTACCGTCAATTTACAATATTACCCGTCAACAAAACGAAGGCAAAATCTTGAAAAAGACGATCTTTCCATAGGCTTATGCAAAGACGGAATTTGATTAGAATATTAAAAGGTAAAAGATCTTAATTGCAATATTAAAATTTTAGTATGCAACATGTAGTAGTTATAAAATTTATAACCCGGTTCATGCAATCCAAAAATTTTATCTTAATTTCTTCTAAATAAACCACATAAGTTTCTAAATAAACCACATAAGTTTCTAAATAAACCACATAAGTTTATGAAAAGACAGAAAGACACGGACTCGAAAACCAATTCTGTTATGTGAGAGAATGAGACCGGACCACATGAATATCAAAAACATTTACTTGAAATAGCAAAAACAAGATGAACAACATATGTACGTCCATTCTGAAAATATAAGATTCAATCCATAAATGCATACTGGTGTGTGTACTATATCTCTGCGCATCAGAAGACATCAAACACCGCCTAGATAAAACACACCAAATTGATATAAATCCACAAATAACAATCAAAATCAACAAACCGCAACAGAACCGTAACATGAACAACCACCATCCGATATAGTATCATCTAAGCAAGTTCTTTCTACTTGGCCACAATTTATAGACATTTAACATAGGCTGCATAAGAGATCATCCTCCGCGGCAGTGCAGAGTCAAGCAGCTCGGCTTTTGATAACGTCAAGGCCAATTTCAGTGGGATCAGTTGCTTGCAACTCGACCTGGATACCATCAAGCTCCCTCTTGAACCTGTCCTTGGAGCTAGCGTAAATCATCTTGCTTCTAACTCTTGATACATCAGGCGACCTTCAACAATTCAATGAGCACATATATGAAGACCATCTAGAGTTGCCAATAAAATCGATGACTCCCCCATAATCATAAGAAATCAAATGACATTTGAAATGGGTAAACTAACCATGCGACAAAGAAGATTCTGCTCTTGGGGACACCTTCCTCAGTCATGAAATCAAAGTCAAACACAGCATAGCGGCACTCTTCAGCAGGGAGGCTGGCTGCAAATTCTTCATAGCCCTCAGCGGGTTCACCAACTTTTTCCACAATAACCTGCTTCTGTTTCTCCTCAATCTTGTAGATAATGAAGCGGTAAGTCCTCTTAGCCTTCAACTCTAAGAACTTCAGCTTGCAGTCATCATGAACAGCCATACCAGATGCTGCGTTAGCCTATGGTTTCATGTAGCAGACATATCATAAGTCAAAAACCCGAACATAGAGTAGATTCCGAAATAAAACACACAGTATCCTTAAAACAAACCCAACACTGATCCAAGATTATTGCACTTAACAATGCAGAGAATGTTGCTCAACTTCCTTGTAACTTGCGACTCCGAAGCTTAACTCCAAATAAGTAAAACTAAACTTTGTTCATCTAATTTTTACACTCATTCCAAGAAATTATCCACTAAATGACAGCTAAGGAAAAGGACAACCTCATAAAGACAAGAAAATATGAACCCTACTTCATAAAGACAAGATTGAGCAATACAAACTGGAATATGACTGATGCAGGATACAAAAGCTACATTTTGCTCCACAATTTCATCGCCTACATTTATCAAAATAGACACAGATGCTATCATTCACTTATTTCAATTCGCCAATTCGGCCAATAAATTATTAAAAAGAGAGAAAAAAAACATCTAGCTGTCAGCTAGAAATAAGGATAAGCTCTGCAGGATCACAATCTGCTATAACGAAGGGGATGTATGCAGCATACACAACAGAACAGCACAAACTTCCCATCGGGAATAATAGGCTTAGGCAAAAGAAAAATAGTAAATAAAAACGGTCCCAATTGTGATCCCAGCAGTAGAATAATGTAAGACACAATCCATCTATAGATCAAGCAGTTTTACATCCGAAGACGTTAGTCGAATTTTAGCCCGGTATACTATTTTACAAAAACAAAAAAAAACACAAATCCACAATACCAATACAATACGAAGACCTCTTTAAATCCAAAATTAATTTATACATTAAAAAAAGAATCATCTAAGCACAGCGTCATACGCATCCACCAGATCCGATGGCCAGATGACCAAAATCCAACCATTAACTTAAATTGAAAGATCATTTCAACCAAAGTCAAAACTAAGCTACGATCCATTTCGATTTACTCATAGATCCAAGTTATATATAAAAGTGAAAATACACATGTTGGAGCAGAAAATCTAGGTCGTAAAGACACGCAAACAAGGAGAGATAATCAGGAGAACTGACCATGGTGGTGAGGAGGCGAGATCGGGAGGGAGCAGATGGAGGAGAGCGCGGTGGAGAGTAAATCTAGGGCTCCGATAAATGGGATTATTGGTACAGATAGACTTTTGAATGATGAAGAAAAAAGAGGTGAAATATACAGACCTACGCCTACCCCTCCACCGCCCTTTTTCCCTTTTTTTTATTTTCTTTTTCTTTTCTCTTTCTGTCTTTAAAAATAAGAATGAAACAATTACTCTTATACCCTAAAGGTTTTGCTTAATTAGACTCAACCCCTGTTAAGTTTAGTAAATTGACAGCATGGGCACCAGTTTGTCTACATTTGACTATAGTCATTTTGACTGAATGAACACGAAAGCTGTGGATTGTATATTTTGCGGTTTTCTTTATCTTACACAAATATTAAGGCAATGACACGAAAGCTAACGTGGATTGTATATTTTGCGGTTTTCTTTATCTTACACAAATATTAAGGCAATTTTTTGGAAAAAATTATCTCTTCACGATGCTAGGAACAGATAGGGTTTAATTAGAATAACAAAAAGGTAAAAAGACTTACTTGTAATATGAAAAATTTATTATGCAACATGTTATAGTTATAAAGTTTATAACCCGATTCATCCAACCCGGCAATTTTATCTTTATTTTTTCTAATTTGCACTTTAAACTTTGGTCTTTCCATAACTTATGGAAAGATCGTCTTTCAAGAGACGGACTCAATATTTAAAGGTAAAGTCTTGAGAAAGATCGTCGTTCCATAAATTTTTAGAAAGATGGAGTTTAATTAGAATAATAAAAGGTAAAAGATAAAAGGTCTTAGTTGCAATATTAAAAAATATTATGCAATATGTAATAGTTATAATAAAGTTTATAATACGATTCGTGCAACCCAAAAAATTTATGCTAATCTCTTCTAATTTGTATTTTAAACCTTAATTTTTTCATGACTCATGAAAATATCATAGACGAACTCATATTTAAAGTTTAAAATTTCTTTTAAAAAAAAATACAGTGTGTTATTTAGATTCAATTATTTTTCCTAGCAGATTACAGTAAATTCCAGGGGGAACATAAGCTGGATCAGCTTTGCTGCTTGTGGATTTCCTTTATTTGTCACTTTTCTTCAAATAAAATAATGTTTTCTTTGGAAAGAAGGGACGCCAGCGAAATGGGCCTACAAATGATAGCTCGACGTGAGAGATCTAGGCCGTAAGCCCTCAAGCCCAGTCATTAAAGGCCTGAAGTATTTTGAGTTACAGTGCATGTTTAAGAAACTGTAATTATATTAAATCTTAAATATATTACTTTACTAAAAAAGAATAATGATATGAAAATTTTTCTGATCAAACAACAAGAATATTCTCCTGTTGAAATAAGAGGACGTGTGATGATAATATGGAATCCCATGTTGCTAGATGATGTTTTGTGAATAAGATCATTATTATTATATTACTCTTTAATGGAAGAGTTTGTCTCTTGAAATATAGTATTTTCATAAGTTATCAAAGACCAAAATTTAAAGTGGAATTGGAAGAAATTAAGATAAATTTCCTGGGTTGCATGAATCGGATTATAAACTTTATAACTACTACACGTTGCACAATAAATTTTTAATATTGCAACTAAGACATTTTACCTTTTATTATTCTAATTAAACTCTCCCAAGACTTTGGTAGAGTTCAGGTAATTTCAGTTGAAACTAAAGGCAAGATCTTGGGAAATAATATCTTTCCATAAGTCTATGAAAACACGGGATTTAATTAAAATAATAGAAAGTTAAAAGGTTTTAATTACAATATTAAAAAATTATTATGATACGTGGAGTAGTAATAAGTTTACGACCCGATTAATAAAATTCAAAAATTTTATCTTTATTTTTTATAGTTTACAGTTTAAACATTGGTCTTTCCATTATTTATGGACAGATCGTATTTCAAAAGAGGAACTCGAAACTAATTTAGTTGATTTGAATATGATAAAAACAATTTACATTACTCTATAAAAAAAATTAATTCAAATCAAATCAGAGTAGTAGTTTAAAAATATAGCGTAATTCCTTAATTGTGGTCAATGAGCATGTAAGGTTAGCCAACCAAGTAATGCTAAAGCACCAGTACCAGTACCACCATAAAGCGACTATATTTCATAACATGTAATGTAACGTGCAATTTAAGACTGCTACAAGTACTTGTTGTAGTTGAGGATTAGAGATTGAAATTAATTTTGAATCAATGGTTGATCTGGAAAGATATCGGAAATCATTCCCATCACGATCAAAAAAGGAAAGGAGCCTTTGCAATGCAAGGTTGGCATCTTGTTTGCCTTTAATTTGCCTTCCCACATTACCTTTCTCATTTCCATTTTCTGTGTCGTGGTCCAGCATTAGCAATTGTATAGCTCGTCGAAGTAGTTTTAAAAAGCCTCTCAATTTTTTAGCTAAATTTACTAAATGTAGAAGAAAAGGAGTCTGATTAAGCTGTTTGTTTATAAACTTCTGGAGGCGAAATACTCTCTTTTTAAAATAGTCTCTAAATTAGTTATTTGGAAGTTCAGAGTATGGTATCTTGTGGATGCATAACGTCGGTTGTGGAGAAATGGGTGAAAGAATCGCATGGAATGAGATTCTTGGTCAATGAAGCCGGAACCAAACAAAATCCTTTGCCCCTCAGGTCACATTCGTTGTCTGCCATCATCTGTTCAAAGCATAGATACGTGCATTATTAGCCACGAAAGTAGAATATTAAAATGTGGTACTCCATCGCATTCGAATTTGTGCATTTTTTAATTTATTTTTTTGGGTCATGTTTGGTTAACGATAACTTTATTTACGTATATTAATAGTGTGTTAAAATTTTATATTTAAAAAATATATAATTCAATAATATCTCACATGATAATACTAGTGTCTATATATTATATGAATTTGTGGCCAAACGTATTTTGATAAAGTTGATGAAAAAGTGTGCAAATTCGGTTGACACGAAGGGAACATATTTGTTCAGACTGCGTTTATAAATAGAATTGTTTTATTTTAAAAGTAGAGATATATTTGCTTCTATGTTTTTATTTTAAAAATATATATATTCTACTTTTATTTAATTTTAATATAAGTAAAGTCTTGGGAAACACCGTTTTTCCATAGACTTATGGGAAAATATGGTTTAATTATAATAATAAAAGGTAAAAGCTCTTAGTTGCAGTATTAAAAATTTATTATGCAACATGTAGTAGCTATAAAGTTTATAATCCAATTCATGCAAACCCGAAAATTTTATCTTCATTACTTCTAATTTGCACTTTAAACTTTGGTCTTTCCATAACTTATGGAAAGACCGTCTTTCAAGAGTCGGACTCTTTAATATAGATTATTTCTTACTATAAAGTACTTAAATTATAGGTAAAACATCGTATAATTTCTACCAAACACACATAATGGTTTACGGTATACTTCTAGTTAAGTTACCTTTGAGTTTGATTCTGATTGAGGATGTTCGTCATTTGTTGAATGAACAGAGCTCTGAACCAAAACATAAGAATTGTAAATACAAACAATTATGAGAAAAAGTGTCTACCTAATTGACATAAATGTCAATATAACCTTTCAATATTCAAAAGTGTCAACATAACCTTATATAGCTAGTGAAAAGACCAATATAACCCTATAAATTTTAATGATGTGCTGATATAACCCTACAAATATTATGAATGTGCTGTATAACCCAATAAGATTGCATAATGTGCTGATGTAACTCTAATTGTTCCGTCGGCGATCCGGCGAACTATGAGGGTAAAATTGTCCACCTAATTTCAGAGTTAGCCCAAAGGATATTTTGGTCAATTTACATAGAGTCAATGCCGGAAAATTGAGGTTAATGCCGAAAATGGGGTGTGAGGGTTATATTGGCACTTTCATTAACTAGTTAGGGTTATATTTGCACTAAAAATTATCATAGGGTTATATTGACACTTACTCAAGTAGATAGAGTTATATTGACACTTATCCCAACAATTATTAAGCTGAAAATGAAAATTTGATCAGCTGAAATCAAATAAAGTTTAGGGCCAACCTCTATTTGATCTAGGAGGACATTGATGAATATTGAAGCTTCATGGAGCACTGAAGCTGTATCAGTCTGCAATTAAATCGAAAACCAATTTATACAGATGATTAATGGATGATTTTACATAAAAATATTTCATTTGTGACTGCTAACCAACCTTGCCATAAGGAGATACCAACTTCTGAAGAGCTGTGATTTTTTCAGCTAATTTTTGGCTCTTCCTAGGTGGAGCAACCTGCCATATCAACAACCATACATGTTTAAGCTACTTGTAAATTTGTGCAATTGTGAATCTGAAGTTATAAATTATGGATATTTACAGACAGGTAGGATTGTTAGTACAGGGTTGCGAGTTATTAAAATAATAAGTATAGTATTCAAGTTGGCAGGAAGTAAAAAACAAGTTGTGTCCATTCAAATCGATAGGTTTTAATTACTCGTAATTCTATAGTCCCAATTCAATCTGCAATTTAACAATTTATTTAGTTAAAATTTTTATACTTTGACAAGTATAAATGGTAGTGTGTGATACATTGTTAGATTCATTATAACATATATTTTCAAAATATCAAATTTTCACAACTTATAATTACCTATAATGAAATATATTAAGAATCAAACAATTTTTAACCTAATTGTTAAAAGTCAAAATGTGAAGCTTGAATTGGGACGGATGAAGTATCTCCAATACAAAAGTGTCATTCACTGTCCACGAATATATGAATCACGTGATGGATTATTATAGGACTTCTAAGCTAAATATAAATGTAAAAAATCGATGAAACTAATCACCAATCACCTTCCCTAAAATGAACAACTAACCATAAATATATTAGTATTTTCATTAATATCATATCATTCATTATTCATTTTCTCTAGTATAAATATCTCTACTCAAGGTTAAAATGTGTCAATTATATGCCATTGAAGAGCACTAGCAAGTGAACATGAGAATCACATACTCTGCCTTTTTGAGCATTGAGGTTGTTCTTTGGTGTTGCCATTTTTTTAGCCGTGGTCCATTGGTCTCTTAGAGATGGGCCATTGCCACCTAAAAACCGAGGGCTTCTTTTGGCAGCCCTTTCACCAACCTTCTCAATTGGACGCTTCCTTGTTACACCACTCCCCTGGATTATTATCACAATACACTCACTATATTATTTGACGAGAGAGAGGAAAGTGCATATGTATAACTTTACAATTGATATATCATTGCAATAATTGAAATTGTAAATATAATTTTGTATATTTAGGTTATATGTAAATATAATTTTTTTAAACAATTTGAGGTAGGAATTAGATGAAAAGATCAATTTACCCTTATGTAAAAAAAATACAAAAATTAAGAAATTACTTTTCCACCATAACCTCCATCTCTTCTTTTGTACCCCGCCACCCCTAATCTCCATCCCTAACACCACTCTCCCCTGAATCCCAATCTGAATCACCTTTTCCCTTCTTTCTTTCACTTTATTTTTCTTCTTTGCTTAACACACTCGACAAGTTTGGCGGAGGGTGTAAATGAGAGAAACCTCTATCTCAATGAGGTGTGAGTTTATTAGACATTTATAGGCAATACAATGCTTAATTAAGACAACTTGGGCTTACAGCCCATTACTCAACTCCTATACCCCCCCAAGCGAAGCGAAGCGTCGGGTTGACCGAAACGCAGAGCTTAGAACGAAAAAATTCAAACAACGGCTTTGGTAGCCCCTTGGTGAAGATATCTGCAAGCTGCAAGGAAGTAGGCACATGACTGACACGAAGCTTGCCAGAAACCACCAGCTCCCGAACAAAATGATAATCAATGTCGATGTGCTTCGCCCGTTTATGAGCAACGGGATTCTGAGCCAAGAAGATCGCACTGTTTTTATCACACAACAACAAAGGCGGACCATCCAAGGGAAAACGCAACTCCCGTAGTAGATGAGAAAGCCAAACCACTTCAGCCGTTGTGTTTGCGAGAGCACGATACTTCGACTCTGAGCTCGAGCGCGAGACAGTGAGTTGCTTCTTGGCACTTTAGGATACCAAATTACCACCCAAGAAAGCCGCATAGTCGTAGGTCGAACGACGCGTCTCCAAAAAATGGGCCCAGTCAGCATCCGAGTAAGCACAAACATCAGAGGAACCACCCGAGCGGAAAGTAAGACCCAGATGAGGTGTGCCAGCCACATATTGAAGAATCCTGGTGACAGCTGCAAAATGATCCTCCCGGGAATCCTGAAGAAACTGACTAACCGAGTTAATGGTAAAAGCCAAATTCGGACGGGTGATAGTCAGATACTGAAGAGCACCAACAAGCGAGCGATAAAGAGTCAGATTACCGAAAGAAGCACTGGAGCTATGGGAAAGGTGAGAAAGCGATACAAACGGAGTGGTGACTGGAGAAGTCTTAGTCAAGCCGGCTCGAGAAAGAATATCACGAGCATACTTGGCCTGGCCAAGGAAGATACCCGAAGGAGAAGAGGATACCTCAAGACCAAGAAAATAGTGCAAAGAACCTAAGTCCTTGATCGAGAATTCCTGATCAGTTCTGGTGATAAACTGACGAATCGCACCCGCATCATTGTCATCAACATAGACCAGAAGGTACAGCAGCGTAGAACCCCTAGAGAAAACAAACAGGGATGTATCCGAAGAACTGCAAAGAAAACCAAGCTGGCGTAGATAAGAACTGAATCTATCAAACTAGGCCCGGGGAGCCTGTTTAAGGCCATAAATAGCCTTCTGAAGACGACAAACATAATCAGGACAAGCAGGGTCCTTATACCTGATAGGCTGAGCCATATAAACTGGATTATCAAGAACACCATTAAGGAAGGCGTTCTTGATATCAATATGATACAACGGCCACTTCCAAAGCGTAGCTATATCAAGAACAGTCCAAACTGTAGCAGCCTTGACCACCAGGCTGAAGGTGTGATCAAAATCGAAACCAGGAATCTGCGAAAAACCCTGAGCAACCAGACGGGCCTTGTAACGATCAATAGTCCCATCGGATCTGTATTTCAGATGAAACACCCACTTCGAACCCACAACATTGGTATCCGAAGGCCGAGGCACCAACTCCAAGTGTCCTATCGACGAAGCGCATTCATATCTTCATCCATTGCACTGACCCATTTCAGATCCTTAAGAGCTGTACGAAAATATCGAGGCTCATAATGAACCAAAACTGCAGCTAGAAGACCAGTGGGAACAAAATCAGGATGAGATGTAGGACGACGAGTACCATCATGATTTCTGGTGGTCATATGATGAACCCTCTACAGCGGAGCATCAGAATCTGAAGAGGACCCAGAGGAAGCGGAGGAGCTCGAAGATGGAGAAGCCAGCGTCGGCGGTGAAGTGATCAATGGAGTAATCGGGACCTCTGGAATGAGCACGGGAGGCGGTAGGCAAGCCGATGATGGAGGCTGATCACAAAGAGTACAAGGACTAGAAACTGCCGAGGAGGACAAGACCGGCTCAGAAGTAGACTGCTCAGGACCCAGAAAAGTAAGAACATCTAAGGATGAAAAATCCTGCTCAGTGCTCCCATTAGCTAAGGGAAAGCACGTTTCGTCAAAACGAGCATGGCGAGTGATATAAATTCGACCAGTGACACTATCCAGACAGCGAAACCCCTTATACTGAGAACTGTAACCAATAAAGATACAAGGAATGCTACGAGGAGAGAGCTTATGATCAACATAAGGTCGGACAAATGGATAAACCCGACAGTCAAAAGGCTAAAAGTTCGAGTAGTCTGGAGTTTGACCGAACAAGAAACTGTAAGGGGAAGCACCATCAAGAACAGGAGTGGGCAATCGATTTATGGTGTAGACAGCAGCTGCAAAAGCATTGTCCCAGTGTGACAAGGGCAAGTGAGAATGGAACAACATAGTCAACCCCTTTTTTAGTTATATGGCGATGCTTGCGTTCTGCACGATCATTTTGTTCCGGAGTATAGGGGCACGATAACTGATGATGAATGCCCTTAGAGGCAAAATAGGAGCATAGACGATGATTGAGAAATTTTGTACCACCATCACTCTGGAAGGTCTTGATAGTGGTAGAGAATTTGTTCTGTACAAGAGCCTCAAACTGCATATAAACGTCTACAAAATCTGATTTTTTGCGAAGCAGGTATAGCCAGGTAAAGCGAGAATGATCATCCACAAAGATGGCACAATAAGAAAACCCATTTTCCGATAAAACTGGGGCAGGCCCCCATAAATCACAATGAATCAAGTCCAAAACCTTCAAAGCCTGTTTGGGATTAATAAGAAAGGATTGCTTTTGACTTTTAGCCATAACACAAGGAGTACACAGACCCGGCTTAGGTAATAAGGAAGAAGCACACAAAACACCAGTCTTAATCAAAGTAGAAATAATGCTAGGGGCCACATGGCCAAGACGAGCATGCCATAAATCAAATGACGCTCAAGTTTTATTTTGAGAAATAAAAGACAATAAGGCAGCCACTTCTCTGTCCAGCACATAGAGACCATGCTCACTGTGGCCTCTTCCCAGAATCCCCTTGGTAACTTTGTGATGAATAATAAAATTCCGGTCATCAAATATCACATATGCATCAAGGTCCTTAGTAAGAAGACTTATAGACAAAAGATTTTTAGAAACTTTCGGAGCATATAAAACATCAGACACTCGTAAAGAAGGAGTAAGCTGACAATCACCAATGGAATGAATACCAATAGAATCACCATTACCAACTGAAATTCGAGAATTACCAGAGTATGGAGTGACACTCTCCAAGGCAGAGGCGGAAGAGCTGAGATGATTGGTTGCTCCAAAGTCGATGTACCAATCAGAGGTGACATGAGAAGGCTCCATGTGAAGCGAGCGCTGGAAATGTTCAGCCAGCAGGGCAGATGCACCATGGCGAGGACGCGGAGGAAAAAGCTTGAAGCATGTCTGAGCAGTGTGGCCGGGCTTGTCACAATAACGACAAGTGATATCATGGCGAGCAGAACTGGGACCACCGGTGCCACCAGAGTATGAAGGACGTCCACTGCCGCGACCAGTGGCCATTCCGGCGGGCGCGTGGCTCCACGCGCCACCACCACTCCTGCCGGATTTTGCCTCTGCTAGAAAGGCAACAGGGGCTGCTCCAGGACCACCAAAATTCTGCAAATTCTTTAAAAAAAGCCTCTTGATTCTCCGCCTCAGTAACAACATCAACATATTGCGGAGTCGGAGAACGAGACAGCAACGGGGCACTAAAATCACTATAATCAGCCCCAAGAGCATGCAAAAACCATAACACCATATCATCATTTGTAGCAGGAGCATCCATGGCAGCAAGTTTATCAAATAAAACCTTAAACTGGAGATGTAAATCATGCCCAGAACCAGTTTTGCGAAGATTCATGATTTGCACACGCAAGCTTAACACAAAAGACTTACTACGATTCTGAAAAACAGTAGCAAGAGTCTCCCAAATTTGAGCAGCAGTCTCACAGGCATAGATTTCGGACATTACCTCAATAGAGACCGAAGAGAGAAGGAGACAACACAACTTTTCATCATCAGCGATCCATTGATCATAGGAAGCCTTCAACCAGTCATAATCCTCACGCTTGGGGGTAGAACCCGAGGAAGAGGCGGCCGTGAGGAACGTTGGCGGTGTTGGCAACGGAGGGCACAGAGCGGAACCATCAAGATGCCCCAACAACTTCTGAGATATAAAGAGAAGCTGCACATGCTTCCTCCACATCATGTAATTGGAGAAATCGAGCTTGATCGTCATCAGATGAATCATATTGCTGTAAGAAAGCTTGTCTTCTGCCATGATTGAAAGAAGAGAAAAAATAAAATCGATGAAGGGGGGAGGGAGAGAGACGAGGGGCGGATGAGGGGGGAAGGAAGAGAGACGCAAGGCATCAGTTATGGAAGAGAGAAAGCCAAAAGGCACTGGCTGATACCATGTAAATGAGAGAAACCTCCATCTCAATGAGGTGTGAGTTTATTAGACATTTATAGGCAATACAATGTTTAATTAATACAACTTGGGCTTACAGCCCATTACTCAACTCATATAGAGAGACTTTGGGTGGCGAACTATGGTGGTGAGGTGGGGCTATAACAGTTAGCTCCAGCAATCTCCTTGGTTGGTGGGTCTCGATTTTCTGGTTAATGGGTCTCCTTGGCAGATTTCTGGTTGATGAATCTTCCTGCATAGTTCTTAGGGATATAAGTTTACGAGCATTTTAGTTCAATGCAGGGTTTTTTTATAGGATTATGAAGTGTTTCTACTTTGCTTGTTCCGTATAATTTGTCCATTGATTTATGTGTTTATGATTCCTGCTATCCTTACAGCTGATGGCGCATTCAGTCAAAGTTCTCGAGAACCAAAATACAAAATTGAATTTCATACCGAAGATGCTCATTTCCATCCTGTAAGAGACGGTGATCTTGCATTTTACTCCTTTGTTTTAGTACTTATCTGGCAAGACTGGCATCGCAAGATGTATTTGTGATTGTAGGAAGACAGAGAAAGTGGTAATCTGTCTGTGTATACTGTATATGAAGATGTAGTTTAGCTTTGCAAATTTTGTTTCCAGTTTGCTGCTGTTTATTGCTTCTGGTAGCGAGAATGGTTACTTGCTATCTGTATTGTTGAAAAATGATGGTAAAACAAGTTGAATTTCGTCAACTTTTGAGCTTCGTTTTGAGTTTGGCTCAAACTGAATTAGAGTCAGCGAGCGTCCTTAATAAGTTTTCTATAATTTTTGAATGTCTAAAACACGTTTTGGATTGTGTGGAAGTCTCTAGAAAGCCCAAACCGCTTAACAAAGATTCTTGGAATCAGGAATATACGAGATTTGATACGCGGTTAATCATGATAAGGAATATGAGATATTTTCTTATCTTTCCAGAATCTGTTCAAATATTTGTAAAATACTATGGTTAGAGAATATTTTCTCTGATTACGGGAATCAGATCTTCCGCTTATCTTTCCATAGGGGTTCTTAGACATCTATAAATAGAGTCTCTATGCGAGATAGAAATCTCTCACCATTCTCAAGTTCCTCCCTACTTCTAAACTTGAGTCTTATTTTCTTTCTGTCTTATCGGTGATAGTCCTTGTGTGACCCCGAGGTAACTTTACTTGTTAAATTACCTTCGATGATTTTACCATGTGGAACGATGTCCACAACCGGACTCATTCATTTCAAGGACAACGAGTTTACTCGTGACTCCATCAATATGTGATATATGTGATTGCTTAAAACGTGTTTGTTAATTGTATTTTAAGTTTTTCAATTTTATTATTCTTGCTTATATTAAATTGCTCGTGTAATTTCGTTATTTAATTTCCATATATTTTATTAATATACGTTAAACATGTATTTGATTGGGTATTTCCTGCATAGTTATCAATTTAGTTCTATGTGCAGGATGATGGACATGATTCTATGGTTATGCCGACGAAAAATGGGGACAAGTTTTTCTGCCTTTTTATCTTTTAAAATGTTGTATTAAGTTAGAATGGTATTTTGGTCATTTCCGGTAAGTTAATGGACTGAATTGATCAGGGAATAATGACTTTAGAATTATAGTTGCACTATATATAATAGTTAGGATTATATTTGCACTAAAAAATAACTGAATGTTATACCTGCACTTTCTCTAACATATAATTATATTTGCATATTACCCGAGTAGAAATATGCTAAAAAGAAAGAACAAATACAAGAAATAGTTTAAACTCATTAATATATTAAGCAGCATATCATATGCTATCTTGATGGTTACCCCTTACCTAATTGTGAAAAAAGTACTTATATATGAACCCAATAAACTAGAGGAAGTTTTTGCCTAACGTTTAATCGGCCTAATATAAAACTTTCTTAATATATTAAAGAGTCTGTCTCTTGAAAGGCGGTCTTTCCATAAGTTATGGAAAGACCAAGGTTTAAAGTGTAAATTAGAAAAAATTAAGATAAAATTTTCGGGTTGCATGAACCGGGTTATAAATTTTATAACTACTACATGTTTCATACTAAAACTTTAATATTGCAACTAAGACCTTTTACCTTTTATTATTCTAATCAAACCCCGTCTTTCCATAAGCCTATGGAAAGACCGTCTTTCCCAAGACTTTGCCTATATTAAATGTGTTTTAACTAGTTTTTTAAAATTTGAAAGATATTTTAATCGGCTTGTGAATCCATCTCTTGAAGACCGTATAAAATTTGAGGTGAAGAGGGAGTACGCAGAAACTTAGAAGCGGACATAAAGTATAGTCAAGTGTCGCCTTACCTTTTTTTTCCTTTTTTCCCTTTTTTTGTGATCCAGGCTGTTTAGTTTCTCTTAAAAAAGATTGTCAAATTTTCATGGTATTATTCTCTTTGCTAGAAATTGGATTAAGAGAGGGCAGTATGTATTTGGCGCTTGGTTAGAGAAGTCTCATTCAGCCCATCTCAGCAGTTTTGGATAGTACGTAAACTTGTTTAATCAATAATATGTTTAACTATATATAGTAACGGCAAACAAAAAATTACTTTTGATAAATTACTTGTTACGATGAATCCAACCACATAACACATGATAATATTATTGTTTATATATCTATTCAAATAGTGAAAATTAAATAGTAAATAATAATATAAAGCGAAGTGTGCAGTTTGAGATGGGATTGGGAGTAAGTACGTTAAGTTACAAACATTTGTCCGGATTGTGAAGATACCATTTTGGATAATACACTCATTAAAACGATCACACCTTGTCCGTGTCCATGTCCGCGTCCGAACAACTGGCACTAATGCACATTTCAAAAAAGAGGTGGTGTCCAGGGTTATCCAGGAGTATACTTTTTCACAATTTTATTTGTTGGTTTAACTATCAATGCTGATTATCTTTATGACTAATAAAAAGTAAATTTCCTAGAAATTAACTGATGTCATTCTCTTCTCCCCCCTATTTATGTTTTCATTTTCATTTTTTGAAATCAAAAGTTGCATTAGTTTTATGTAAATGTTGGTGACATAAACAATTAGTACTTTTATTTAAATATATTCACAGTTAAATATGTATTTTTAGTTCAAAATTTCTCAAGTGAGAAGGGTAGACAATGAAAATGACAAGTTAACTAATGAAAGGAGCGTGTATGAATCAAAATAAAACAAATCAAACGTACGCGTTCATGACCAGGTTGTACAGGTAGCCATTCAGCATGGGACTGATTCTGCTTCTTGTTACTCAAATTACTGGATTCATAAGAGAGATCCTTGCTTTGAATGGTCACTGCTGATATCCCTGTAATGAAAAAAATAAAATCGCAATGGTTAGAGAAATTGACCAGATCCACATAAATTTAGCCATTAATGGTCCCTGGTGTTTGCAGTAACACATGAAACTGTCGAACCTGAATTGCAGTTGGCAAAGGGGAACTGTGAATATACTCCACCAATGAAGCTACTTTGGATACGAGGCATTGCCATGTCCATGTAAAAGCTACTGTCATTTGCATTCCTGCCCATTTTGAACACATCAATAACTCCACCAATAAACGAACTTAAACGACCAATTAACACACGACTTACAAATGGCTGTCTGTTTGCAGGGGATTATCAGAGGCTGCCTCATTAAATCCTGAAATTCACAAGAACATCAAGTAGTTTGTAAGTTCTTTTCTGCCATATCTAGAATCAGATGATCATATGTTTTCGAGGCGTTGCGCTTACCGAATCCATAAAGCTGGGAAGAAGAGAGTGGGAAAATGGAGCTGTTGGTTGTGGAGAACTGCATTTCCGTACGTATTACTTTGGAGAGAACTGGTGTGCTAGCTAAATCTGATTTGCAGAAATTGTTTTAATGGACGGCTAAAGCATATGATTAATACATGGACTTAGTTGTAGGTGGCATTTAAAGGAATCCAATTCAAGATAGACAATCCGTTGCTAATGCTACAAGACAAGTGAAATTCAGTTTGTTTATGTTAAGGGCGGCTCTCGTAATTGTAAAAATGTTTCTTTTGTCTCATTTTTAAGGATGCACTAGTTGACTTAGATAAGAATTGAAAAAATGTTGACTAGGTTATAGATCATAAACTGATGAACATTTTCGCTGCATTGCATACGAGTTTAACGTTTATTTTTTTTTTAGGGAAGATGATTGCAATCAACTATATTAGTACAAACATTCTACTCTACCTTCTAGTTACCCTCCTCTAAGCTAGAAGATGCCATCAGTGAATACTGAAATTTCATTAATTTAAATACTTGGAGATGTCTTTCAAAAAATATTTCTTATTGTACCACTAACAAACCACCACCTTTGAAAGTGTAAATCATCATAATTGCCCCTTGTAGACCACCAATAGGATGAAAATCACGGTGGAAATCACCAACATGATCTCACTAGTAGAGTAAGGCCTAAAAAATCGTTGACCTAAAAAATTGTTAACCTAAAAAACCTCTCACTAAAAACACTCCCAAAGGAAGCCCAAGCGAAACCCTAGCTGGGGGCCTTTTGTATAGAGCATTAGACTAGGAAGTCTCTGCTATCTATGATTTTTCGACGACCCTTGAAACAAAAAATCACGATGGCTTCCGATCTACTCTCCAAAGAGTTTGGTTAGGAGAAATTCGAGTCAAAAGTAGTTTAGACAACATACTTTTGGCAATACTCTCCAAGGTTAAAGAGTAAATCAGTAGACTACGGTTAATTTGGGCATTTCAGGATAGACCGACATATCATGAATGTCCAAATTGCTTTGGGTTAGAGATCTTCGTGCTTATGAGATAAAAATGTGAAGTTTAATGTGTGTTACCGTGACAGCTTGAGTCGGGATGCGGGCTTGAACTGATACATCTGTCTAGTTGGCTAAGGTCGAGACTGTTGGACATAATCACGGTACAGGTGAAACTTTCATCATAGGTAACACCTTCCATTCAGCCGCCAAGGCAAGCATGGCATTGTGTTATTGACCGCGCGCAACTTAGGATCTCCCCCCTGCACAATCTATGGCCTGAAGTCTCTTTACTCTAGGTTGGTGTGTAGCAACTCTTTATACACCATGTTGGTGTTGGGATGGAGTTCAAATGGGAGACTCAGCCCATTTCAAGCGAGTCAGTGGGAATCTAAACACACTTTGTAATAGATAGGAATCCTCAGCATAGTGTTCACTCGTTTATCAATTCCAAATATAATAGATAGACTAGCATTGTTGGTTGCGCACACAACCGATCATGATTGTAACCCGAATTTTATAACTTAATGAGAATGAGCCTACTGTTATTTCAAAAAAAATGAAGACTATAATTCCATCCATATAAATAGTTAGGCATGCCCTCTAAAGAACATCTGCTACTGCACCACCAATGAACCACCACCGAAGACGAAACTATCACGATCGCACCTTCATAAACCACCAACATGCTGATAAATCACAGCGAGAACCACCAACACGATCATACTCTGTTGGTGTGACCACATTAGGAGACACCCCCAATTGAAACTATTGAAATCCAACGAAGTCTGAAACCCTATCTATTAAAATCATCACAATCGGATCTTTATGGACCTCTTGGACCACCGACACAATCTCAAAATGCCAGAGTCCTGAAATGGTGAGTATTTTCTATCACAAAATCACTCAAAAGTTCACAGTTCTCAACGGAGCATGGCTTGAACCTTGTGCATCTCTAATATAAAAAGGATGGATTAGCCATTGAATAAAAACCCAATTCACAGTTTAACAATTAATTTTTTCTGAAGCTATCCTTCGCAATAATGGAACTATTATGGTTGTAAAGAAAATTTCCAAATAATTTTGATCCGATGCAATTTGACTTAATTTAGATTTGCTATTCTATTATTACTTTATCTAATTTTAGTTCATACGAGGCGAAGAGGTACGATGTCATAGAAATGAAGGATTAAGGAATCGCAGTAGCATGTTGATTAGGAAAGAGTTGGTGCCTGGTGGTGTGCATGGATATATGTTCAGATAAGTGCAACTGATTGCTGTTTTACCGTTTTCTCTGGGCACTCATATTTTGATCCAAGTGGTTAATTTAGTATGCACAAACCTTAATCGATTTGATTGGCTTTCCATGGATGCAGGTGATGACACCTTTGACTCCTTTTTCTTGTACACATTCTAGAAATGTTAAGTTGGAATCATTGGATTTCAACTCATAATTGTAGTTTTTGATACACGGCATTTAATTACCTAGGCAGGCAAAAGTTTGACTCACTTTTAAAATTCTGGTAAAATCAAGAACATGGGACAGAATCCAGTTTGGATTGTATTATGTATATGAGTGGTAAAAAAAGTGAAAGTTTGTTTACTAGCAAAAATAAGCAGAGGGCAGCGATTCAACCATAAAATAAAGATCGTCCACTACAGTTGTTGACTTGCTGGGGGGACTAGACGAAGCAATTTATGGTTGTTTGTAGTACTCTTGGCTCGGCAAACACAAAACATTCATTTGGTTTAGTCTCTAGACACTCAATTAACATAATCCGAACGGCAATAATTTCATACATGACTTGCTCATGAGTGTTTAACTTATATATTTCTTGTATGATATCCAATGCCTATCAATTCCCTATTAAGTTCCAACTCTCAATATGTTTCGATACATTTTATTATGAATTATAAACAAATTAGGCTATAAACGAGTTGGGTTGATATTCACTTTAACTAGATTAAAAACACCACTCAATCCATTGTTACAACTAATGTATCTGTGTGTCAATCTATATAGATTGCAAAGAGCCTTGTTTTAGACTGCATATATGTTGAACGGGTTATTTTATAGTTAGTAGAACTTAAGAAACGATTTAATATTTGTTTTCATTTATTGCTATTTCTATTCTTCAAAGTAAAGGATCTAACTCCACAAACCCTAAGCGCTGCACACACTTTACCATTCAAAAGCCTCTTCTTCTTCAATCTTCTTTTCCACATCTCTCCGTGATTATGGGGAGATGGGAAAACAATAATTCTTTCAATTAATGTTCTTTTAATGTTTATGTTATTGAATAAGTATGAATTCTCCGTACATTAGTGATAGATTAGATCCACCGGAAAATTAAAATGTAATACCCTATACAAACTTGGAGATACCATATTTTAACTTGTAAAAAAAAATTTGTAAATCAACGATAAATATCGTCCAAAATTATTAAATTTCACAATGTGGATATCTTAACGATCTGCTGACAACTGATCAAATCTACCGGCATATTAAACCTAATTACTCCATCCGTTCCAGTCAAATGTGCACACTTTTGATCAACTTTCTTAAAGTATGTTTGATCACCAATAACTTTATTTACTTATGCTAATAGTGTATTAAAATTTGATATTTGAAAAATACATGATGCAGATAATCTAACAATATCTCTATGATGATATTGGTGCTTATATACTAATTGAAATTTATGGTCAAATGTTTTATTCGAAAGATGACCAAAATGTATGCAGATCTATTGGGACGGAAGGAGTAATATAATTTCCATTAATCTATTCCGGACAACAGAAGCATGCCTGCAGGCCAGACCAGTTCACAATCACCTGGCTTATAGTTATCCATGTACTTGTATCTGTTATGTTATTATCACCACTAAACAAGCAAATCATCATCTTGCCTTCCAAAATGTTTGCAGGACAATTTTAACTTCACATTCATTTTATATTCTTCTTCTTTTAACCATCCAAACAAAACCTAACAAAAACTAATGGAAACTGAAATATCCGAAAATGGTCACTCTAACTAACTAAACAAATAATGTCATCCTTTTTTCTTTGTTTTGAACTGAACTGAACTGAACTAAATTCAAATAAATAACAAAAAAATTAATAAAAATAACATTTCACCAAAATAAAAATAATTAAACTGAATTAAAGTGAATTGAACTAAAATACAACCAAGCAACAATAACTAAGTTGTTGATAAAATGTGCTTTTAAAATAACAGAAGAAATTAAATTCAGGGTGAGTTTGATCCTAGTTTAAAAGCTACTGTCCTTATAAGCAATTAAAATAAGGTACTTTTAACTGATTATTAAAGTGTTAAAAAATAACTTATTTTAAAAGTTATACGAAATATTTATTTTTGGAGGAAAAGTAGTTGATCTCCAATACTTATAAAATAAGTTAACTTTACTTTATGAGTATGTCTCTTGAAAGACGATCTTTCCATAAATTATGAAAAGACCAAAGCTTAAGCGGCTAATTAGAAGAAATAAAAATAAAATTTCAAGGTTGCATTAATCGGTCGTAAACTTATAACTACTGCACGTTGCATAATAAATTTTTAATATTGCAATAAAAAATGTTTTACCTATGAGTCTGTCTCTAGAAAGACAGTCTTTCCATAAACAATGGAAAGACCAAGGTTTAAAGTGCAAATTAGAAGAAATGAAGATAAAATTTCTGGGTTCCATGAATCGAGTTATAAACATTATAACTACAACATGTTGCATAATAAATTTTTAATATTGCAAGTAACACCTTTTACCTTTTATTATTTTAATTAAATCTCATCTTTCCCTAAGTTAATGGAAAGACGGTCTTTCCCAAGACTTTGCCTTTACCTATTATTTTAAATAAATCACGTCTTTCTCAAAACTTGACGGTTCGTGATAAGACGTAAAATGCATGCATTTAACATCTCTTTTGTAGCTTTTTGTTAGAAGATTGCTAGGTTTAGATATGTTTACATAATAAGGGGTTTAGATGACCGTTTCGGTTTTCTTATCTAAATCCTTTATTTTGCAACCTATCTTTAGTCTAATGGATTTTTTGTCCTTACGAGCATCTAGATTCCTTTTTGTGGGCTTAATTTGTAGATTGCTCGTGAGCACTTAGGAGTGGTTTAGTGAAGGTCACGAACCAAAACATGGTAGAAGATAGGGTCAAAGGAGGAAGACAAAGAAGAGGATGAATTGTGACCCGGAATTTTGGGCCAAAGTTCTTAAAATGATATGATAAGAACCAGCATTCAAGAGTGGTATCATTGGATTCGTCTTCTCAAGCACTATAAAATTGACTACAAGAACTCCTAAATCAGATCGGCGATTCACCCGTAGCAACACAAAGAAGTTGAAGAAAAATGGACCGGCGGGCGCGCGGCCAACACACTTAGGCGCGCACCCGTGTGCCCAAAACGAAAGGGAAAAACAGCCCCCAGGAGCCAAACTCGCGCCCGACGCCTGAGCCCGCGAACGCAAGCACCCTGGTGCCAGAAGACAAGCACCTTAGCGCCAGAAGCCAAGCACCCACGTGCCCAGCGCAAAACAATATATGTAATTATATTAGTTTAGCTTAAGGGTAGTTTAGTCATTCACTATTCTTATCTATATGTATTGTACTCTTGCTCTTTCAAGACCAAGCTTTCATATTTGCAAAACAAGAGTTCCCTTCCCTTCTTCTCTTTTCCCACTCAAGGTAGATTCTTTCATCTCACATGATATCAGAGCATTGGTTGTGATTCTTGGAGTAGATTGTGATTCGATGCCCAACAGCGCTGATCGAACTTGTGTTCTTCGTGAAGGTATTTTTCGGATCTTACAGTTGATATTTGGATTATTGGTATTGGGTTGTTCAATTTCTTTCGAATTGGGGCTGTTTGCTTGGATTGTTGGTATGCGTATTTAGGGTTTGCTATTGATTTGGGGTTTTTCTAATTGGAGTTTATTGTTGGGATCGTTTGGGTTTGTGATTGTTGGATTTCTGATTGTGGGGCTTATAGTTGTTGTCGATTTGGTGATTGAGTTATTTTCGACCAGTTTATTGCTCTCGGATTTGGTTGTGTTATTTGTGCATTTGAATTTCTGGAATTGTAATCATGGTGGGTGGTAGGGATGATTCCCTTCAGTCAATTAGTGTGCAATTGGACGGTAAGAATTACTCGCATTGGAGCTATGTGATGCGGAATTTTTTGCTTGGCAAATGTTTGTGGGGGTATATCTCTGGTGTGAAGAGACTGCCTACGTTAGGAGTTGAGGATTATGATACTTCGTCGGATACTTGGGAATCTGAGAATGCGAAGATTCTTACTTGGATTAATAACTCCGTGACTCACTCGATTGGTGCTCAGTTGGCTAAGTATGAGACTGCAAAGGAGGTTTGGGAGCATTTGGAGAGGATTTATACACAGTCTAACTTTGCAAAACAATACCAATTGGAGACTGATATTCGAGCACTTAGACAGAATGAGTTGAGTATTCAGGAATTCTATTCTGCCATGTCTTCCTTATGGGATCAGTTGGCACTCACTGAGTCCCAGGAATTGAGGGCCTTTGAGCCTTATATCGCGAGGCGTGAAGAGCAGCGTTTGGTTCAGTTTCTGATGGCCCTTCGTAATGACTTTGAGGGGTTGCGTGGGGCTATCCTCCATCGTAGTCCCCTGCCTTCGGTTGATTCTGTGGTGAATGAGTTGCTTGCTGAGGAAATTCGCCTTAAGTCTAAGGGAGATAAGGAGACTCCTCTCCTTCCTATGTCATCAGTTTTTGCTGTCCCACATCGACCCTTAAGTGGGAAATCTAGTACTTATGCTCGAGTCTCTTCTGATGAGTGTGCTTTCTGCCATCAAAAGGGTCATTGGAAGTCTCAGTGTCCATTGTTGTCCCGCAGTGGTGGTCCTCCTCCTCCATCACAGTCGCGGCCTCCTTATCAGCCACGACCTCCTTATCGGCCCCTTACTCGGCCCGTGGCTCCTTGGGCATCTCGTCCACCTCAGATGCCTAATGCACTAGCGGCTGCTCCTTCTGTGGATCCTCATCTGCTAGAGAAGATCCAGGAGTTCCTCGCCTCACAGCCTCAGCCTCATGCTATGTCTGCCTCTCCCTCAGGTTTGCCACCATCATCATCTGTCTCAGGTACATGGATCATAGATTCTGGTGCCACTCATCATATGTCCCCTCAGTCTGAGTCTTTTGTTTCATTATCTCCTCATTTGTCGCTTCCTATTGTGACCGCTGATGGCACTTCTATGCCATTGGAAGGTATTGGTTCTGTTGTCACCCCTTCTATCCTTCTTGATCATGTTTACTATATACCAAATCTTGCCTTAAATTTATGTTCTGTTGGTCAATTGTGTGATTCTGGTCTAAATGTTTGGTTTTCGGATTCTCATTGTCTTATTCAGGACCGTCGATCTCAGATGATGATTGGGACAGGCCATAAGCAGGGGAGACTTTATGTTTTGGACCACCTCAGAATGTCAGATGATGTTGCTGCCTCTAGTGTGGATTTGTCATCTTTTCGTTTGAGTAGTTCGTCTTCACTCTTTTATTTGTGGCATTCTCGTTTGGGTCATGTTTCTGCATCACGTTTAAGGTTTCTAACCTCTACGGGTGCTTTAGGACCATTGAACTCTCATGATATTTCTGATTGTAGTGGTTGCAAACTTGCAAAATTTTCTGCTTTACCCTTTCAGAACAGTACTTCATCATCTCTTGCTCCTTTTGATCTTGTTCATTCTGATGTTTGGGGACCCTCTCCCGTACCTACGAAAGGGGGCTCTAGATATTACGTCTCTTTTATTGATGATTTTACTCGTTATACTTGGGTTTACCTTATGAAGCATAGATCTGATTTCTTGGATATTTATCGTGATTTTAGAGCTCTTATTAGGACACAACATTCTGCTGTCATTAAGTGTTTTAGGTGTGATTTGGGAGGTGAATACACCTCTAATGCTTTTTGCCAGCTTCTGTCTTCTGATGGCACCATACGTCAGACTTCTTGTACGGATACTCCTCAGCAGAACGGTGTTGCCGAAAGGAAACACCGTCACCTGGTTGAGACAGCTCGCTCATTCTTGTTGTCAGCAGATGTTCCTAGGATATTTTGGGGGGAAGCCATTCACACTGCTGTACACGTCATTAATAGAATTCCAACCTCTCACAACTCAGGTTTGTCACCTTTTGAGAGGCTGTATGGGGTTGCACCTGATTATACTTTGTTGCGTGTTTTTGGTTGCACTTGTTTTGTCCTTAAACCTCATGTTGAGCGCTCTAAGTTGTCCCCAAAGTCTGCCTTGTGTGTCTTTTTGGGTTATGGTAGTGGTCAGAAGGGATATCGTTGCTTTGATCCAGTCAGTCAAAAATTATATGTTTCTCGTCATGTTGTGTTCTTAGAGCATATTCCTTTTTTCTCTGTTCCACGTAGTTCCCATCAGTTGACTCAGTCAGATCTTCATTGCATTGATCCTTTTGATGTCACCACCGATGATGTTCCGCCACCAGACTCTGATCCTCTGAATACAGATACTCCTCCGAGCTCTCCCCCTCCATTGCCTTCACCGCCTGTTCCACCATCTTCTGAGATTGCGGCGCATCCACCCCCTCGTCGGTCTACTCGTATTTGTAAGTCCACTCAGAAGCCTGATTTTGCTTACTCTTCTTATTCTCCCTCATTTGCTTCATTTCTTGTCTCCATTCACTCTCTGTCTGAACCTACATCCTATAGAGAGGCTGTCTGTAATCCTCTTTGGCAGGCTGCCATGGCTGAGGAGCTTGCTGCCCTGCATCAGACTCACACTTGGGATTTGGTACCTTTGCCTTCGGGAAAGCACACCATTGGTTCTCGTTGGGTCTATAAGATTAAGACCAAGTCTGATGGATCTGTTGAGAGATACAAGGCTCGCCTTGTTGCAAAGGGCTATTCACAGGAGCATGGGATGGATTATGATGAGACCTTTGCTCCTGTTGCCAAGATGACCACCATTCGTACCTTGATTGCAGTTGCCTCTGTTTCTCAGTGGAAGATTTCACAGATGGATGTGAAAAATGCCTTTTTGTACGGTGATCTTCACGAGGAGGTTTATATGACTCCTCCTCCCGGTGTACCACATGAGCCGGGGCATGTTTGTAGGCTTCACCGATCTCTTTATGGACTCAAACAGGCGCCTAGAGCTTGGTTTGAGAAGTTCTCCACTGTGGTATCCTCTCTTGGCTTTCGTCCCAGCTCTTATGACTCGGCCTTGTTCATCAAGCATATAAGTAAGGGTCGTATTCTCCTTTCTTTGTATGTTGATGATATGATTATTACTGGTGATGATTGCGAGGGTATTGAATCATTGAAGCGTGATTTGGCTTATTGTTTTGCTATGAAAGATTTGGGTGTGCTCCGTTATTTTTTGGGTATTGAGGTTGCTTCTTCTGCTAAGGGTTATCTGTTGTCTCAGTCAAAGTATATAGCTGATATTTTTCAGCGTGCCCGTCTTACAGACAATAAGACAGTTGACACTCCTCTTGAGACTCATGCTCACTACTCTCCGGATGATGGGATTCCTCTGTCAGATCTCACACTTTATCGTACAGTGGTTGGTAGCTTGGTTTATCTTACAGTCACTCGCCCAGACATTGCGCATGCTGTACATGTGGTTAGTCAGTTTGTCACTGCTCCTACATCGGTTCATTGGGCTGCTGTTCTTCGCATTCTCAGATATCTCCGAGGCACCCAGTTTCGTTGTCTCCTATTTCCTTCATCATCATCTTTGGAGTTGCGTGCTTATTCTGACGCTGATTGGGCTGGTGATGTTGAGGATCGCAAATCCACTACCGGATTCTGTATCTTTCTTGGCGACTCTCTCATTTCTTGGAAGAGTAAGAAACAGGATGTCATTTCTCGCTCTTCTACAGAAGCTGAGTATCGTGCCATGGCCTCGACTACAGCTGAGATTGTTTGGTTGCGTTGGTTACTATCTGATTTTGGCATCAAACTTTCACGACCCACTCCATTGCATTGTGATAATCAGAGTGCTATTCACATTGCACGCAATTCTGTCTTTCATGAGCGCACCAAGCACATTGAGATTGATTGTCACTTCACGCGCCATCACTTGCAACTTGGTACGATCTCATTGCCATTTGTTCCCTCTTTTCTCCAGATTGCGGATCTTTTCACAAAGGCTCACTCCACTGCTCGCTTTCGTTTCTTATCAGACAAACTCTCAATGCTTCTTGCTGTAGCATCGTGAGTTTGAGGGGGGATGTTAACATATATGTAATTATATTAGTTTAGCTTAAGGGTAGTTTAGTCATTCACTATTCTTATCTATATGTATTGTACTCTTGCTCTTTCAAGACCAAGCTTTCATATTTGCAAAACAAGAGTTCCCTTCCCTTCTTCTCTTTTCCCACTCAAGGTAGATTCTTTCATCTCACAAGATCGGCGATTCACCCGTAGCAACACAAAGAAGTTGAAGAAAAATGGACCGGCGGGCGCGCGGCCAACACACTTAGGCGCGCACCCGTGTGCCCAAAACGAAAGGGAAAAACAGCCCCCAGGAGCCAAACTCGCGCCCGACGCCTGAGCCCGCGAACGCAAGCACCCTGGTGCCAGAAGACAAGCACCTTAGCGCCAGAAGCCAAGCACCCACGTGCCCAGCGCACGCATGCGTGCCTGCTGCCCCTCTTTTGACTTTTATTTTGACCCTGGGCTATAAATAACCCCTCTTCTTCCCCATTTCAAGGGAGCCCGACTCTGGGGTCTCCAAACCCTAGTTTTCTTTATTTCTTCTTAGTTTTTGCATCTTTTCCATGGATTCTTGTATATTTGTTATGAGTTTTCATTTTCTAGGCTAGATTTCACCTTGTAGGCAATTGATAAGCATTTCTAATATGAATTTGTGTGATTTGTTTTATCCTATTTTGTGCTTTGATTATCAAGTATGTTTGGTGCTTTCTTGTGTGATTAACGCATGATTTATACTAGGGTGATCAACTAGTTGATGATTATGGGTTGATTCTTGGCTAGGTTTTTGGTAAGACTTTGACTTTTTGTTAGTGTGATTGTTGTTGGTCAATTCTAGGTTATAATTAGGAGTGAAAACTAATTATGATTGTTGATTGATGAAATTTCTTAAACTTAGGATGAATTTAAATAAGTTTGACTAATTATCAATGTAGCCCACTAATAACGATTAGCATAAAGGCCGATCCTTGTAGTCGTTCAACATACTTGTTCTATCTATATGTTTGTCGTTTGCAGGACCCTGTGGTTGTAGTGTTGGGTCTCCGTGTGTATTGCTATCCTCGAGGAAGTCTATGACATCGATCGTCTAGGTTAACCCGAGGATAAGGGTTATTGTGTGGCACCGATCGCCCACTCTAACTATCACCCAGGAGAGGTGAGAAATATCAACACTCAAAAGGTGTTGATAAGTTCTCCACAATATGTGGTTAATGTATAAAAATATGATGATTAGTCAATGATCAAAGGATAACTGGAAATGTAAACCAATTGCGCCCAAGACTCATTTCTACTTTAGTTAAGTTATTTGTGTTATTTTTTATCGTGTTTGCATCTTTCTCTTTAGTAGTTTGTTAATTTAATTGTTTAAACTAGTTGTAGTGTTTCCAAAACCAAAACCCCCCACTTTGTTTCCACACACTTAGAGTGACATCTTTGTGTGCTTTTCAACTACATATAACACTTGATAAAACCCCATTTTCTCATTGACGACCGTGTCTTACCACTAGCTACTATTTAGTAGTTAGCCGTAATTTGGACTTATAAATATTATCTTTGAGAGGCACGTAAACGACCTCCCAGTTTGGAGGGGGGGCAAAAAAGTAGTAGTGCTCAACTAAATTGGGCTATGGCCAAAACTATGCAGATTCGTTTCAATTGCCCATTAGAGATAACTGAAACCCATACAGTTGCTCAACTAAATTTGGCTATGGACAAAACTATACGGATGTCATGAAATAGAGGGGTAAAAGGGTAAAATCCCAATGGTGTTGGACTGTTTTCGAGTTGAGCTAAGAAGAAGAAGCAGAGGTCTGATGCCCAACAACAGCTTACCAAAAAGAAGTGAAAACTTCCCTTTCTGTAACTGAATTCGATTAGGAGTCGTTAGTGAATGTTAGTACTAATAGTGGAAAGGATAAGTTAGCTATCTTGGATGATTAATCTGAACTTGATGGTGAAATCCCCATAAACTATCTTCTTTTCTCTTCTAAAAACTCCAGGTTACTTCTGTAATTTTTCTTCCAATTCATTAGTGTATGACAATTGGTATCAGAGCGAGTGAATTCTTGGCAATCAATGGCGGAAAATACTTGGTTTAAAGCTTTGGAGAATCAGCTGAAGGACTTTGAAGCAAGGGTGGCCACTTCAGCTCAAGAAATGAGGTTGTTGAGTCAGGAAGTGAAGAAAATTTTAGAGCAGAATAATCAATGGCATTTGGAGTTAGATGCAACAATCAAGGAGGTCAAGGAGGATCTGACATCAAAGCTGGAGGTGATTATGAAGATGATTACTGATCAGAACAGAGGCAAACAAGTGGAGCAGGAGATTAGCTGCTCAAATAGGAGCATTGAACCAAGCAGCTCTCGAAGAGGCAATCCTCGTGCTTCAAATCATGTTGATACTTCTACTAATGGCATGTTTATAGGATCATTAATTATAATGTTGGGTACTGGAGAGATAAAATTAATAGTCCTAGAGTAGAACTAACTATTTTTTATGGGGACAAACCGAGGGATTGGATTTGAAAATGCAACTGGTTTTTCACCTAATATCATATCTATGATCCTCAGAGGGTAGAAACAATTGAAATTTATCTTGAAGGTAAGGCTGAAACCTTGTATCAAAATGAGAGAGAGGTTGCGAGATTGAACTTGTAGATAGATTTCAATGAGGCTTTGATCAAAAGGTTTTCAGAGGTTGGGGGAAAATATGAGATAGAGGAGTTTAACAAGTTGTATGAGTCAGGCAGTGTGAGAATATACCAGGAAAGTTTTGAAGAGTTAAGATCAAGAATAATCAGTAAACAACCAAACTTGAATGTGCAATACTTCATCTCTAGTTTTGTTAGTGGCTCAAAAGACGAGCTTAGGCTAATGGTGAAACTGTTTAGGCCCGAAACTCTTCATGAGACAGTGGAGATAGTAGTGTTGCAGGAGATAGACTTAGAAGCAATGAGTAGAAAGGTTAGAAGTTATGGCAACAACACCCAAACTCCTTTGATGTTTAAATCTCAGTTTCTCGTGGCTAAACCTGTTGCTGAGAAGTTTATGGGATGGAAGGGTAATGCAGTTGAGAGGAAAATTGAGGGTGATAGATTCAAGAAAATAGCCCCTTGAGAAACTCAATATAGAAGGGAGAACAATCTCTGTAACAAATGTGGGGACAAGTTCAGTCTAGGCCACAGATGAAAGTACAAACAAGTCAATTTCATTGCAGCTATGGATCAGTTGGAACCAGGAGAAATTATGGTAGAAGAACAAGAGGAGATCATGGGTGAGGAGGAAAATAAACTGGAGGAGCTTTCTCTACAAGTTGTGGGCAGTAATTCTAAGGCCAACACAATCCTGGTTTATGGGTATTTGCTAGGAAACATAATTAGTATTTTTTTAGATACATGTTATACTCACAGTTTTCTTGATCCTGATGTGCTAGATATAACTGATTTAGATGTAGTAAATACCAAGCTCTTTGTGGTAACTATACCAGATGGAAGCAAGGTTTATGGTTCTTATAAGTGTCTTGATGTAAGCTAGAGAGTGAAACATTTGCAGTTTAAGTATGAACTAAGACTGATGAGGCTTGAAGGGGTGGGTATGATTCATGGAGTTGACTGGATAACTAGCTTCAGTCCTCTAACTTTTGATTATTAGGCATAGAGTATATCCTTTTATGGTGAGGGTTATCATTAGCTTTTATATGGTGATAGAAATGTTGAGCATGTTGAGCTGGAAAATGGAAAGCCTGAGTTTAACACTAGCAAATGGTATCCTGAATTCGAGCCTCGTATGAATGTGTATCATATTTCTGAGTACTCTGATGGCAAAAGAAGAAAACATCCTCAGGATGAGGGGTTTAAAGGGTTTGTTCAAGCCCGTGAGAAGGTATTTGTGCAACAATATGTGACTGTGCAACAATCCGTGATTGAGATAGAAATTTAAAGAAAGAATTTGTTACGGTGGAATTGGAAGCTTTGGAGGTGACTGAAACAATATAACAGGTTTCGCTGAACTTTAATGAGGTGTTTCTTATACCTAAAACTCTTTCTCCTGAAAGAAATATTGACTATCAGATAATGTTGAAACCCGATTCTCAACCTTTTAAATTGAAACCTTGTAGGTATCCTCATGCCTACAAGGGTGAGATTGGGAAGCAAGTTGAATATATGTTGAAAAACAAGGTCATTCAAGTCAGCACAAGTCCATTTTCATCACCTATCATTTTAGTGAAGAAAAAGGATTCAACATGGAGGCTTTGCATTGATTATAGAAGGTTAAATGCTTTGACAGTTAAAGATAGATTCCTTATCCCTGTAATAGATAAATTTCTTGATGAACTTCATGGTTCTAAGTACTATTCTAAGCTGGATCTTAGAGTTGGATATCATCAAACTAGGGTTAAGCATGAGGATATCCCTAAGATAGTTTTTCAGACTCATCATGGTCACTTTGAATTTTTAGTAATGCCTTTTGGCTTGACCAATGCACCAACTACATTCTAAGCTTTAATGAACAAGATTTTTGATACATTTTTGAGGAAATTTGTCCTTGTATTTTTTATGATATCTTGGTGTATAATGATTCTTTGGAAAGCCATAAACAACATTTAATTGGAGTATTGGCATTTTTAAAGGTGCATAGTTTGTGTGTTAAGCTTTTCAAATGTGTGTTTGCACAAGATAGGGTGGAATACTTAGGCCACATTATCTCAGGTAATGGAGTAGAGATGGATGGACCGAAGATAGAATGCATTCGCAGTTGGTCTGAACCTTTGTATGTTAAAGGATTCAAAGGTAGCAGAAGCCATGCAAAAACTGAAACAAGTAATGACCACAACTCCTATTTTAAGGATGCCTGATTTCACCCAACCTTTTGTGATAGAGACAGATGCCTGTGAGTTTGGTATGTGAGCTATTTTGATGTAGGAAAGTAGACTAATTGCTTACATTAGTAAAGCTTTTTGCCCCAGGAATAGAGAATTATCAACCTATGAAAAGGAGTTGCTAGCACTGGTTTTAGCAATTGACAAATTGAGACATTATTTGGTTGGGAACCACTTCATTATCATAACTGATCATAAGAGCTTGAAATATTTGTTAGATCTAAGGCTTACTAATGCTCTTCAACACACGTGGATAACTAAGTTGCTTGGTTTAAGCTTTGAAATCCACTACAAAACTGGCATAAGCAATGTTGTAGCTGATGCTTTGTCCATAAATCCTCTCTTATGCACTGGTGGGAGTGATCAGGAGTTGATTATAGACCAAAACTATCAAAATGCTAGGGTTCTCGGGGTCAGTAGTCTGTTTGATGAAGTGAAGCAGCAACACAAGTTACACATAAGGGATCACCAGTGGGGTAAAATTCAAGCAGAACAGGAAAGAAGGGAAATTGACTAGTTGTTACAAGTTGAGGAAAATAAGGGTGAATTTATTCAGATTAGCTGCAAAGTCAATACTACTAATGTGCCAACCTTTATGTTACATATAGAGAATAGCTATGTGGGAGATCAATGGATTCAGGAGTTAATTGCAGCCACAATAGTGAACAAAGATGCAACCAGTTAATATACTTTTGTGAGAGGGATTTTGAAGAAAAATGGCAGTGTTGTGGTGGGATCAACAGGGACAGTAAGAGCTAAAATATTAAAAGCTCTGCATTCTTCATCTATTGGTGGCCACTCAGGACAATCAGTTACCATCAAAAGGGTATTAACTCTGTTCTATTGGCCACAGATGATGGAGCAGATCATAGCATTCATCAGGGCTTGTGAGGTTTGTCTGAGGATTAAGGCTGAACATGGTCCTTATCCTAGTTTACTTCAGCCTCTACCAGTTCCAAACCTACCTTGGTCTCACATTACTATGGATTTTGTTAAAAATTACCCAAGTCTAGAGATTATGATACTATTTTGGTCATTCAAGACAGGTTCACCAAATATGCACATTTCTTAGCTGTTTCTCATCGCTATACTACTGCTCAGATTGCTGATGTCATCTATTATGAGTTTTGTAAGTTCCATGGAGCACCTGCAACTATCACTTCAGATAGAGATATGATTTTTACTAGTCACTTTTGGCAACAACTCATGACACGGATGAGGATCAAATTACAATTCAGTACTGCATACCATCCTGAAATAGATGGCAGACTGAGAGAGTTAAACAGGTGGTTGAAAGTTATCTTAGGTGGTTATGTGGGGATAAGCCTAATACTTGGAAGAAATGGTTGAGTCCAGCTCAGTGGTGGTACAACATATCACACTACCACAACATAAACATGACTCCACATGAAGCCTTGTTTGGTGTGAAACCATTAACTCTATCATTGGGGCCATTCAGGGATGTCTTATTTCCTGCCGTTGGTAAAGTTTTGTTGCAAAGGGAAAATGTGAACTAAATACTGAAAGCTCACCTCAGAAGGCTCAGGCTCATATGAAACAATTTTCTGATGCCAAAAGAACTGAAAGAATGCTGGAGGAATGGGACTTAGTATATTTGAAACTCCAAAAGCATAGACAGCAGTCCGTGGTTATGCTGCAGGACATGAAACTTACTCCCAGGTTTTATGGCCCATATAAAATTCTTCAAAGAATAGGTGAAATAGCATATTAACTGGAGCTACCTCAAGGCAGCAGGGTGCAACCAGTTTTTCATGTCTCCTTGCTAGAGAAACATCAAAGAACAGCTCCAGTTCAGACAACTAACATTCCTGAAGGTGACTTAGATGAGCTCTTGATTTTGGAGCCTTTGAGGATTTTACAAAGAAGATTCATCAATAGAGGTGATCAACAGGTTGTCTAATGGTTAATTTGAGTGGAAGCATTTACCTAAAGAGGACTCATCTTGAGAGGATGCTAGTATGATCACTCAACAGCTCCACAGTTCAAAACCCGAGCTTAGTTTCCTTACAGTAAACTTCTGAATATTTCACCATGGCTCGTGGACAAGAAATGTTTAAGGGGGGTGGATTGTCATGAAATAGATGGGAAAAGGGGCAAAATCCCAATGGTTTTGGACCGTCTCGACTACAGCTCACCAAACTGCAGCACAACTGTAGCTCACCAAAAAGAAGTGCGAACTTCCCTTTCTGTAACTGAATTCGGTTAGGAGTCGTTAGTAAATGTTAGTACTAATAGTGGAGATGATGAGTCAGTTAGCTATCTTGGATGATGAATATGAATTTGGTGGTGAAATCCCAGAAACTATCTTCTTTTCTCTTCTACAAACTCTAGGTAAGCCTTTAGAAAAACCTCTCTCTTCTTTCCTCTCTCGCAGAAACTCTCCCCGCTCTCTAAAGGCTCCACAAAACCCTAGCTTGGGAGAGACTGCCACCGGTAACCTCTTTCCTACCTTTTCTTTCATGTTATGTCCTTTACCTTCAGTGTAGACGTAGATATGAGGTCGAAAAATGCCACTGAAGCAGGAGAGTTGCCACGCTCCACCTAACTCACCGGTATGCGTTCGGAAAAGTTAGCACCGGGGAAAGTTAGAAAAAACCACCGGAGCAGCATTAGGAAAAGCATATAATGGGTCAATCTCGTGAAATTCCTCGCGATGGGAAGAAGCCGGAGGAAGACGTGTCTCTAACTCCCTGACGATGATGGGCTGCGTAGGAACAGATCCAGTGTTGTGGCTAGACTTCGGCGAGATCCCGGTCTCAATGGCTTTCCAGTAAGATCTTTGACTCTTTCGGTGAAGTCAACACTGGTCTCAACGGGTCAGTGGCGGATGCCACCGCCGACATCTAGCAACGTCATGGTGGTCCGAGGAAAGCACTTTCCGACGAGGTCAACGGCGAAATGACGGCTCCCAGCACTCTTCATTTTGTTTGGTATTTTGTTATTTAGGTGTAGTTGTAGATCTGAAGCAAGCCAGCGAGGGGCAACGTACCGAAACCCTAACCAAGAAGCAGAGCTGTGATCGGTGGTGTAAGGTCGGTACACAATGGGTGGTTGTGGTTGACGAGGTCAAGGATTCTTCTCAGACCTCAGCTATAGTAAGCTGAAAACTTTGATGTATGTTTCTTAGTGGTGATCGGCGGAAACGTTGTAGACAACGGTAACTAATCGTGGGTCAGATCCATCCAAATGAGGCGGATGCAGCTTCGGTTTGACCGAATTGGATCATCAATTTGGGCTGGGCTGGTTTTTTCTCTTACTTTAGGCGGGGCTAAGGTTATTGGGTATGTCTGCCTCTATTTTCTTATGCTTCAGTTTTACATTAAATTTTAGTCTAACTAATAAGGAAGGTGAGCATAAAATGGGTCCTTTTGTTTAGAGCATTGGATTAAGAAGTCTCTGCCAACAATGATTTTCTGACGACCACTCAAACAGAAAGTTCATGCTGGCTTCTGATCTACTCTCCAGAGAGTTTGGTAAGGAGAAATCCGAGTCAATAGTTGTTTAGACAACATACTTTTTGCGAGACCCTCTAAGGCTAAAGAGTAGATCAGTAGACTACGTTCAGTTAGGACTCCTCAAGATACAAGGGGACCACTCCATCCTACAGAACACCTTCCACTCGGCCAATAAGGAAAGCAGGGCATTGCGTTACGGATCAGGCGCAATTTGGGTTCTACCCCCACTCATAAATGATGGTCTGAAGTCTTTTACGCCTGGTTGGCGTGAATTAAGCTCTAATACACCATGTTGGTGTAAAGCTCAAGTGGGAGGCCACCCCACTCACTCTGTGTGAGCCATTCACGTGGGAGTTCATTCATCTCGCGTTGTAATAGATAGATTTTTGCTTTCTCATGTAGGTATGTTATTTGTTTATCGGCGGATCAATTTTAATAGAAGATAGACTAGTACTAGTCATCGGCTAAAATGCAGGATAGACTAAGCAATTGTGATTGTGCAAATAATCCAACCAATTATAACTCATTCCTATATCAATGAGAAGGAGTCGACTCTATGTTTAAAAAAAAAGAAGAAGAAACTCTAGGTTACTTATGTAATTTTTCTTCCAATTCATTAGTGCATGACAACGGATTCGTTTCAATGGCCCATTAGAGAAAACTGAAGCCCATACAGTAGGCCCATATGCGTGAGCTCCACTGAATAAAACATGACCTAGGGTTTAGGAGCTCGCATCGATAATATACCCTAGCAGAAGAAACGCACAGCCTCTCTCTTCTTCCCTCGGAGCCACATCTGCATATCGCCGCCGGCACGGTAAATTCGTTCCTCCAGCACTGTCTCTCTCGCGTGGCTTAGTTTATACGCTGTTGGTTCGATTGCATCGGGCCATTTTCTCATATCGCGCTGTTAATCTGTTTATATTCTGTTGTTGTAATGGATCGACGGCTTAGAAGCTTAGATTGTCAAGCGTTTGGGTTTTAAGGTTTTCTGAGCTCTTAGATTAGACGGTGCAATGCTGATTTTTCTTGCTGCTTGATAAGTTGGACTCAGTAATTTTTGTTTGAAAGCTTTTGATTGTTGCATTTAAAATGCGTTTAATGCGAAGTTATGTAAAACACAGAATTTGGGTTCCATGTTGAGGTTTATGAAGTCTCGTGGTTGCATTTCTCTGAACCTGTTCGATTGTAGGACACTCCTGTCTTGATTTTGAATGTTGTTAATCCTTTGTATGTTGAGTTTGCTGTGTGGTAAATGGTCTGCGTGCTTTGTATGTTTGGTATTGGGCTCTATTTTTCGTTAGGGAATTGATGTTTTTGCTGTGCGAGATGATGGATTGCCTTTTAGGTAATGAGTGTGTACACCCTGTCCAGTTACCTTGCATCTTCGGGAGTTTGTTGACTTTGAAGATTTTGGATTCAAGTTAATTAGTTGTATAAACTGTCAGTTTCTAGTGTCCTCAGTCTTGTAAGCGTGCCATTGATATTTTGTTTCAAAAGTGGGACTGAATCATGTCTAAAGTTTTGCTTATCATTATCTGAAGTACTCCTGGCGAAGATGTTTGCTAACATTTCACTGATGCTCTATGTTGCTTGCAGAATTTGCAGGGAAGATGGTGAGAATCAGTGTGCTGAATGATGCTCTCAAGAGCATGTACAATGCTGAAAAGCGAGGGAAGCGTCAGGTCATGATCAGGCCTTCTTCCAAAGTGGTCATCAAGTTTCTGATTGTGATGCAGAAACACGGTATGCCATCCTCTTTGGAATTTCTGATGGTTAAAGATTTGGATAGTGCATTGAATTCTAAGGTTCTTTTTCATTTGTCTATAGGATATATTGGAGAGTTCGAGTATGTTGATGATCATAGGTCTGGCAAAATTGTTGTCGAGCTGAATGGCAGGCTGAACAAGTGTGGTGTCATCAGTCCACGATTTGATGTTGGCGTGAGCGATATCGAAGGTTGGACTGCTAGGTTGCTTCCATCTAGACAGGTATAACACCTTCTTGAACATGGCATTTCAGTAGATATAGCCAGCCTAGTGTTATGTTGATCCCTTCCTGAATCGGATTCATTCATTTGGCCGCTGCTCAGTGAGAAAGTGACCATGTTCTTGTTAATCATGTATAGTTTCACATACCTTTATGTCATTGGACTGCTAGTTAGGTAACTTGAATTAAATTTCCGTGAACCTAATGTTCACTGTGCTCGTATTCAAACCTGGATTAATGATCATTTCTGTCTAATTTGCAGTTTGGCTACATTGTTCTGACCACATCTGCCGGCATCATGGATCACGAAGAGGCGAGGAGGAAAAGCGTTGGTGGAAAAGTGCTGGGTTTCTTTTACTAGGATCTTGGATTTACTGGACAAGCTATAATGTGACAGTTTTGGAAGAGTTTTGTTTGATGACTTGTTTAATTATGCTGTAGTTGTGTTTGCAACAATGTTATTTTTACTACAATTGTGAGTAGAGATTTTTCACTCTCGTTTATCAATATCGACTTTCATCAATTGAGCTGAATATGAATAGTACTCCTCGACCCCTTTTTATGAGCAAAAATCTTTAAATATTTGTTATATCCGTATCTGCAATTTCTTTTTTTTACATGGTTGTGGCTAAAACGAGATTTAAACGAAATGAGTGAGAATTTGGGCAATGCTCAGTTGAATGCCCAAAGAGAAACTCTGTTCCCTTCATTACACCCAAAATTCCACACCATCTCCAATGTTTCTGGAAAAAATATTTTCAAAAAGAAATTTTCGCTGCACACATTTTCGCCTACAGAAAAATACAGCCAGCAAAAGTAATAGTAGATGATCCATATTCTCTCAGGAAAAATAGTAGCCAATTATTCAAGCAAAAATAGTAGCCAATTATTCAAGCAAGTTCGTTACAATATTACAGTGTGTAAAGCATAAGTATAACAGTATGTGGTCTTATTTTGTAAATGCCACTAAATTACTAAAGAAAAAAAGACCAAAAGAAGTTGACAGAGGAAGACAAGTACTAGTACCATATTGCCAAAGGTTTTAGTTGCCCTAATGGTAAGTTTATTACCATTGGAACACTAAGCTAGAGAGACAGACGGTCGAATGCACTGGCGGCGGCCGCCGCTTCTTCATCTTCAGATGGCGGCATTACTGGGACGGCTATCTCTTGTGGTTCGCGCCGGACCTGAAAACAGAGGAAAGGAAAGAAGGAACAGAACTGATCTTTGCTTAGTCATAGCATTAGTGAACAACTTTTGTACATAGTGGGGAGAGTATCTTCCTAGCATATCCCTTTTACGTGGGGGTTACTTTTTCTTTGGGTTTAGTTCACTTATCTTCCATACATGCATTTTAGACCGGTTCATCGATTCAATAAAAATTTAACGTAAACTACCTGTATTTTAGTTCAATTTAATTTGATTCAGTAAACTTTTTAACCTACAATATTATAGTTTTTCCTGATCTGATCTTATCTTCTACAATCTTTTACTGGAATTTTAGTTGGCAAAATTTTGAAAAAAATCATTTTTTATAACCTTATGGAAAGACGGGTTTAATTAGAATAATAAAAGATAAAAAGTCTTAGTTGCAATATTAAAAATTTATTCTGCGACATTTAGTAATTATAAAGTTTATAACCCGATTCATACAACCCGAGAATTTTATCTTCATTTCTTCTAATTTGTAGTTTAAACCTTGATCTTTCCATGACTTATGGAAAGACCGTCTTTCAAGAGACGGACTCGTTTTAGTTTAGTTAAGTAATAAATTAACTATGAAGAACAAGCCTCGGTCAATTTTCTACTCCATCCGTCCAATAAAAAATTTCATAATTACTTTTTGCATGCTCATTTAGGAGTGTTGAGTTGGGTAATGAGAAAGAGAGGATTGCGGTTAGTTTTTTGTTTCAATGGGGCATAATGGAATTGAAGCCACTAATTTGTGTTCAAAAAAGGAAAGAGTCAAATTATGAAGTTTTAATGGGAAAAACCAAAAAGGAAAGTACTCCCTCTGTTTTCTTAAGTTTGGTACACTTATCATATTTATATGTTTTTCTAAATTTATCACATTTCCTTATATGGAAAATAGTACATCATTCTCAACCACTTATTAAAATTTTTACTCTCTTTACTTAATTTTCTTCACACATTTTAATTTACAAAAATATATCCAAATTTATGATGTCAAATATAATAAAATAAAGGGAGTAAGAAATTTTCTATGGCACGAGGGAGCATTAAAAGCTCAAGCATGGAAAAATAGCATCTTGAAGGAATCCATTTTAAAATGCAACACATGAGACAAAAGCACTCAAGTCCATCGGTTGGACGTGAGATTGATGACTCTATTTGTTTAATAGTACGGGTTGAAAACATATACATTTATAAAAGTTCTTTTATTTTAAAAGAAAGTTACCGATATTCCCCCGTCCTTGAATAAATTGTAAGAAAGAATAAATTAGAGGTAAAATTAAACAGTTAAAAAAGAATTGATGTCAGTCTAAAAAGCTGGAAAATTACTGTTCAAAATTAGAAAATTACGGGCCCAAAAATTGGTTCGAAAACAGTGCTTAAAGTTCTGAATGCTGTGACTATTCCCTCCAAAAGTTAACCTTTTGCTCCAATTTTTTTTTTGTTTCGGAGCCAATTTTACACTTTTTGGTCACTATTCATTACAGTTCAAAAATTAGAATCCTCATCTATAAATAGGAGCATTTATTACAGCACCAATTCACACCCTACAAAACAAAAAACATGTGCTCTCATAATCCTTTTTGGCCAGTTCTTCCAAATCCAGAATTCCTTAACCCTTCCACTTCCTCATCTTCATCATCGAGCATGTAGGGCTCTGTTGGTGGAGAGAAACCTTACTGATGAACAAAGGCAGGAGATTGCCCACTTTCTCCTTCAACACATAAAAAATGGGCAGATTGAGAACCAACGGAGAGTCGAGGCAGCAGAAAAATGGTCATGCTCAGTTAGGACAATCAGAACAATGTGGGCGCAGGTTAGGCAGCAACTTCAAAATGAAGAGGCTGTGTGCGTTCGTTCGAGAAGACACGTGTGTTGTGGAAGAAGCAAGAAGCCAATCGACCAGGAGGCTTTAATGGCATTGCCATTAAAGTTCAGGCGCACATTCTGAAGCACAGCAACCAAGCTGCATGTTGGGAAAAGTAGCATATACAGAGCAATAACAAGCAAGGAGATAAGAAGTCACACAAATGCAGTTCATCCACGCCTAACAACAACGCAGAAAGAAACAAGACTAGAATGATGTTTAAGCAAACTGGAGTGCAACATGCAGTTCAAGACCATGCACAACGTCATACATATCGACGAAAAGTGGTTCTACATCACAGAGGCTACAACGAGGTATATTCTTGGTTCCAATGAACCAGAACCATATAGGATCACCCAAAGCAAGCATTACATACCAAAACTCATGTTTTTATGTGCTGTGTGTAAACCTGTATTTGACATAGAGGGTAGTGTAATACTTGATGGGAAAATGTGTGTGTTTCCTTATGTTGAGTATGTAGCAACCAAGTACACAACAATAAATAGACATAGGGGAACCATGATGCCACAACCCATAACATCCATAACCCGAGATGTCATTAGACACAAGCTTATCAATGAATTCATACCAGCTATCAAGGCAAAATGGTCAGTTTGGGCAAGCAAAAACATTTCATACACCAAGATAAGGCCCCCTACCCACATATTTGCAAATGACTCTGAATTTTTAGCTGCAGCCACCTCAGATGGATTTAACATGCAGTTAGTGTGCCAACCATCCAAATCACCCGATCTTAACATTCTGGACTTGGGGTTTTTTTGCCTCAATTCAAATTTTACAACAAAACCCTATCCAAAACCTAGATGGAATGGTACAAGCTGTGTATGATGTATTTGAGAGGGAGGATCCTAAGGTCATAGACAAGATATTCCTAAGCTTGCAACGTGTTATGGTAGAAATCATGAAATGCAGGGGTGATAATGAGTTTAAACTTCCACATATGGGAAGGAAAAGGCTAAGAAGACTTAGTTTGCTACCCCACAATCTGATTGTGGATTCTGAGTTGGTAAGAGGCTGTTTGGAACACATGGTGGCTATTGGCAGAACCATGAACATACGGGATCCGCTAATTAGTATAGAGTTATTGTAGAAATGCAATGCTTATGTACTTTTTATGGTTGCGCTTCTAGATTTAGGTCTAGGGTAAACATACAAGGTATTTTGTGAAAGTATGTTTATAGGGCATCCTTGTAAAAGTTGGGAGGGTTTTACTCCCTTTTGCATGAAGCTTTTTTTTTAAAATTATTTTAAAAAAATCTAGTTCTAAGTATGAGGCAAAGAATGTTAGTCCAGAATGTTAAATAGTCCAACAACGGGGTGAAATGGCTAACACACATATAACAAAGAAGGGACAAACACTATAAATCTGTCATTCTAATGGTCATAAAACCATGGTTGCTGCCAAAGTGTACAAGCAAAGTTTCATCACATGTGGCTAACAACTACAACAAGGTCAACTAGACAAGTAATTTTAGAGCTGGGTTTAATCACATTATGCCTTGCCAAGATCAGATCAGTTTAACAACTAATAAGCATGGCTGCAAGTTTATTCATTCATCACAGCTACATCATAAATCATGGGTTCAACCAGCACAATCCCAACTAGCACACATATTAGCTATAATATCAGTAAACAAATGCCCTGCCAAGATCAGGTAAGTCTAAAACTGCATGGCCGCATATATTAACCACATAAACATGCACCACAATTTATTGCTCCCATTATTGCCCCTAATATGAAACATGCCACGCCATGCCTGACTCAGTTTCAGCTTTAGATTCATATGATTAAGGGGTTGCTATCAATCCCATGATTCAACTGAATCTGAGTCTAAAACTGGGTGGTAAAGGCTGCACATTTAAACTTAAACAACACATATATTCATGTACCCAGCAAACACAAATTCATATAACCAGCAAACACAAGTAGCACACAACCCCTTATACTCATCACAGAAGGAAAAAGTTGCTGTAAAAAATAACATACAGACTGTATATTCAGTACCTGCATTCAAAAGGACAAGGCTAGTATCCGGTAAAAAAATAAACAAAGTAATTGATCAAAGAACTCATCACAAAATGTAAAGTGTACAGATCTGAGAATAATGACACTAATTATCATCTGCTGAATTCAGGCAAACGCTTGGGCCAGTTACCAAGGTATATAGTAGCCCCGGTTTCCTAGAAACCAGGCTCACAATACTTAGGGAATTCATTACCCTTGAAGTAGACTGAAGGATGTGGATCAAAAACATATTTAGAATCAGAATCATCAGAATCAGGGGGATGTATTCCATCATAATCAGGGGGTTGTGATTCAGGTGGTTCAGGGTGCTGTGTTTCAACTGAATCAAGGTTACAATCTGAGTGGTAAAGGACAGCCTCTGGAACAGGGCTAAAATGTGGGGCCACGAGAGTATCCCATAATTCAAATGAGTCAGTTTCAAGGGTTGGTTGGTGGGGTGGGCTGACATCAGTTGGAATGGGGGGTGTGAGTTAATATCCTCAAGCCCAGTAAACATGGTAGAATCAAAGCTGGACTCACATTGGGAATCATTCAAGGGTTGGCAAGGGTCAGATTTATCCTGCCCAGCGATGACCTTGTCCCTATGACCCATGCCTGAGCAACAGAAAATGATATTCAAGTCAGACAAAGTCCAATATGGTAGTCAACACACAGGCAAAGCAACAGTGGGTAACTGAAAATGTGCACAGAATAAGTTCACAGTATAATCAGAATCAGATCCTAGTATAATCAGAATTAGTTCACAGTATAATCAGAATCAGTTCACAGTATACATCAGAAGCAGTTCATAGTAAAAGAAGTTCACAATATATATCATAAATGGTCAAACCCTATGACCAAAAAAATATTTTTTTTTATTTGTAAAACTCCAAAAGGAAATGGTGAAACCCTAAACGAGACTCAATAAACATACAATGTCAACATACAATGGTTTGATCAGAAATAAACAAATACCATATAACATATCAAGTGTAGATTAATCAACAACAGCAGCAATAATCACAAGTCCAACATGAGTCACATATGAAATGAACCCGAAAGTAAAACTAATTCACATGCAAATGGTTTTAAACAAAGCAAAATAAATAACAATGGCTAATATGGCAGATCCAACATAACAAAAGCCCTAGATCGGAACCCATCAAACATAGAACATCAATTTCAGTTATTCCGAAAATAACCGTATAAATGAACAATCATACACATGCATTCACTTTTGAACAACAAAAACGAAGATCATTGGCTAATATCACAGATCCAACCCAAGAAAAACCTTAGATCGGAACCCAGACCACAAAGAGCATGAATTCCAGTTCGAAAATGACGAACCCAAGATCATTTGCCTCGGAAAATAACATAAAAATAAAAATCAGACACATGCATGTGGTTTGCAAAAACAAAAACCCAAGAACAGTGGCAAATATCACAGATCCAACACGAGAAAACCCTAGATCTGAACCCAGAACACAAACAACATGTATTTAAGTTCAATAATCCCTAAATCAACCAGCCAAACCTAAACCGAGGCTAAAAAAAGATGTGATTAACATCGAAAAAGTGAAGAAATCAATTTCATTTTCAAAACCCCAAACCAACTTAACAAAAACCTAGATCTGAAACAACAAGCTGTGATAAAACCGGAATTAACCAACTAAACCAACACAAAAACACAGGTTTTCACCTAAGAACGAAGGCGAAAATGAGATTGAGCGGCTAGGGTTTTCATATTTGAGAGAGGGGAGAAGAGGGGTTGTGAATATTCTGTTAGAAATGAGAGAAATTAAGAAGATAAAGAAGTGTTGAGAGAGAATTTGAGAAGCCAAATGAGAGTGTTGTGAGAGCAATAATAGAGCATAGAGCGTAAATGGGACGCATGTGGAAATGGGTTGGTGGTTGGGAGTTTAAAATTAAACCCCACGCCTACCACCAATCTCTGGACGCTTGTCCAGAGGCTGCATGTTGAAAAATATATTCTACATCGATTTCTTAATGACTTACGTATAAGGTCTTGGGTCACCTCCACTCAACACCAATTGGCTCTAAGATCGAAACTCAAGATACCTTGAAATTTAACATGGCATCAGAGTCTAGGTTGGGTTATTAGGCTGATGTGTGGATCCCCTTTAATTTGGCCCGATATGGGTCGTGGAGTGTTTCCACGTTGGCACGTGAGGAGGGGGCGTGTTGAAAGATATATCCACGTCGGTTTCTTAATGACTTACATATAAGGTCTTGGGTCACCTACACTTAGTACCAATTGGTTCTAAGATGGAAACCCAAGATGCCTTGAAATTTAACATTGTCCCACCTTCCTAATTAATCATACTTGATGGCTGTAAATATGACACAGTCCAGGGGCATTTCGGGCATTTCACAGGCGGTCAACTCTGCTGAACATGGCAAAAGCTGAGTGCTTGCAAATTAATCAGGAACAAACCAAAATGAAAAGTATGCAGTTTATTCAGGGACGAAGGGAGTAGTACATCATGGATAAACTAAAAAAGATTATGCGCAACAATAGATGAGATGGGGGAGTGGTGCTTTTTTCCCCTCCAAAAAGACCAATAGCAGAGAATATTTAGGAAAGTACCCAACTGACATGGTACTTCACTTGTATAATCTCGGTCCCTATTTGTTTGGTGGAGAGCTCGCCGGCATACTGCAATGCTTCCACCGTTCGTGAAAAAATTTCATCAACCTTGTCGTAGCACCGAAAAGCTCCAATTCCGAACAACTAGTGCCACACCTTCTTAGATCAAACAACTCAAAAAATTACTAACATCAACTCAATCATACAGGAAAAGATAATTGCCTCGTAATAGGATTAAACTGAACAATATCCGTTACTACAATATATGTTGCCAAAAATAGTCAGCACATAAATCCACCCTAAATGCTTCCGAGCAAAATCCTCGCAGCGTTCTCCAAACTTTAACTTCACGCACCGCACAAAAAGCTACCAAAATAACTTCCATCTACTAATGTGAACCAAAACAAGATATGGACCAAAAAATCACGTTATCACATGGCTTTAGAAGAATGGTGCAATTTTGGATTGCATATTTGCACACTTTTGTCCATACACATTCGAACGGCCTCACAAGGTCACTACCCTATTGTTAGCTCTTCACATGCAAACCGAAGTCGACAATTAGTACCAAGATTCACAAGTCACAGCATATATGCATTTGCCTTTTTTCCTCCATCTTTCACAATCACAACGTAAAGTGGAAATGGCTGTCCTTGTCCAATACTTCCACTCTTCGGCGGTTAAGGGGTCTTTTATGTAAACTTTCCTTTCGTCTTTCTCAATCCCAAGTTTCATGTCATTTTCGCGACAACCCCAAACACTTTCCCCCAAATTCCCTTCTTTGCTGTTACCACCCAATGTTCATAGGATGGAAATCTTGTCATTTAAAAAAAAATTACCCATAATAATGCAACTCGGGGGAAGAGGAGATTGACACAAAGCCCTGACCACTTGAGCTAGCCCAGGGGGTTAATATGATTAAACTAAATCATGTCGTTTTTGAAACGGAATCAATAGAAACAGAATGTAGAATATATTCTATCAAGAAATTTGTATTTAATTTTACTAATATTTTGTAAAATAAATTTACTAAGTAGGCTAATTTTATAGGAGTTAATGGTAGAATTATATTTACTAATCCATACTATGATAAGAGTTATGAACTAAATTATGAAAACTAAGTTAACCATCAAACAACTAGTGACTTAAAAGTAATTAGACACAATACTCGATGAAAATTTATTAAATCTCCGTAACATGGTCCGGTCTAAAATTAGTGATAGAATCAGACGCACAGATAAAAAAGAATTATAGGACAAAAAATTGATATGTAAAAAACAATTTAAACAAAATTTTCATGGCAGTGAAGCGCGAGCTTCAAACCACGAATCTAACAATGACACCCTCACTGATTCTGGTATTTTCTTTTGAAAGAAAACATTTCAGGTAGACTTTAGCGATTATATTTTTAGCCTTTCATATTCAGTTATTAGAAAAAAAAATCTCGACACTATTTGTACTATTTGAGGGGACTTTGTTTTTAAAACCCAGGGTACAAATAAAACGACGCAATTATTGTCATTCCTTTCGCCCGCAACCGACGAGGGAGAAGTCAGTCGGTCCCCCCTGCTCACATGGACGACTTGTGTTCCACATATACTAAGAGCATGATTAATGTGAGCAGCTCAATCTTAAACTATGGATTAATGAATATTCAACATCTGGATTTCAGACAAGTTAAATTTATACCATATCCTCAAGCATACGTGTCACTAATTTAATATCTGTAGATGCCACCAAAGAGGAAAAGTCTCATCTAGCCCTTATTATTATGAAAATTTTTATTTTAATAATTTTTAGAGTTAAATTATAATTATTTATGCACTATGATTTAATAAAAATGAAAGCTATAAAAATCTCGTTACGATAAATAATAGAACATAAAATCATCCCAATAATTATATCAATTATAAAATGATCTCAACTAACTATTAGTTCGATGTAGAACTCTGCACCGATCAATGGTAAAATTTTCAGGCATAATACATTGAATTCTAACAGTTAATCAAGGTGTAATTCTAGATAGAATGCACTGAATACATTCTAACAGATAATCAAGGTGTAATTCTAGATAGTAGAATTCATTGAATACATTCTAACAGTCAATCAAGGTGTAATTCGTCAATCAAGATGTAATTCAAAACTTATCCGTGGCCTTTATTTATTTATATTTTTTTGAAAGAGCCTTTATTTCTTTTGTTCCACATGAATAATATTATATTTAAAGTAAAATAAATATAGAACCATCAATTTTTAGATAAAATACATTGGGAGTCCGTCTCTTGAAAAACAATATTTTCACAAGTCATGGAAATACCAATGTTTAAAGTGAAAATTAGAAAAAATAAGATAAAATTTCTGGGTTGCATAAATTGGGTTATAAACTTTATAACTATTTAATAGAGATGTAAATCAATGAGAATCAGGATAAGAAAGGATTACCCTTTCTGATTGGTTTTGTGTATATCTTGTTCCATATTTGTTTAGGTCTTTTATACCCTTTGTACTCACACTATATATACACACACACAACCACAATGATTTGTGGGTTTTACATTCTATCATGGTATCGGTCAGGTTTCCCTAAAATTCCTGATTTTTACCTTTCCTTTCAATTTCCCATATTACCAAAATCTCCGACCCTTCTCCGATCGGCCGCCACTCACCGCCGTTGTCCAGTACAAATCTCCGGTCACCTTATTCAGTTCTTCCGGCGACCATATTTTCTCCGACGAGTCTCCATCTTGTCCGATCTATTCTTTCTGACGCCCGCTCACGCCTCTGCCTGCTTAGTTGCTCAGTTTATTATGATTTTCTCGATCAAGTTCTCTGGTTTTTTCGGCCACCTTCCTCTCGGCCGTCCCATCGCCGATCTCGATCAGTGGCTGTTTCTTCTTCAGCTTCTCTTCAAGTTCCACGAATAAGTCTTCGGCTTCTTCATTGCATCCTGACTCATTTTGCATCTAAGGGCATTCATTACCAGCTTTCCTATCCTTACACTCCTGAGCAAAATGGTCGTGCAGAGAGAAAGCATCGTTATATTACGGAGCGATGCTCTTTCATTCAGGCCTTCATAATTCATTTTGGTAATATGCTTTATCTACGGCTGTCTACATCATCAACAGACTGCCCACCCCCGATTTTATCTGGTCAGTCTCCACTCTCTGTTATTTTTGGCACTACACCTGACTACTCCAATTTTCATCCATTTGGTTGTCGAGTTTTTCCTTATTTGAGACCCTATGCTTCGCATAAACCGGCCCCTCAGAGTATGTCTTATATATTTTTGGGATACAGTTTCATTGCAAGGGTTATCGATGTCTTGATCCTCTTACAAAGAAGGAGTACATCACTCGCTATGCTCAGTTTGATGAGTTTTTTTTCCAGCTACCCGTACTGGTACTATTACTGATCCTTCATCACTAGATGTTTCTGCTTTTTTGGAGCCTTCATCGGTTCCATCAGAAGTGTTTGAGCCATCTTCTACATCACAACCAAATTTTCCAACTTCAAAATTTCCAACTACAACACTGCCATCTTCAAATTTTCCAACTGTACCGAAAGCTCGTGGTTCTTCAGAAAATTGCATTTGTTTGCCATAGGGTGACCAGCAGCGTGGCCGACACCAGCCATCGCCGCCAGTACAACCGTCGCCGGCAACTCACGCATCGGTTATCCCGACCGCGTGTGTACACCACGCGCCGCCTCTATGGTCTGCTTCTCCAATAGCATCATCACCGCCGCCTGCTGGGCCGCCACCGACTTCCTTGGGTTCTGTGCCCACTGCCTTAGCCTCTGCACCATCCTTGGGATCCGTGCCTTTATCAATTGCGGGTCCCTCCTCTCGGCATTCAATGAGAACTCGCCTGCGCACTGGTTCTCTATGGAACAAAGATTTTTCTGAATATGATATTTCTGTTTTACTGAGTGCTTTATTTTCTAAGGCCGAGCCTCGGAGTCATCGCTCAACTGTCAAGGATCCTGAATGGGTTGCTGCTATGGACTCAGAGATGGATGTTTTGCGCACTCAACAGACATGGAAGCTGGTTCCTCGTCCTTCCCATGCAAATGTTGTTGGTTCAAAAATGGGTTTACCGGTTGAAGTATAAATCTGATGGCTCCCTTGAACGGCACAAAGCGAGGTTAGTTGCTCAACATTTTTCACTATTGCCTGGTTTTGATTATGATCATACTTTTAGTCCATTGAAGAAGGCCTCTATTGTTCGTACTGTTTTATCCATTGTTGTTCATCGCAATTGGCCATTGTGATAGCTTGTGTGAAGAATTCCTTTTTAAATGGCATTCTAGAGTCTTTGGTTTACATGGAGCAGCCTGCTGGATACAAAGACCCTTTGCGTCCTAATTATGTTTGTCGTCTACGCAAGGTCATTTATGATTTGAAACAAGCTCCATGCGCTTGATTTCAGCGTTTCCATTCCTTTTTTACTGGCCTGGGTTTTGTATGATGTTCTTCAGATACCTCTTTATTTGTTTTCTCACAGGGTGCATCCTTATTCTATTTATTGGTTTATGTTGATGACATTATTCTTACTGGGAACGATGGTCGTCTTATTCAGAAGTTTATTGATCGGGTTAATCATGAGTTTAAGATTACCGATCTAGGCACTCTGCGGTAGTTTTTGGGAATGGAGGTTGTTCTTACTTGCGGAGGCTTATTCCTTAGTCAAGCCTGATATGCCAGGGACATTTTATTTCGAGCTGGCATGCAAGACTCTATGCATGTTGCTATTCCATTTGTGGCATTTTTGCAACTATCCAGCTATTTCGGTAAGCCGTTCGGAAACCCCACACTTTATCGTTCTTTGGTTGGTGCGCTACAGTCCTGTCGATCACACGTCCCGACTTGTCCTATACTGTGAATACGATCAGTTAGTATGTGCAGGCTCCTACTGGTGACCATTACCAAGCTGTCACTCGGATTTCGCGCTATGTTCGTAGTACACTCCACTATGGTCTTCAGTTTCATGTAAACTCCTCTGTTTTACCTGTTTTGGGTTACTCTGATGCTGATTGGGCTCGTTGTATAGAAACTCGTAGGTCTGCATATTGTTATGCCATTTTTCTTGGTGGCAACCTGGTTTCTTGGAGTGCTAAGAAACAACCAACCGTTTCTCATTCTAGTTCAAAATCAGAGTACCGTGCTATGGCAAATACTGCTGTGGAGTTAGCTTGGTCGATGAATCTTCTTCGGGACTTACGGGTGACATCACACGCCCTGCCCATCTTACTGTGTGATAATAATAGTGCTATCTTCCTGGCTAATAATCCTATTTGTTATAAGAGAGCTAAGAACGTTGATATTGACTATCATTTTGTGCGTGAGATGGTGTCTTCTAGCAAGCTCAAGGTTGCTCATGTTTTTACGGACTTGCAGCTTGCTGACATCTTTATGAAGGGTCTACCTCGTCCTTACTTTGAGTTTCTACGCTCCAAGCTTTGCGTTACGACCAATCCTATGCTTCGCTTGGGGGGGAGGTAATAGAGATGTAAATCAATTAGAATCAAGATAAGAAAGAAATGCCCTTTCTTATTGGTTTTGTGTATATCGTGATCCATATTTGTTTATCAATACACTATAGTCAGTGCCCTTTGTACTCACTATATATGTATATATCAATAAACACAACCACGGTGATTTGTGGGTTTTACATTTTATCACTACTACACGTTGCAACTAAGACATTTTACCTTTTATTATTCTAATTAAACCCAGTATTTCTATAAGCCTATGCAAAGACGGTCTAACCCAAGATTTTGCCATACATTGGATACAATTTATGGATGAAGTGAGATATTTCTAATTAATTTTCTAAGCATATTTGATGCCACACAAAGTTTTGTTTTAGGTAGATTAATTATTAAATGGGGTCATTTTATAATTGATGTAACTGATGGGGTGATTTAATGTTTATTTTTATTTATTGCAACAAACCTCCTATAATTTTAAAAAACCTTCAAAATATATTATAATGTATAAATAATTTATAATTTTACACTAAAAATTAATAAAATAGTATTTTTTTTTATAATTGGTCTAACCATGAATATGAGACCTTTTCTTAATGCTATGTTCTTTCTTGTTTCTTTGGTTTGTTCTTCATTTGATTTTTCAATATTTAAAATAAATAGGTATTGGAACTTTATTAAACTGTAAAAGATATATTAAGGGTATTAAAATATTTCCTTATATAAAAAAATTGAAGGATAGAAAAAGAAAATAGAAAGTCTCAGGAAATGCGGCATTTCCATAAGCTTTATGGACAGTCCACAAAGGCTTTTACCTTACATGTTTTATTTTTTTAATATAAAATTTAAATATTTTATTTTATAAGTTAAAACAAGTAATAATATGTATTTGAAGGTGAAAATAAAAAAATATATGATATAAAAAATATTTTTAAAAATTCTAAATTTTGTGCTCCCTCTGTCTCAGCTCGAACTTCACACTTCGCTTTATGTCACTATTTATCGTTCAACTTTGACCACATATTTGAATAGATATATAAACAATAATATTATCATATGTTATATGGTTGGATTCGTCGTAGCAAGTTGTTTCTAAAAAGTAACTTCTATTTTCCGTCATTAAACGTAGCTAAACATATTAACGGTCAAACATGTTTCTTGATAACTGTGAAAAAAATTCTATGAAATTTGAGTAGGGGCGGAGGGAGTATGTAATTTAACAAATGCAGTGTATAAGGTGAAAAATAAGTGGCATGTCCATAAGCTTATGGACAGACCGCCTGTCAGGAAACCCACTCAAAAGAAAAACATAGTTTTAGAAAGTCTTTGTACTCCAAAGTTTTATATCACAAGTATGTAAAAAAGGTAATCCCTCTGTCCCAGCATATTCTGCACAGAATCTTTTTACGGCATTCAATAACACATGTTTAACCGTATGTTTTGATCAAAAGTGTAGAGTGCAAAAATAACCCTAGAGTTTGTTGACCAAAATGTTAACGGTCAAATTGGCCTGAATTTGTCAAAATGACCATTTTACCCTTCTTTTAAAAAAAATAAAACTTAAAAAATAGAAAGACAATAATATCCTCCATGCTTTTTAACAAAAAAAATTCTTTCTTTTTCCATGTTTCCTCTAGAAATTCGCCACAGGTGGTGGAGCAGAGAATTTGAGGGGCAAGAAATCCAAGGAGCAAGAATAAGAGGGGGCAAGAAATCTGAGAGGCAAGACATCAGAGCTTCTAGAGGCGGAACTAGGGTTTGGGCAACGGTGGTGGAGCGGAAATGGGTCAGCGCAAGAGAGGAGATGGGAGGCTGAGGAGATTGGTTAGCGGCACCGCCAATATAACCTGCCATGGGCAGTGGTGGTGGACGTGGGTGGACGACGACGGATCTTGTGGGAGCGGGTGGACGACGGCGGAGCTTGGTGGATGCGGGTGGACGACGACAGAGCTTGGTGTGTCGTGTGGGTGAGGTCGTTGGCTCTGAAAATTTGGCGATGGGGCTTGGGTGGGATGTTTCTGGTGAGGTCTGGGTGGGGTTAACGGCGACAGCCGACAGGTAGTTTAAGGGTGGGTTAGAGCAGAATTTTTTTTATGTTTGCAAATGTTGTATGTTAAGGTGTTGGACAAATCAGAGTCTGCCATATGTTCTGCAAATTCTATATTTAGTAAAGTGATGGGCTTTTTAGGAAGTAAAGAATTATTTGTTGAACACGTGGCAAAATCTGATTTGTCCAACACTTAACATGCAACATTTGCTAACATATAATTTTTTTTGTGGGTTAGAGGGGTGGTTTTAGCGGTGGCGGACGGTGGGTGGGTTAGAGGGGTGGTTTTAGCGGTGGCGGACGGCAGATGGGTTACAGGGGTGGAAGAAGAAAGGAGGAAGAAATGAGTCCGGGCGGTGGAGTTTGAGTTGGTGAAGTATAGTCGAGGTTAGCAGCAGCAGACGATCTTGGTTCCAGGCGGCGGGGCTGGATGTCCGGCGGGGTATAGTCATTTTTATTAAGAAGCAAGGTCTGACTTAATAGTTTCTATTAGGGTTTTAACTTTTTATTAAGTAGTTAGGCGCGAGGGGTATAACCATCATTTTATTTGTCTGTTTTCACTCTAGAGGTATCTTTTTATCATTGGTCAACACATGAATTATATCGGTCAACGCAGGAAATCTGTCAAATGGGTAAAAGTGCACATTTTGAGTAAAAGATAGGATTACTTCTGTACTTTCAAATTTTACAAGGTTATTCCCCCACTTTCTCATTTTATTAGGGTCATTTTTAAACTTCTCCCTTGATGTAATTAACAAGCTGATTTAATATTTATTTTTATTTATTGTAACGATGTTTTTATAATTTTATTTTAAAAAATATTTATTATACATAATTATAATTCAACTCTAAAATTTATTGAAATGAGATTTTTCATAATGAATCTAACTGTTAGACGATCTAGCATGAAACTTTATCCTTTAAATATATATTATCAGTATATGTTCAATTCTGCAACACATTAATTTATTTTTTAACGATAATAATTTAAAAAATACGATAATCTTGGAAAAATCCAAATAAGTAGTCGTCAAAATAATGACATGATTAAAAAGAAAGAGAAAAATCAGTACGGCGTACCGTTTTTTGGTCTTCAAACAAGAAACAAAGACACAAATCCAATCACAGTTCGACACATAAAGGCCACCAACATTTTGTTTGAATTGAAAAAATCAAAGGAAAAATCAGCAAAGTTTCAGTAGCCCCATGATATATACCCAAAAATAGATGGGCTCGATTATGCAATTATACATGAAAGAGAAAAGTGTGAAATATTTCCTGAAAACGTAGCCTTAAAGAGAGGGGAAACTGAAAAGGAAACAAAGAGAGAGTCCGTTAGTTGCAATTGCATTTATTGTACGCCACTCTCGTGACTCCTCCCTCTCTCCGAAATAATTTACACATCGAGCCCCTCAACTATAGCAAATATAGAAAATCAACCCTGGATAGTTATTCATTTCCCCATTACCCCCCTCACGTATAAAATCTTTGTCCGGATTTTCTCTCTCTAGAAACTCAAATTCCTGACTCTCACCAGTCCTCATTTGAATTTAAATGAGCAGAGCTGCATTTTTTGCTCTTTTAATATAGAGAGAGAGAGAATATTTGTACCTCTGAATATTAATTTATATAGGATTATTTTGTTGTTTTCATCTTTATTAGGTGGATTGTTGATTGATTTTTCAGCTGATTTTCGGTTTGAATATCGTCAGCATTTGAGTGCGGCTTCCGATCTGTAATTGATGTGTGGAATGCAGCTGCGTTGAGTTTAGGTGAGTGAGAAGAGCTAGGGTTTTGGCACTGGAGTGAAATGGCGTGTAATTGAAGGTACTAGGGTTTTGCGGGGAGATGAATCGGAGCTTTAGGGCTGAGGAGACGGGGCTCTCTCGCCGGAAGCCGCCGGAGCGAATGGGAAGCCTGAGGACGTCGGTGATGCGAGAGAAGGAAGATGAGCTGGCTCTGTTTTTGGAGATGCGGAAGCGCGAGAAGGAACGGAATAGTCTTCTTCTGCTTAACGACTCCGACGAGTTCGATGCTCCGCTCGGTATGCACTGACCGATTCTAATCCATAGTTTCTGTGCAGTTTGAGATTGAACTTTTTTGAAATTTGAAATTTGAAATATATTGACGTATTCAGATTCTTTTTTCATGCAACAAAATAATAATTATAGCAATGTTTAGCTGTAAGATTTTTATTTTGGCAAGTGATGTGAATGGAAGATAATAATAGGCTGGGATTTTCATATTGTTGATTAGTTTAGGGATTGATATTTTCCTGTTGTTTTGAGCTTTTCAGGACAGAGGTCTGGGAGTTCCCCTATATTTAATCTCACCACCAATGGGTCTGCACCTGCCCCTGCTCCTGCGCGGAAGACTGCCACTGATGATTTCCTCAACTCCGACAATGATAAAAATGATTATGACTGGTATATTGTTTTGGTTTTGATTATTCTGTCTTCTGTTGCTTGCAACTGGGGTATTTCATGCGTTGAGTTATTGTGCTGGGTTATAGCTCTTACTAATACATTTTGCCAGGATTTCTTGGGTCTTAATTTTTGTGTTGCAATAGTCTTTTCTTGTTTGGGTTTTTATGTGTTCTGGTACTTGTAATCTACTTCTTATGAGGTTTGATGAAGGCTATGCATTTCTGTTACTGTTTGCTTATCTGCTGTAATCTTGCAAGATAAACTCTTCAAGATTCTAGCTGGAGCAAGTGTTGGTTTCTTATAAAACTCATTATGTACGAGTGGAGTTCTCTTTCTTTCATGTGATATGATGTTGTAACTTGTAACTGTATATACTACATTTATTCTTTGCTCTTGAGGTTTTTGTCTCTGTTGTCTATTTGCTGCACTCAGCTTTTGCTGAACTGATACTCTATTTGTCTTTCTGTGATTTGAAAAGAGTGTCATTAAAGGATTCTTATTTTGAATTTTTTCATTCCAGGCTCCTGACTCCTCCTGGTACTCCTCTTTTTCCTTCGCTGGAAAAAGAAGCCCAAAAAACTGTCATGAATCAGATGAACACTCCTAAGGCTCGTCCCTTGGCTCTGAAATCTAGGGTGAGAGCTGATCTCATTCTTACTGTTTGTTCATATTGTATGGAATTCACTGTTTTCAAGGATACAGAAGCTTGCTTAAATATAAGGGGGGTAAACACTAAATAAGAAGACCTTAGAATTTCTTCCATATTATTATTAACTGTCAGTAGATGTACTGTATAAAATGTTCCCAATGGCCGGCCTTGCTTTTGGATCATAATGTAGCTGCTCTTTGTCATTAGCTTGTTTCTGATATGCATTTTGAGTTCTGAGTCTACCACTATGTGTTAATCATGTTTTCCTTTTGCTTTATTCAAGCTGGCAAACCCTCAGTTGGAGCCTACAACAAGGAGCAACTTACCATCAAGGCAGCAAACTTCATCTCATAGCTTGACTAATTCCAGTGCAGGAGTTCGTAGACCCTCTTCATCAGGGGGGCCAAGACCTTCTACACCAACTGGGCGCCCCACTTTAAGCGCAACATCTAGACCTGCCTCAATATCAGGACCTAAACCAACTACGACTGCTGGATTGAAACCGTCAACAACTTCTAGAGCAACATCAGCTACAATCTCCAGACCCACAAGGTCAGCAACACCGACTCGTACCACTTCGTCTTCCACTAAACCAACAGTTCCTCCAAGATCATCTACACCTACTCCCAGATCTACAACAAGATCCTCAACACCTACGACAACCAGACCAACTATTTCCGCATCAAAGCCTGCATCAAGATCCTCAACTCCCACTCGGAGGCCTTCCACAGTATCTACCACGACACATACTTCTGCACCAGTAGTTAGATCTCCATCTGCCTCTTCAGTTGCTAAGTCGGTCTCAGGAACAGTAAAAAATCCGGTACAACCTCGTTCAAGTTCTCCCATTGTGAAACCCAGGCCCTGGAAGCCGTCTGAGATGCCTGGTTTCTCTCTTGATGCACCACCAAATCTAAGGACCTCAATATCGGATAGGCCAAATTCTGCAAGTAGGGGTCGACCAGGAGCTCCAACTCTTCGATCTTCGTCTGTTGAGCCTGTGTCAAACGGAAGGGTGAGGCGACAGTCCTGCTCTCCATCAAGAGGAAGACCTCCTAACGGCATGCTGCATAGCAGTGGAGGGTCCGTCCCTGCTGGAAATAGACTGTATGCTAAAGCAAATGACAATGTCAGCCCTGGTATGGTTGGTACTAAAATGGTTGAAAGGGTAATAAATATGCGTAAACTGATTCCACCCAAACAAGATGACAAGCATTCGCCATTAAGTAACTTGTCAGGGAAGTCCTCATCTCCTGACAGCTCTGGATTTGGACGAACCCTCTCCAAGAAATCTTTAGATATGGCTATAAGGCATATGGTATGTGCTTCCTTTTCCTAAAGATTCTGTTTTTAAGATAGTAAACCGTCATTTTGAAATTAGGATAGTAAACATGACCTGCATTTAGTGCTAGATAATATTTGTTGTCTGTTTTATCTTTTGAATGAAACCTGTTTGCATTTGTTTTTATAATGCTCCGTGGTCGCCTGCCCTATCTTCTTTGTTTTAATTGGTTTTTCCACTGTACAGGATATCCGGAAAACAATTCCTGGTAATCTTCGGCCTCTGATGACCAATATCCCGGCCTCCTCCATGTATAGTGTGAGATCTGGGTCCACTAGGAGCCGAACAATTAGTGTTTCTGATTCCCCACTTGCAACAAGCAGTAATGGTAGCTCGGAACTGAGTGTGAATAATAATGCGCTTTGCATGGATGCAACTGAAATGGAAGATGATATTAGCAGTGACAAAGGTGTTAGATCTCCGGCTAGTATGCGGGGGAGGTGAGAAGTATTGAAGCCTATTTTGTTGTCCGTTGTTGTAATTTGACTTGCTCTGCGGCATGAGTTGTTACAGTTAAAAGGGCTTTGCTGAGAGAACTGACCGGGATTAGGCTCTGTCCTAATCGTGTAAAGTGCGTGCACATTGTAGCTGTGTTAGTTGAATGCAATGTATTAGTAGTAATATGATTTAACCATCTCCCCAGTCATTTGTGGAAGTGATTTTTATACTCTAATGGACATTATATCCTGCTGCACTTATAAGTTTCGTGCTGAAATGTGGTTGAACCATATTGGGCTAACTGTGAACCAACAGACCATACAATCTATACCCCATCTTTCTCATTTCAAGTTTGACAAGTTTACGTTTTAAAATAATTAATAATTAGTAGCATCCTTGAATACGTGTAATGAAAGATGATATATCCCACTACTTAACCCAAAATATAAGTACACCGTTGCATAATGTATCCCATAAATAAATATAATATAAATAGACCGTTAGAAATGGCCAGCCCTAAATTGACCCAATCTGCCTTATTCCATTTCCCACCTCTGGTATAATCTCCAACCAACATGAACCAGAACAATACACACAGCCAGGAATAAGAATTAGACATTGGAAAAGTTCATTATTGGATAGACAAGAAATGGGGAAAAAACCCATTCTAAGAGTTTCAAACTAAGGATAACCTATGGAGGATACCTCCGCAATGTCTAAATATCAGATGAAAGTAGCAAAGCAAAGCAGATCAAGCTCGGCCACACCCTGTTTCTAACACGATAAATTACCTACGGCTCTACACCAATGTAACATGAATAGATGGCGGTAATCAAGCCACAGCCACCTGTTTCTGGGACACTATTACAGCAGCGGGCTCAGATGCAGATGCAGAAGCAGAAGCAGTGTCAGATTTAGTGGTCAGGAGTGGCACCGGAGAAGGCTTCAAGTGGTCAGGAGTGTTCTGCTTGAGCTTTAAGAGTATATGCCGCATCCTTGATAAGTCGGTAGGCTTACCAGGCTTTGGTCCTTGGATTACAGTGATAGAAGGCTTCTTCTCCTGTTCCTTCTTTCCCTTCTTTGCAATGGTAGGCACTTCTTTAGGAATGAGGTCTGCAACTGATTTCCAATAGTTCTTGTCGACCTCAGCATGGAATTTCTCTTGCTCTGCTAAAAACACCTGATGAAACCAATATCAACCAATCAGATAATAAATCAAGTAACATCATCAGTACCTACATGTTCTGTTACAATTGTCTGCGCGTCAATTTAGAAGAGAAGAGATTATAGATCAATCATTTAAAAAAGAAGAGATTAATGACGATCATTTGAAAAAAGAAGAGATTAATGAACATCACTCCACTAGAAAGACTTCCTGATTATTAACCTCGTCTAAACTAACATATTAGAAGGAAAATAAAAAAGGAAAATTATAACTGGCCCAACCAGGAAGAAAACAACCAGTCTTTGGTTTAACAGATTAAGGAAATACAGAGAAGGGCACAGAGAAAATTAATTCAAATGGATGTAGAACTTCAGAGGCAACCGACGGTAAAAGATGATTATGTAATTCTATTTTCAGTCCCAGATTAACTACAGAATCAGAACAGCAGAAAAGAACGGCAGACATACAAAAATGAACTGACCATAATAATTTAAGCTCATAAAGGTTGGGTCGGAAGAATGAATAGCTTACCTTTTCCCCATCACGATTACTGGCTCTGTTAGTTTCACAAGAAATCTGCCTCTTCTTATGAAACTCAGTTTTGTATTCTTCAGCTTCAACAAGGATTTGACCAAGCAACTCTTTCTCCCTCTTTTCTTTCTCTTCCAGCCGGATGGCATTTCCTCTGAGTTCAATGTAACAAGCAAGAACGGTGCAAAGTAAATCAATTACGGAAAACATATTCCCGGTAAGACAATAACAATCTTTAAACCAGATAATTACAACTAAATCCTAAACTGATTTCTCCAATATCATAAACATGCTTAAGGTACTCAAATTATGAAACAAATAATAATTTCCAAAGCACAATCAAAGGCAGGACTGATCCTTGTAATTAACTATGATCACTATTCAACGCGTGTGATTAAAAGAGCTCACAGATTGCCAAAACGCCGCCACTCGACACGTAAACAAATGATAAACATGCAATTCGATTATTTTTTCATATACTAATCTATACCCTAGGATATCAATTAAAAGATTCAAAACATTCCAAACTGAATCAATCTCCAAAAATCAAAAACAGAAATAAAACAAGAAGATCGTTAATTCGAGAGAAATCACCTCCTCCATTCTCTGAGAGCGTATCCTTCCTCGTGCAGCATCCCGGACGGAGGCGGCAGAATTGGCCCATTCTCTAACGGCTCTCCATCATCCTCGTGCGAGAATTTGGCCGCATCAGCACTGAATCCGCTTCCGGAAACGTAGATCGGAGTCGGAGACGGTTCGTAACAGTCTTCGAACGGAGCAGGGGATCCGACCGATGAGTCACCGGCCTGCTGATCGAACGAGTCCATAAATGATGACGACATTGCTTTCGCTATGCTTCTGACTTTGTCAAAAACTCCTGGTGGCAGTACTGTACACCCTCACGAGATTTTGTGTCCGTGGAGTTATTGGGCTGGGCCTTTGGGCTTTTCCTTTATTTCAGATGTTAAATAAAGAATAAATTATATTTTGAGTTCGTCTCTTGAAAGACGGTCTTTCCATAAGTTATGGAAAGACCAAGGTTTAAAGTGTAAATTAGAAGAAATGAAGATAAAATTTTTGGGTTGCATGAACCGGGTTATAAATTTTATAACTACTACATGTTGCATACTAAAAGTTTAATATTGCAACTAACACCTTTTACCTTTTATTATTCTAATTATATCTCGTCTTTTCATAAGCATATGGAAAGATTGTCTTTCCCAAGACTTTGCCTTATATTTTTAGTCTCCTACAAAGTATTTCCTACCATGTTTTGGTCTCCGTTTGCAAATCAACCCTGAGATAGAACCAAACAAATTCAGAACGATTTTTTTTTGTCCCCAAAGGTGGTTTTCAGGTAAGAGTAAATGGTTTTTCGATATATCCAGAGGTATAATGGTAATTTTACTAATTAAAAATATTTTCAATTTAAAATTCCTAATTTAAAATTTTCTTTTTCTTCCGTCTTCCATCGCCGCCTGCTGCCGTCGCCTTCACGTTTCATTGCCTGCCACCACCGCCTTCACGATAAGTTTCTCTGTGCTTCTACTGCCACCTTCAATTTCCACAGGTCCCGATTCACCTGAAGAAGACTCGCCCTGCTCCAGATCTGGTTCCAATGGAGGCGGCGGAGAAGACGAAGCGGTGAAGAAGATGAAATGGCTGAGAAGGCGGTGGCAGGTGGAGAAGACAAAGCGACGGCGGAAGGCGGTGGATGGCAGAGAAGGCGAAGCAACGATGGTGGATGAACATGGCAAAGCTCAGTGGAGAAGACAAAGCGGCGGAGAAGGCGGTGGCAGGTGGAGAAGATAAAGCGACGGCGGAAGGCGGTGGCAAGCGGAGAAGACGAAGCGACGAAGGAAGGCGGTGGATGGCAGAGAAGACGAAGTGATGACGGCGGATGGCCATGGCAGAGCTCAGCGGAGAAGACAAAGCAACAGAGAAGGCGGTGGCAGGTGGAGAAGACGAAGCGACGGCGAAAAGCGGTGGCAGGCGGAGAAGACGAAGCGATGACGGAATGCGGTGGCAGGAGGAAAAGACAAAGCGATGGCGGCTGATGGCCATGGCAGTGCTCAGCAGAAAAGACGAGCGAAGAAGACGTCCAGCTTTCTTTTTATTTTTAAATTTTTTAAAACTTGGGGGTGTAATGGTCATTTTACATAATTTGACCAATTTTACCATTGACTTTCCCTGAAAACCACCTTTGGGAACCAAACAAATCGTTCTTAATTTGTTTGGTCCTGTCTGAGGATTGATTTGCAAACGATGATCAAAACATGGTATAAGATACTTTGCCGAGGACTAAAAAAATAATTTAGTCTTAAATAAATTTCATTTTCTACTGACGGCTGGGGATTATGGAAAAGTCTTAGGAAAGACGGTCTTTCCATGTACTTATGGAAAGACATAGTTTAATTAGAATAATAAAAGGTAAAACATCTAAGTTGCAATATTAAAAATTTATCATGCAACATGTAGTAGTGATAAAGTTTATATTCCAATTCATGCAACCCAAAAATTTTATTTTCATTTATTCTAATTTACACTTCAAACCTTGGTTTTTCCATGACTTATGAAAATACTGTTTTTCAAGAGACAGACTTGGGAATTATTATATATTTTTATTATATACTTTTAAAAGCAGAAGAGAACAAAAACATTTAAGTTCAACAATAATGGGAATAACGTACTCCAATGCACTGCTGTATACGGGTGATTGCCATACAATCGACCAAAAATGTAACCCATTTCTATATATTAATGAGAAGGAATCCGGCTATTTATTTCAATTTTTTTTGAAAAATGCACTGATGTGTCCTAGTAATTGTGCAAAGATTTAGGGCATTGCTATATCACGCCCTGTATTTTACTAGTTACGCCCTAATACGTATGTATATGTATAATACTAATATTAAGATTTTAAAATAAAACAAAAATCAACAACAAAAATTTAAAATCAAAATAAAAATAAAAATCAAAAATAAAAAAAAATCAAAAACAAAACAAAAACCGCAGCCGCTCTGTGCGCCACCACCGCGCCGCCGTGCACCGCCGAGGGCCACCGCGCGCCGCCGTGTCCCGCGACGCCACCGCGCGCCACGCCATCGTGCGCCACCAATCTCCGCCGCTACGTGCTCCAGCGCCGCCGCCACCACCACCTATTTCTCTTCTTCTTCGTCTTCTCCGGCGGTCCTAGCCCCGCCGCCGTCCTACCTTCTCCTTCGCCTCGTCCCCGCCGTTCCTCCTCCTTCGTCCTCTGTCTCTCCTCCTTCGTCGCCGTCGATCGAAGCTAGCCCCGTCGATCGAAACCCTAGCCCCTCCATCTCTCCTCCTTCGTCGCCGTCGAGCTCCGCCATCCTAAACCCGTCGAGCGAAGCTAGCCCGCCATCCTCCATCGTCCTCGAGGGAAACCCTAGCACCGCCGGCAGAGAAAGGGAGAAGTGGCGGAGAAGCAGCGGAGAAGCAGCGGAGAACGGGAGCCCCGGTTCGCGCCGAGGGCGAGGAGAACGGAAGGCGCGCTCGCGCCCGGACCGTGGCGAACGGAACCGGCGCCCGTCGCGCGAAGGCCGTGGCGAACGGATCCGGCGACCGTCGCGCCCAGGCCGTGGCGACCGGGAGAGCCTTCGACTCGCGCCCGGACCGTGGCGAACGGAACCGGCGCCAGTCGCGCGAAGGCCCTGGCGAACGGGAGAGCCTCCGGCTCGCGCCCAGGCCATGGCGAACGGGACACCTCCGGCTCGGCGGCGGTTTGACTCGGCCGTGCGCTCGGCGGCGACGCCCGGAAGCGGCGGCGGCGCGGCAGCGAAGCCCGGCGGCGGCGGCGCGGTGGCACCGGAGCAAGGCGGAGCCGGAGCAGCAATTAAATTGCTAATAAATTAAATTAATATTAATTAAATTTAAATTTAATTAATTAAATTAAAAATACATATTGTATATAAAACAGTATAAATACAGGGCATAACTAGTAAAATACAGGGCGTGATATAGCAATCCACAAGATTTAATAGTATACAGTCCGTATTATATTTCTGTAAAGTGTACAAGTACAAAGTCAACACAACCAAAGATGTGTCGATAACTATATAGCCAAAGCATCCGATGAAGCATATATACTCCTTCACTCCCAATAGCCTAACGTTTTAAAAAAATCCAAAAATTAAGTGAATGGATGAAATTAGATTTGGAACATGAAAAGTAAAATGATTTATTGGCATTTATTTCTTCTTGCCAATGTAAGAAAGGATTCTAAGTTGAGATAAATTTGATCTCATGCAATCACCATTCCGATGGTCGACAACCACCAAAACCACCCACCACTATCGATCGCCCAATACCAATCACCACCACCAACCTGTACTAACAATCACCATCACCTATGATCACTACCACCACTCCATTCATAGCAACTCACACCACCTACGATGCAGATCACTAATCACCGATAATTACCACCAGCATTTTCATCGTCTATACACCACCATCCCAACTATTCATGCATATCACTGCTAACAATACTAGCCATTGTCATTGATTACAGATTGTTGACTATGACATCGTTAAATAAATATAAAGAATGAAAGTAAACTTGATTTGGTTTCACAATATAAATAAAACTAAGAGGGGTGCGTCCATATTTTTTCATTTCCATTCCCACCATTTGTAGATTCATTTAGAAGTAAACGTACAACCACACGATCGTTCAAGTGGTTGGATCCCTGACTTATGCTCTTGTCATTGTGAGTTCGACTCTCGGCAGTGGCAGTGTGAAATTTTTTTCAGTGGGGAGGTTCCTTGTGCGCACCGAATACAGTCGAGGGTCAGTGGCTCAGCTATGAGAGTACTGTGATTTACCTCTCCGATTATGACCGTGGTGTCGGTGCGGCCGGGGCAGCTAAGGGCGAGCTGTTTGATCGCCTTTTGCCATTTAGAAGCAAACAACCCCTAAGATAGTGTTCTAAAAGGAAATTAGAAAGGGGAAAAAATCGACTTGGAATTTTTTTTAAAAAAAGGAAAAAAACGATAAGGAAAATTTTTTGTCTTCGCAAAGTAGAAAAGGAAAAAATGAAAAAGAAAAATTTGATCTTCTTAGTGTACTGCCATTAAATCATTAATCAACCACTTGTCACTCCTTCCGTTCTTATCATTCTCTCTCCCTTTCCTCGTCAAGCTCTCCGCCAGCACACATGGCGGCGTCTCTGTGGCGGGCCGCGATGGGGTCGGAGCCCACCGAAAACTACGACGGAATCGAATTCTGGACCGACCCGGAGCGAACCGGGTGGCTGATGAAACAGGGCGAGTACATCAAGACGTGGAGGCGCCGCTGGTTCATTCTGAAGCAGGGGAAGCTCTTCTGGTTCAAGGAATCATCCGTCAGCCGCGGCTCCACCCCGCGCGGCGTCGTCCCGGTGGCGTCCTGCCTGACGGTCAAAGGCGCGGAGGACGTGCTAAACAAGCAGAACGCCTTCGAGCTGTCTAGCCGGACCCAGACCATGTACTTCATCGCCGACACCGAGAAGGAGAAGGAGGACTGGATCAACTCCATCGGACGCTCCATAGTGCAGCACTCCAGGTCGGTTACTGATAATGAGATCGTCGATTACTGACCGCAGATTGGGAGGGGATTCTTAATAAGATCAAATTGTGCTCGATTTGTGATGAGAAAGCGTTTGTTTGTTGACCTTGTGTGCAATTGTAAATACTAGTTTATTTCAATTTCGTGCCACTCTTCAGTACATCTGATCTGATCTGCTCTTTAATACTTCTTCATATATTAACTTAAGCTCTCCAAGTGAGATTTTACAGCTCTTGCTATAGCTTTTGGTCGATGATTGTTTTGTTTTCGGTAATGTGTGTGGTGTGTATTAGAACCCCTCATGAAGAAACATGATCCCAGAGCTTGATAGACAATGGTCAGAAGATAGTTGTGTCATTAGTTTCCGCATTAGCTGTAGCTTATTTAAATTGTTTGATGATTGCCATCTAATCATTCAGACAGTCTAGATTCTAGATTGCATATATAGATGCGCTTCGGGAATTGGCATCTGGATAAAGAATCGTGTCATCATCATCATCTTGCTCTTCTCGATTGTTGTTTTAGTTGTACTATGTAATAAGATCCTTTTCTGTGTATTTGCTAGTGAAAGTCTAAGACCTTTAGCATCTCAAGTTAGGAACATTGTGTTGAGTAATGCTACTGTTAGTCAATTCATTTTTATCGAATCCTTGTATATGGTTATTGATCATTAGAGGGGTCAGCTATCACAAGAAATCCTTGCTGTTTATGAAGCAAAATGCTGATTCTTGTGATAACACTATAAGTTTATTGAGGGGGGTTTGATGTTTGGGTTGCGATTGGCAGTGGTAGTATGATTCGCTAGATGCAGTGCTAATAACCATATTGGGTAGATGATCTAGTTCAAGCCTTTGAGGCGGGCTGATGTTATTGCACTCTCGCTGACTGTAGCGTGTAGTTATGCTACACCAGTGGTTTGGCTAGAATTCTGCACTTGGGCTGTATGTAATCCATGTGCTGTTTGTAGCTGTCATTTACTTTCAGAGATACCCATTTTGAAGTTTGAGTGGTCTGGTTCACAGCGGGTTTCTGCTTGTGGTGGCGATGGAGATCTTTACACTTTAGGACTATTGTTTAATTCATTTTCATTTCCCCGGATGGATTGGCATATTATGTGTTGTGATTGATTCCAGCCCCCTGAACTTTTCTTTCCTTTTGTATTGCCAATTCTAGTTCACTTTTGCAAATGTTTAGTCAATCTAATCTAACAGCTAGCGCGTGTTAGGTGGCATCATCTCATTCAATTGCTGTAAGTAGCAACAAAATGGGGGCCTTGCCTCCTTGCATTTGATTTGATTCACTTGATAGAATCAAAATACGGCTCAAAACCTGATTATTTCAACCGTACCAAAATTAGTCATGAAATCAAACCATATTAAGAGCCTCTACTTGTGTCCTAGCTCGCCATTCAGAGCTGCAACTTCCAGTTTATTCGACCTTACGACCTTGCTAATTGCAACCAAACACCCCAAAACCTCACCAGTCTATGCAAATATACATGCTTTTTGGCTTGATGAAGAACTGCCCAGCTTATTTTTGCCTCTGCCAGAAGACAATTTCGCGAAATGCTCGATACCACAATTGACGCCCGAAAAGAACATCAATGACAACAAACAGAACGACTACCGCTGTCCAATTGCATAGGAAAAAATAGGATCAAGCATCAACACTTATCCAGGAATAGAATATGAAATAAACATCCGAAATTACACAAAAAACGGTACAATACAATCAAATGAACCCCTGAGCTCAGTCTAAGGACTCGTCGATCTCAATCTTCACTACCTCTCCGTCGTCGTATCGATCTTTCCGCGGCGCAGCGGGGGGCATGGTAACCCTAGGCGGTCCCCTCCCTTTCTTCTTATCCTTAGGCCTCGCCTACGAGCAATTCAGACAACAAACGATTTTACTCAGAAAACACGCTCCTTTTAATCATAGTAACAGTGATTGAAAGCTTCGGAAATACTCACATTTCCAAAGGAGTGATTGAAGCGCTTGCCTCTTGCAGTCTTCTTGTCTCCTCTCCCACAGTAAACTGGAATCAGATGTAGCATTATCGTACTATGTAATCAATCATCCGATTCGATCAGCTATTTACTGAGATAGATAGAGAGAGGTGATTTGTTACTACTTACTGAGAGGGAGCGTTGGAGCGGTGGGCGGGAGGGAAGCGGAGAGAGAGGATGAAGACGGCAAGAAATATTGGCGGGAAAAGGAAACCGACGCCATGGGAACTGCTCCGACCAACAGAGACGCCATTGTTGCAGAGCTTCACTTGTTGATTTCGCTCTATCCTCTTTGCCTCTTAAGGCCGCGTGTTTCGGATAAAATGAAATTCAATCAGAAGAAGGGGAGAAGATGTGCAGTTTATTTCTGTCTGCTTTTTAAGTAGTTTTGGGCCAGGTTTGGTCCATTGCACTATAACTGGCCCAAAAAGGCCCCGCCACATTTTACCAGCCATTGTATATAACACGGGCCTTTAGTGGCCCAAACGGTCTGTCCAGTGATATGATCCAAGAGGGTAAAGTGGTCTTTTGGCATACATCATTATAAGGCTGGAACTTTAGAACAAGAAGAAAGAAGCCGAGCACTCAAGGCACAACCTCAGTTGCTTTGTAAATTGTAACTAATTCCGTTACTCCCTCCGTCCCGAGTTAAACTTCACACTTTCCATATTTGGGTGTCCCAGCCTAAATTGCACAACATCCTTAATTTTCATTTTCAGCTTATTTGACTAAACCGAAATTCCTAAAATACCCCTGGGACCATATCATATTTACAGCCTTAATGGATGATTAATTAGTGATTTAATCTTCAACTTTCCACATGTCCATGTTTTATTGGACCAAAATCTGATTACATTTGAAATTGCAAATGGCCCTGACACATATCACATGCGTTCCTTTTTCTTCTCCCGAGGACCATTATTGCTCTTCAACGCTCCGCTTCCCCTTCCATTTCACTCATCTTTAACGCTCAATTTCCCATTGCTCTCATTCGCTCCAGAATCCTCTCATCTCTCTCTGTCAAAACTCTCAAAACCCTAGCCCCTGTTATCTTCCTCTGCTCTAGATTTGTTCTATTTCTGAACTTGTTTTGTGTTTATCGCTCTTGAAAATTTTGTTTTCTTTCTGGGGAGATCCCAAAAAATGTTTCGTTTAGGGTTTGGCCCTTATATTTGGGGATTTTTCTGAGTTTGTGTTGGATCTGTGGTTCTTGTGCGTATGTCGTTGTTGTATTTCTCTTATTCTCACATGTTATTTGGGTTTAGTTTATAATTTTGTGGATTTCAGAAATTAAAACAGGGGTAACCTTTGTTCTTTGTTTCTGGGTAAGCTTATATTGTGTAATCCAAAGTTGTATGTGAGGTTATAATCTGCATTCTTGTCTTGCATGTTCGAATCTGTTACATATCTGAAATTTATCGCCTATTACATTCTGTATAAATTGTTTTTTGCGTGTGGTTATACAGATCTAGAAATTTCAGGTAGCAATGGTATGAATTTGTGATATGTCTAATGTTATTATTTTGTGATATTGTTCTATCTGATATTTTTCGTTCCCTTTGGAGTGAGTTTGTCTCTGTGGAGTGAGTTTGCCTCTGTTTACTTAGAGCCCTAGCCTTTTATCACATTCATTATGTTCACCCATGGCATATAGGGATGGGGTTTTGAACGGGTGGGAACTATTATCCCCAGCCAATCCTTGAATGTGGCTAACACAGAATCCAGTCCTCCTCTAAGCCCTAGTGGTTTAAACTCACAACCCTCCCTCGATCCTGTTCAAGGAAACTGTAATGTGCCATGGACAGATTCCGATACATGTTCGGACGACTGGACAATAGCCACGCATTTCAGTTTGGTTAACATGTCACACTTGAAATGGACTGACTCACAACCCTTATCTGATACCGAGTCTGATTTCCTAGACATCAATTATCATTCACAGCCCCAAAAAGATCCAGAACCTAGTTCAGTTATGTTAAATATGCAGTCACAGTCACCAACTCACGAACAAAATGGTAGTCAATGTCGATGTGCTTCGCCTACTTGTGTGCCACCGGATTCTGAGCCAAGAAGATAGCACTACTACTGTCGCATAACAACACTGGAGAACCAGAAAGTGGAACCCAAAGATCACAGAGCAAATAAGTGAGCCATACCACTTCTGAGGTAGTGTTGGCGAGAGCACGGTATTCAGACTCAGTGCTAGAGCGAGAAACAATGAGTTATTTCTTGGCACTCCAAGAAATCAGATTCCCACCAAGAAAAACTGCATAACCATAAGTGGACCGATGAGTCTTCAGATAGCGAGCCAAATCAGCATTAGAGTATCCTAACACATCAGGAGTACTAGTAGAAAAAAAACCTGAGACCAAAATGAAGAGTGCCACGAACATACCGCAAAATCTGAGTCACAACAGCAAAATGGTCATCTCTAGGATCCTGAAGATACTGACTCACCGTGTTGACTGAGAATGCCAAATCTGGGCGAGAGATGGTGAGATACTGAAGAGCACCAACAAGAGAACGATAAAGTGTAGGATCCCAGAATGGAGGACTGGTAGTGCTGTGAAGCTGAGAACCAACGATAAATGGAGTAGAAACAGGTGTAGCGTCAGACATACCGGCCCAATTCAAAATATCACGAGCATACTTTGCTTGGCCAAGCAGGAACCCTGAGGAGGTAGACGAAACTTCAAGACCAAGAAAGTAATGAAGAGCACCAAGATCCTTGATCGCAAACTCTCTGTGTGTCCAATCAATGAACTGGCAAAGAAGAGTCGAGTCACTGCCTGTAAGAATGATATCGTCCACATACACAAGTAGGTATAGTAACGACGACCCTCTCAAAAGGAAAAATAAAGAAGTATCAGCTGAGCTACACAAAAAACTAAGCTGTGTCAGATAACTGCTGAAACGCTGGAACCAAGCCCGGGGAGCCTGCTTAAGACCATAAATGGCCTTTCTCAAGAGACAAACATAGTCTGGATGGACAGAATCCTAATAACCAACGGGCTGCTTCATGTAGACTAGAACATCAGGAATACCATTAAGGAAAGCGTTCTTGACATCCAACTGATAAAGTGGCCAGGAACGCAGGGTGGCTATGGCGAGAACCGTCTTAACAGTGGAGGCTTTGACCATAGGACTGAAAGTATGGTCAAAATTAAAACTCGGAATCTGCGAGAAATCCTGCGCCACAAGTCTAGCTTTGTGATGCTCAATAGTGCCATCTGGTCGATACTTGATCCTATAGACCTATTTGGAGCCAACAATGTTGACATTCGAAGGTCGAGGCACCAAATCCCAAGTGTGCTGACCACGAAGAGCGACCATTTCATCATCCATGGCTGAAACCCAGGCTGGATCCTGAAGGGCAGAGCGATAATCAGTGGGCTCTGTCTGAGAGAGGAGTGCGGCAGTGAGACCATGAGCAATAATATCCGAATAATCCCGACGCTGAATGGCACCAGTAGAAGACCGAGTGGCCATCCGATGAGTACGAAGCTGGGGCGGCGAAGTTGGAGGAGTTGAACCAGCTGACGATTCCGAGGAAGATCGAGTTGCGCTGACCGGAGAGTGGCCGTCGGAAGTCACGATACTGGCCGAGACGTGGTGGCCGGTGGCTGAGATGTGGTGGGCGTTGGCCGAGGAACTGGATCCGGGTTGGCCATCCAGATGGAAGATGGTGGTGGTGAAGGAGGGGCGGCTGGAACATGCATAGGCATGGTGGCCCCAATCGATGAAGGAACAACTCTATCAAAAAATGATGAAATCTCCATATCTGAAATAGATCGACTGTCCGCGGAAGATGAGACATAAGGGAATAAGGTTTCATCAAAGCGAACGTGGCTAGAAACATAGATACGTCTACAAGTGGGATCGAGACACTGAAAGCCCTTGTAACGAGGGCTGTAGCCAATAAAAACACACGGAATGGATCGCGGTGCAAACTTATCAGTAGCAGTGGCAGGCAGACATGGAAAAACACGACAGTCAAATGGGTGAAAGAGGGTATAATTAGGCACAGGACCAAAAACAACCTCAAAATGTGATTTTCCACCAAGAACTAAACTGGGCAGACGGTTAATGATGTAAACCGCATAGGAGAAAGCTACCACCCAATAACAATGTGGCACGGAAGAGTGAAAAAGCATGGAAAGACCAGTCTCTGTGATGTGACAATGCTTCTGCTCAGCTCGGCCATTCTGAGCAAGTGTATAGGGCGATGACATCTGATGATGAATGCCACATGATATGAAGTGAGCCTGAAGTCGATAATTAGTAAACTCTGTGCCACCATCGGTCTGAAAATTTTTAACCCTAGTAGAAAACTGGGTCTCAACGAATTTCTGAAACCGAATAAATGTGTCATAGAAGTCCAACTTATACCGCATCGGGAAAAACCATGTGAATCGCAAAAAGTCATTGATGAAAATGACATAAGAAGAAAAACCACCTGCCGATAAGACAGGGGCCGGTCCCCACAAATCACAGTGCACCTTGTCCAACAACCCAGTAGCGCGCCTGTCACTTATGGAAAAAGGTAAACGGCTACTCTTGGATATCTGACAAGGAGAACAACTAACAGATGCAGGCATAGCATAAGTGATAGAAATAAGGCCCCGTCGATTCAATAACTAAATAGTATCATGAGACACGTGACCGAGGCGAGAGTGTCACTGCTCAAAAGAAGCATGAAGCTTACTAGAGCGTGATTCGCCTAAAAAGCTGGAATCACCAGTCTCAAGAAAATAAAGACCTGAACTATGACGACATTTACCAATTATCGTCCATGTATGCTTGTGCTCAATGGAAAATGCATCGACATCAAATATAACACGGACAGGTAAATCACGAGTAAGCTTACTAATGGACAATAAACTTCTAGTAATCTGAAGAACCACAAGGACATCATTAACAGAAAAACCAGAGAAATGACATTGGCCGGTGTGAGAAATAGATAATGATTCACCATTTCCAACAATAATAGAATCAGAACCACGATAACATTGTACCTTATCAACGTGACTGGTGCGATCAGTGATATGAAATGTAGCACCTGAATCCACGAGCCACTGATTCGACGAAGAATGATGGTTGGGACCATTCAAACCGGACTGAAACAACACCTTGTCCGCAATCCAATTAGTGGAGCAATCATCCTGAGATATAGGGCCCAAATAAATCATAGCAAAGGGCCAAAAATTGCACAAAAATTGACTGGGTGCTGACGAGAATTTGAGCAACTCATGAGAAAACACTTCAAATCGCGAGAATTTGAGCAACTCGTGAGAAACAGCTTTAACTCGCGAGAAATTGGTTTAACTTGTGAGAAAATGAAGGACGTGAGAAATACTTTTGTTGCGCGAGTCAACTCGCGCGTGAATTGCATGCGCTGAATTCTTCTTCTCCTCCGTGGGCGCGTGGATCTCGCTGGCGCGTGAATTGCACGCGCTGAAAACTTCTTCTTCTTTGGACGTTGGCGACGCCGGAATAAAATGCAAAACCTAGAAAATCACCGGCAACTACTCCAATTGCGCCGACTTGGCTACAGCCCTTGAGACATGATAGAATGAATTTCCGTTCGGTGATGACGTTGTTGGAGATGACGGATCTAGAAACCACTGGAGAAGAAGAATGATGCTAGAGCAAACCCTGGAACTGACGGGAAGCTTTGTCGGAATTAATGGTCGGAGAAGAGACCTGGTATACTGGGAATTCGCCGGATAAAAAAACTGCCGGAGGTGGCCAAAAATTGGCCGGAAGTTGATCGGCCAAAAAGGAGAGAGGGGAAAGCCGCAAAAATTATGGTAAAAGGTTTGAGATCAGAACTTGCTCTGATACCATGATAGAATGATTTACCGTAATAAATTGTATTATTGATATATGAATATATAAAGAATAAAGATGTAATAAAAAAATAACTCTAATCATAATAAATCATAATCTAATCATGAGTCTGATTTATTCTAACATTCTGTCTTTAAAAATAGTATTAAAATTTTGAGAAATTTTAAAATTTAAAGTAATAAAGTAGAGCAGTAATAAAAAAATCATATTTCAATTACGTAATTTTTTTAAATATTCTTTTTTGAAAAAAAAAGGTAGGGCAATTGCCCTACCTTGCACAGTTTTGGCTCCGCCACTGCAACTTGTAGTAGTTATAAAATTTATAATCTGATTCATGCAATCAAAATTTTTTATCTTCATTTCTTTTAATTTGAATTTTAAACCTGGTCTTTCCATGACTTATGAAAAGACCGTTTTTCAAGAGTCATACTCTAAGGTTCAAATGCGATTATTTTCAAGTTTCTATTTAGCAAAAGCTAAATAAGAAAGGTATACTATAGATACAAGATGATTTTCAGTAAAACATAAGGCCATATACAATGGGAGAAACCAAATGGGAGAAATCCCCATGGTTTCTTTCAATTAAATATTTAATCTCTCTTTTCCACCTCACTAAAAAGCAACCACGGAGAAATCATTCTATTTTTACTCCTACAATGGTAGATATCACTTTATGGATCCCATTTAATTTTCTCTATCATACTCTGACAGGCGCGGGCGGTCGTCGCGCCCGCGCGCCAAAAGATAATTTATAAGCCCTCAGTGCTTACTTTCTACAACTAGGTAGATAGTGGCAAATCGGGGTCGTCCAATGAGAAGAGGGATCTTCCTAAGCGTCTAAGCACACAAATGGTTGATATACTAGGCTAGGAGTAAATATATATACACACACTTAAAAGCGAGTAAAGGGGGGGGGGTTGGTTGGTTGGTTGGTTCCTAAGTTAACAAAGATAAAAAGACGAGATAACTAGCAACGTCAAGTGACTATGCTAATCATCAAACGAAACTAAGAAAAAGGGTTTTAAACTACAAAGATAAAATGCCTTGGGGGCAACGGATATCCACTTCCACATCTAATGTAGTTCATCGAATCATTCACACATTCCATCATATAGCATTCATGACCCAACGCTCACACACCCCATCTAGCAAGTACCACAACACACACACCACAAGGAGTTCTAAGTTCATGCTCGTAGATCTTCATGCAAAGGTGCTACGGAAGTCGTCACGTTCCTACACCTAAGCAATTCAACCACACAAGCACTCCCTATGCTCAAACCACTCATGGCACACATGCAGCGAAACACACCGTCAAGAGTACATAAACGCCAAACAACAAATGCTTCAGGAATGAGTTTAAATCACCTATTCAATACTTCAACTACTTGTCGTGGAGACTGAACTCATATCCTTCTTAGTTCGTAGTTTGCGAGAGTGAGTTCGACATCTCTCGTCAAACCTCACCAATGGCTCCCGAGTCGCGACCACGACTCAAGGCGACATTGGTGACATTTAGCACGAAGGACCAACAAGCTTGGCAATGCCTATGACCACTACACCGTGACTAGGCATTGAACCAATTCATGCAATTACACGAGATTGGATGAACGTGCAACGCACATTCATCCGCGAGCATATGACTCTCTCGTTTGCTACACAAACGAACATGACGAAGAGTTCGACATCAATCACATTCGCCTAGCACATTGTCAACACACTAACACAATCGAAAGCTCTAATTCATACTCTCACATTGCTAACAAGAACAGGGGGGAAATTAACCCAAATCCCCCAAACCCTAGCTAGCAATTAATCCAAGCATTTCATATCATCAAGCTCTCAACAACATCAATGCAATCAACAATTAACATTCAAAGCACAATAATTGCACAATAGCAAAAATACCAAATAGATAGATATAAATGAGTTCTTGCTACATAGATAGTGGAAGCTTCAATCCTTTGCTCCCAAGAACAAGAACTACTCTAGAACAACAAGAAAAGACATAATCAAACTAAGAGAAAGCTAAGAAAAGAAAGAAGAAGAAAAACCTAAAAATGGCGCCCAAAACCAGAGAGAAGCGGGCTCCAAGAACTGGAGAAGAAGAGGGAAAAAAGTAGTATTTATAGTCAGAAGAAGATAAAGTTGATTTCTGGCTGCCCGTTCGTCGCGACTCGCGACGGGGTTCGTCGCGACTCGCGACGGGGTTCGTCGCGACTCGCGACGGTGCCCCGACTCGCGATGGTGTCGCGACGGTGTCGCGACGGGAGCCAGAATTCTGCATTGTTTCTTTGTCTTCTTCATAGCCATCCCTCTCGATCTTCAAGTCTTCAACGGCTCCAAAAATGGTCTTCAACGGCCTTCGGTCTTCATGTCTTCGAAAGTATAGTCTTCAATGTCTCCCGGTCTTCGTTGGTTCCGTGTTCTTCCCTTGTCACACAAAATCCACTTAAAAGAGGTAAAAGAGTACAAAGTTGCTTTTACCTCTCCTAAGTAAATTTCAAGGTAAAACACAAGCTCTTGATAATAAAAGAGCACAAAAGTGATCCTAAATACTACTAAATAATGCGCCTAAAATGGACACATCAAACCTCCCCACACTTAAACCTTACTCGTCCTCGAGTAAGAAAAGATTTAAGCATACGGAGGAAATGGCATATCCACATCCTAAAACCCCCAAAATAACCACACAAAATGGACATATCAAACCTCCCCACACTTAAACCTTACTCGCCCTCGAGTAAGGAAAGATTCAAGCATGCGGAGTAAATGATATATCCCAAAACCTAAACTAATCCCCCAATCAAAGCCTCACAAAAACTCTCAATCTCAAAAATCCCAAAATAAAAGCTCACAAGAGAATTTTGCACACACACATCCCCAATCCTAAATCTAACCAAACCTACCACTTATCAATTCACTACCCATAAAAATATTTCACAGCCCAGAATTGATATTCCCAGAATCCAATGACACAAAATGAAGCTAAAACCATAGAGAAAGTTTTAAACACATGCTTCACCTAATGCCAATATATCAACCAAAAACGAAGTAGAAAGAGATCAAGAATTTCATAACCATACTCCGTTTCCTAACCCACTAAGCTACCCAATCCCAAGCGGTCTATAGATAATGAGCTACCCGATCCATCCGTGTGACAACCGCAACCTTATGACTCCAATGCCGGCAAGTGAGTGAAATCATAGCATTTTTTCAATTTCTCTCAATTTCTCTCATTTTGCCTAGGAGCTCTTTCGAGTTTTCATCCTAGCCACACATCATGTTTCTTTAGCTCACATCTCACCTTTTTCCGCACATTTTAGCCTCTCATTTTTGCCTAGGCCGCCCTTTAAGGGTTTTCGACCTATCCGGGCCCCCAATGTTGCCTAAGTTGCCCTCTCGGGTTTTCAACTTAGCGGGTTTTCTTTTTCTTCTTTTTTTTTCTTTTTTTTCTTTTTTTTCATTTTTTTTCTTTTTGTTTTTCTATTATTTTTTTTTCTTTTTCTCATGTTTTTCCAATGAAAAGTAGCAAAAAGCATTCCAAAACAATCTAGCATGCATTGAATCCTCTAACCCCTCCCCACACTTAAAACATTACATTGCCCTCAATGTAAACACGTAAGGCAAGAAGAATAAAAATCAAGGTAAGGGAGTTAGAGTGACACCCGTGTCTCCGCAATTCGCCGGTGATATGGCGATATCCAAGTACTTGGATGGTCCCGAGATGGATTTTGGAACCGGAAGGGTGAGCAAAAATGCCGTAGAAGAACTCACCCCTCGAGAAAAGCATTGTCTCCATGGCGCCGTTTGATCAAGACTACACCACGAAGAACACATTAAACGCACAAGTACATAAGGATATGTAATACTAGGTTTAGCATCAAGAGTTAATAACCATAGTATTGTCAAAGAACAACCAATCAACCCTCAATTACCACTATAAGATTATGCATGAAAAATATCCAACATATATTGACATGTATACAAGCATCATTATAGGATAAGAACTTACGGTCACAATGATGTAGTCGGCATACTACAATCAACAAATGTACTATAAAGATGCAAGAATGTTCATATGTCAATATATGTAGGATGGTGGAAGAAATGAGAGGTATGTGATGTTCTTGGGAGTGTTGGGTGGAAAAGAAGGAAAGATCATGCAATGTTTAAAATCATTTGGAAACTTGGAAGCTTGGAAACTTGAAATCCGGGCTCAAAAAATTTTCGAAAGTTACTGAGCACGTCGCGACTCGCGACGAGGTTCGTCGCGACTCGCGATGAGCCTCGCGACGTCATCGCGACGCGCGGAAAGTACAGCCCGGGAGCTCAAAATGTTCTGAGCTCGTCGCGACTCGCGACGAAGGGTGTCGCGACTCGCGACGAGCCTCGCGAAGTCATCGCGACTCGCGGAAAGTGGAGTCCGGAAGCTCAAATTTTTCTGAGCTCGTCGCGACTCGCGACGGAGTAGGTCGCGACTCGCGACGAGCCTCGCGAAGTCATCGCGACTCGCGGAAAGTGGAGTCCGAAAGCTCAAATTTTTCTGAGCTCGTCGCGACTCGCGACAGAGTAGGTCGCGACTCGCGACGAGCCTCGCGAAGTCATCGCGACTCGCGGAAAGTGGAGTCCGGGAGCTCAATATTTTCTGAGCTCATCGCGACTCGCGACGAAGGGTGTCATGACTCGCGACGAGCCTCGCGACGTCAGGGCGACTCGCGGAAAGTTGGCGCTGGGAGTGGATTTTGCTCCCCTGTTCGTCGCGACTCGCGACGAAGCACATCGCGACTCGCGACGGCAGGGTATCCCAGGCTTAAAATTTTTTCTGTTTTCTTACCAACTGTCCAAGCTTGCTTCCCTCGTTCATTGATCTCGTTCCTTCATCTCCTTCATTGCAATGCACTTCATGTTGCTACAACATCATAGAAAAACAAGCCTTAAAAAGAACAACACAAAACAACAACAAAAACAAACTAAGAAACACAAACTAAGAAACAAAAAGTAAAAGAAATGCCGAATTTATTTAACGTCGTCGGCACGACGAAGCTCCGTATTTTTAAGGTCGTCGGCACGACCCTAATGTTATCCGTATGGTGAAGGCTTGAAGCTCTTCACCATGAGCATCCAAAACAAGAGAGGTGGGGGCACAAAACTTCCAAGAGGAAAGTCTTGTGGAGGTGGAGATGGTTCAAAGGGAATTAAGTGGTTAGGGAGCTTAGGATAATCTTTTGGCTCCTCTCTCGTTTCCCTCAAAACTTCCGAAAATGTAAGAGTTGGTTCACTAGGTGGGAGAAGGGGTGACAATGCTAATGGATAATGTAGCACTATCACCTCTTCCTCCATTTTTCTATCCTCTACAACCAACTCCTCATCCCTTTCAAGCTCAAAATCATTTTTATTGGTGACTTCACTCACCGAATCATCGAGTTCAAGTTGGGATGGTGTATTTTCGGAATCACGAGCTTCCATTCGGGCCAATACCTCTAATATGTTCCTCACATGCCCCTCAATGGCCTCAACGCTGGAGGAGAGCTGGGTATCCGGCTCTTCACTAGTGAAGGAGTTCAAGTTTGCTATGGTATTTAAGACATCCTCACGTGTCAAACTTGAACTTCCTTGTTGGGCTTGGTTTTGGGGTATGGTGTAGGGTGGTGATGGCCAACTAGGTTGCTCGTAATATTGGTTTTCCGGCTCATTCTCATACCACAAATCCGGACTACCACTCCATTCCGGATTGTAAGAGTTGTGGTATGGATAGCATTCATGAGCTCCTTGCCCTTGAAAACCAATATCTCCTACCTCTTGATAGCACTCTTCATAGTACCCTTGGTTTTGGAAACCAAGGGTTCTTTCTCGGTCATAGTGCTCTTCCCATAACAAAGGGCAAGATTCGGTAGGATGATCGGAATGACACATCCTACAAAACCTTGCTTGTTGAGCCTCTCTTCTCATCATGAGTTCCCTCAAGGTGAGACGCTCCATTAAGAAAATTTTTTTAATTTTTTTTATTTTTCAAAAGTTCGGAATCATAGTGCAAGGATTCTCGATAAAATAAATTACCAAGAACTCGAGCAATACCTACTCTGAACAAAAACAACCACCAAGTAGTGGAAAATAAAAACAACTAGCTAATACACAACCAAATACACCTAAATACTTAAGAATAAATGCCTCTTCCCCGGCAACGGCGCCATTTTGACAGGCGCGGGCGGTCGTCGCGCCCGCGCGCCAAAAGATAATTTATAAGCCCTCAGTGCTTACTTTCTACAACTAGGTAGATAGTGGCAAATCGGGGTCGTCCAATGAGAAGAGGGATCTTCCTAAGCGTCTAAGCACACAAATGGTTGATATACTAGGCTAGGAGTAAATATATATACACACACTTAAAAGCGAGTAAAGGGGGGGGGGGGGTTGGTTGGTTGGTTGGTTCCTAAGTTAACAAAGATAAAAAGACGAGATAACTAGCAACGTCAAGTGACTATGCTAATCATCAAACGAAACTAAGAAAAAGGGTTTTAAACTACAAAGATAAAATGCCTTGGGGGCAACGGATATCCACTTCCACATCTAATGTAGTTCATCGAATCATTCACACATTCCATCATATAGCATTCATGACCCAACGCTCACACACCCCATCTAGCAAGTACCACAACACACACACCACAAGGAGTTCTAAGTTCATGCTCGTAGATCTTCATGCAAAGGTGCTACGGAAGTCGTCACGTTCCTACACCTAAGCAATTCAACCACACAAGCACTCCCTATGCTCAAACCACTCATGGCACACATGCAGCGAAACACACCGTCAACGACGCCAATTTGGTGAACGTCGTTTCACTCACCAAAATAATCTGCAAACTCTATAGATGAGATTAGTACAGTAGCAAGCAGAGTCGATCCCACGAGGAACAGTGTAATTTCTATCAAATTTAAACTACCAACAGGGTTTGGTTTAGCAACCACGCCTTAATTTTCAGATTTATCTAACAACTAATAATGCAACTAACTAATATAAAATAATAATGCAAACTAAAATATATAATTGTCTATAAAATATATGAATAAAGTAATCGGCTCGGAATAACTCACATTAGTTAAACATCGATCATAGGCGCAAAGATAAATCAATTCATATGCATCTATCAGTTATAGGAAAGTAGGTACGTTTAACCTTCCCAATTCTTTCGTACTTTATCGACAATTAACCAATTATAATTAATTAATTGTTTCTCTTACCAAGATGGTCCCGGAAAGTATTCGCTAAACCAGATACACACCTCGATAGCATTAAGAATTAAAAGAACCTGACATAGCAATTACCCAAGTATTCGCAAGTAGTAATGCACACTTAATTGTTCCCCATCTTGCTATTACAGTCTTAGCTAGTTAGCTGTTTTTCACAAGAACTCGCTACTTACTAACCCTTTCCAACGATTACGTATTGGTAGAATTAGATAACATTATCCCAATAATATTCAAGTTGATCAGGCTTAAACACATCAGAAATAAATTTAACCAAGAACAATCAAGAACACATAAGAATCAATTATAAAACAATTAGGCCTCACGATTCATAAACTAATACTTGTTATTCCATGCCGATATATAAATTAGCTACTCATAATAATTAAACTAAACAAATAAATAATATAATAATAAATCATAATCAAAATAATAAAATACTAACGTAAATCAAAATCAAACCAGGAACCTATATATTTGCATGCATGCGTGCTAATGTTGCCGCCGTCCTCTGTATTAATATATATCTCCAATTCCAATTTCCAATCTCCTCATATGTTCTGTCTCCCCCCCCCCCCCCCGCGGCGCATGTACATGTATTTATATACATGTGCAACCCAAAGAATTACTTACCTATCCTAACTCTAATTCCTCCTCTCTCTTCCTTTTGATTCCCGGCCGTGTATAGATTTATATACACAAAACCAAAACCAAATCCAAATCAACTTCTAATTACTTTTCTTCTTATGGAAGAAATAAGGAAATAAGATAATATCTATTCTAATTCTAAATAACTAATTCCTACAATTAAGGAATTTCAAATGGAAGGAGATAATACAATCCTTATCAATATGGGCAGTGAATATATTTATTTTCTTCAAATCCACATGTCTTCAATAATTCACTTTTCACCCCATAACTTCAGCAATTCTGCTTTTGCCTCTCTTCCTTCATCCCTGGAAAAATGTCTTATAAAATAAGAACATTTTCCATTGGAGCACATCGCCTCATTAAAAACCTTAACCTGGAAAACCCAGTGGGAAAAAACCGTTGGTTAAGGGAAAAAGAGTACAATGTATAGCTCCCTCTCAATTCTCCGCAATCAATGAATTTCTGCACCAAAAACACCTTAAAGTGCAAATTATATCTCAATAAAATCATAATAATCCCACAAAATATGAACACAATATAACACACATCAAATATCCTCACACTTGAATCATGTTTGCCCTCAAGTATGAAGTGAAGAATATAAGAGTAATCAATAATCCACAGTGTTCATAAGTTCTAATTCCCTCATATGACTCTATCTAAAATGACCCTAAAAAGAAAAGGTAAGATAGAAACACCAATCACACAACTAAACAGATAAAAATTCAACATTTAAAAACTCTAGCTTCTACTCTTATAACGATAAATTTTCCCCTGCCAAGGAGTAAATGATCACGTTAACGCACCTGAAAATCATCAACCCTTAAAGTAATTTAAATGAAAATGTTCAAGATCAGAAAATCTAATCATCAATTCAGTCAAAATCGGACATGCAATGAATATTTTCTCACAGTTTCACTCAATCACTCTCAATATATGAAGGACAATCACTCAAATAATTCACAAGTTATAACATAGAGAAATTAATATGCAAATCAGGAAGGTCTTTCTCAAGGGTTGTAACGGGGCTAGGGACCATTCAGATTGGTGAGATCCTAAGGGTTCTAAGCTCAAACAATATTGATCAAAATATTATGCATGTTTTTTTTCCTTCAACCATCATCCATGTATAGTAGACATTCACCAACAATCTTCATCTCATGGCTATTAAGAGAAAGCCAAGATCACATCAAAGTAGGTGCTATTTTATTTTTTCTTTTTTTTCTTTTTTTTTTCCAGCACCATTCTTCTTCAATACAGTCCAAAACTGGTACTTTTTTTAGAGAAAAATCGCAACATAACAATAAGATTTTTTTCTCTCTTTTTTTTTTCTCTCTTTTTTTTTTCACAGTTACGCCCCTCCAGTTTGGCCAAACGGAACCCCAGTGTCACTGTTCATAATAAAATTCAGCCTTCAATTTTTGAAACCGTTCAGTCTGGGCAAACTGGACACATACTCAGTAATGTCATCAACTCAAGAGAACACAATGGATGAATTCATCAACATTAACTCCAAGAACATGCATAATAGGGCCAAGAGAAAGGATAAAACAAGGCTTCGGCTAAATATATAGTAACTCATATCAAAGAACATAGTCAAAGCTTCAAAGTGTTTCACTAGGGGTTAATGTAATTGGTAGGCAATTTAAGCTGTGTGGTTCATCCTAGTGCCTTCCATCACTTTCACACATAACAACTCCAATTATAACAATGTGATCTCTCAGAACAAAGATTGATGTAGAGAGTGCTCTACTCTAGCTCAAACCTCACTTTAGTAGGCTAAAATATTCAATTAAACTTGTCCTTTTTCGTCATCCCAAAAATCATATCAATCAAATTTCACAAATCATAGAAAATCTCATTCAATAACTTCAAGGCATATTAGATTTACCAAGTTTGTTACAATGAAGTTTACAACCGGCAGGGTACTTTTATCAAGAGCCACTAGAATTTTCTCATGTCAAATTATCGACTCAAACAACACAAAAAAAACACATGTTTGACTGTAAAAAAATAAACTGAAATAATTTTTTTTCCCAAAAATATAAAAATAAAACACACAAGAAACCTCCTCACACTTAAACTTTGCTTGCCCTCAAGCAAATAATGCAAAGCTCTTATGAGAAAAGGTTTAACACAGAGACAACATCATAAAACAAATAAAAGGGAAAGAGGGAACTTATAGTGGTGGATTTTGGAGAAATTTCCTGATCAAGAGGAGAGCGTTGGGTCATAATCAGGTTCTGCCGCAGGCCTCCCGTTTGGCCAAATGGAACCCTGAGAGTCCAGCCTTCCAAATGAGTGAATTCTCCATGGTGCATATTCAAGTACTTCAACTCTATATATCAAGAATTGAGATCAGATGAGAAATTGAAATTCCTAAAAATAAATAAAAACTTAAAAGAAGAAAGAAAGAAAAAAAAACTAAGAAAATTGGGTTGCCTCCCAACTAGCGCTTTTGTTTATAGTCTTTGGCTAGACTTTAGAATCCCTCAATTTTGCTGGGTGGTATTTAGTGGAATTTCGTCCACCATTTCCACCTGAGAGGAATCATGATACGGCTTTAGGCGATGACCGTTGACCAGAAAAACTTTATCTGTCTCCAAACTTTTGATCTCAACCGTTCCGTTTGGCCAAACCGAAGACACTACGAACGGGCCTATCCATTTTGATTTAAGCTTTCCGGGCATTAACCGGAGCTTGGACTGAAAAAGTAGTACTCTTTGCCCAACCACGAACTCCTTGGTTCTCAGATTCTTGTCATGCAACATTTTTGTTCGATCCTTGTACCACATAGCATGATCAAATGCCTCTAAACGGAGTTCCTCTAGTTCCTGAAGTTGAAATCTTCTCTCCTCCTCACACTTAAGGGATTCCATATTCGCTTGCTTTACAGCCCAAAAAGCCCTATGCTCAAGCTCGACAGGTAGGTGGCACATTTTTCCGAACACAAGGCGATATGGCGACATCCCTATAGGTGTCTTAAATGCAGTACGGTATGCCCAAAGCGCATCCTCCAATCGCTTGCTCCAATCCTTCCTGGAAGGATTTACTGTCTTCTCTAGGATTTGCTTAATTTCTCTATTTGACACCTCTGCTTGGCCATTGGATTGAGGGTGGTAGGTAGTGGCGAATCGATGGTGCACTCCATACTTTTTCATAAGAGCTTCAATGGTCCGATTCTTGAAGTGAGTTCCCTGATCACTAATGATTGCTCGTGGTACTCCAAACCTGCAGAATATAGTTGATTTCAAGAACCCTGCAACAACTTGAGCATTATTAGTACGGGTGGCTTTAGCTTCCACCCATTTCGACACATAATCAACTGCTAATAAGATGTAAATATTGCCGAAAGAACTCGGAAAAGGACCCATAAAGTCCATGCCCCACACATCAAATATTTCACAAACAAGTACAGGCATTTGTGGCATTTCATCACGTTGAGAAATAGTTCCAGTCATTTGGCATCTATCACAATTCTTACAAAATGTATAAGCATCCTTATGCAATGTCAGCCAAAAGAAACCACAATCAAGCACTTTACGAGCAGTACGTTTAGGTCCAAAATGTCCACCACATGCATATGAGTGACAGTGTAAAAGAATACTACCTTGCTCGTCATCAGGGATGCAGCGTCGAATAATCTGGTCAGAACCAATCCTCCAAAGATACGGTTCATCCCAAATGTAATGCTTGCAATCACTTTTTAATTTTAATTTTTGGGCACGACTCAGTGTATGTGGAATATCTCCAGTGGTCATAAAATTTACGATGTCCGCATACCAAGGATCCGAGTCCGACTTACCTGAATTCAGTTCTGGCAGGGGGTTCCGTTTGGCCAAACGGAACCCTGTCGCAGTGTACAAATGTTCTTCGGGAAATGCCTCGGGAATGGGAATATCATCCTCAGGCCTGAGTAAACGGCTCAAATGATCAGCAACATGATTTTCTGCACCCTTCTTGTCTCTGATCTCAAAGTCAAATTCCTGCAACAATAAAACCCAACGGATTAATCGAGGTTTAGAATCCTTTTTAGTAAACAAGTATTTTAGTGCAGAATGATCAGTATAAATAATAATTTTAGAGCCAAGTAAATAAGATCTGAATTTATCCAAAGCAAAAACAATGGCGAGCAACTCCTTCTCAGTGGTGGTGTAATTGCTTTGTGCAGGATTCAAAGTTTTTGATGCGTAATGAATCACATGGCTCTCCTTTCCTGCTTTCTGTCCCAAGACTGCACCAACTGCATAATCGCTTGCATCGCACATCAACTCAAATGGAAGATCCCAATTGGGTGGTTGCATAATTGGTGCTGAGATCAACTTGTTCTTCAATAAATCATAAGAAGTCTTGCGCTCTTCATTCATCTCAAAAGGGACATCATCTTGGAGAAGTTTCGTCAAAGGTTGAGCAATCTTTGCAAAATCTTTGATGAATCTCCGATAAAATCCCGCATGACCCAAAAAACCACGAACCTCACGAACATTAGAAGGGTATGGAAGCTGTTCTATGGTTTCCACCTTGGCCTTGTCCACTTGAATTCCTTTCTCTGAGATCACGTGTCCCAAGACTATGCCATCCTTCACCACGAAGTGACATTTTTCAAAGTTAAGAACAAGGTTCCTCTTCACACAACGAATTAAGACTTGTTCTAGACGACTTAAACACACATCATATGAGTCACCATAGACGCTGAAATCATCCATAAACACCTCGATGCTTGTCTCAATCAAATCAGAGAAAATACTCATCATACAACGCTGGAATGTGCCTGGGGCGTTGCATAAACCAAAGGGCATTCTTCTGTAAGCATAAGTACCGAAAGGACAAGTAAATGTGGTCTTCTCCTGGTCCTCGGGGTTCACACAAATCTGAAAATAGCCGCTGTACCCATCCAAAAAACAAGTAAATTTGGTGAGCGTCGTTTTACTCGCCAAATAACCTGCAACTTCAGATTAATATTAATTAGTACAATGATAAGCAGGGTCGATCCCACGGGGAGCAAAAGCAATAATCATTAATTATTTTTCCTACTAATTTTTTTGAAAATCTTTTTGGTGATGCCACCACGCCTTAAATGTAATGATTTTATTAACTCTAAAATTGCAAATGAAGACTTAAACTTATGAGAAATAAATATATGAATGAATGATATCGGCTAAGAATAACTCATGCTAGTTATTATCGATCATAGGCGCAATAATGAATCAATTCCTACACATCTACCGGTTATAGGGAAGTAGGTACGCTTAACCCCCCCAATTCTTTCTTACTTTATCGACAGTCAACTAATTATGATTAATTAACTGTTTCCCTTACCAAAATGTTCCCAGAAAGTATTCGCTAAACCAGAACACATTTTGATAGCATTAAGTATTAAAAGAACCCGATATAGCAATTACCAAAGTAAAAGCAAATAGTAACGCACACTCAATTATCCCCTATCTTGCTATTACAGTCTTAGCTAGTTAGCTGTTTTTCACAAGACTGTGCTACTTACTAATCCCATCCAACAATTACGTATTGGCGGAAATTAGATAGCAGTATTCTAAAAACATTTAAGTTGATCAGGCCTAAACATATTAGAAATAAATTCAACCAAGGACAATCAAGAACATGCAATAATCAATTATAATGCAATTAGGCCTCACGATTTATAAACTAGCATTTGTTATTCTCTGCCGATATATAAATTAGCTACTCATAATAATTAAACTAAACAAATATATAATATGAATAAACATAACTAATCTAATAAAGTAATAACAAAGTAAATAAATCAAACCAGGAATTTGTATTAAGGTCTGCACACTTCCCAGGCTGCGCTCCCAAAACCATTAACTAATTAACGAATTAATGTCTTTATATTGTATGTCTGCTCCTCCCTGCGGCGCATGTACATGTATTTATATACATGTGCAACCCAAAGAATTACTTACCTATCCTAACTCTAATTCCTCCTCTCTCTTCCTTTTGATTCCCGGCCGTGTATAGATTTATATACACAAAACCAAAACCAAATCCAAATCAACTTCTAATTACTTTTCTTCTTATGGAAGAAATAAGGAAATAAAATAATATCTATTCTAATTCTAAATAACTAATTCCTACAATTAAGGAATTTTAAATGGAAGGAGATAATACAATCTTTATCAATATGGGCAGTGAATATATTTATTTCCTTCAAATCCACATCTCTTCAATAATTCACTTTTCACCCCATAACTTCAACAATTCTTCTTTTGCCTCTCTTCCTTCATCCCTGGAAAAATGTCTTATAAAATAAGAACATTTTCCATTGGAGTACATCACCTCATTAAAAACCTTAACCTGGAAAACCCAGTGGGAAAAAACCGTTGGTTAAGGGAAAAAGAGTACAATGTATAGCTCCCTCTCAATTCTCCGCAATCAATGAATTCCTGCACCAAAAACACCTTAAAGTGCAAATTATATCTTAATAAAATCATAATAAAATCATAATAATCCCACAAAATATGAACACAATATAACACACATCAAATATCCTCACACTTGAATCATGCTTGCCCTCAAGTATGAAGTGAAGAATATAAGAGTAATCAACAATCCACAACGTTCATAAATTCTCATTCCCTCATATGACTCTATCTAAAATGACCCTAAAAAGAAAAGGTAAGATAGAAACACAAATCACACAACTAAACAGATAAAAATTCAACATTCAAAAACTCTAGATTCTACTCTTATAACGATAAATTTTCCCCTGCCAAGGAGTAAAGGATCACCTTAACGCACCTGAAAATCATCAACCCTTAAAGTAATTTAAATGAAAATGTTCAAGATCAGGAAATCTAATCATCAATTCAGTCAAAATCGGACAAGCAATGAATATTTTCTCACAGTTTCACTCAATCACTCTCAATATATGAAGGACAATCACTCACATAATTCACAAGTTATAACATAGAGAAGTTAATATGCAAATCAGGAAGGTCTTTCTCAAGGGTTGTAACGGGGCTAGGGACCATTCAGATTGGTGAGATCCTAAGGGTTCTAAGCTCAAACAATATCGATCAAAATATTATGCATGTTTTTTTTTCCTTCAACCATCATCCATGTATAGTAGACATTCACCAACAATCTTATCTCATGGCTATTATGAGAAAGCCAAGTAAGATCACATCAAAGTAGGTGCTATTTATTTCTTTTCTTTTCTTTTTCTTTTTTTTTCTTCTTTTTTTTTTCTTTTTTTTTCTTCTCTTTTTTTCCAGCACCATTCTTCTTCAATACAGTCCAAAACTGGTACTTTTTGAGAGAAAATCACAACAAAAAATTAGATTTTTTTCTTTTTTTTACAGTTACGCCCCTCCAGTTTGGCCAAACGGAACCACAGTGTCACTGTTCATAATAAAATTCAGCCTTCAATTTTCTGAAACCATTCAGTCTGGGCAAACTGGACACATACTCAGTAATGTCATCAACTCAAGAGAACACAATGGATGAATTCATCAACATTAACTCCAAGAACATGCATAATAGGGCCAAGAGAAAGGATAAAACAAGACTTTGGCTAAATATATAGTAACTCATATCAAAGAACATAGTCAAAGCTTCAAAGTGTTTCACTAGGGGTTAATGTAATTGGTAGGCAATTTAAGCTGTGTGGTTCATCCTAGTGCCTTCCATCACTTTCACACATAACAACTCCAATTATAACAATGTGATCTCTCAGAACAAAGATTGATGTAGAGAGTGCTCTACTCTAGTTCAAACCTCACTTTAGTAGGCTAAAATATTCAATTAAACTCGTCCTTTTTCGTCATCCCAAAAATCATATCAATCAAATTTCACAAATCATAGAAAATCTCATTCAATAACTTCAAGGCATATTAGATTTACCAAGTTTGTTACAATGAAATTTACAATCGGCAGGGTACTTTTATCAAGAGCCACTACAATTTTCTCATGTCAAATTATCGACTCAAACAACACAAAAAAAAACACATTTTTCACTGTAAAAAAATTGAAATAATTTTTTTTATTTTCCAAAAATATAAAAATAAAACACACAAGAAACCTCCTCACACTTAAACTTTGCTTGCCCTCAAGCAAATAATGCAAAGCTCTTATGAGAAAAGGTTTAACACATAGTAAACATCATAAAAAAATGACAAAGGAAGAGGGAACTTATAGTGGTGGGTTTCGGAGAAATTTCCTGATCAAGCGGAGAGCATTGGATAAAAATCAGGTTCTGCCACTGGCCTCCCGTTTGGCCAAACGGAACCCTGCGAGTCCAGCTTTCCAAATGTGTAAATTCTGCATGGTGGAAATTCAAGTACTTCAAATCTGTAGATCAAGAATTGAGATCAGATGAGACATTGAAATTTCTAAAAGATAAAAAAATTTAAAAAAAAAATTAAAAGAAGAAAGAAAAAAAACTAAGAAAATTGGGTTGCCTCCCAACTAGCACTTTTGTTTATAGTCTTTGGCTAGACTGCCAGATGCCGTTAATTATCCATCGTATGGCACAATGGAATTTCTTCCATTCTGTTATTTGTTAGACAAAATTCAGTTTTTGCTGCTGTAACAGGTCCCGTTTTGCCAAACTGGAGGCCCACGACAGAACCATGTTGTCTTGTTACACTTGATTGTCTTTTCCATCTCCGGATCAAATATCGAATCCGGTTGCTCTAATCTGGTCATATACCAAGCAGTAACACTGATTAGTAGGTAAAATTTTATAGAAATTGACAAACCGTTCCCCGGCAACGGCGCCAATTTGGTGAGCGTCGTTTTACTCGCCAAATAACCTGCAACTTCAGATTAATATTAATTAGTACAATGATAAGCAGGGTCGATCCCACGGGGAGCAAAAGCAATAATCATTAATTATTTTTCCTACTAATTTTTTTGAAAATCTTTTTGGTGATGCCACCACGCCTTAAATGTAATGATTTTATTAACTCTAAAATTGCAAATGAAGACTTAAACTTATGAGAAATAAATATATGAATGAATGATATCGGCTAAGAATAACTCATGCTAGTTATTATCGATCATAGGCGCAATAATGAATCAATTCCTACACATCTACCGGTTATAGGGAAGTAGGTACGCTTAACCCCCCCAATTCTTTCTTACTTTATCGACAGTCAACTAATTATGATTAATTAACTGTTTCCCTTACCAAAATGTTCCCAGAAAGTATTCGCTAAACCAGAACACATTTTGATAGCATTAAGTATTAAAAGAACCCGATATAGCAATTACCAAAGTAAAAGCAAATAGTAACGCACACTCAATTATCCCCTATCTTGCTATTACAGTCTTAGCTAGTTAGCTGTTTTTCACAAGACTGTGCTACTTACTAATCCCATCCAACAATTACGTATTGGCGGAAATTAGATAGCAGTATTCTAAAAACATTTAAGTTGATCAGGCCTAAACATATTAGAAATAAATTCAACCAAGGACAATCAAGAACATGCAATAATCAATTATAATGCAATTAGGCCTCACGATTTATAAACTAGCATTTGTTATTCTCTGCCGATATATAAATTAGCTACTCATAATAATTAAACTAAACAAATATATAATATGAATAAACATAACTAATCTAATAAAGTAATAACAAAGTAAATAAATCAAACCAGGAATTTGTATTAAGGTCTGCACACTTCCCAGGCTGCGCTCCCAAAACCATTAACTAATTAACGAATTAATGTCTTTATATTGTATGTCTGCTCCTCCCTGCGGCGCATGTACATGTATTTATATACATGTGCAACCCAAAGAATTACTTACCTATCCTAACTCTAATTCCTCCTCTCTCTTCCTTTTGATTCCCGGCCGTGTATAGATTTATATACACAAAACCAAAACCAAATCCAAATCAACTTCTAATTACTTTTCTTCTTATGGAAGAAATAAGGAAATAAAATAATATCTATTCTAATTCTAAATAACTAATTCCTACAATTAAGGAATTTTAAATGGAAGGAGATAATACAATCTTTATCAATATGGGCAGTGAATATATTTATTTCCTTCAAATCCACATCTCTTCAATAATTCACTTTTCACCCCATAACTTCAACAATTCTTCTTTTGCCTCTCTTCCTTCATCCCTGGAAAAATGTCTTATAAAATAAGAACATTTTCCATTGGAGTACATCACCTCATTAAAAACCTTAACCTGGAAAACCCAGTAGGAAAAAACCGTTGGTTAAGGGAAAAAGAGTACAATGTATAGCTCCCTCTCAATTCTCCGCAATCAATGAATTCCTGCACCAAAAACACCTTAAAGTGCAAATTATATCTTAATAAAATCATAATAATCCCACAAAATATGAACACAATATAACACACATCAGTTCATGCTCGTAGATCTTCATGCAAAGGTGCTACGGAAGTCGTCACGTTCCTACACCTAAGCAATTCAACCACACAAGCACTCCCTATGCTCAAACCACTCATGGCACACATGCAGCGAAACACACCGTCAAGAGTACATAAACGCCAAACAACAAATGCTTCAGGAATGAGTTTAAATCACCTATTCAATACTTCAACTACTTGTCGTGGAGACTGAACTCATATCCTTCTTAGTTCGTAGTTTGCGAGAGTGAGTTCGACATCTCTCGTCAAACCTCACCAATGGCTCCCGAGTCGCGACCACGACTCAAGGCGACATTGGTGGCATTTAGCACGAAGGACCAACAAGCTTGGCAATGCCTATGACCACTACACCGTGACTAGGCATTGAACCAATTCATGCAATTACACGAGATTGGATGAACGTGCAACGCACATTCATCCGCGAGCATATGACTCTCTCGTTTGCTACACAAACGAACATGACGAAGAGTTCGACATCAATCACATTCGCCTAGCACATTGTCAACACACTAACACAATCGAAAGCTCTAATTCATACTCTCACATTGCTAACAAGAACAGGGGGGAAATTAACCCAAATCCCCCAAACCCTAGCTAGCAATTAATCCAAGCATTTCATATCATCAAGCTCTCAACAACATCAATGCAATCAACAATTAACATTCAAAGCACAATAATTGCACAATAGCAAAAATATCAAATAGATAGATATAAATGAGTTCTTGCTACATAGATAGTGGAAGCTTCAATCCTTTGCTCCCAAGAACAAGAACTACTCTAGAACAACAAGAAAAGACATAATCAAACTAAGAGAAAGCTAAGAAAAGAAAGAAGAAGAAAAACCTAAAAATGGCGCCCAAAACCAGAGAGAAGCGGGCTCCAAGAACTGGAGAAGAAGAGGGAAAAAAGTAGTATTTATAGTCAGAAGAAGATAAAGTTGATTTCTGGCTGCCCGTTCGTCGTGACTCGCGACGGGGTTCGTCGCGACTCGCGACGGTGCCCCGACTCGCGACGGTGCCCCGACTCGCGACGGTGCCCCGACTCGCGACGGTGCCCCGACTCGCGATGGTGTCGCGACGGTGTCGCGACGGGAGCCAGAATTCTGCATTGTTTCTTTGTCTTCTTCATAGCCATCCCTCTCGATCTTCAAGTCTTCAACGGCTCCAAAAATGGTCTTCAACGGCCTCCGGTCTTCATGTCTTCGAAGTGAGTATCCAAAAGTCTTCGAAAGTATAGTCTTCAATGTCTCCCGGTCTTCGTTGGTTCCGTGTTCTTCCCTTGTCACACAAAATCCACTTAAAAGAGGTAAAAGAGTACAAAGTTGCTTTTACCTCTCCTAAGTAAATTTCAAGGTAAAACACAAGCTCTTGATAATAAAAGAGCACAAAAGTGATCCTAAATACTACTAAATAATGCGCCTAAAATGGACACATCATACTCATTAATTTTACTTTCAATATTTAATTAAAATAAATTTTCCAATCCAAAATAAATTAAAATGTGAAATTTAATAATACACTTATAATTTTAAATTTTAATTTAATTTTCAAAATTATTTTATGATTTAAAATTAAATAATAGAGAAATAGATTTAAAAAATATTACATTTGCAATGACGAATTATTGCGACTAAAAAAATTACAACAAATACTTAAATACAAAAATATTAATCTAGTCTGACCAATTATTATAAGCACATAAGTAATTAAAAATAAAAATAACTAAAAAAAATTTAAAGTAACTTTTTAAAATATAAAAAAATTTTAATATAAAAAATCCTGAGAAAAATCTTTTAATTTAAAAACCTATTAATCAAATATCAAATTTAAAAACCAAAATCTCTAGCTTCAATCCTCTCTTTTAAGTAGGGTAAAATGAGCAAAAACGGTTGAAAATAATAAAGGGAAAGTCTCAGGAAAGACGGTCTTTCCATAAGCTTATGGACAGTCCTCAGGGGCATTTGCCTTAAATGTTGTAATTTTTTATAAAATTTAAATATTGCATTTTATAAGTTAAAACAAGTAATAATATGTATTTGAAGATGAAAATATAAAAAAATATGATATAAAAAAATATTTTCAAAATTTTTAAATTTTGTATGTAATTTAAGAAATCCAGTGTATAATGTAAGAAATAAGTGGTCTGTCCATAAGCTTATGGACAAGCCGCATGTCAGGAGACTCACTCCATAATAAAAAAGAAGAGTGGGTCTCAGACGTTCTGTCCATAAGCTTATGAACATAAGCTTATGAACATGCACTTATTTCTTATCCTATATAATGTATTTGTTAAATTACATACTCTAAAATTTAGAATTTTTGAAAATATTTTTGTATATCATATATTTTTATATTTTCACTTTCAAATACATATTATTACTTGTTTTAACTTATAAAATATAATATTTAAATTATATAAAAATTATAACATTTAATGTAAGGTATGTGGACTTTCCACCTTTCCTAAGACTTACTCAAAAAAGAAAAGGACAGGGGGAACGCTGGTTTGCCACTAGTGGTCCAAGAGACGAGCAGGTGGTTTCTTCAATTACAGACCACAGAGAGATTTCCACTTTGAGAATTTGTGGTCTCGATTTCTTTTTAAAAAGAAAACGCAAAGAAATCCCCACTGCACGTAATTCTTACAAATTTGAGTTAAAATTATAGGCAAGACGTAAATAAACATAAAACTGTACGTATGATTTGGTACATAACTGGAGAAATGCTCCACTGAAATATACCCCCAAATGCAACTTAGGCTACTTACCAAACTAGAGTAAAGAAGATGTAAATGTCAATTTCCAAATAGTAATTGCTTCAAGACAATACTGAAGCCAGTGTCCTAACTTCTGTTTTCTTTAACCCCTGCCAACCAACTTAATTCTCCACCTTTAAAATGGATTCCCTCTTTGCAGCATGGGATGGAACTGAGCCATTTTCAGACATCTCTTCATTGTATCCCTCCACAAATGCGAACTCCGCCAACTCGATAGCCTGAGCCATACCCGCAACCTTGTTTCGGCACTCCAGGTATTCATTGTCAGGATTGCTGTCCGCGACGACCTCAGCACCAGCTTGGAGGTGAGCCACCCATTCCTGACGTTGGTACTCCCCCTTGTAAGAGTACATGGTGTCGAAATGTGGTCCATTCTTGAACACCATTGTCCTAAGCGCGAGCGCGATTTCCATGTCGCCTGAGAATGAGACACTACCTAGTCCTCCACTGTAGGGACCACGCCTCACCGGCTCCAACTGATCAATCAGCGCCATAGCCTTCACCTGTACATTACACAAAGCATAATGACACAAAGCATAATGACACAAAGGAAACTAGGTATTCAACGTAGATTATCGCGAAGTAGACATATAGGTTTTGTTTAGCAATGCAGAAGCTGGCTCAGAAAAGGAGTTAAATAAGAGGGATCTAGACTACGAAATCATCAATGAGGCAGGATATACTATCTAAGAACTCTAATTATGTGAGGATCATTACAACGTGTCATTTTTTAATGTCAGATACAGAAGCTGCTTAGGCAGTTAGGTAAGCATGCTAACCTTAGGGGTTCCACTAACTGTTCCAACAGGTAACGCGGCGCTAAGTGCATCCCAGCAGGTAAGATGATCCTGCAACTCACCAGTCACCTGCATTTTAATTTTTATAAGTCAAATTCTCAAGAGATGTTTCCTATTGCTCAAGTGATTGCAGCATTCCATCAACAAGGGACTGTTTCTATTAGGTAAACAAATAAATTTATTCCCAATAGAAGAAATGCACACAAAAAGGGCAGAGAAGTTTCCAAGCAACAATACACAGGTTATCCCAAAAAAACACATTGACAACCATATTCTCACCGTAGAGCTTATGTGCATCACATGGGAGAAGCGCTCAACTTTCATGATCTCTTCAACTTTCACAGAACCAGTCTTTGCGACCTGCAACAGAAATCATTCGAATTATTAAGCACAAATACAATGTTCGAAAACGTAAAGAAAAGATAACAAGGAGGACATGAGTATTAACTATGGTATGGTTATTACCTTTCCCACATCACTTCTGGCCAAATCTACCAGCATTATATGCTCAGCGCACTGCTTTTCGTTACTAAGTAGCGCCCGTTCTTGCAGAAGATCCTCTAGCAGTGTGTTGCCTCTTCTCAATGTTCCAGCCAACGGTTTACTGACAATAGTTCCCTGTCAAGATCAACAGCATATGTATGTTGAATTTAGGTTAAGAAAGAAAATACAAGTATATAATATGCTTCCATGATGTTTTTCGATTTTAAACATACCTTCATAACTCGGGTCAGGATCTCAGGGCTTGAAGCAACATGGATGCTTCCTCTAGCCTGAAAAGGAAAATAAGACAGCCATAGTTAAGGAACCTACTTCATTTAAAAAACAAACAAAAGTAGCACTCTCAAAGGAAATCAAAAGTGAGTCTCACCTGCAAATAAGCCATATGTGGACTAGGGCTACTCACTCTCAATGCTCTATAAACTTCGAAGGGATCAGCGAACGTTCTTCTTTCAAAGCGCTGACTCAAGACAACCTGGAAGATGTTTCCCGCAAGGATGTGCTCCTTTGCTTGCACGACGGCCTTCACATAGTCGTCCCGTGTCATGTTGCTCTCACCCAAAGAAAGCCTGAAGTTAGGCCGAGTCCCTATATCCATGGCACCTGCGGACAATTTAGGTCTGAGATGGAGGGAAAATGTCAGTGCAATGTACATTATGAAACGGAAAGCATATTATGACAATTAAAACTATGTAAATTAGCAGTGACTCACGTTTCAACATTGTGTACTTTTGATAAGAAAATCTCCAAGCGCTTCAATCCATCATAGTAAGCCTCCTCATTTGAGGAGTACTGATCTAACAGTACCCAGTGAATGACATATGCTTTCTGCAAGAAAAGTAAAAGCACTATATGTGTTAAAACTGCACAAAATCGCACAGTTTCGATATAAGCATGAAAACTGCAAGAACTGCACTGTATCAATCTAATAAGCATTAAAACTGCACACAATAGGCATATATGATGACTGCAATATTGTTGATCAATTATTTCTAAAACTACTTGTAATATTTCAAATATATAAAAGATTTGCTGATAGTGTACCTTATCGACGTGATCAAACACGATCACGTCATCGTACAGCCCCAGATGGATGTCTGGTAGCTCCCTGTCATCACGAGGCGCCCTGGAGAATGGGAGGTTCTTCTCCGAGTAACGAACGGTGTCGTAGGAGAAAAACCCCACCCATCCACCTGCTCATGTTACAAAAACACTCGAGATTAATTATGAATAGAAGTTATATCTGTGCACAAAGTGTGAGCAAAAGTTATATATGTGCACATTATGTGGACTAAAAGTTGCATATTTGCACAGTATCTGCACTAAAACTATTTATTTCTTTATAAATCCAAAACATTCAATTTCAGTGCCAAACATATTGTGCTACATTAATATCTAACACGAGATACACAATAAGGCTAACTCTATGTTAATTTTGTATCATATGCAAAGATTACAAGGAAAGTACATCATGAGTCAAGCAATACTTCTACATATAACAAAGCAGCTCAGACATCAATGCAACAAAAATAAAATTAACGTACAACCATGTTAATAAATCCCCAACTAGAAATATACCCTGCATTAAACTTGAACCTTAAAATCTCAATACAAGGCTGGGCACATAACAGTTTACTCATTAAATGCAACATCGAATTAGCCAATTGAAATCCAATAAAATGTTTTCTAGCTCTTATTTTTCTTAGAGTTTAAATAATAGTTTACTGGCCCAGCAATTTCAAGAACAAAAGAAGGGTGCACATAACATGGGAAAGAAGCTCAAAGAGCATGTGTTTTCTAACTCACATTCTAAGGATACGTGCGGGTGACTTAGGCAAGCTAATTTTAATTTAATTGCACTTTAGTATGGTCAAATTTGAATGTTGGCTTAATAAAATATATTTAATTTAATGATATTACTACCATATTCAATTGTTTAATTTCATTTCAATTCATGCAAAATGAACAAGGCCTAACTCAATTATTGAATTTTTTTTTTTGAAAATGACTCAAATTTTAACCCCAATTTTTCATTTCAAATCAGGTTAGCTCAATTTTTAATCTTTAATATTAGGATTGTATTCTTTTCCATTTCATGCTAGGCGAAAATAACAAGGCCTAACCAAAATTTAAGCCTTAATATTAAGATCTTCTTCTTTTTTAGATCAAATCACGCGGAAATAAAATGGCTTTAAACTTAATTTTAAGGCCATGTTCTTGTCTATTCTTATGAGGCGAAAACAGCATTTGCCCAAAGTTACCAAAATTAAAAAAGAACCCAACGACCAATGTTTTTCAGAAATCAACAACAAAAACTCTCTAATTAAGCGATTAGAAAATGACAGCCGATTCTAATAGATAGCCAGATAGTCAACGAGTCCAACAATACAAATTACCAATTCAATGGCAAGCAATAAAAGCGAAAGATCTACCGCAAAATGTAGGAGGAAGTTCATCCATGAGCTGCGGCTTCCAACGCCTCGAAATCTCCCTCGGAACAGTCATCGGATCCTCCACAACCAGCTCCGTCAGCTTTCCCTTCCAATGGTCCAAAACCGTGACACCATTTTCCTTTGCCGCAACCTCCACCGCCGGCTGGGCCCCAACCGCGCTGTACCGGCCCTAACAAATCGAAATCCCCAAAACACGCCATTAATAAAATTGATCCTACCGATGCATTATTATAATAGTAACTAATTGAGCGGCTTACGACAGTGGACGATTCGAAACCGGGTTCTACAGACTCGAACAGAAAGCTAGGGCACTCTCGATCGCCTTCTTTGACCAAGCACCGGTAAGCCAGCACCGGAGTCAGGTGATCGGAGAAAATGCAGGCGTACAACGGAACCACGTTTCCGCTGCTCGCGGCTTCCATGAACTTCTCTTTGCTAACAGCCGCTGTGTAAAACAAATCAATCAATCAACTAAACATATAAACATCAATTTTTTCAGTCCAAATCCTACTTAATCTGCCTCATTCAGCAAGAATTATTCAGAGCAACACGAATCACGAGATTCACAACTCAAACACACACACACACGCATACAACGTGCACGAACTCGTGAACTTCTCGCTGTGCAAAACAAACCAATCAATCAACAAAACATATCAAACATAAGTTTTTTCCAGTACAAATCCTAGCTAATCTGCGTCATTCTGCAAGAATTACTCAGAGAAGCACGTATCAAAACTCAAAAAACACACACACTCAAACAACGCGCACAAACTCATGATCCTCCGTCCGTCATATCGATTTTTTACCTGGAGACGAGGACTCGACGGACGAGGAGGAGCAGCATTGGACCACCGAGCGAGAGCGAACAACAACGCCGGAGCTACGGCCGCCGCGGCGGGGAATCTGTACGGACGCCGGAGAGAAAAAACGACGGTTCGCCGGAGACAAGCAGCGGTTCACCGGAGGGAATCGATTGGCGATGCATAGGGCTTCCATTTCTCTATTTTTCCCTAACTCGACAGGTCAATTTTTTTGTTTTCCCAAATTCAACAACAGCAATAGAGCATTTATCTGTATGCTAGGGCAGTTTAAGTAAGAGCTCGCCATGCAGAAATGCGATACAGCTGAGCGGTGGATCTCGCCTCTGTTGACTTTGGGTCCGCGTAACGGCGTTGAAAGCTCCAGGTGGCACAAAAATGGACCGAAATTGGGAGCGTTACATATGGGAGAGGGGCGGGAAAGGAAAGAAGACAAAAAGTTATTTATGGGGGAAACTGAAACGGTTACGGACTGGGGAAATTTGAATTGGGTGAATCTGCCGGGGGGATTCAGCGAATTAGGATCATTACCTCCAAAATTGGTATGTCAAAAAATATTATTTAATAAATGATCTGGTCACTGAATATGGTGAATTTGTGATGGTCAATGTGAGTAAATATCTATGACTATTTTAATATGGTAGTTATAATTGATGGTCAATGTGAGTAAATATCTATGACTATTTTAATATGGTAGTTATAATTGATTACGATGATTCTTTTCTTCTTTTTTTTTTTGTGGATGAGTGTTATATTTATTTTACTTTGACTATTTATTGGTCCGTTTTTTTTAAGGCAAAGTCTTGGGAAAGACGGTCTTTCCATAGGCTTATGGAAAGACGAGGTTTAACTAGAATAATAAAAGGTAAAAGGTCTTAGTTGCAATATTAAACTTTTAGTATGCAACATGTAGTAGTTATAAAATTTATAACCCGGTTCATGCAACCCGAAAATTTTATCTCCATTTCTTCTAATTTACACTTTAAACCTTGGTCTTTCCATAACTTATGGAAAGACCGTCTTTCAAGAGACGGACTCTTTTTTTAAAGGAAGTGGTAAGAATAAAATTCAAGGTAGTATAAAAGCTCTACATTTGTTGGACTCCAAATAAACTTTTGTAGGGAGTATTTTTATGAAATAATAAAAATTAATATTTTGAAAAGATCATCTGAACATACATATTTCCTTTATTTAATACTAGTTTGGTTACTCCGCGTGTTGTTTGGTTAGACCGCGCGTTGCACGGTGAGCTTGATAACAAATTATAGGAATTTTATAGGAATGTTAAAAGAGCTGTAATTTAAGCTATAAATGTACCAATTATACATGTAATTGAAGCGTGGAGATGGTGAGATGTGAAGGTTCCGGTTGAGGGGGTTCGAGAGGTACATATTCGAGATGTGAAGGTTGCAGTGGAAGTTCGAGAGGTAATTGGTTGGAGCGGAAGGTTTGGGAGGTACGGATTCGAGTGGTGAAGGTTCCATAGTAGGTTCGAGAAGTGGAATTCTTGATTTTGGGTGTTGGAATGTTATTGTTGGATGGGGCTCATGCTTTGGGGTTATTCAGGTTCAAGATGGATGTTAGGAGATGTTTTGCTATGTGTTTGTTAAGGAATTAGAATATTACTTGTAATTGTATTTATATTCTATTACCTTTTCCTAGCTTCTATAGGTATCATGCACTACTATATAATGTATCATGAGTTCATTAATAAAGACACAGATTATTACTCTTATTTCCTACAGTGTTGGTTGAATTGAGCCATTCGGCGGCCGACCATGGTGGATTATTTTTTTATCGGAATCATCAATGATGGTATACCCAATGTGTTGTCGCTGTTATTCAATTTCATGAGAATGTCCAGATCAAGATGAATAGAGGAGATTTTTTCATAGTTGGTGGGTTCTTTGAATTTTGCCCAATTTCCGGCGTTATAGGCGAGGACTCAAATCTGGGCGCTCGATCCGTTTTAGGGCACCGTCAGGCCATTCAACCCGAGAAAGAAGATACGGGACAAAGGCTCCCTAGGGTTCCAACCCGGTTCAAGGCGGCCAGGTCAAATGACCCATTAAAAGATAAGGCCAGGTAATGGGTCTTAAACCCTAGCAGCTTGAAGCCTCGAATGGTAGTTCGAGTGGTGGAATGATGCCTCGAATGGTGGAATGATGCCTCGAATGGTGTGGACGAAAGGTACAATTGCTCTCGAATGAATGTACTCGCGAGGTGTGGATGCTCTCAAAGTGGAAACTGAACCTATGACAGGTGGATCGTGCATAATGGATTCGAGAGGGACCATGCACTCTCAAGTTATGGATGATTACTGATTCAAGACATGAATGTCTCCAGAGGTACATGGCTCGAAATGATGGCGGGAATCTACACCCTCGAGGAGTGATTCGTGTGTTGATGTGCTCTCGAGTGCTGGATGTTTAACCCTCGAGGGGTGGTTGTTTAACCCTTCGAGTGCTGGATGTTTAACCCTCGAGAGGTGGTTGTTTAACCCTTTAAGTGCTGGATGTTTAACCCTCGAGGGGTGGTTGTTTAACCCTTCGAGTGCTGGATGTAAACCCTCGAGGGGTGGCTGGTTAACCCTTCGAGTGCTAGATGTCTATCCTCTTGAGGGGTAGCCCTTCGAGTACTGGAGGTATAACTTCTCGAGGGGTGGATGTTTAACTCCTCGAGTGGTGGTTCAAAGATGACCTGGATGTAACCTCGACTGCTGGATGTCTAGTCCTCGAAGGGTGGTTCACTAACCCCTCGAGGGTGGTTGACTAACCCCTTTGACAGGTGGTATGAATAATGTGGAATGCTCTCGAGGGGTGGTGGTTCGTGGACTGTTGGATGCCTGGCCCCTCGAAGATGACGTAATCTCGACTTCTGGATGTATAACCCCTCAAGGGGTGGTTCGTGGATTGCCCTCGAGGGTACTGCGGGTTCGAGTTGGTGGCAATGGCTCGAGAGGTAGAAGGCTCGAGGGGTACATGCGAGATCCTCGAGGGGTGGTTCCCTCGAGGATCGATTCGTGTGCCCTACTGGGTGGGTACCTCTTGAGTGGGAACCTCTCGAATGGGCACCTCTCGAATGGTCATCTCTCAAACCCATCCAATCGAACCCCTCCACCTGGAACTGCACCTCTCGAATGGATCTAGTGGAACCCCTCCACCTGAAACTTCACCTCGATGGGTGGTTGTTTACCCTTGTGCTGGATGTTTAACCCTCAAGGGGTGGTTGTTTAACCCTTCGAGTGCTGGATGTTTAACCCTTGAGGGGTGGCCGTCTAACCCCTCCTCCTAAAACTTCACATCTCGAATGGATCCAATGGAGCCACTCTATCTGAACCTTCATCTCTCGAATGGATCCAATGGAACCTCTCCATCTGAACCTTCATCTCTCGAATGGATCCAATGGAACCTCTCCATCTGAACCTTCACCTCTTGAATGGTACCTCTCGAGTGGGCATCTCTCGAGTGGCCACCTCTCGAATGGGTACCGCTCGAACCCCTCCACCTGAAAGTTCACCTCTCGAATGGCCACCTCTTGAACCCATCCACCTGGAAGTTCACATCTCGAATGGGAACCTCTCGAACCCATCCAATCGAACCCATCCATCTGGACTTCATATCTTGAATGGGTACCTCTCGAATGACCATCTCTCGAACCCCTTCACCTGAAAGTTCACATCTCGAATGGGAAACTCTCGAAACCCATCCTATCGAACCCTTCACCTGAAAGTTCACATCTCAAATGGGTACCTCTAGAGTGGGTACCTCTCGAATGGGTTCCTCTCGAATGGCCACCTCTCGAATGGGTTCCTCTCGAATGGCCACCTCTCGAACCCATACAGTCGACCACTCCACCTGGAAGCTCACATCTCGAATGAGTACCTCTCGAGTAGGTACCTCTCGAACCTATCCAGTCGAACCCCTCCACCTGGGACAATACCTCTCGAATGGTACCTCTCGAACTCATCCAATGGAACCCCTCCACCTGGGACAATACCTCTCGAATGGGTACATCTCGAATGGCCACCTCTCGAACCCATCCAGTCGAACCCCTCCACCTGAAAGTTCACATCTCGAATGGGTACCGCTCGAACCCATCCAATTGAACCCCTCCACCTGAAAGTTCACATCTCAAATTGGTACATCTCGAACCCATCCTATCGAACCCCTCCACCTGGAAGCTCACATATCGAATGGGTACCTCTCGAATGGCCACCTCTCGAACCCATCCAGTCGAACCACTCCACCTGGAAGTTCACATCTCGAATGGGTACCGCTCGAACCTATCCAATAGAACCCCACCACCTGAAGCTCACATCTCGAGTGGGTACCTCTCAAGCAGGTACCTCTCGAATGGGTACCCAAAACGACGTCGTTTTGGGCAGCTACCTGGCAGCACATGTAGGCGCACATGGCGGCGTCGCAATGTTTGACAAAGGGGATGCACAAAACGACAAAAATGGTGCCCAAAAAGACGTCGTTTTGGGCGGCCACTTCAGAGCACATGCAAGGGCACACGTTCAGCTTGCTTGCAAAATTACCACTATGCCCCTGACAACAGTTAACACAAGCGTGTTGTTTCAAAGTATTTCTTTATATAGTAACCAGATAAAGAGTCATGAGAACAACTGATCCTAATGTAAAAGATCATGATGATCCTAATGTGTTTCATAGTTTTTCAAATGATTTTTGGTTATGTAAAGAGTTTTACTTGTAAAAAATAGGGATATCTAACTACAAATTACTAGTATATGGTTTAAATTTATATTATTTGTTTCTTCAATTAAGAAGAAAGAAGTTATGAAATAATGTATTTTCCGTAATAATTCTGATATTACTGAATGAAATAAATAGAGTACAAGAGATGTGCCATGACTAAAATAACTCTAGGCTAGTCATCAAGATAAACACAAATCAAATCAAATCTAATCATCACCTTGAACTATTCTAACGCATCCATCAAGCGAAGCGTCAGATGCTCAGCGACGCAAAACTTGGATATGAAGAACTCGAATAGCGGGCAAGAGAGTCCTTTGGTAAAGATGTCCGCAATATGAAAAATTGTAGAAAACACTCAGCTTGTCAGAAGCAACCAACATTCGAACAAAGTGATAGTCGATGTCGATGTGATTCGCACACTTGAAAGCAACTAGATCCTGAGCAAAGAAGATGGTGGTACTGTGCAAAAGAACAAAAATAGCAATGGTTTGCCGTGTAACCTTATTCTTGGTTCTATCGTTAGTGCAATACCATTTTGCCAGGTAGCCATAACGTTCGTATTCGTTGGTGCCGTATCATGTTTTTGGATGTGCCGTATCATGTTTTTGGATGTGCCTTTATCATGTTTTGGATGTGCCGTATTAATTAAATTTTATTGAACATTCAATTAAATGATGTCCCTAGTGCGTAAGAAATGCATGTGCATAGCATAAAGAATACAAGATAATTAACAAGAAAGCCTCAAAGAAGAAATAAAACAATAATGGCATTAAAAAAACCAAATTTATAAGACATATTCATACAGTAGTTGCCAGACTTGTATGTTTATTGCGAAGAAATAATGGTTTTCACCGTGAACATTCTCTTCTTTGAAGGATAGCAAGGAGCAGCATGCAAAGTATTAAATTACAATACTATTATCATCCTATATTTAATAAGTTGAAGCATTATTTCTTTATCTATTGAGATTCAACTATATATGATGATCGTTTGGCAAGAATCATTTGGACTCAATATTCACAATCCATGCTTAAAGCAAGAAGGAGGATTTCTTGGGATTTTGGGATAAGTTTTGTTTGAGAGCTCTTGGCCGTTGGTGAACTTGTAGTAGTATAAATAGGGGATGAACTTAGTAGTTCAAACACACCTCAAGCATATCATTCCTTTGCTACTTGCTTTCTTCTCCCTTTAGCTCTCCTTAGTAGTTGTAGAAGCCAAAGCCCTCCTCTTTATATTTTGCCACATAATTCCTTCATAGGCAGTAGGCAAAGCCTTGTAATACTTTCTCCACATATGGTGAAGCTTCCGGTCTCCTCTGCCCATGGATGTAGGTCAACTTGGCCGAACCACGTTAACCTTTGTGTCCATTATTTCCTTTATTTTCTTTACGTTTTCTTTGTTATCCATCTTTTTGGGCTAATAGATATCTCGTGGGATTCGTATTCCTAACAAATTGGTATCAAAACCATGTCTCATTTTTTATCTATTAGCCACCATGACGGTAACGAGGAATTCTATTGAAAAGTTTGATAGGAGTGTAAACTTCGGTATGTGGAAACTCAAAATGGGAGTCATCCTAATCCAGGATGGATACGAGCTAGCCCTTGAAGGTGTGGAGGAAAGGCCAGCGGACATGTCGCCGAAAGATTTTGGTAATCTAGACAAGAAAGCTAGATCGGCCATTATTTTAAATCTCTCTACCGAGGTTTTGTAGGAAGTTACTAGTGAGAGAACTGCCAAGGGTATGTGGGATCAGTTGAAATCTACATACATGAAGAAGAAAATGGAGAATCTCCTCTATTTGAAACAAAAGTTGTACATGTTGAAAATGGTGGAAGGTACATCTATACTCTCACATGTTGATAAATTTGATTCCATCATTTTGGATTTGGAGAATGTAGATGCTAAAGTTGATGAAGAAGATCAAGCCATTTTATTTTTATGTTCCATTCCACTGTCTTTTAAGTATTTTCAAGATACCATGATTTATGGGAAAGAATCGGTCTCATACAGTAGTATAAAACCTGCATTAAATTTTAAAGAGCAGATTGATAGGGACATTACGTGGGTTTCAAGTGGAACTCATGCTGAGGGTTTGTTTGTGAGAGGTAGAGGTGAAAATAGAGATTCTGAAGGTGATATATCTAGATGCAGAAATAAAATTTGTAACTATTGCAAGAAAAAGGGGTACATTAAGGCTGACTGTTATAAATTGAAAAATAAAGAAAAATATAAAAATGAGCAGAATAGCAGCAATGCTGGTGAAGCTAGTATAGCAAAAGATGAGAGTGATGAAATCATATTTGTGGCCATGGATAATAAATCAAGGTTTTCTAGTGAGTGGCTCTTAGATTCGGGTTGTTCTTACCACATGAGTTATGGTAGGAGGTGTTTTCCCACTTATGAAGAATGAGATGGTGGAATTATTTTGATGGGTAATAATGCCCCTTGTAAGGTTGTTGGTAGAGGAACAATTCAAATCAAAATGTACGATAACATTGTTAGGACACTCACTAATGTTAGATATGTTCATGACTTATAGAAAAATCTCATCTCTCTTGGCACTCTTGATGCTCTCGGGTACAGATATTCAGGTGATGGTGGAATTATGAAAATCTGTAAATGTGCTCTTGTGCTAATGAAGGCTTGCAGAGTTGGCACTTTGTATGTTTTGCAGGGATTTACAGTTATTGGGGCAGTGGTTGTCTCAACTTCCTCAGACGAAGACATCACCAAATTGTGGCATATGCGGTTGGGACATATGGGCGAGAAAGGCTTAACACTGTTAAGCAAGAGAGGTTTACTTTGTGGTCAAAGTACTGGTAAATTGAACTTTTGTGAACACCATATTTTTGGAAAGTTGAAAAGAGTTAGCTTTCAATCGCCCGCAGTTCATAAAACAAAAGGTACTTTGGATTACATTCATTCTTATCGTTGGGGGCCCTCTTGTGTTTCTTCTAAGGGTGGTGCAAGATATATACTTACTTTTATTGATGATTGTTGGGTATATTTTTTTAAGCTTAAAAGTGTTATTTTCCTAACATTTAAGCAATGGAAGAATTTGATTGAAAAACGGACAGGAAAACAAATTACGCAACTGAGGACAGTGGGTTGGAATTTTGTGGAAATGAATTCAATGAGTTCTGCAAAAATGAAGGAATAGCTCGACATCGTACTGTTAGAATGATGTCTCAACAGAATGGTGTGGCAGAGCAGATGAATCGTACTCTTTTGGAAAGAGCTCGGTGCATGATCTCAAATGCTAAGTTGACATTAGACTTTTGGGCAGAAGCCATATCTACGGTTCGTCACATTGTCAACCGCTCTCCATGTGCACCTCTTGATTTCAAGACTCCGGAGAAAGTTTGGTCAGGTATTCCTGCTGATTACTCTAATTAAAGAATATTTGGGTGTCCAACTTATATGCATGTTAACGAGGGAAAGTTAGAGCCCAGGGCTAAGAAATGTATTTTTCTTGGTTATGCTTCAGGGGTGAAAGGATATAGATTGTGGTATCCTGATTCCAAATCACCCAAATTTGTAATTAGTAGAGATGTTACATTTGATGAATCTTATATGTTACATCCTGGAAAAGAGTCTTGTAATCCTTGTGATTCAGAAGAGAGAAAAGAGGATAGTGCACAAAAGCAGGTGGAGTTAGAGATTGGTGGTTCTTCCGGGAGAAACCCAACCCCAGAAGTGGTTGAAGAATCTGATCATGAACATACTAAAGATCAATCAGGAGATGAGGATTATTCCATTATCAGAGATAAACCGAGACATGACATTCGACCACCATTAAGGTATGCAAATTTGGTTGCATATGCTTTATCAGTGGCACAGAAAATAGGTGGAGACGAGGAACTTTCCACATATTCAGAGGCAGTTTCAAGTGCTAATTCAGAAAAATGGTTGGTGACTATGAACGAAGAGATAAAATCTCTAAACAAGAATAGAACATGTGATCTTGTAATGCCGCCAAAAGGAAAGAAAATTGTTGGTTGCAAATGGCTTTTCAAAAGAAAGGAAGATACTTCAGGTGTTGATAATGCAAGGTACAGAGAATGATTGGTCGCAAAGGGCTACAGTCAGATACAAGGTGTAGATTTCAATGATATTTTCTCATCTGTTGTAAAACATAGCTCTATTCGTATATTGCTTGCTTTGGTTGTCATGTATGATTTGGAGTTTGAACAGTTGGATGTCAAGACAGCTTTCTTGCATGGTGATTAGATAAACATATCTATATGAGTTAACTTGAAGGTTTTGAAGCTCAAGGTAAGGAATGCCGGGTTTGCTTGTTGAAGAAATCCTTTGTATAGATTAAAACAGTCTCTAAGACAATGGTATAAGAGGTTTGATTCATTTTATGCTCGGTCATGATTGCGATTTGTTGATGAAAGCAATTAAGTTTGGTAAAATACTCTCGTCAGGAGACTGTATTGGATACAAGAAGTACGTACTAGTTCGTGTTTTCTCCATGTAAAGACTAATGAAAAACTTGTTTATAGTGGTCTTCTAACGTTTTTGGTTTGGCATTACTTACGTACAATAGACGGGTTCAAGTCCGCCAACACGGACCTCTAAGTCAAACTGCAGTGATGAATAGAACTGTGTTGAAATTAACTGCACTGAAGTGCACTGCAATTAAGATTTGGGTAATATGTAAATATAATTCTATATGTTGGAGAAGTGCAGATATAACTCTTAATTATTTTTTAGTGCAAATATAACCCTATGACCATATTTTCAGCATTGACCAAGAAATTCCGGCCATTGATGCACTTGCAAAGTCCAAAATACCCTTACGTTGAAAGTCTTACATGAAATAGACAATTATGCCCTCTCCACCAACCACCACCACCACACCCCCTCCCGGCTCATGCCACCACCACCAACAGTCAATCACACAGATCCCGCTCATCACCAAAATTTAGATGAACAAATTAATAAACACACAAACAAACAATTTTCTACTCAATGCTAGGCATTTTTCCACTCAATACTAAAACTTTCTCGGAGCTTATTTTCGGGTCTGCATACACAAAAGCATAGCTATCATCAAATTCAATCCAGTTCTCAATGCCAACATAATCCTCTACACCGAACCAATACCAAAAAAATAAAGATGTCAACTTTATTGTTCCGCAAAACCCTTATTCAAAACCCAAGTAAGAAAACTGAAGAAGGGGCACCATCGGAAATTACCGGTGGATGTCGACGAGGGCCAGTGGCATGGAGGAGGTAGCATCGACAACATCGCAGTCAGCATGACGGAGGCAGAGGACGTCGCGGGTAGGTCTGCGTTTGCAGGTCTCTTGGGTCAGGTCTTCTTTTGCGGGTCTCGGTGATTATTGGTGGGATGGAGAAGGTGGTTGTGGCGGAGCGTTGATCGATGTGGTGGCGGAGCATGGTTTGGTGGCAGAGCGTGGTGTGGTTGCAGGCATTTTGGGAGGAGATTCGGTGGCACAAATTTTGACAGAGAAGATGGTAACCTTCAAGTGGACCGGTTTCGACGGAGAAGATCGTAATTAGGTTTCAGGGTATGGAAGTAATATTAATGTTTTTTATTATTTTTATTTTTTAATATAGGGGTAAAATAGTCCTTTCATCGAATTTCGGCTTAATATTGGTAAAAAAGGTTGTATTTGCACCTAACTTAAATATCTAGTGTTATATCTGCACTTTAAATTATCACAGGATTATATTTGCACTTTCGTTAATTATGTGGGGTTATATATGCACTTTTAAGATTTAGATCATAGCCAAAGTGATATGTCACCCTCGTTATTTCACCAGTAAATGCAGCATCATAAACTAGCAAAGGTAGTCCCAGGACCAAGATTGAGATACCAGTTAGGCGAACAGAACCCTGCGTATTGCAAACCAGTGTTTGCGTGATGCTATTTCTTCTGACGAGAGACATTGTTGGCAGCCGAGAGCTGCTAATTAAGCTTGCAAAAACAGGACAATGATTTATTTTTCGAATGTTCAGAAGATCTAACATGCTTATTATGGTAACTTTTTGTGCTAAATAAGCCTCGGTTACACCAGTCAGTGTGTATGAATGATTACCTAAATAAACGATACAAGTATTGTAGTGGAGTGCATACCTTCCTTCCAAATCAAAGCACAGGAAATTTGGCCAAAACCAAGCTCTCCATCAGGGATGCTGACGCGCCTTCTTTAACAGTATCCCCAAGAAAACATAGCCGTAGATGCACAAACAGAAAATACCAGAGCTTAATGGTGTCACCAACTGCGGAAGCCCTCAAAAGGACATGTAATTTATGAAGGAGTAACTTATGCCGACAACTAGAAATGATTCATGATATACACCAGTATCAACAACCATTCTTAAACCATCAACTGGTGACAAAATATAACCAAGAAGCAAGAGAACAAAGGGCAAAGAACACCCCACCAGTGATCCAGCTACAGCAAATTTCAAAAGAATCTCGCGATACTTGAGAATGTTCAAGATCCTGATTATAGTACAAAAAGAGTGTCTGTCGCCAATGAAGCTCGTTAGACATTCATGGTCTTAGGCGTCAACTAGCTACATAAGATGAGATAAAGAGATACAAATATGAGTTTCCTGTAAAACAACAGACTTCACGAGTCCACATGAAGACAAGCCTGACCCTCCAGCTCCTAGAGCTCAGACTTTGGACTGGTGAAATGACTGACCACAACCATGATTTAGATGTCAGTGTTCCAATACTTCATTACTCAGTACTGCAAATAGATCATTTCCAATTAATAATCTGTTGATTGTTACCAACGGAAACTAAATTAAAGTTTTCCAAACAAAGTGAGGAGGAAAACCTGTAGCACTTGAAGCTACTTGTAGAATCACAGTTTGCAACCATTATTAAGAATTGAACATGCTGTGACCTATACAACACAGCTCGAGGTAAAAGAAACGGACATTGTAAAAGACGAAAATAGTTATGTTCTTTCCAGTCAGACTGCATTTACCATTACTCTGAATTGGAAATATAAGGATACTACTAATTAGACAACAAAAATTGCATCCATCATAAAAGCAATATCAATGTTGCCAATGTTAGGAGTGGCTAAGTGAAGAAATGAAATAGGAAGCAAACCCTAACTAGCTTACGAAAACTATCTAGATAACACAACTGCGAACTAGGAACCTTAAAACGGCACACCAATCTGAATCCCACTTCCTCTAGCCCCAGAATGTGGCTGATTTCACAGCATTCTCAGAAATTGAACTGAGAGGAAAACAAATACATAAATAAGCAATTGAAGTATTCCAATGCATCCGCATTTAGGCAGAAACCGTACAATTCATCTTTCGAAACATTTGCCATGTACACCCCTTAGTTATGTGAATTAGGGCAACAGCTTACAAATATAACATGCAAGGTTTACGAATATTATGCTTCAAGGTTCCAATTATGATTACAAACCAACAAACTGCGAGTTCTTGATTTTAGTATAGCAAAAATTTGAAAGTTGGCATCAAATACCGTGGTTTGTGAAATTGGCCAACAATATAGAGGACGCATTTACAAAATGCGTCCTCTCGGAAAAGATTTTTTTTTCCGATTTGAGTTGGTTGAATTTTTTTTTGGCAGAATAATTAGAGGACGCATTTACAAAATGCGTCCTCTTGGAAAATAAATTTTTTTCGTTTTTCTGACAAGTTTTATTTTTGACTGATTGGTAGAATAAATGTGTGGATGTACACACACGTCAATGTGTGGATGTACACACACGTAAATGTGTATAAATATATACATAAATATAAATATAAATATATACACATATATAAATATAAATAAAGATATATATATATATATATATATATATATATATATAAACATATATATAAGGCAAAGTCTTGGGAAAGACGGTCTTTCCATAAGCTTATGGAAAGATGGGGTTTGATTGGAATAATAAAAGGTAAAAGGTCTTAGTTGCAATATTAAAGTTTTAGTATGAAACATGTAGTAGTTATAAAATTTATAACCCGGTTCATGCAACCCAAAAATTTTATCTTAATTTCTTATAATTTACACTTTAAACCTTGGTCTTTCCATAACTTATGGAAAGACCGTCTTTCAAGAGACAGACTCTATATATAAACATAAATGAAGATATACATATATAAATATATATAAATATAAAAAATATATATAAATATAAAAATATACATACATATAAATATAAAAATAAAAATAAATATAAATAAAGATATATAAATATGCACACACGTAAATGTGTGGATGTACACACACGTAAATGTGTGGATGTACACACACGTCAATGTGTGGATGTACACACACGTCAATGTGTGGATGTACACACACGTAAATGTGTATAAATATATACATAAATATAAATATAAATATATACACATATATAAATATAAATAAAGATATATATATATATATATATATAAATATAAATAAAGATATATATATATATATATATATATATAAACATATATATAAATATAAATGAAGACGCATTTTGTAAATGCGTCCTCAGGATATTGTTTTTTTTATACATATATATAAATATAAAAATATACATAAATATAAATATAAATATAAATAAAGATATATATATATATACAAATATAAATAAATGTATATATAGATGTATGTATATGTATGTATATATTTATATATATATATATATATATTTATTTATTTATTTATATTATATATGTATATATTTATATTTATATGAATTATTTATATTTATATATGTATTTATTTATATTTATATTTTTATATATTTATGTATATATATTTTTATATATATTTATATTTATATTTATGTATATATGTGTGTGTATTTATATTTATATTTATATATACATCCATACATTTATATTTGTATATACATATTTATATATATATATATATATATATGTATATATTAATATATATATATATATATATACACATATTTATATTTATATTTATATATACATATATATATATTATATGTATATATAAATATATATATATATATATTATATATGTATATATGTATATATATATATATAGATGTATGTATATATATATTTATATTTATGTAAATGCGTCATCCATAATATGCGCTGTTTGTAGCTACTGTAGCCACAAAACATAGAAATTTCTCTAAACAACATGCGTCCTCCAAGCCACATGCTGCACTCTCCTCCAAGCCACATGCATGCACAGTGCGAGCTCTGCCACGGCTAACCGACAGGACGCATAAACAACATGCGTCCTCCAAGCCTCCATGTAAATGTGTGGATATACATACATTTAATGTGTGGATATACATACATTTACATGTGTGGATATAAATAAAGATATATATAAAGGCAAAGTCTTGGGAAAGACGGTCTTTCCATATGCTTATGGAAAGACGGGGCATAATTAGAATAATAAAAGGTGAAAGGTCTTAGTTGCAATATTAAACTTTTAGTATGCAACATGTAGTAGTTATAACATTTATAACCCGGTTCATACAACCCAAAAATTTTATCTTCATTTCTTCTAATTTAAACTTTAAACCTTGGTCTTTCCATAACTTATGGAAAGACCGTCTTTCAAGAGACGGTCTCATATATAAATATAAAGAAAGATATATACAAATATAAATAAAGATATATACAAATATAAATAAAGATATATATAAATATAAATAAAGATATATATAAATATAAATATAAATATAAATATAAATAAAGATATATATAAATATAAATATAAATAAAGATATATATAAATATAAATATAAATAAAGATATATATAATTATATATATAAATATAAAATATAAAATATAAATATAAATATAAATAAAATATATAAATAAAAATATATACATATATGGATAAATATATAAAAAATATATATATACGGATATATATATATAAATATATACATATACGGATAAATATATAAAAAAATATATATATACGGATATATATATATACATAAATATAAATAAATATAAATAAATATATATTTATATACATAAATATAAATAAATAAATATATATATATATATATTCATATATAAATATATATAAATATATACGTATGTATATAAATATATACATACATGTAAATGTGTGGATATACATACATGTACACGTGTGGATATACATACATGTGGATATACATACATGTAAATGTGGATATACATGCATGTAAATGTGTGGATATACATGTAAATGTGTGGATATACATACACATATAAATATAAATAAAGATATATATAAATATAAATAAATATATATACATATATTTATAAATATATGTATGTACATACATATTTATATTTATATATATAAATACACATATATTATATATATATATATATATGTATATATTTATATTTTTATATATATGTATATATTTATATTTGCATATATATATTTTTTTATTTATATATACATGTGTGTATTTATATATATATTTATTTATTTATATATATATATATATATTTTTATATTTATGTATATATTTATATATACATATACATATTTATATTTATATATACACATATATATTATATATATATCTATACATTTATATTTGTATATACATATGTATATATTTATATATATATATTTATTTATTTATATTTATATATATATATTTATTTATTTATATTTATATATATATACATATGTGTATTTATTTATATTTATATATATGTATATATTTATATTTATGTATATATATAAATATATTTAAAAAAATAAATTTGGACCAGGATTTTAAAAAAAAATAGAGGACGCATTTAGTAAATGCGTCCTCGCCACTTGGCACCTTCCCCTTCGCCGCCTGATTTTTTTGACCAGGATTTTTTTAAAAAAAATTAAAAAATCAGAGGACGCATTTCGTAAATGCGTCCTCTATTTAAAAAAATTAAAAAAAAAATTGCACATGGAGAGGACGCATTTTCTAAATGCGTCCTCCGTATTCACTTCCGTTTGTGGCTACTGTAGCCACAAACATAGAATTTTCTCAACAAACTGCATTCTTCAAAAGGCGCATGGATTGTCACAAAAGGGGAGCCAAAACCAAACACTTGAACTTTGAGAATGTCACTGTTTCCTTTGAGATCCTAATTGACTCAATTCAGTTGAGTTGAAGTGGTGGACGGGAGGGAAGCGGATAGAGGGGACGAACATGGCCAGGATTATTGGCGGAAATGGAAACCGACTGAAAGTATGAATCACCATACTAGGTGTGTCTGTCGTATTAACAATATATAGAATACAAGCCTAGTAGATACAATGAACCTTTGATATCAATCAAGATATATCAAGATATCCTATCAACCTTACTAGATACGCAAAGCTTGGAACGAAAAAGATTAAATAAAGTACTAGACAGACCCTTAGTAAAAATATCAGCAACCTGCAAGGATGACGGGACATGACTAACACGGAGCTTGTCAGAGGTAACCAGCTCACGAACAAAGTGGTAGTCAATGTCAATATGTTTGGCCCGCTTGTGAGCAACCGGATTCTGAGCAAGGAAGATGGCACTACTGTTGTCACAAAGCAGAAGAGGCGACGAGGACAGAGGAACATGAAGGTCCTTGAGCAGATTGCACAGCCAAGCAAGTTCAGCAGCAGAGTTCGCCATAGCACGATATTCAGCCTCACAACTGGACCTAGAGACAGTAGGTTGCTTCTTGGCACTCCAAGAGACGAGATTACCGCCAAGAAAAATGGCATAGCCATAGGTAGAACGATGAGTCTCAAGACAGCGAGCCCAGTCCGCATCGGAATATCCCAAAATGGAAAGACGTCCGGAAGACGGGCGAAAAATGAGACCATAGTGAAGCGTGCCGCGAACATAACGCAGAATGCGAGTGACAGCCGAAAAATGAGCATCACGAGGTGACTGAAGAAACTGACTAACAGAGTTAACTGCATAGGACAGATCTGGCCGAGTAATAGTTAAGTACTGCAATGCACCAACAAGAGAGCAGTAAAGCTTGGGGTTAGAGAACTCAGAGCCCGAAGAGCTAAGAAGCTGCGAACCAGGAACAAAAGGTGTAGAAACTGGAGCAGCATCCGTCATACCCGCACGCTGAAGAATCTCCATGGCATACTTGGCTTGCCCGAGAAAAAGACCAGAAGATGAGCGGGAAACCTCCAAACCCAAGAAATAGTGTAGAGCTTCAAGATCCTTGACAGAAAACTCACGGTCAGTGCGATCAATGAATCGACGAAGAAGACTGGAGTCATTACCGGTAAGGATGATGTCATCCACATACACCAACAGATATAGAATCTTCGATCCCTGAGAGAAGACGAACAGTGAAGTATCAGCAGAACTACACCGGAATCCCAGACGGAGAAGATAAGAGATGAAACGTTGAAACCATGCTCGTGGAGCCTGCTTAAGTCCGTAGATGGCCTTGCGAAGACAACAAACATAATCTGGACGAGCAGGATCAGAAAAATTGGCTGGCTGTTCCATGTAGACGGGAGAATCAAGAAGACCGTTAAGAAATGCATTCTTAACATCCAACTGATGGAGCGGCCAAGAAAAAATGGTGGCGAGAGACAAAATAATATGAACAGTAGAGGCTTTAATGACAGGACTGAAGGTATGAGTAAAATCAAAACCGGGTAGCTGGGAAAAACCCTGAGCAACAAGCCGTGCTTTGTACCGATCAATGCTGCCATCCTGAAGACGCTTGATACGGTAAACCCATTTTGAGCCAACAACATTCACACCAGAAAGACGAGGGACAAGATCCCAAGTGTGTTGCCGACGAAGAGCACCCATCTCCTCATCCATAGCCGCAACCCTGAGAGGATCTTTAAGAGCAGTACGAAATCCACGAGGCTCAGTCTGGGCTAGTAAGGATGCAAGAAAACCAGTCATCTCGTAATCTGCAAACTGCTGATTTGCTGTGAGGCTACCTGTCTGTGAACGAGTCATCATGCGATGTGTCGGCCTGGGTGGGGAAGGCAATGGAAAAACAGGCGAAGAGCTGTCAGGAGAAGAATCAGCAGACTGAGCAGTGGACACAGGAGGCGAGGAACGAGGAGATGACTGTAGAGAACTAGCAGAAGATGATGAGGACAAAGTGTCTGGGTTAGAAACACAAGTCGAAGACTGGAACACAGGAGAACCATAATTAGTATCCATGTCCAGATCAAGAAAAGTCGAGATATCCAGGGATTCGGAAGGAGCAATGGGTGTATCAGTGGCCAATGGAAAAGAGCTCTCATCAAAACGTGCATGACGAGTAAGATAGACCTTCCGAGATTCCGGATCAAGACAACGAAAGTACTTGTATTGCGAACTGTAGCCCAAGAATATGCAAGGAGCACTGCGAGGAGCCAGTTTGTGTGGAGCAAATGGCCTAATATAGGGATACACCCTACAACCAAACGGGTGAAAGTTGGAGTAATCCGGATGGCGACCATAAACCAGAAAATAAGGTGATACATTGCGAAGCACAGGCGTGGGTAACCTGTTGATGGTATAGGTAGCTGTGGCAAAAGCAGCATCCCAGTAAGACAGCGGTAACTGAGAGTGAAACAGCATAGATAACCCCATCTCCGTAATATGGCGGTGTTTCCGTTCTGCTCTACCATTCTGCTCAGGCGTAGCCGGACAAGAAATTTGGTGAAAGATTCCTTTTTCCGCGAAATGAGACCGTAATCGAGTATTCGTGAATTCCGTGCCACCATCGCTTTGAAACACTTTAATCGAGCAGGAGAACTAATTTTCAACTAAGATCTGAAACTGTAAAAATGTCTCAACGAAATCCAATTTTCACTTTAACGGATAATACCAGGTAAAATGCGAGAAATCATCGATAAAAATGGCATAGTAAGAAAATCCACTTTCAGAAATGACTGGAGACCCCACATATCACAATGTATCAAATGAAGGACAGATTTTGCCTTTCTAGGATTGTCCACAAAAGCAAGTCTCTTACCCTTAGCCCTTTCACATGGTGAACAAAGAGTGGGTCTAGGGGACAGAGAAATGACCTTAACAAGGTTCAATTTATTCAACAATGAAATAATGGAAAAAGACGTGTGACCAAGTCTAGCATGTCATATGTCAAAAGAGGCTCTATGTTTATTATCTTGAACATAAGCAACAAAAGCAGCACCGTATTGCTCCAACACATAAAGACCATGATCACATCGACCTCGGCCCACGACTTCCTTTGTGGCCCTTTTCTGAATAACAAATGAATGCTCATCAAAAGAAATCACAGCATTTAAGTCCCGGGTCAGTTTACTAATAGACAAAAGGTTTTTCGTAATATCAGGAACTACCAACACATCAGATAAAGATAAATTACGAGAAAACCAATGACAACCAATATGAGTAATAGATATAGGACGACCATTAGCAAGAGCAACAGAACGGTTACCATCATACGGAACAACGCTGTCAAGACCAGAAGCTGAGGAAGTCATGTGATTTGTCGCTCCAGAGTCTAGATACCAATCAGAACTAATGTCATTAAGGGAGGCAGAGGATTGGAATGCATCAACCAGATTTGCAGACTCAGGATTCGGATTGGAGCAAGTCCGGGCAGTGTGACCGTACTCAAGACAGAGCTGACATTTGGGATTCCATCGCTTCTTGCGGCGAGAACCAGAACCACCAGAGGCACCATTTGGATGACCAGAACGGCCAGAACCACCACCACCACGGCCGTACGTGGTGGTCGACGCCCCAGCTAAGGGCGCGTGGGCGTCACGCGCGTAGGGGTCACGCGCTTGGGAGTCACGCGCTGAACCATATCTGCCATTAAAACAAAAAAAAATAGAGGAAGCGGCAAATGCAGCGGGAGAAACCTCCGTTCCGGTAGCAGCGGTGCCCGTTTGATGAAATATTTCATGCGATCTTGCCCGAGCGACGACGTCGGTGTAGGAGGGCAGCGGTTGTTGAGCGAGTTGCACGCTCGTGAATTCAGTAAAGCCCGGTCCGAGACCGCGCAAAAAGATCATCGTTCGATCTCGAGCAGGGACCGGAGCACCGAGTGAAGCGAGTCCGTCGGTGATGATCTTGAACCGGCGGTGGAACTCCAGAACGGAGGAAGAGCCGCGGCGGACACTGTGGAGTTCATCGCGAAGTTGCAGTTCGCGGGATGCCGAAGTGTTGTCGAACGCCGCAGCAAGAGCGTTCCACATCTCCATCACCGTGGCGCAGCCGATTGTCTCGAGCATACTCTCCTCCGTGAGTGACGATCGAAGCAGCGCTTGAAGCCTCTTATCCTGGGCAGTCCAAGAAGCTGGCGTGAGGACGGTGGCGGAGCCATCAGAAGTGGAAGATTCCGGCGAAGCAGAGGTTGTGGCGGAAGCTACAGGTTTGGGGATCGATCCGTCAAGGAAGCCAAACAAGTTTTCCGATTCGAGAAGCACTTGAACCTGTGATTTCCACATCATATAATTGCCCGAAGTTAGTTTGATGGGTAACATATGAATGAGGGTGGTAAAGCTTAAAGGAGTTGCTGCCATCGTGAGGATGAAGCAAAGGTGAGAGTTCAAGAATTGGGAAAGAAGGCTAGACTTTGACTGGAGATTAGGGTTTACAGCAATCACCTAATCGGGGATGAATTTTTGGTAAAGACAAAGTAATTCTGGATTAACCTGTCTGATACCATGAAAGTATGAATCACCATACTAGGTGTGTCTGTCGTATTAACAATATATAGAATACAAGCCTAGTAGATACAATGAACCTGGCCTATTCTAAATATGTACAAAGATATCTTGATATCAATCAAGATATATCAAGATATCCTATCACCGACACCACTGGAACTTGCCAATCTTTCAAGTTTTTCATCCCTCCTCTCTGAGTAAGGCCGCGTGTTTCGGTTTCGGATTAGTTGAAATTCAGTCAGAAGATGAAGGAGCGATTGAAAAAATGGGGAAAATAGTTCACAGATTTTATTATTGCGGTTAAATTCATCATTATCATAGAGTATTGTAATATTTTTCGACTAAATTGTTTTTGAGTCCGTCTCTTGAAAAATGGTCTTTCCATAATTCATGGAAATACCAAGATTTAAAGTGTAATTTAGAAGAAATAAAGATAAAATTTATGGGTTGCATGAATCGGATTATAAACTTTATTACTACTATACGTTCCATAGTAAATTTTGAATATTGCAACTTAGATATTTTACCTTTTATTATTATAATTAAACATCATTTTTCCATAAGGCTATGGAAAGAACGTCTTTCCCAAGACTTTGTCATTGTTTTTTTATTCCCCTACAAAGTATTTTATACTATGTTTTGGTCTCCGTTTGCAAATCAATCCTTAGACAGTGTCCAGCAATTTTCAAATAATTTGGTCGGTCCCCAATCCCACTTTCAGGCTATTTTTCTGGTATAACAGCGCAAGTGCTGGACACATGATAATTTTTTTGGTACGGGCAGGGGTAATTAGTAATTTTACAAAAAAATGTGTTCCATTTAATAAGTGATGCTCCAGCGTGAGTACTCGTCGGCGACTGATTCCGAGTGGGAAAATGCCACGTGTCTGGAAAAGATATATACGCGCGTCTTTCAATTCCTAGAATATTGAAACTAAATCACTCAATTTCTATTATTCTGATTAAACCTCGTTGTTCCATATAACTTTGGAACGATGATATTTCCCAAGGTTTTGTCAAATGTACGACTTTTAAAGATATATTTTAAACCATATATAATATTTTAATTAATAATACATCGCAACGCACGATGATACTCCACTAGTTTTAACAAAAGACCGTGCCACATTTTCACAAGCAAGGTATGAACATTGGGCTTTAAAAGGCCCGTATAATTGTGTTAGGGGTGTCAAATAAACGGATTGATCTATTCGTTTCCAATTGAATAAATATATTTACATAAATTAATCACGCTCTAAAAGCATGTACAATGGGGGCTCCAGAATAGTTGCAGTTGAGAACTTGAGCCACTCTAAAATTGAAGTGAAATCCACAATAAGGATTCCAAAGTGGTTCCACTTTTCTGGAACCGGTCATTCGATCTGCAATAGTTAGAACCGTTCTCAATTGGCTTTCTGTCAGAAGCCATGTGATGGAGGGGCCGTGGATTCACTTTTAAAGTTTTGTCAACAATTGGCTTTCTCAATGGTTCCACTTTTTAATTTTAAATTAAATTTCTGAAATTTTAAAAACCGAAAAAAATTGAAAAAAAAACTTTGGAATTTCTGATTTTTATTTTTAAAATTCGAAATTAAATTTTGGTTCCTTTTACAAATTAAAATTGAGTCCGTCTCTTGTAATACAATATTTTCATAAGTCATGGAAAGACCAATTTTTAAAGTGCAAATTAGAAGAAATAAAAATAAAATTTTCGAGTTGCATGAATCGAGCTATAAACTTTATAACTACTACACATTGTATAATACATTTTTAATTGCAACTAAGACCTTGTACCTTTTATTATTTTAATTAAACATCGTCTTTCCATGAGGTTATGGAAAGATCATCTTTCCCTTGAAATTACATTCTTTTAAAAAAATATTGTTCATTTTAATTCTTGTTCATTAAATAATTTTTAAAAGTTGAAATTAATTTTAAATATGAAAATTTATAAAACGAAATTCAATTCAAAAATTACAAATGTATTATTAAATTTCACATTTCAATTTATTTGGGTGCACAAATTTATTTATATTAAATATTAAAGGTATAATTAATGAGTTTGATAGAGATAATCAAGTGTGGTCCATGAAGGGGTTGTAAATTGGTTGGGAAACTTTATGCCTCACAAAAGATTTTGGTGGTGCTGGTTTGAGGGATCCAAACTTATGGGGTCAGGCACTACTTTGCAGGCAACTATGGGACATTCAAAGTGGAAAAGAGAACTTATGGGTTAAGTGGATACAGGAGTTCTATATGAAGGGCAGAACCTTGAAGACTGCCATTGCCCCTCCTCACTGCAGCAATGCATGGACTGTGCTTATGAACCTCAGGAACCAGGTTATTGATTTCCTCCCTCTTTGCCTCAGCCACAAAGGGAAGTTTCAAATTTCCAAAGCATACAACTTCCTATTGGGGCAGAGGACTGCAAAAGCTTTTGCAGCAACGGTTTGGAGCAAGAAGCTTCTCCCTAAGCATTCTTTCTTTCTTTGGAGGATGACTTTGGGTAGGTTATCTACTGTGGACAGGCTCCAACACCTTGGCATCCACATTTCTCCCACTTCTTGTTGTTTCTGCTCACAACAACAGGAAACCTTGCATCATTTGCTGATCGCATGCCCCTATGCACAGCAACTATACCAGCACTTCCATCTTCCTTCTCCACTGAATCTGAGACACTTGAAGAAACTCCTCTTCATTTGGCAAGCACGGAAGAACAAAAGGATTTTCCCCCTTATGGTGTACTGCATCTACCATCTGTGGAATGAGAGGAACCAAAGGATCTTTGAAAACAAAACCATGACTCCTCCACAACTGGGCTCGGTCATCTCCTCTGAATTTAGTTTATGGACCCAAATCTTGTTGTAAAATTTATGTATCTAAGTAGTCCTCAAAGAACATCCTTGACACTTGGATGTTAGTGAAGTAGTCCTTTTATACTATACTAGATGCTTCATAGGGCTGGAGTTGAAAGTTGTAACTATGTTCTTTGTTTTTGCGATGAAATGAAATCCATACGTTCATAAAACAAAAATTTTGGTTTCAACCATTATGGAGAGAAAAACTGAGTGATTTCTTTGTGGTTTGATGATGTGGAAGAGAAAGATGAAATATTTAATAAATTAAAACCACAAAAGCAATTGTAGGGCGATTTTACCATCGTACATAATGTAACTCAATCAAACTCTTTTTTTTTGGATCATGATAGGCTGAAGCCGTTGAACTAATAAATGAGATGGATATAAGGCGGGGTTGACAATAGGGCGGGATGACTCTATTTTTATACTCATTTAAAGTTTGGAAATGGTGCATAAATAATCCTATTAAATTTTGAAAGTGTAGGTATAACCTTGTAAAATTTTAATTGTGAAACTAAAGCTAAGTTTTTTAGTGATGGTACAGATATACTCAAATTGCACTATTCCGACATTGACTAAATGAATTTAGGCATTGATCTAATCTAAAAAGATAAAAAATACCCATCGGTTTAAAACCAAAAAAATAATGACCATTATACCCCTAGACTTTGCTGTCGGTCAAAAGTGGTCAATGATGGTCAACGCCAATCAACACCGGACCGTCGGCTGATGGTAGCCGGGTTAGATTTGTACTTTTATTAATAAGACCTGGTTAGATCAATACTTTAGTAAAAATTATAGGGTTAAATTAGCACTTATGTAAAAAAAATAGGGTCAAATCAGCACTATCATAAAAATAATTCTTTTTTATGAGAGCTCACTCCTTATAAATATGTCTTCATTACAACTTCATAATCTAATATATCATAAATATATTTATAATTTGTATGTTAATTTCTAATTAATTTTCAATACTTCCTTTATCCTAGATAAAATGACACATTTTGACTTTTGGAAGTCAACTGAATCAGTTTTCAACTACTCCCTCCCTCTGGTCCACTAAATATGTACTCTTATAGAATGGCACAAGGATGTTTTTTTTAAAGTTGGAATGAGTGGAGGAAGTTGTATTGGGAGAGTAAATGTTAGTTTTTGAATAAGAACACAATTATTTTGGTGCAGAAAACGTTACTGCTTTTCTTCATATATTTTACTATAAATAGAATTGAAAAACAAGTTACAAATGGGAATAACAAATGTTCCTAAATGCTCCTAAATGTTCCTAAATGAGGAGTTACAAAACAAATGCTCCTAAATGAGGAGTTACAAAACAAATGCTCCTAAATGAGGAGTTACAAAACAAATGCTCCTAAATGAGGAGTTACAAAACAAATGCTCCTAAATGAGGTTAAACACAAAGAAAAAAAAACTGACAAGATTTATTACTAACAAATCACCCCCTAATCTTGTCGTTGCTTATGTTGTGTTGGCAACACCAATCTTGCTCCTTAGCTCCTGGAAACGAACTCGTCCAAGTGCCTTCGTCAGAATGTCAGCGAGCTGCGCTTCCGTGTTGATGTAGTCAATTTCAAGATCACCCTGTTCCACATAATTTCTAATCAAGTGGTAACGTGTATCAATGTGTTTACTTCGATCGTGAAACACAGGATTTCGGATAAGATTGATTGCCGATTTGTTGTCCACCAGTAACGTTGGTGCTTGTGGCTGTTCACCTTGCATTTCTCCAAGCAATCTACTAAGCCAAACACCTTGGCAAGCGGTAGTGGCAGCTGCAATATACTCTGATTCGCACGAAGAGATTGCCACTACCCGTTGTTTCTGTGATTTCCAACTCACCGGAGATTGGCCTAGGAAGAAAAATACTCCCGTCGTGCTCTTCCTGTCGTTGATGTCTCCAGCCAAATCAGCATCACTATAACCTGTCAAAAGTAAAGGTCCAACACCTTTTCCATACGAAACTCCAAAATCTAGAGTTCCCGCCACATAGCGTAGAATATGTTTCACCGCTGCCAAATGCTCAACTTTTGGCTCCTCCATAAATCGGCTAACATAACCAACTGCAAAAGTAATGTCCGGCCGAGTGTGAACTAAGTACCTGAGGCTTCCTACCAAGCTGCGGTAATACGTGGCATCCACCGGTCTCCCGTCTCCGGTCTTGCTTAGTTTGAGCCGTGCCTCCATTGGTGCCGCGCATGGATTGCACTCTTCCAGTCCGGCCTTTTGTAAAAGCTTCCTGGCATAAGATGATTGGCAAAGAGTGACCACACCCTTCCGTTGTTGTACTTGGATGCCGAGGTAGTAACTTAGTTCGCCGAGATCGCTCATCTCAAAGAGATTGGTCATTTCCTTCTTGAACTTCGTCAGTTCTTCGATAGAAGTTCCGGTGATGATCAAGTCATCGACGTAAATCCCAACTAGAAGTTGCTCCTGCCCGTTGCTTCGGCGATAAACCGCGTGCTCGGTTTCACATCGCACAAACTCCAAGTCGCGGAGACTTTTGTCAAGTTTGGCATTCCAAGCCCTCGGAGCTTGGCGTAGTCCGTAGAGAGCCTTCTGAAGCCGGAGAACCTTGCCTTCGTTGCCTTGAATCTCGAAACCCGGCGGTTGCTTGACGTAGACCTCCTCGATCAGATCACCGTTGAGGAACGCGGTCTTGACGTCCATGTGGTGGACCGGCCAACCATGGTGAGCCGCAAGCGCGATCAGCACTCGCACGGTTTCCATCCTTGCGACAGGAGCGAAGACTTCCTCGTAATCCACCCCCTGACGCTGTACATAACCCTTCGCCACCAGCCGTGCCTTTCGTTTCACAACCTCCCCGACTGCATCCTTCTTGAGTTTATAAACCCACTTCAGGCCGATTGCTCGTTTTCCCGGTGGTAGCACAGTGAGGCGCCAACTTTGATTCGCCTCAATACTGCCCAACTCCTCCATCATCGCAGCTCTCCACCCTTCATCCTTCTCGGCTTCAGCAAAGGTTGTCGGTTCGTTGGCGATGAGGAGACACTGTTCGTCGTCTTCTGCTTCAACAGGGGCAGTTTCATCGTATAGACTTTTTAGCGTGCGGTACCGGAGAGGCGCCGGAGATGGTTCTGAAGCACCGGTCGGTGGGGACACAAATTCCACCGTGGGCGGTGGAGGTGCAACCAAAACAGTTTGAGTGACTGGTGAGGGCACGTCTCCGGCTTCGTTTCCGGTAGAGATTCCGGCGTTTGAAGACGATGCTCTCTCTGCGTGCATCTCTGGAAGAGTCCAGTTCCATGCTGCATCCTCGTCGAAGACGACGTCGCGGGAAATTTTTACCCGGTCCGTGGCGCACATGTGGGCACTCGCACCGGAGTCGAGGACCCATGTCGTGTCACACTGCTCGGGCTCCTTTGTGGACAGTGCTAGAGACCGCGCCTCGCTGAGCAGGACGCGCTCCTCGGAGGCCTGGTTCCCGATCGTGAGGGAGTGAAGCCTTGCCACAAGAAGCGTTGGTTCCTCCGTTTGGTCTTGCACGAGGTTGGCGCGTTCCCTCCGTTCGCGCCGTGGCTCGGGGCAGTACTTGGAGATGTGGCCGGCGTATTTGTTACAATTGTAACACTTCATCTTCGTCAAGTCCCGGTCACCGCTTACTGCACGTTGGCTTCCGTCTCGGTCATGGCTTGGTTTCTTCCCCTTCTGGAAAGCCTTGCCTTTGCCATTGTTCCCGGAGCTAGAGCCCCGGCCCCGTGCGATCCATTCTTGTTCCGTGAGTAAGACCTGGCCGCTGGTGTTGTCCATGGTGTTGATGGAGCAACGTTCGGCTGCCGACCTGAGCCGGCCGATGAGCTCCTCCACCGTCATGCCGTTCAAGTCGAGCAACGTCTCGATCGAACAAGCGATCTGGGCGTACTGGCTCGGCACCTCCCGCAAAAACTTTTGGACCACCTTGATCTCTTCTATGGCGTCACCGAGAGATCGAAGGTTATTGACGATGCCCGTAATCCTCATGCCGAAAGCGTCGAGCGACTCCCCGTCCTTGAAGGTGATTTGCTCGAACTCCTTGCGCAGACGCTGCGCCGTGGCCTCGCGCACCCGATCTACGCCGACTCGCATCATCCGGATGGCTTCCCAAGCCTCGTGTGCCGTCGTTTTGACAGCTAGCGTCGGTACCATCTCCGGTGGCACCGCGCGGATCAACGCCGAGAGAGCCGCCATGTCTTCCCGTTCGGACGTATCTCCGATGCCGGAGGTGGCCTCCCATAAACCTTGTGCCCGTAGGTTTATCTTCATCACGAGAGCCCATTCTATGTAATTGGTTGCTGTCAGCGTAGGATACACAATGTTGGCACCAAGATTTGTCCGTTCGTGGATGATCACTTCGTTATGGTTCCGCCGTGCCATGCTCCGTCCACGCTGCCTTCCACGTCCCCGCGGTGGCGACAGCGAAATCTCGTTCTCGCCAGACATTGTCGCCGTGATCGTGCGAGGCTCTGATACCAAATGTTAGTTTTTGAATAAGAACACAATTATTTTGGTGCAGAAAACGTTACTGCTTTTCTTCATATATTTTACTATAAATAGAATTGAAAAACAAGTTACAAATGGGAATAACAAATGTTCCTAAATGCTCCTAAATGTTCCTAAATGAGGAGTTACAAAACAAATGCTCCTAAATGAGGAGTTACAAAACAAATGCTCCTAAATGAGGAGTTACAAAACAAATGCTCCTAAATGAGGAGTTACAAAACAAATGCTCCTAAATGAGGTTAAACACAAAGAAAAAAAAACTGACAAGATTTATTACTACCAAATGTTAGTTTTTGAATAAGAACACAATTATTTTGGTGCAGAAAACGTTACTGCTTTTCTTCATATATTTTACTATAAATAGAATTGAAAAACAAGTTACAAATGGGAATAACAAATGTTCCTAAATGCTCCTAAATGTTCCTAAATGAGGAGTTACAAAACAAATGCTCCTAAATGAGGAGTTACAAAACAAATGCTCCTAAATGAGGAGTTACAAAACAAATGCTCCTAAATGAGGAGTTACAAAACAAATGCTCCTAAATGAGGTTAAACACAAAGAAAAAAAAACTGACAAGATTTATTACTAACAGTAAAAAAGTGAATTGAGTGGATGAAAATAACATAGAATTTGCCAAAAGAGAGAGGAGTCAAAATAAAAAATCATCCTAAAATAGAAAGTGAGCTATTGTAAGAGGACCGAAGGGAGTATTAATATCTTTATTCATGTGTGTAAAAAATTTTTGAAAAAATAATAATTTAAAAATATATGTGATGATTAATCCAATAACATTTAACATGATATAGTCGTTCATATATAAGAATAAAAGAAGTGGGTCTCTTGACAGGAGGTCCGTCCATAAGCTTATGGACATGCCACTTAGTTTTTTACCTTATACACTGCATTTGTTAAATTACATACAAATTTAGAACTTTTGAAAATATTTTTTATATCATATATTTTTTATATTTTCACCTTCAAATGCATATTATTACTTGTTTTAACTTATAAAATGTTATACTCCCTCCGTCCCAACCGAATCTGCACACTTTTTGGTCAACTTTCTCAAGACACGTTTGACCATAAATTTCAACTAGTATATAGATACCAATATCATCATGTGAGATATTGTTGGATTCTCTGCATGCTGTATTTTCTAAATATCAAATTTTAACACACCGTTAATATACGTAACTAAAGTTATCGTTGGTCAAACATGACCTGAGAAAGTTGACAAAAAAGTGTGCACATTCGGCTGAGACGGAATAATATTTAAATTTTATAAAATATTATAACATTTAATATAAAAGCCCCTGAGGAATTTTCATAACCTTGTGGAAATGTTGTCTTTCCTGAGACTTTCTCATAATAAAATTTAATAGTCGAATTTGACTTCCAAAAGTCAAAATATGCAAATTTATCTAGGACAGAGAGAGCATACAAATCCGGTATCCATAATGAAAAGTTGATTTAGTCCCTAACAGTATCCGAGTAGCAATATGTATCGATTTCTAATTACAAAGTTACTCAATTTCGTAAGGAAATTATTTACCAAAATTTATGAATTTCCTTCGGAAAGTATTTATCAATGTTTCTTACTTTTTTAACAAAGAAATACAAATTATAAATATATTTATGGTACATTAGATTATGAAGTTGTAACGAAGGCATATTTATAAGAAGTGGACTCTCAAAAAATATATTTTTTAATCATATTGTTGATCTGACCTAAGCCCGTCAAACGGATCGGGTCACCCGTTGGATAACCGTTATCCATATACTATTTTCACTTATTGGATAATGACTCATTGGGTTAATGGATATATTTGGGTTGTAGTTATTTGGTTTAGTTGGGTTGGATAATAGGTTACCCGTTGGATAATTTTGGGTTGGTTGAGTTGGGTTGGGTAATGGGTGATCCGTGGATAATTTCATATCACAAGATAACTAAATTTTCACAATTTTGATTACGAATGATTTAATTTTTCCCTAATGTATAATTTTTAATTATATTATGTAATATAATATTATGTACATTATATAATATTTAATAAAAATAAAAAATATATAATATGCTGACTTTGTAAACTCGACGAAATTAACGAACAATATTAGTTGGGATTGAGCTCGAGCTCAAATACTGTATGAGCTCAAGTATTGTACGAACTCGAATAATGTACAAGATTGAGCTCGAATACTGCACGAACTCGAATACTGTACGACATCGAATACTGTACAAGATTGAGCTCGAATACTGTACGAACTCGAATATTGTACTCGAATATTGTACTCGAATATTGTATGAACTCGAATACTGTACGAGATTGAACTCGAACATTGTACGAACTCGAATACTGTACGAGATTGAGCTCGAATACTGTATGAACTCGAAATTGTACGAGATTGAACTCGAACATTGTACAAACTCTAATGTTGTATGAGATTGAGCTCGAATACTGTACGAGATTGAACTCGAATATTGTATGAACTCAAATACTGTACGAGATTGAGTGCGAATTTTGTACGAACTCAAATACTGTACGAGATTTAATTAGAATACTGTACGAGCTCAAATACTGTACGAACTTGAATATTGTACGAGATTGAACTTGAATCATTTGTGAATTATAATTTGTATAATTTGTGAATTATAGTGAATATTTATGTTAAATATTACACATGCATTTAATTGGATAATTTTAGATATTTATTGGGTATTTGTTATGTTCACATTGAGTTAACATAATATGATACCCATTGAGATCAAAATTTCCCATTAACGTGATTATTCTCATCCCAAATCCTAAAAAATAATGAGCATTTAATACCTGATCCCATTGGATAATGACAACTTGTAATCCAAATCGATAGAAAATGTTTAATGATAACTTATTGGTTTAATTATATAATGACCTATTAGATTATGACTTATTGGATAATATATTTTAACCCATTGAATCATATGAATATCTCATGGGTTATCCAATTTAATGACCCAACCCATTATGACTCATTTAATAAATGAGTTAATTGGATAATGGGTTTATATGAATATCTCATGGGTTATCCAATTGGTTATCCATTTAATGACTCAACACATTATGACTCATTTAATAAATGAGTTGATTGGATGATGACCCATTGGGTTTGAATAATGGGTTTATCCAATTAACCCATTTGACGGGCCTATTATGACCCTATCATTTTTACATAAGTGTTGATTTAACCCTATATATTTTTACTAAAGTGTTAATCTAACCATGTCAAGTACTGATCTACTCGGGCCACCATTCATCGACGACAGTCCGGTGTTGACCACCGTTTACCAACGTTGACCAGCGTTGACCGTCGGCAATGACCAGCGGAAGGTTTGAGCACTTTTTGGGAAGGGTAATATCATCTTTTTTCCATTTTTCAAAATTTTTTCAAGGGGGAATAGTGGTCATTTTAAAGAATTCTAGCCAGATTTTGGTTGCCAGGGTTAAATTGACACTTTTGACAAAAACATAGGGTTAGATTTGCAATTTTAGATTTTACAAGGTTATGTTTGCACTTTCAAGCAAAACACATAGTTAAAAATACATTTTTCTCTTAAAATTTTTATACTCATATTCGTCTCATCACTTATATCGGGTAAAACATTAAAAGTCATCCCATTCCACTGATTGTTATCTAAAATCCACCTCCTTCCCATCAAATATTGTGAAAAATGAGCAACTCATGACCCAAATAATAAAAATGAACTCGTTTACATTATAATTATATATTATTTTGCGAATCACTAGTTATCCAACTCAATCTGACCCGGTCTAAACCTAACAACTATTCACCTACTTAATTCAGCCCGACCCAATCTATGACTAACCAATGGTTCTGTACTCAACTTGACCCGACCCAATGTAAAACTAATCAATGGTCCATCTACTATTCAACTCGACCCAATCTAAAACTAACTAATAGGGCTTGCATTTTGTCCTAAAATACCGTACCAATCAACTAACCAACCTTACTGAATATGTTGGTAACCGATGATATGGTATGACAATATCGTACCACACATCTGTGATGGTACGGTAATGGTATTGAGAAAATATTATCATGGTATTATCACATCGTACAACGCATTTATATACTAAAAAAATAACTAATATTATGTAAAATTTGAGCTTTTATTTAGTTAATATTCATTCATTCGTTAATACTAGAATCAATAGCAATAATTTAAAATATATAGTTTATATTTTGGTTCCAATATGCGTGATATTGGTAAAAGTTCCACTTATTTTCTTAAATATGATTTCTGGACAATTGTCATTTTTGTTTTTCCCCTTACAAAAAAAATTAAAACCATAATTTTCTTTTATGTATTATAACTTCCTTATTATAGTCTTAATTTGGTGTTATCTTATTTTATTATTATGATTAGAGAATATATAATTATTTAAATTAAGATTGTACAATAGAAAATTATAATTATTTGTAATTTATTTTATGAGTATTAAAATTAGTTCATTAGATCTTATAGTTAGTTGTATTCTACCATACCGTACCAATACCAACCAACTTTTTGGTTTACCGATGTCTTGGTATACCGATGATATGGTACGTTATTGGTTTTTAAAAATTATATACCGACATTATTAGTATGTCATGCAATAATAGTAAAAAGTGACGGTAACCACACCGAATCCACCCTTACTAACTAATGGTTCATGTATTACCCAACTTAACTCAACCTGATCTAAATCCTACACCAGTGTGGTACCCCTATTACTCAACTCAACCCAATTTAAAACTAATCAGTGGATTACTTGTTACCAAACTCGATCTACAACAAACCAATCAGCTCCATTGCCTTCACCTTAACATCACACATTATGGAAATATTTAATTGAGACGGCAACATTTTAGTTATTTGAGTATCATATCAAAGTATTTAAAGGACTGTAATTCAATAAAAAAATCTTAATGAAAGGAGAAAATGTTCCAACGGATAATGCCGCACTAAGTAAATCCCAGCAAGTAAGATGATCCAGCAACTCGCCCGTCACCGGCACAAAATTTGCACGGCTTTTTTCAGTTGAACATGTTTTCTATTGTTAACTGGTAATCCAGAAGTGCTAACAATTTAATTTCCATCAACTTAAGGGGCTGTTTCTTAAACAGTTTTTTTTATTTTTTTAATAAAACAATTCCGAGTACGTGCAAGAAATGTACCCAAAAAAAGTTTAGTACGTTGTCCGAAGCAAAGATGAGTAGGATTTACCTTTGTAACTCGGGTCAAGATTTCAGGGCTTGCAAGTTGCAACAGCATGAATGCTTCCAGTGGGTTTCTTAAAAATTAAAAAATCGCTCTAAAAATTTAAAATATCCACAGTAGTAATTTTTAGGCTGATTTTGATTTCCCTTGATTGCCATGCAAGGAACCGATTAAGAAACCGGAAGTGGAGCATGTGTCAGGCCGTGTCACATGCCTCCTGCGACAAAAAAATTTTGGGAGCTGAGTGGGACACGTGTCACCAAGACATTGGGCCACGTGTCCCACTCAAATTCAGCACATATTTTTTTGGTAAATAGAGGGACACGTGACACCCTCTGGTTGAGCCATGTGTCCCTGTCTGTGTTTTTAATTTTTTTTAAAAAAGTTGAATTTTTTTATTTTTAAAAAAAGTTGAATTTTTTTATTTTTAAAATTTAATTTTAATTTTAAGACGTTTCTAAATTAAAAATATTGAATGATTTTTGATTAAAATTTGGAATGATTTGGAATAAAAATTTGGAATAATTTTTTAGAAAATTATTGAAGAAAAATTATTGAAAAAATCTGGAATAATTATTGAAAAAAATGAAATTCAATTTTAAAAATTATAATGTATTATTAAATTTTACATTCAACTTATTTTGGGTAGACAAATTTATTTAAATTAAATGTTAATAATAAAATTAATGAGTAGGATAGAGAAAATCAAGTGGGATACATAAAAACTAAAACGTGGCTTCCTACGACCGTGGAGAAGAAAATGTGTGGTTTCTTAATGTGAGATGAAAGCATAAGAGAATGAAAAAAAAATATATTTAATTGGTAAGAAATCAGTAGCAGTTTCTACCATTGCACATGCTCTTAGCCGGTAAAGGAAGATAGAACAATACGACAAAAAAATAAATTAAATTAAACTACTCTTCACCCTGCCCCAAGTCAAATTTCCCACGATTTTATCTCAGTTCCCAAGAAAAACATTTGACCACTAAAGAGTTATGATGTATCCAACAATAGCCCCACATACGATATATCATGATAACAATTTCAGTTTCAGGTTCAGTTTCATGTTATGCACTCTCAATAAAACAGTTTCAATTTTCGTAGTCAGTAAGCCATACGTGGACTGGAGCAGGTTAAATTTCAAAAGGATCGGCAAAGTTCGCTTCTCAAAACAACCTGGGAGACATCTACTGTGAGAATGCGCTCCATTGCGCTTACATAATCTTCCCTTGCCATGTTGCCCTCGCCCAAGAGTCCACAGTTACGCCGAGTCCCCATATCCATGGCGCCTGCGGACAATTTAGGTCTGAAAGCATATTATGGCAATTAAAACATGTGACTCATTGTGCACTTTCGATAAGAAAGTTCCCAAGCGCTTCAATCCACCAATGTAAGCCTCCTCATTTGACGAGTACTGATCTAACGGCACCCAGTGAATAGTAACATATGCTTTCTGCAAGAAAAGGAAAGACGTCGTGCGGGTGAAAATTGCACAAAACTGCACTGTCCCGATCTAACAAACATTAATAACTGCACAAAAACTGCACAGTTCTGATCTAATAAGCATGGAAACCGCAGTCTTGGTCTTTTAAACATGAAAAGTGCACGGTCTTGATCTAATAAGCATGAGAACTGCACAAAACTGCACAGTCTTGATCTAATAAGCATGGAAACTGCACAATTCAGCAGAGGAGGGGAATTGTGGGATACACGAGACGAGACATATGATGACAGCATTATTGTAGATCAATTGTTTCTAAAACTACTTGTAATAATTCAAATGTGAGAGCTTTCCTGATAGTAAAACACGATCAAATCATCGTACAGCCCCAGATGAATGTCTGGTAGCTGCTTGTCAATGTCATCACGAGGCGCCGTAGAGAACGGGAGGTTCTTCTCCGAGTAACGAACTGTGTCGTATGAGAAAAACCCCACCCACCCACCTGCTCATGTTACAAAAAGACTCCAGATTAATTATGAATAGAAGTTACATCTGTGTAAGAAGTGTGAGCAAAAGTTATATATGTGCACTTTATGTGGACAAAAAGTTGCATATTTGCACAATATCTGCTCTAAAAATATCCATTTCTTTATCTGAATAAATAAATGAACTAATTTTCGACTATATAATCCTATTAATATCTATCGTGGTATATTGTTGGAGCAGTAGTTAAATATTGATACATTCGACTTCAAAAACTCAACTAAATAAAAAGAGCATGTGCACGAAAAGTTACATATATTTGACGGTTAATATGTTTAACTATTCATAATAACAGCACATTAATTTTTTTAATGCTATTTTAACATAAACAGAAGAAGTTTTCATTTCTTTTCTATAAACCGGAAGGTCCAGAACATTTTTTTCCCTTCAATTTCAAACATATATGTTGCCTCCGATGCGATGAGCTCCAGGTGGTGCAAAGCCGTACAGAAACTACGAGCGTTACTAAATTGTTTGTTCAACTAAATTAAATTGAATGGGTGTTTCGACAGGCGGCATGTTCATAAGCTTATGGACGGACATTATATACTGTATTTATTAAATTACATACTAAATTCAAATATTTTCAAAATGTTTTTTTACATTATATATTTTTATATTTCCACATTCAGATACATATTATTACCTGTTTTAACTTATAAAATAAAATAATTAAGTTTTATAAAAAATTACAACATTTAAAGTAAAAGTCACTGTGAGATTTTCTTAAAAGTCATTTAAAGTATAAATTTATGGAAATGTCGCATTTTATGAGATTTTCTCAATTAAATTAAATTGTAATTAACTAATATATAAATGATAAAATTAAATATTATTAATTTTGAATATTATTAAAACAGACTGGTTAAATTAAAGAATAAATAAATTTGTAGAAAATAAGGGTAATAATCTGTTATTCCTTAACAAAATTGAAAGAAACAAAGATCACAGCGTGAAAGAAAATGCAAACGAGGGAAAGAGGTGGGAGACGGAAAGAAGAATTTATTTAAGGCAAATTCTATACGGGCGGGGATACCATATTTATTGTATCCCCATTGCTATTAATGAGGATAAAATAATTATTTACTATCCATTATTTTAGGAGATTTATTATCAATGTATTTGAGTTAAAATAGTATATCCGGAGATACCAACCGCGTACCCCAGGAGCTAATTTGCCTATTTAAGGAACCATGTGCATTAAAATCTGAATGCTAAAAGTTGGGAAAATGTGAATTGAATGAACCTGCCGGTGTTCTTCCAAAAAAATGAGAACGTTACCTCCAAAATAAATCATTAATTCAATACTTTTAAGAAAATAAATCATCTATTTACTAACATGAAAAATGTAGCGATCGTCAATTCCCAATGGATTTATGTTATAAATAAAGTTATAAATAAAGTTATAAATAAAGTTGTATTATGAAATGGTGTCGCAAATAAATACGGCAGAATATCTAAATTATAGCACTCCCTCCGTTTTATTAATAGTGACACTATAGGTTAGCTGTTTGGATTTAGGTAAAGAAAATGAGTTAATGAAATTGAATGTAGAAAGTAAAAAGTAGAATGAGTGGATGAAATTGAAAGGATATGCCAATACAAAATAAACAACCCAAAAAGAAAATGTAAAGTATTGGGAAAGACCGTTTCTTCATATGCTTATGGAAATACGGGGTTAAATTAGAATTATAAAAAGGTAAAAGGTTTTAGTTACAATATTCAAAGTTTATTATGTAACGTGTAGTAGTTTTAAGTTAATGACCCGATCAAAGCAACCAAAAAATTTTATGTCAATTTTTTCTAATTTGCATTTTAAACCTTAATTTTTTCATAACTTTTGAAAAGATTGTCTTTCAAGAGACGGAATTAGAAGAAAAATGTGTCAATAATAGAGAAAAATGGAAGTATAAATAAATGAGTGTTATCTTCACTCCAACTTGTATTTTGACTTTCAACACTGGAGTAATTCACATCAACAATCCATTCCAAAAAATAGTTTTATTTGAATTAAAGGATTGGGTTTTAAGAATCCAGCCCATGTCAATGAGGTCGGTGAAACAAAATACTGTGAAACCAAAGTAACACTCTACTTCAATTTCGTAAAAGTTTTAACGTTCAAAATAACTAGAATTACATAAAACTTGCATAGTTGCACAGTTTCTGCACTTAAGATACTTGTGTCACGTATCTTTGCACAATATCTGCACTAAAAATATTTATTTAATTAATTTACACAAACATTCCTCCCCATTCAAATGTGTTCCGGTATAAATTATTTTATCACAAAATATGCACTGATTCCCTATCGTATGTAATTTTAAATCATTTAAATAATGCGTGCAACTAATGTTATTGTAGTTTGTTATTATTTTTAAACTTTTTAATGAGCCGTACATATTTGGCTATTTATGCTACTCAACTTGAGTCCGTCTCTTGTGAGTCCGTCTCATTGTGAGACCAAGGACTAGAGGCAAAATAGGAAAAGAGTAAACTAAATTCGGAGGCAAAAAACTAACAGAACTGGACTAAATTGCAAATTATCACAATTACACATTAAATCCATGGACTTTTAAAACATTAATATGAAATCTCATCTTAAAATCTTTGCAATTTAATGCATGGTCTCACCGTGAGACGGTCTTATACAAGACTCTGTCACTCAATTTATACTGCCCAATAGAAATAACACGATAAAAGTTTTGGTTTCCCGCATAAGCATTGAATGGTAAGGTAAACTACTTTCAAGGTTGGAGACATCGCAAAAGGCCTTCGAGACAAGAGTCTAGAATGTGGATTATCCTACGCTTGTTGGAAATGCACGATTTCGCACATTCCCCCCCAGATTTTGTTTCCCGGTTGTCCGATTTTTGTCAATTGCCTTCTTTCCAGACAGGAATTTTAGGAGAAAAGGGTATACTTTAAACTAAATATAAATAAAAGTTATTAGACAAAATTAGAGATGGGTAAGAAGAATTATCAATAAACTTTAGAGATGAAAAAAGTATATTTTAAACTAAATTTAAACTAAAAGTTATTAGTCAAAAGTGTATGGATCATTTACAAAAGCTAATCCTTTTCACAATTTAATAATCTATAGTTTGGATTTATTTATCTATTATGAAATATTAGTAAAATTATACGCCGTGATACAAAATAATAGGGCATTAGCCTTAATGTCTAGTTAGTGTGAAGTATATTACAGCACAATATGTTTGAAAATTGAAAATGAATATTTTCGATTATAAAAAACAAATTAATATCATTTGTGCATATATTGTGCTTTTGTGCACATACTTCCTCAGTTTTGTTATGTTTGACACAATAATTTTAAGTGTTATTTTTGCAAGTTAAAATGTGTGAACATTGAAATCTAAATGTGAAGGGCTGGGGAAATGTGAATTGGATGTACTGGCCGGTGCAAATTACCGATTCAATGTTTTTTAGAAAATAAATCATCCATTTGCTAACACGAAAAATGAGGTGATGGTCAATTCCTAGAGATGCACTGGGGCAGGTTTTGGTGGAAATTCATCTCGTGTTCACTCGAATGGGGTGGGCACGAAGGAAACATGTACATTGAAATCTGATTACTAAGAGTTGGGGAAATGTGAATTGGATGTACCTGTCGGTGTAAATGAGAATGTTACCTCCAAAATAAATCATTGATTCAATATATTTTAGAAATTAAATAATCCATCTACTAACATGGAAAATGTGGTGATGGTCAATTCATAGGGATGTTAGTGATGTGAGTTTTGGTGAAAGTTCGCCCTACATTGGTTTTTGGAACATAAATGAAGGAAGCATGTACATTGAAATCTGAATGCTAAGTGAATTTTAGTTTTACCAATTTTCCTAGTTCTTACTAGTGTGTTCCAACATACCTAGTTTAACCAAGTGTAAAAATAACGTGTAACGTAAAAAATACACAACTTGGTTACGCAGTTCGGTGTAAATCACCTACATCTGCGGGGCCTGGCCCAATTCAGAATGAATCCACTAATTAGAAAGATAGTACAGAGTACAGCATACAAAATACTTATCTTTAACTAACTATGACGTGTGGACTCTGCTAGCTCCCCTAGCTACCGATCCGCCTTGATCAGACTCCCTCTGACCTCGAACTCCGTCGACGCAGGATCTCCTCCTCCCGAGGAATTAAGGTATATGATTCTGAACTTAGTGCGGCAGGACAGTGTTAGAACACAGTATATTGGCTCTACCAAGTTTCGTAAGATCTCAAAATCTGGGTGCAGATTTTGCTCTATCAAATCGTTAGTTTTGCAGCCGTGTTTGTCCCATATTTATATCCACGAATCAGATCTGAATATCCATGATTATCTCCACAATATTCCTATTCCAAATCTGATTGTTGAAGCATATCCAAATCCCATAAATAAAGGGATTTACCTTATCTCAAACTCTCCCATATATTCGAATAAAACTTCTCCATATAAGTAGGGATTTTTCCATAAATTCAAATATGCTTCTTACGCCCAGTATATAGCCAAATATACAGTTACCATAAATTCTAAAACACTTCAATATTTCGGCTTGAATTCCATCGAAATCTTTGGCGTGAATTCTGCAACAGCACCATGTTCCAACATGGTCTGTAGATCAGTTCAAAAACAATTCACACAAAATTGCCAATAAAATAATTAATTGCAAATTCTTGACTTTACAATCTCCCCCTTTGGCATTTTTGTGGACCCATAATATTTTGGACTGAAACCACATACTCAACAACAGTCAATGAGTAGAAAAACGATCATAATACCAGAATTCAAATAATGAAAACCGAAATCCCAGAATTCCAGAAAATCCAGCAATTAGACAACCAAATCGAAAAAATAAAACCAAATATCAAGAAATGAAAATCAGAAATCCAAAATCCAAATTACTCCCCCTGGGCCACACATAGGCCAAAGGAACACCAAAATTAAAATTAGTCTTTTAAAAACTCCCCCTGACTCAACCTTCCAGCTTTGATTTTTCTTCTTCCAACCTTGCTTGTTCTGCTTGTAAGACAGCAATCTAAATTCCTACGGCTCCCAGTCTAGCATTAACAGCCATCAAACGAGTCGTCTTGGCTTCAGTGGTTGATGAGGAAGTTGAGCTCGAAGCCTTCGTCGGGAGATCATGCACATGTCTGAGTCCGAATGTCTTCTTGTTCGGCCGCAAGAACTCCGTGTCAACTATCACATCCGTGGCCTTTCCCTTCACCTTTGCACTTTTGGCTAGTGCTGAGATCAGACATGGGTATATCACTGCGTCATTCACCTTAGGGGCTGTGGCCTGTCGAACCAAATGCTGCTGAATTAATAACCCGAGGTTGAGTTCCTGCTGTGTTCCAACACAGTAGAGCAGCTTGGCCATTTCTCTGGTTAATGCCGTGGTGTTACTGGATGGCAACCAGCAATGAACTGCAATTTGATATAATCCGAAAAACTTGGATGTCAAGCATGATGCTTGAGAATATCCTACTGTCGGCCACTTCTCCTTATATCCTCCCGAAATCACAGCCAAAATTTCATCATCAGTCAATTCCAAATCATCCGGGAACACTCCCCCTATTTCCGGTGTCTTTATTCCAAACAGCATATTTATCTTTGTAGCAGACAATTCTATAACCTTCCCCCGAACATAAACTCTTCCGAACCACTGAGAGGAAATATCTAAATTTTCAGGCATGAGATTAGCATATACCTCGAGAACCACCTGTCGATTGAATTGCCTTTGAATTGTGGCCGCCTTCATCATCCCCATTGCCTTTAGAAAAGTTGTGAACCCACTCTCCTGATAAGCCTTCAAGTCCAGGGGTCTCTCAGCAATAAACTTCTTCTCAGAGAAGAATTCTTCCATCTCAGCTCCCTTCTTGTCAAAATAAGCTGCAGAAAAAGCCTGAGTGATAGATGGGGGTGGCAGAGCCTTCCTTGGCTTGCTATCCTGTCTCTTCTTGCTTCTTTTTGCTGTCTCAGTATTCAAGGCAGAGCTAGCCTTCCTTTTTTCCTTTTGCCTTTTTGAAAAATTCATCCAGGACCTCGTCACTGGAGTATGTCAGGTCTGGGGCACCCTGTGTTGGAACACTGTCAGCTTTTCCTACTTGTTCTTCTTCTGACTCAACACCTTGATCCTGCAGATCTTCTTCAGCTTCTTCATTCTCCTGATTCCCTTCATCATCAGATTGATCAAGAACTCCATCATTCATTTCTTCTTGAACCTCTTCTCCCTGTGTACCCCCCAGATCAGCATCAGATACTTCCTCCATATACACAGATTCTTCTTCCTGTGTTGGAACACTGTCATCATCATCAGACAGTTCAATAATCACTGGTTCTCTCAATTTCTCCATCCTCTTTGAATTCTCCTCATCATAAAATCCAACCTGTAGCTTGTCTCCATACCTTACTGTCTTCATCCCAACAGTTTGTTCCTAATTAATTTCTCTTATCCACACATAACTATGAGGAGTCATACGACAAAAAACATGAAATTTGTCTTTCCCTTTCCCATTCAACTGACCGTACATCCCTCTCAGAAACTTCACAGTCTTATACTCAATATCCCAGACATCAGTAAAGTGACCAGACACAATCTCCTTAATTTTGACATGCAATACTTCTAAATCCTTTCTTATACTCTTGATTTTGCTTAAATCCACAGAATATCTATTAGCTTGTAACCACTCAAAAATACCATCCACACTCCTACTTTCAAAGCCCAAGAATTTCAATGGTCGAGGGTCAGGACCAGTTACCTTAGGTTTTTCTTGTTTCTTGCCTCCAGACGCATGCTCTTGAGCATCCGAATTTTTACTCTGTTTCTTGACAGATGTCTCTTCCTCTTCCTTTTCCTCTTCAGCTTTCTCAGGCTCTGCTTCAGCCATCTCCTCATCCTCTTCATGGATAGCACTTACTTTGTTCTGTTCTTGAGTTTGTGACTCACCCACTTCAACATACCTTCTCGGCTCATCAAATACTACCAATTCCGAATTCACTAAGCTCCGGTCTTCTTCCATAATTTCCGGCACTGAAGCTTCTTTTATCGGAGAATTTGGGTTTGACATTATTTGGAACAATGCCGAGATAGAGGAGAGTTTTGAGGCAAGATTTTTTGGCAAGAGTTTTGGGGAAAAAATCGGCCAAAGGTAACAGAATGCGAAAGGGAATTTTTAGAGTTTGAGACAACTTTCAACTCTTCATAAACTTACCTCTTTTCCCGCGAAGTCCCCTTTTTAGATTTCCCAAAATTTGCAATGATATCCCTTGTTCTTCTTGTCACATCACTTTGTCTTCCTTCATTAACTTCCAACACACCTTACTTAACTACTCCTATTTTGGTAAGATAATTTTTTTCTTTTCTAATTTTTGACGTAAATAACAGAAGGCAAAAATTATTTACACAAAAAAAACTAATCAAAGGTAAAGTTTACCTCAGATTTGACAAACACCTAAGTGTTGTCGAAGGCTCTCGAAAGTAGTAGCATCAAGTGGCTTTGTAAATATATCAGCAAGCTGCTCGTGTGTTGGAACATAGACCACTTCCACTTCTTTTCTTTCCACCAAATCTCGAATAAAATGATGCCTTATGTCAATATGTTTGGTTCTTGAGTGTTGAACTGGATTCTTTGAAATATCAATGACACTTGTACTGTCACATAAAATCTTCAAAGGTTCTTGATGAATTCCATAATCCTTCAACATTTGTTTCATCCATAGCAGTTGTGCACAACAGCTCCCTGCTGCAAGATACTCTGCTTCCGCAGTAGATAGAGAGATTGAATTCTGTTTTTTGCTATACCAAGACACCAAATTTGTTCCAATAAAGAAACATCCACCTGTAGTACTTTTTCGATCATCAGCATTACCAGCCCAATCAGAATCACTGTACCCAATCAACTCTGAATCTTGATTCTTAGAATACCAAACACCATATTCTGACGTTCCACTCACATATCTAATAATTCTCTTGACTGCAGTAAGATGAGATTCCTTAGGATCAGCCTGAAATCTAGCACATATTCCAACACTGAAACATATATCAGGTCTGCTTGCAGTGAGATATAATAGACTTCCAATCATTCCTCTATATAATTTCTGATCGACCGAAACTCCCTTAGGGGTTCGAACTGCACGAGCACTACTAAGTCCGAATTTCTTAATCAAGTTCAAGGTACTTACTTTGATTGATGAATAGACCATTCCGTCCTTGTTTGACTTGTAACCCCAGAAAATAAGTCAATTCTCCAACCATGCTCATTTCGAATTCAGACTGCATCGTGGTGACGAAATCCTGTACCATAGATGATGAAGTAGAGCCAAACACTATGTCATCGACATATATTTGAGCAATTAGAAACTTTGATGCCTTGTCAAGCACAAATAAAGTGCGATCTACTCCCCCTCGACGATAACCTTTTTGAAGCAAAAAGTTAGTAAGTCGTTCATACCATGCCCGAGGTGCCTGCTTTAAACCGTATAAGGCCTTCTTGAGACGATATACATGATGCGGATAATGTGGATCTTCAAAGCCTTTAGGTTGTTCCACATAAACTTCCTCATTCACCACTCCATTTAAAAAAGCACTCTTAACATCCATTTGATACAAAGTAAAGTTCAAAGAGCAGGCAATAGCTAGTAGAATACGGATAGATTCTAACCTGGCAACTGGTGCAAAGGTTTCATCAAAATCAACACCTTCCACTTGCGTATATCCTTGAGCAACAAGTCTGGCTTTGTTTCTGGTGACTAAGCCATCTGCATCGGACTTGTTCTTGAAGATCCATTTGGTGCCAATGACATTTATGCCTTCGGGGCGAGGAGTGAGATACCACACATCATTCCTGGTGAACTGACCGAGTTCATCTTGCATTGCAGCAATCCAGTATTCATCAAGTAAGGATTCTTTATAATTCTTGGGCTCTATAAGAGATACAAAGCAGTGTAAACCAGCCAGTCGTCGATAATCAACTCGAGGTACTGATCGAGTACTTCTCAAATTTGAGCCAGGTTGAATGTGTGTTGCAACACGGTCATCAGTAGGAGGTAGCAGTGTTGGAACATGGTCCTGTGTTGGAACATGGTCCGCTTCAGCAGAGTGAGGATTCTGGTGCTCATTCGGTTATGACGGCTTTTCTGTGCCTGGAGTTTGAGACTGTGTTGGAACATGAGTGTTGGCGGATTCTTCCTCTACTGCTTCTGGAGGTTGCTCCTTTCCTGAATCATCCACAATGACATTTATGGATTCCATGAGAGTGTTAGTTCGATGATTGAAGACTCGGTAGGCACGACTGTTGATAGAATACCCTAGAAAAATTCCTGGATCACTCCGATTATCAAATTTTGCCAACTGTTCTCTGTCTCTGAGGATATAGCAAGTGCTTCCGAACACATGAAAATACGAAACATTTGGCTTCCTGCCTTTCCAGATCTCATAGGCTGTCTTATCAGTGAACGGTCGAAGATACACTCGATTGATTGTATAACACGCTGTATTGATCGCCTCTGCCCACCATTTCTTATGAACCTCCTTCTCTGTCAACATAACTCGCGCCATCTCCTGGAGAGTTCTATTCTTTCTTTCGACAATACCATTCTGTTGAGGAGTGATAGGAGCCGAAAACTCATGTTGAATCCCCAGTTCATTGCAGAAGGAACTGAATTGTTCATTTTCAAACTCTCTGCCATGATCACTTCGAATTCGGATTATCTTTCCTACAGGACTTCCCTTTTCAGTTTGTAGCTTTACTACAAGGCTACGAAATACCTCAATCGTATCAGATTTCTCTTTCAAGAAGGCTACCCATGTAAACCTGGAGAAGTCATCAACACATACAAAAATATATTTCTTTCCTCCTATGCTAGGTGTGTGCACTGGCCCCATTAAATCCATATGTAATAATTCCAGAATTCTAGAAGTAGTAATAAACTGAACTGAAGAATGAGGAGCACGAGTTTGTTTACCTTGCTGACATGGTTCGCACATGATTTCATCATTCCCGGTCAAGGTCGGCATTCCACGTACAGCTTTCATGTTAGCAATTTTCACCAGTGTTTTATAGTTGATGTGTCCGAGTTTCCTGTGCCATAAAATTCCATCGTCCTGCTTTGAAAGCATGCATCGAACTTCTTGTTCCAAAAGATAACAATTATCTGAAGATCGTATTCCAGAAAGAACCCTGTTTTCTCCATGCTTCACTACACATTTGTCCTTCTGAAATTCGACTATCATGTTGTCATCGCACAGCTGGCTTATACTTAGCAAGTTTGCTTTTAGATCTTCAACAAATAATACACTTGTGAAGACAGAAAACCCTTCAATCTTTAATTCGCCCTTGCCAATTACTCTGCTTCTTTTTCCATCTCCAAAAGTTACATACCCGCCATCATATGGAGTAAGATTTGTAAGGTATTTTGAACTGCTAGTCATGTGGCGAGAGCAACCACTGTCAAAGTACCATGAGTCACTGGAATATGCTGATAAAGAAGTGTGTGCGACCATACACGTACTGGACCTTTTGATGACCCATATCTTCCTGATTCTTGTATGAGTATCGACTGTGTTGGAACACAGTTGTCTTCCCGTCATTTGATCTCTGATCAGCTTTTTACACTGATGTTCATCATGTCCCTGATACATGCAGTATCCGCAGATTAGAGGCTTTCTTTGAAACGGTTTCCCATACTTCCGTTTTACTTCTCGAATCCTTGCTCTGAGAGTTACTGGTTTTTCAAGCAATACAACCTCTGGTTCTTTCCTGTATCCAATTCTGTGTCTATCACCAAAGTTCTTTCCCATATCCAGAATGTCATCAAGTTTCGCTTTCCCGGAATTCAATTTTGAGATAGTTGCTTCAGACATCTCAGCCCTCTTGATTGCTGCTATCAATTTCTGACTCAGTTCTTCATTTTTTTTTAGTTCTGCAACCGTGGACCGTAACTCCTTTTCGCTGTCACTCAGCTTCCTTTTTTCTTCAATCAGTTCTTTGTTTTTGTCTGCTACTTGAACCCACAAGGCATACATTTGTTCGTATGTGCTATATATCTCTTCATCACTTACAGAAAGATCATCTTCATCACTGCGAGCCTCGTCCAGATTCATATTGGAACTTACACCTTTCCCTTTGTTCAGTGTGTTGGAACACTGACTTTCTGAAGTATCATGGACCTTTGCTCCAAAGGCTACATAATTACTGGTTAGTTCTTCCTCATCTTTTTCATTCTCTTCACCATCACTCCAAGAGGTAACAAATGATCTTCCTTGTTTCTTTCGGGTGTTAGCACATTCGGCCTGAATATGACCAAATCCTTCACATTCTCTGCATTGAATTCTTCCAGCCTGTTTTGGTTCATTGTACTGATTTCTCCCAAACTGCATATTTCCTTGTTCAAACCTCAATCCACGATTGTTGTTCGAATCTTGTTGCTTTTGTCTGTTTCCGCCAAACCTCTCCTGAGATTTCTTATTGACCACCTTTTTTAGCATCTTTGAGAAATTCTTTGTAATAAGTGCCAGTTTTTCAAACTCATCATCGCTGTCAGACTCGTTACTTCCTTTGGCTGAAGAAACTTTAAACGCCAAATCCTTGGAGACCCCTTTTATAGGTTGCTGGAATGTCATCTCATATGTTTGCAGCGACCCCATTAGTTCATCTAAGCTCATGGTGGATACATCTCTTGCCTCCTCTATTGCTGCTACTTTCATTGCAAACCTTTTAGGTAGAGATCGCAAGGTCTTTTTCACCAGCTTGGTTTCTTTGTACACTTTTCCAAGTTGATAAGCCATGTTGGAGATATCTCTAAGCTTTCCATTGAATGTGGCAATGGTATCGTCCTCCTCCATTTTGAGTTCTTCAAACTTGGTAGCCAACATCTGTAGTTTGGATTCCCTCACTCGACTGGTTCCTTCATGAACCGTTTGTAGGATGTCCCATGCTCTCTTTGCTTGGTGGCATGTAGATATAAGCTTGAACTGGTTTTCATCTACGGCCGTGAATATTGCATTAAGTGCCTTTGAATTTGCTAGAGATTCTCTAAGATCACCTGGAGTCCATTTAGACTTGTCTTTGAGTTTTTGACTTGACTCCCCTTCCACATCCTTAGAGTTGGTAGCATCTTCTGTAGGATGATTCCATTCATTCTCAACATAAAACCACGCCAGTTCATCCAGAGAATTAATAAACACCCTCATACGAGCCTTCCAATAGTTGTAGTTGTTTCCTTCTAACAGTGGTGGTCGAGAGATTGAAGCTCCTTCTCTTGTCGTCATGGTAAAACCGGATCTCACTTTCCTTGAAACAACCAAGGGAACAATAAGTGACTCAGCTCTGATACCAATTGAAATTTAGTTTTACCAATTTTCCTAGTTCTTACTAGTGTGTTCCAACATACCTAGTTTAACCAAGTGTAAAAATAACGTGTAACGTAAAAGACACACAACTTGGTTACGCAGTTCGGTGTAAATCACCTACATCTGCGGGGCCTGGCCCAGTTCAGAATGAATCCACTAATTAGAAAGATAGTACAGAGTACAGCATACAAAATACTTATCTTTAACTAACTATGACGTGTGGACTCTGCTAGCTCCCCTAGCTACCGATCCGCCTTGATCAGACTCCCTCTGACCTCGAACTCCGTCGACGCAGGATCTCCTCCTCCCGAGGAATTAAGGTATATGATTCTGAACTTAGTGCGGCAGGACAGTGTTGGAACACAGTATATTGGCTCTAGCAAGTTTCGTAAGATCTCAAAATCTGGGTGCAGATTTTGCTCTATCAAATCGTTAGTTTTGCAGCCGTGTTTGTCCCATATTTATATCCACGAATAAGATCTGAATATCCATGATTATCTCCACAATATTCCTATTCCAAATCTGATTGTTGAAGCATATCCAAATCCCATAAATAAAGGGATTTACCTTATCTCAAACTCTCCCATATATTCGAATAAAACTTCTCCATATAAGTAGGGATTTTTCCATAAATTCAAATATGCTTCTTACGCCCAGTATATAGCCAAATATACAGTTACCATAAATTCTAAAACACTTCAATATTTCGGCTTGAATTCCATCGAAATCTTTGGCATGAATTCTGCAACAGCACCATGTTCCAACATGGTCTGTAGATCAGTTCAAAAACAATTCACACAAAATTGCCAATAAAATAATTAATTGCAAATCCTTGACTTTACACTAAGAGTGGGAAAATGTAAATTGGATGTACTTGCAAGTGTCAATGAGAACGTTACCACCAAATTGAATCATTGGTTCAATATCTTTTAGAAACAAATCATCTATTTACTAGCGTGGTCAATTCCCTGGGATTACAGTGGGTACTGATGGAGATTCGCTACGCAATTGTTCCTATGAGACGGGCGTGAAGGAAGCATGTACATGAAATGTGAGTGTTAAGATTTGGATAAATGTAGATTGGATGTACTTGCCAGTGGGGCGGAGATGAATTTTATATAACATTCAATGGAATGGGGTGGATTTTAATATTGTACTCGTCATGGATGAGGAATAGGCATTGTTATAAATAAAGGGCATGTGTTGAAAGATATGAGTTTCTTAACAATTAAATGACTTACATATGAGGTCTTGGGTCACCTCCACTTAGTACCAATTGGCTTTAAGATGGAAGCCCAAAATACCTTGAAATTTAATATGGTATCAGGGCTGAGAATTGAACCTGGGCCCGAGTTGGGTTTAGTAGGCCAATGTGTGGATCCCCTTTAATTTGGTCGGATATGGGTCGTGAAGTGTTTTCACATTGGCACGTGAAAGGACGTGTTGAAAGATATATCTCATATCAGTTTATAAAGACTAAATGACTTAATACCAATTGATTTTAAGATGGAAGCTCAACATACCTTGAAATTTAACAGCATATCATGAAATAATAGTTGCAAATAAATATGGCATAATATCTAGAATATAATATAAAATGAGTTTTATCTTGTATTTTGACTTTCAACACGTGAAGTAATTCACATCAACAATCCGTTCAAGTAAATGGTTTTATCTGAATTGAAGGATTGGGTACTCCCTCCGTGTTTTTTTTTATTGGCACCTCTGTTTTGGTGTTAGAATTGATGAGATGCTAAATGGATGAAATTGAATGGAAAGAAGAGAAAGTAAAATGAGTGGATGTAAAAACCTTAAACTTGCCCAAAATAGTAAGTGTCAATTTAAAAAAATACCACTTTTAGTAAGTGTGCCAATGAAAAAAAAATGGAGGGAGTATTAAGAATCGACATATATAACTAAAATGTATGAAATGTTCACTACCAGCTTATGTCAATAAGGTCGGAATAATATATTCTAAACACAATACTGTAAAAGTAAAGTAACACTCTACTTCAATTTCGTAAAAGTTTTACAAATGTTCAAAATAACTAGAATATCTATAAAAAAAATAACTAGAATTATATGCCCATAGAACTTGTATTTTTTAATTTATTTTTGAAATAGCACATAGAACTTGCACAGTTTCTGCACTTGCACAGTTTCTGCACTTGCACAGTTTCTGCACTTGAGATACTTTCATATTGTGTCACGTATCTTTGCACAATATCTGCACTAAAAATATTTATGTAACTAATTTACTGTAAACATTCCTCCCCATTTAAATATTTATGGCATAAAATATTTCAACACAAAATATGCACCGATTCCCTATCTTATGTAATTTAAAATAATTTAAACAATGCGTGCAACTATTAATGGTACTGTAGTCTATTATTATTTTTGGACTTTTTATTGGGCCTTACATATTTGCCTTTTTATGCTACTCAATTTATATTGCCCAATAGAAATAAAACGATAAAAGTTTTGGTTCCACGCATAAGCATTGAATGGCAAGGTGAGCTACTTTCGATTCCTACGCTCGCTGGACAGATATGGCTTTGCACACTCGACTAAATTCTGTTCCCCGGTTGGCCGGTTTTTGTCTATTGCCTTCTTTCCCGACAAGAATTTCAGGAGAAAAAGATATACTTCAAACTAAATTTAAGATAAAAGTTATTAGTCAAAACTAGAGATGAATAAAATAATTATCATATAAATTTGAGGTGAAAAAGCTCTACTTTAAGCTAAAATTAAAATAAAAGTTATTAGTGGAAAAGTGTATGGAACATTTGCAAAATTTAATTTCTATCATAATCTAAGAATATATAGTTTGGCTGTATTTATTTATTATGAAATATTAGTTGAAATTATACACGATACAAAATAACACAATATATTACCACACAGTGTGTTTGAAAATTGAAAATGAATATTTTTTATTATAAAAAATATATTAATATCTTTTGTGCACAGATTGTGCTTTTTGTGCACATAAGTTACTTCAGTGCATATAATGTGCATATGTGTAACTTTTCTGCAGATTCACTACTCTCGCTGCTGACTACTTTACGAGAAAAATGTGATAAAAAATCGCATGTGTCTCAAAAATTCAACAGCACTAACTACAAATTTGTGCAATAGTTGGTGGAGCCACCGGACAAGATGATCGTGCAGGGAGTAGAATGGTGACGGAAAATTCAAAGAGTTGGTGCATATTGAACTTCATGCATCAGGAGATGACACGTGTTATTTCTATTGGCTATAAAAGTCGGGTGTTGCTATATCCCGCCCTGTATTTTACTATCCTCGCCCTAATACGTATAAATACACGTATTTTAAATTTTTTTAAAAAAGAAAAAGAATGGAAGAATTGTACCCTTATAAATACCCCTCCCCCTCTTCTTCTCTCTCTCCATTTCTCTCCCCCTCTTCTTTTTTCTTCTTCTTTATCTCCCTTTCTCTCCCCCTTCCCTCTCTCCATTTCTGTCGGAAACCCGCCGCCGGCCGCCGCCGCCGGAAACCCGCCGGAAAACGTAAGTTTTTGAGGAATTTTTTTTACTTTTCGTGCGAATTGTTGCCCGATCTATTCGAATTTTGTTGAACTTGTCGGAATTGTTAGAATTGGGGTTTGTTACAATTTTGTTAAATGTAGAATGGATGTTCGGTTGGTGGTTAGATGTTGGGTCGGTGGTTAGTATAGGAGATTAAGATGTAGAATAATAATTTGGAGAAATCTAATATTAGGAATTTAATGAATTTTGGAATTAAAACGAAGAAATTGTGTTTTTTAGAAATTATTTAGTTTAACTTTGGACGTAATATTTTAGAAATTGTATTTTTTAGAAATTGTGTTTTTTAAAAATTATTTAGTTATGTGACATAGTAGAAATTATTTAGAAATTATTTTCTAGAAATTGTGTTGTTTGGAAATTATTTAGTTATGTGACATAATTGGAATTGAAACGAAGAAATTGTGTTTTTTAGAAATTACTTAGTTTAAATTTGGACATAATATTTTAGAAATTGTATTTTTTAGAAATTGTGTTTTTTAGAAATTATTTAGTTATGTGACATAATAGAAATTATTTAGAAATTATTTTTTAGAAATTGTGCTTTTTTGGAAATTATTTAGTTATGTGACATAATTGGAATTGAAACGAAGAAATTGTGTTTTGTAGAAATTATTTAGTTTAAATTTGGACATAATGACATAATTGGAATTGAAACGAAGAAATTGTGTTTTTTAGAAATTACTTAGTTTAAATTTGGACATAATATTTTAGAAATTGTATTTTTTAGAAATTGTGTTTTTTAGAAATTATTTAGTTATGTGACATAATAGAAATTATTTAGAAATTATTTTTTAGAATTTGTGTTTTTTTGGAAATTATTTAGTTATGTGACGTAATTGGAATTGAAACGAAGAAATTGTGTTTTGTAGAAATTATTTAGTTTAAATTTGGACATAATATTTTAGAAATTGTATTTTTTAGAAATTGGGTTATTTAGAAATTATTTAGTTATGTGACATAATTGGAATTAAAACGAAGAAATTGTGTTTTTTAGAAATTATGTAGTTTAAATTTGGACATAATATTTTAGAAATTGTATTCTTTAGAAACTGTGTTTTTTGGAAATTATTTAGTTATGTGACATAATAGAAATTATCTAGAAATTATTCTTTAGAAATTGTGTTTTTTGGAAATTATTTAGTTATGTGACATAATAGAATATAGTTCTATTTAAATAAACTTTATTAATCCGATGTAAACAATTGTGTAGTAAACTATTACGATATGTTTTAACTATTGTTTCCTTGAATGTTAATAATAGTGTGATGTGGTAAAAAAATAAGATTATTTAGTAATGTAATCTCCAATTTGTAACTTAAAAAAATGTGTAGTTCGTTGTATGGGATTGTACGAGAATTAAATTTGCTGTTTGTGGAGGGGTTTTTTTATGTTATATCCACTTTTTCCTATGCATTATAGAATATGTAGTTTCCATTAGTAAATTGAAATGATGCACTGTTCGAAAATATTAGTTCACACGTTGTTGGAATGTATGTTAATTTATCTTATCATATCAGTTTGATTCACTTGTTGTTATACTAATTACATATCTTGTGTCGTAGATGAGCACTGCTGGTCAACCTGACGGCCATGGTCGTTCCATACGACGAAGAGGTGTTAGTGCCTCGGCGAGACAGGCTAGAGGCCGCGTGGTCGAGGATGAACCGTCGCCTCGCCCGCAGGAGTGTGATGTAGGAGCGGAGCGGCCTTCTCCACCGAGCGTTCGTGCATTCGATCCCATGCCAACATGGGACGGTCCGGAGATTAACATTCTCGCGTCTGGTGGAATCCGTCACGATAGTGATTGGCAGTTGAATTATGACCTGCCGGCAGATGTCCCCCTGATGGGCCAACCTGGGACGAGTGTGCCATTGGATGCCGGAGCCAGGCACACCGTGAGGAATAGAGCTGGTCAATTCGCACAGTCTTCTGGTGGATCGTGCAATGCCGGTGAGCCTAGCACCGGAAGGGCACCGAGGAATAGGAGGAAGCGACCCCGCCGATGAGACGTGGCTAGTGCGGGGACCGATGGCTGGTGGCCCGCAGGATGACCTCGTCATACCAAGCTTCGGAGGACACGTCGCTGTTGACGTTTGGAATGGTATAGAGCGAGGTGTGCTGAGATGCCATGCTCGGTCGCCGCTATGCAAGCAGCTAGTCGCCACGCTCCCCGAACTGAGCGATGTTGCACAGGCCCGGATACATGCGACCGGGTTGGCCCACCTGCCTGCGATTATGTTCCAGTTCCTTGACATGGCACTGATATCCGCTTTTGTCGAGAGGTGGCAGCCGGACACGAACACGTTTCACATGCCTTTTGGGGAGATGACCATCCTGATGCACGGCGTTGAGATGATGAGCGCCCTGGATCCGTTTGACTCGGCGACCGTTGATGGACTCGCCGACCCCAGCATGAGGGAGTTGATGACGACTTTTGTCAGTCATCGCGATGAGTATCGCAGGCTCGGTTATGGACCTATTCCTTAGTCGACTGTTTGCTTATGTATGATCCCACAGTTTTGCCATATTCTGCTCATTTATGTAATCGGTAACTGTTTGTGCATATCAAATTTATAAGTCATCGATTTTTGCAACAGTAACGCTTTCAAAATAATTACTCGACGCTTCGATAATAACTGTAACGGTTGCGTACATGCCGAAATGTTTCGCTGGGTTGCAACAGTTAATTACTCTCAGAGTATGCTCTTCTCCAAGCCCTTATCCTCCTACGAAAGGGTAACTCCCAACCTACGACATCAGCCTTCCTCAATGTGGTCCACATATTAACCACAGGGGGCATGGGACAGTTTTCCTTCACGTGTACCGGGACGAAATGGCTTGCACTGCGAACGTATACAATGTGTAGCTCCCTACTTGTTCCATCCTCGCCCCCACCTGCCCTCAGTGGAAGGACTGTACAGCAATGGTCCGCCGACCCATTCTCTGAAATGTAATATAAAACTACAACCGTGTTGTAGTAGGTGGCGACAGGAAACATGTCTGCAATGACCGTAAACCAATGCTCTGGACCACATGGACCGCTGGTGTGGTGTATACGGGCTCTGGCGAGTTCAACGTCATTTTGCGAACCGTATATGGGAACATAGTCAGGCCAATGAGTTGATACCTCGTTGAATACTGCCCGACGCGCTGTAGACCATTCACCTTCACCGTCTACGTGAAACGCATCAGCAACGCATCTGAAGCCACAGTTTCCATCACTGACGACATCGTTCCAGCCTTCGATGTAACGCCGGACAATGTGGGGGACACTTTCGAGGAACGGGAATGTCGCTGCAGGAGAACACATTAAGTAAGATAAATATCTTGTGCAGGCGGCGTTTCATTAGGAAGAATGGTGCTTGTACTTACCGTGCCGGCGACCGCTCCCTGAAGCACGCCCTGGGGACCTTGAACTACTCCCGTATCGCCTGTTCACGTGCTCGTGGTAGCTCGGTGAACGTCGGGTTGATCTTGATCGGGGGACCTGCTCGCTTGGTCTCCCACGTGCACTAGTACAACTGTCCGGCTCGCCGATGCCGCTCTCCTCCGGACGCAACTGCGCATCTATGTAGGATGAAACTCGTCTCTGGACCGAAGGGTCGCTGCGTGCCAGCTCCTCCAACAGAGTGTTGAACCGCGACTGATCTTGTTCGGCCCTCGCAATGTTTTCCGTGCTCTGCACGTGATCACCCAGTGCCAGGCTCTTAAACAGCGGATGAATGTCGTCCAAGTACAAGGGGATTCCTTCAGCAACTGCCCCTGCCATGACGCATGCACACGGTATTCCGTGTGTCGAGCGCAGCACACAGCCACAATAAGCATATACCTGTGCTCCGAGTGCATCAATCCTCCCGGACTCGACCGTCAATTTATCCAGACAGTATTTGGACACGTTGTTGATCAAGTTGCTGAAAAGGGCCCTACGGTGCAATCTTCCAATGCACGTTCTTGATTTCTCCAGGCCGGTCTTGATCATAGTAATCTGCTGGGCTATCTGCAGGTCGACACGCCTCCATACCGTGTCCAGTGAACCAGTCGACGTTTGTAACCACCCTTTCAATGACGAGTGTGCACTTTCGACCCTGCATGTAGTTGTGTTCCCGAAATGCAGAAATCTGTTCGTCCATGCCCGCACAAATTTCTCCTTATGGGGGGTGAGCCACGTCGTCTCAACGTAACTAATAACAGCCTCGCTCCAAGACCATCCAGCCCTCATATCTACCAAGGCGGTTTCGTACCCTGAAACGGTGGACGCATTGCAAACCCGGAACCATGCACCATTCTTGAACGCTGCCCCGTTCCTCTTATTCCCTGTCAGCACAGTAACACGTGCCTCCACATCCTTGTTAATATGCCAGGTGCAGAGCAAATGATTCGATTCTGGAAACACAGTCCGAAGTGGCCTAATCAGTCCCATCTCCCGATCGGTGACAACAACCTCAGGGAACGGTCCATCCACAAGCAAGTTCTTCAGCGCGTTCAGCACCCACTCATAGGTATCTGTTGTTTCGTCAACGACAATTGCGTAGGCAATCAGGAAGTTTGTGTTGCAAGGGGACATCCCAACCATCTCAATGAATGGCATGCCGTAGCGATTGGTCTTGTACGTTGAGTCGATGGCCACAACCCACGGAAACGTGTGAAATGCCACAACAGCATCGGGATTGGCCATGAATAAATGAGTCAAAGTACCATCACCTGCTGAGCGGTGACTAGTGACATACCCTTTCGCGGTGGCCAGATGCAAACAATTCTCCGCTGTGTTGCGCCCGCCTCGCCTTTCTGTTATATATGCCGATCTCTCATTGTACACCTGCCTAATGTTCTGATGCAGCTCCGGAAACGAATTACTGAGGCTGGCATTGATATGCCTTGGGGCTGTTTCTGAATCTGTCAAATCTCTGATCATTTGCTTCGCGTCCGCATGGAGCTTGCTGCTCTGTCTATGACCCTCGGGGTACACTGAGAAAGAGTGGTTGTGCATCCCTCGTCTAGGATCCTTGCACGGCACTACATTCCAACCATCCCCCGTGATGCTCTGTTTCAAGACAATCGCGAATGGGCAGTCACAACTTCTGGTCGAGCTGCTACTCCGTCGGACTACATCAGATTCGCTCGTATCCACAACCTTATCCTTTCGGCACTGATTGCAAATGCAATATAACCTCAGGGGACCATTCCTATTCTGTTTGTAGGACCCCGTGACAAGTTCAAATCCCACCTGCAGAGCAATCCGTTGCAGGTAGGAATAAGCCTCGGCAACACCTGGGAACACAGCTGAGGTGGCAAATGGAGAGTATCCATTCCGCCCTGCAGCAGCTTCACATGACTGATTGTCGTCCTTAAACAGTAATAAACATCAAGTAATTAGTTACACTCAACTGCTATACCAACGACAATGATGTCGTCAATTAACGTTTACATATGAACGAATAAAGATAAAATTACAGTCAAAACGTTAAAATATATACTTAAAGAAGAGAACATAAAGATAAAATTATAGTACATGAAATGCCATTACAGTTATAAAATTCCCGTACACAAATTAACTCCCTAAACTAAAACTACATTCATCCATTTCAAGGGTGCACTCCGCCATTTCTCAATAACAGCTAAAACATACATGTAATGGAAAAAAATGTGACAATTTTATTTTATTTGATGAAATAACGTTGTGGCTAGAATTAATTTTACGTTCTTACAGTTCAACAAAATTACGTAACTTAACGGTACAATAATTAACAAAATAACAAAATTAACAAAACAAGAAAATTAACGTTACAATAATTAATAGGACATAAATTATTGCAGGTAAACAGCATTACGTAACAAAATTAACAATAAAATTAACATTACTGCTATTAATAGGAGATAAATTCATAGGAGATAAATGTGCAATAATTTCTACGTAAGAGTTAATAAATTAAAACACAAAGACGAGCATAAATTTCTACGGCAAAAATTATTAAATTTAACAACTACTTATGGACAGAAAACTAATTACTAAAATTACCTCCGAAGACATGGAATTTCTAACACCCTTTTTGGAGTAATTTTTGCTCGTCTTTGGTTAGCAAAAAATTCGAGTGCCCTCAAAATGAGTAGAATTCGTGCTAATTTATAGCAGTACAAATTTGGGAGGCAGCCTGGCACGGCGAGCCGAGGCGCGTCCGGCTCGCGCCCGTGGCCTGGCGACCGGACTCGGTCGGCCTCGCGCCCAAGGCGCGGCGAGCGGAGGGCTGTTCCGCTCGCGCCCAGGTCACGGCGAGCGGCGCCGGTCCGGCTCGCGCCCAGGGAACGGCGAGCGGCGCCGGTCCGGCTCGCGCCCAGTCGGTGGCGAGCGGGCCGAAGGCGGCTCGCGGCCAGGCGGTGGCGAGCGGCCCACCGGCGGCTCGCGGCCAGGCGGTGGCGAGCGGACCGCCGGCGGCTCACGGCCAGCCGTTGGCGAGCGGAGACCGCCACGGCTCGCGCCCACGCCGTGGCGAGCGGACCGTCGGTGGCACGCGCCCAGGCCGTGGCGAACCGGTCCGGCGGCGGCGGCGGGCGGCGGTCCGGCGGCGGCGGGCGGCGGTCCGGCGGCGGCGGGCGGCGGTCCGGCGGCGGCGGGCGGCGGTCCGGCGGCGGCGGGCGGCGGTCCGGCGGCGGCGGGCGGCGGTCCGGCGGGAAGAACATCGATCTGTGTGCTGTGATTTCGGAGGTCAACATGGTGGACTCTAATCCAAAGGAATGGCGGATTGATACAGGTGCTACTAAGCACATTTGCTCTGTCAAGGAAGTGTTCTCAAACTTCAAGGAAATTAAAGATGGAGAGACCATCTACATGGGCAACTCTGCAACTTCTATGGTGAAAGGGCGTGGCACTGTGGTACTGAAGATGACGTCTGGGAAGGAGTTGACTTTGAAGAATGTTTTGTATGCGTGATATAATTTTATTGGTGTAAAATGGAATGTTACATAGAAGTATAACAGAAGAGCGAGCGTCAATTTCACCTTCAGAGAAGAGAAGGTCACTTTGACAGGGTCGATGTAAATTTTGTCCACGTAATACTGACTCTAGTATTTGATCCTTGGGTTGGAGAGCAAATTTAGAGCTTGGATCATTAAATCCTATGTGGCAATAGAAATTTAAACGAAAGAAAAATACATTTGAGATGCTCTAAGGGCATATTATGAAATGATAGTGGCAAATAAATACGGCAGAATATAGTGTAAATGAGTGTTATCTTCACTCCAACTTGCATTTTGACTTTCAACACGTGGAGTAATTCACATCAACAATCCGTTCAAGTAAATGGTTTTATCTGAATTGAAGGATTGGGTATTAAAAATCCACATCAGTATATGACTAATTAAAATTTATGATATGTCACTACCAGCTTATATTAATAAGGTTGATATAATATTTTTTAAACATAATCTACTTCAACTTCGTAAAAGTTTTACAAATGTTCAAAATGACTAGTGCGTTTATGTCAAGATTGGGTTCATTCAGCAAAGAACTTACGCCAAAGAAGAAGAAATGTAAAAAATTATTGTTTGTCATGCACAGATAATACATATCATTAGAACATATCTTTTTCCACTGTCCAGTCGCTCACCAAATGTGGTTTGCAGCCGATGTTCACGAACAAATCTACCATTTTCAACAACAAAACTCCACTCTTAGCCCCGATATGCTTATTAATCTAGAAAGAGATTCGATTGAGATTATAGCAATATTAATGAATCAATTATGGTTCCATCGAAATAAGCTCTTACATGGTGAATTTCACGAGCTTCCACCATCCCAGTTATTTTGTTTTGCAACAACTGGAGGAACTCAAACGTGGAGAAAATAAACTTAATGACACATGGAATGATGCTACACATACCACTGATGTATTGCAAACTGTGGGGACTACTATCTTCTTTGATGCAGCAATAACAAGGGAGTTCACATGTGTTGGATGGTTCATAAAAGGCTCGGAGGGAGACAATCCATGGAAATATGGAGAATCATCTAGAATAGATCAAATTCTTTCACCACAACTTGCAGATGCAGAGGCCTTAAGATACACACTCACTAAAAGTGTTGATCTACAAATATATCCAGAGGGAAAGTATCAGGAAAGACAGCATTTTCATGAGCTTATGGACAGTTCTCAGGGGTATTTGCCTAAAATGTTGTAATTTTTTTATAAAATTTAAATATTGCATTTTATAAGTTAAAACAAGTAATAATATGTATTTGAATGTGAAAATATAAAAATATATGATATAAAAAATATTTTCAAAAATTTTAAATTTTGTATGTAATTTAAGAAATGCAGTGTATAAGGAAAGAAATAAGTGGCATGTCCATAAACTTATGGACATGCCACCTGTCAGGAGACCCACTCATATCCAGATGCAGTCAGAGGGGATTCACAAATACTAATCGGGCCATAAATAATGTGGAACAGGACATATCGGACTTTGGATTGTTATGCAATAGCACAATGGATTCCAAGACAAGCGAATAGTGTAGCACACAAGTTAGCACATTACCCAAAGACTAATCGCTTGTCATTTTACTGATGGAGCTCGACTCCACACTTTGTAACTCAATCCAATTATTAATGAAATACAAATTTACTTTTAAAATAAATATATATATACATATACATATATATATACATACACATACATATATATACATACATATATACATACATATATAGTTGCACAGTCTCTGCACTTACATACTTTGCATATTGCGTGTCACGTATTTTTGCACAGTATCTGCACTAAAAATATTTATTTAATTAATTTACCTTAAATATTCCTCCCCATTCAAATATATTGTGGTATAAAATAATTTAACACAAAATATGCACTGATTCCCTATCCTATGTAATTTTAAATAATTGAAACAATGCGTGCAACAAATTTTACTGTAGTTTATTATTATTTTTAGACCTTTTATTGCGCCTCACATATTTGGGATTTGAGCAGAGGGCTTGGGTGAAGAGGATTTGGGATTATAATAATGGTATGCGGTGGAGAGGATTTGGCAGATTCACTAAGGAAAGAAAGAGAACAAATCGAAACTCCTCTGAAATCCAAGGAGCGTTCGATGAGATCTAAAGGAGAGAGCAATCTTCACAAGCACAGAGACGAAATGCAGAAGCTTGAAATGGAAATCTCCAAGCTCAGACTAAAGATGGACTCGGCAGAAATTGCTGCCCTCAAAAACAGTGGGTGGGGGTATAAGCGATGTCTTTTACTCCCTCCGTTTTTTTTTCATTGGCACCTCTCTTTTGGTGTTAGAATTGAGGAGATGCTAAATGAGTGGATAAAATTGAATTGAAAGAAGAGAAAGTAAAATGAGTGGATGTAAAAACCTTAAACTTGCCCAAAATAGCAAGTGCCAATTAAAAAAAACACCACTTTTAGTAAGTGTGCCAATGAAAAAAAAATAGAGGAAGTATTAGGTTAGTTTTCACCTAAAAGATAAAATATGCAGATTCTGTGGGACATTATTAAAACGAAAGTGTATAGGTACGTCTGGAACGGAGGGAGCACAATAACATTAGATACGCGATGATATGTGCACGTTATATGCACAAAAGTAAGTTAGTAATTTATGTGCACAAAAGCACAGTCTATGCACAAAAGATATTAATTTACTTTTTATAATCTAAAACATTCATTTTCAATTTTCAAACATATTGTGTTATTTTGTATCATATGTAATTTTAACTAACATTTCATAATAAACAAATAAATCAAAAGTATAGATTCTTAAATTATGATAAAAAGTTAAATTTTGTAAATGATCCATACACTTTTCGACTAATATTTTTTTTTGATAGTTATCTTGCATATACCAATTATATAATTATTTTACCCAGTATATTAGAAAAAAATTTCTGTTAGACCGACGAGCATGGACTAATAATAAAAAATCTCATTTCAATCACTGTTATGGTCAAAATATAATTATTTATAAATTGCGATACATCTTAAAAGTTTTCTAAAATTATAGGAATCTCGATAAATAAAAACAAATACCACATCATCCCATTAGTTACATCAATTATAAAATGGTCTCGTCTAACAATTATTCGGCGTAAAATAAGACTTTTTGAATATATTATAATGTTTAAATAAAAAATATTGAAAAAGTGCTAATACTGTGATTGTGTCTTAGGCGAAAAGGTAATCCATGTCAAGAATAGGTAAACAGCAAGATTTCGTTTTGCTGGTGCTATGAAGCAATCATAAAGTTCAAATACTGTTATATATGCATGATATATTGTGATGTTCTGGTATGAGCAAAAATGCCAACACAGAAGTGAATAAAGTGATGTACAAAGGTCATCAGTCCTACTTCTTAACAACACAACAAAATCTAAAACCAAATTTATATTTATATCATCCGAAAATTTTAAGTCACGGGGAAAAAAATAAGAATTAATTCATATGTAATCATCTTCTTTCAATCATTTTTAAAATAATATCCTAGATTTATGATGGAAAACTGAACTATTAACGTGGATGTCGTGCCACTAATTCAACTGATGGACTAGTGCATCTAATATTCACTAATTTTGAGCTCTTTCTATGTATTATGTGTGAAATTAACTCCATTTTACAATCTACTAACATCTTGAGTTCGCTGTCGTTCCATAAATTTTGAAAAGATCAAGTTTTAAACTGCAAATTACATGAAATTAAGATAAAATTTTTGGGTTACATTAAATGAGATCAAGAAATATATTTGATAATTAATATGTTTCCCTATGTAAAATAAAAAGTTGATATTAAGAAACTACTTGTTACGCGAATTAAACAATATCATATATGATAATATTATTGTTCATATAGCTATTCAAATATGTGGTCAAAGTTTGATAGAGATGCCAAAAAAGTAAGAGTGCAAATTCAGCTGGGACAGAGGGAGTACACTTTACTTATTTTGAGACTAGTTTGGGACATTTTAATATTTTAATTTTGAAGTTTTAACTTATATTTTTTATTTTTGAATGATAGATTTTTATTTAATGTATTATTGATGTTTCAATAGTGTAAATTGTCGGTGTTTGGTGCACACTTTGATGTTTTAAAATTCATGTGTACTTTTATTCAATCTATGCTTGATGTTTCAATAGTGTGAATTAGTAGTTTTTTAAATTTTATTACTAATGTTTATTTTTTCCAATATTAGTATCACATTATTTGTGCATAGTTTGATGTTTTAAAAGTTGTGTGTGCTTTTATTTAATATTTAGCCATTTTAATTCAATATATATTTTTATTTTCTTAATATATTTAATATATGATTTTTAACTAGTAAAATTTTATGCATAATTTAGTATTAATATATGATGTTTCATTTGATGTTTAATTATTTTATTAATATTTAACTATTTAAATTTTGATATGTGTTTTTGTATTTTCATATGATGTTTAATTATTTTGACGTATCTTTTAAACATTTTTATTTTATGTTCAATTATTTTATTTAATATTTAACTATTTACATTTTAATGTATTTTTTATTTGATGCTAAACTATTTTTTATTTTCTTTGTATAGTATTGTATTCAATTTTTTTTATTTTTTTTAGTTTTTTAATTTGATACTTAACTATTTTTATTTAAAGTTTATTTTTATTTAATGTTTAACTATTTTATTTGGATATATTAATATGGAAAAGTATTGGGAAAGACCGTCTTTCCATAGACTTTTGGAAAGACGATGTTTAATTTGAATAATTAAAGATTAAAGATCTTAGTTACAATATTAAAATTTTATTATGCAACATGTAGTAGTTATAAAGTTTATAACCCGATTCATGCAACCCAAAAATTTTATCTTCATTTCTTCTTATTTCCACTTTAAACTTTGGTCTTTTCATGGCTTATGGAAATACCGTCCTTTCAAGAGACGAACCCAATATATTTTAGTTTAATATTTAGACTAAATTATTTTTTGGCCCCCCTACAAAGTATTTTTTACTATCTTTTGGTCCCCATTTGCAAAGACGGTACCAAAAAACTTCAAAATGATATGTTTTGATCCCCAGAGGTGGTTTTCTGGCAAGACTAAATAGGTTTTCGGTATAGTCAGGGGTATAATGGTAATTTTACTAATTTAAAATATTTTCAATTAAAAAATATTAATTTTAAAATTTTTAGATTTTTGACTTCATACTGAGCCCTTGAACCTCCTGCCTCGAGCCCTCGAGTCTCATGCCTCATGCCTCAAGCCTCAAGCCTCAAGCCCTCGAACCTCATGCCTCTGAAAAGACTTACCTCACTAGATGACCCTCAGCCCTAAATTTAGTTTCCGAACTCAGTGGTTGTTTCTGCTTGTCGAGCAGTCTCACTTCATTCATGCATGGGCACAAACGAAAGCGAATCAATGCCTTTCCTTTAGCGGCCGCTACTGTAGGACAGAAGCTTCCGGATCTGATCTATTTACTTGGCAATTCATCCGGTGACTTCACGGTCGCCAAAGAAGCCCCAAGAAGCTTCAAACATTTCCGATGAGATCCATGGAGCCATTTTTAGATAGCAAGCACTAGCTCCCGGTGCGACTTCATAAAAAGCACACTCCTAAAAAAAGGCCTTCCTCCCTTCCATTCAACTAGAGCAACGATGAGAACAGAGACTCAATTTGCTAAGCAATACATCAAAGGGAGGATTCTGAAAACATCTTCTCATACGACATTACATTAAACTTTGAGCAAGTTACTAATGCATATTCCTTGATAGGAGAGGGAAAAGAAAGCGTTAGGCCGACCAGTACTAGAACGATGATGAATAAGTCTGAGGTGGGTAGGTAGGAATCCGAGGATGAAACTTCTGTTGATGAAAGCCACATCCCCCGGCTTGCACCTTGACTCCCAGTCTCACTCAACTCAAGGTGAAAAGCGAAAGGCCAGCAACTGCACTAACTGAGGGACACGTTGAAAGCAAGAAAGAAATCGAACTTAGGACAAACAAGGAATTTTGGGTTTTTTTGGATAACGGGTAGTTTCGAATTTCAGGATTTATTCGAAATATGCAATAACGAGCCTTCGAACCCTCCTGCCTCGATCTCTCGAACCTCAAGCCTCGAGCCCTCGAACCTCAAGCCTCGAGCCCTCGAACCTCCTGCCTCGAGCCCTCGATATCCCGGCTCCTGACGATTTTTTTATTTTTATTTTTTAAAAACTCAGTGGTATGATGGTCGTTTTACATATTTTGACCAATTGTACTGTTGACTTTTCCTGAAAACCACCTCTAGAGACCAAAACATATTATTTTGAATTTGTTGGGTACCGTCTAAGGGTTATTTTGCAAATGTGGACCAAAAGATAGCTAAAGATACTTTGCAGGGGACAAAAATAATAATTTAGTCTAATATTTAATATGATTTATTATTATTTAATTTATCCTAATTTTGAAAGGTTGACAAATGAGTTAAATGGTTAATTTGGCCGGTGGAAGTCCAAATCCGGCTCAGATTGTGTCGTCATCTTTACGACAGTTCAACATTTCCATCCTTTGTGAAACTTGCAGATCACGGCAAGTTGGCAACGGTTGTACCGCGAAAAACCAGACAAAATCCGACGATGATTGAGCCACCGAAATTAAAACGAAATTTGGCGAGTATTAAGAAGAGGGAACACGGCGAGGGATTCCATCTCACTGTGAAATCCGATGAGGATGAAAGCAGTGAAACGCGATGATGGCAAAATCCTCAAAACGGACGGGGAAACTTTTGAAACTCAAAACCGTAGTGAAGAAACCACCGGAAACGATGAAGCATGCAGGAATCGATGCAACTCAGAGCTCTAGGATTCCGAGCAACGACAACAATGGCGATTCTGTTTTCCGTCTGATGACGATTTTGTTTCTTTTGAGTAATTGCATTTTTAGCCCCTAGATTTATGTGGTTTTTAAATATGGATTCTTGGTCCTGTTTTGAAGAAGGTCTCACATTGTTTCCAAAATGAAGTAAAATAAATCAATTTTACTTATAAGTACCTTACTATCAAACACATATATAAACATTTTACTTAGTTCAGCAGGTTTTGGTGTTTGTAAAGTACTAAAAAAATATTTATTTTAGGAATAAATGCAAATATAACTCTATCTACTTGAGTAAGTCCCAATATAACTCTATGATATTTTTTTAGTGCAAATATAACCGTAATCAGTTAATGAAAGTGCCAATATAACCCTCAGACCCCATTTTTGGCATTGACCTCAATTTTTCAGCGTTGGCTCTATGTAAATTGACCAAAATACCCTTTAGGCTAACTCTGAAATTGGGTGGACAATTTTACCCTCATAGTTCGCTGAAATTAGGTAGGGTTATATCAGCACATTATGCAATCTTATTGGGTTATATCAGCACATTCCTAATGTTTGTAGGGTTATATCAGCATAATTCTAATGTTTGTTGGGTTATATCAGCACATCCTTAAAACTTATAGAGTTATATTGGCATTTTCACTAACTATATACGGTTATATTGACACTTTCGAATATACGGTTATAGGGTTAGAAAAACACTTTTTTCTTTATTTTAAAAGCATATCGCATTGTTGGAGCAAAATCATCAACTAGTTTTCCAAATGGATTGCCAAATAGGAACGAATCAAACAGCTGTGAGCTTTTTTACTATATTATTTTTTTAGTCCCCTACAAAGTATTTTACACCATATTTTAGTCTCTGTTTACAAATCAACCCTTAGACAGTACCAAACAAATTCAAAATGTTTTGTTTGGTCACCAAAGGTGGTTTTTAGGCATACCGAAACTATTTTTCGATATAGTCAGGGGTATTTTCGTAATTTTACTTATTAAAACATTTTAATTTTCCTTTTCTTTTAATTCTCTTTTAACATTTTTTTGTAAAATTGGAAACATTTTTCTTTAATTTTCTTTTAATTCCTTATAAATTCTTCTCCTTCTCCGCTGGTAATGCATCACCTCCGCCGACACCGCCACTGCCAATCACCGCTGCAGCTGCCGCCTTCACACACGATCGTTCCAGCGCCACCTTCAGTTTCCACCATTTACTAACCATATTCTTCTTCTTCAAAATCGAGCAGAGCTAGTCAATTGGCCTCGTCTCTGGCAAAAACGAGGGCCTTGATCGACGACAAAGACGAGGTCCTCGATTCCGGTGAAAATGAGGGCCTGGATCTCCAGTGCCGCGATGGACAAGCTTGAGCCAGAGGCGGAGATGGAGGCTGAATCAATGACGAAGTTTGGATTTGCAGGTCGAGTCCACGGGCGGAGACGAAGGTGGCGGAGTTAGGGATTGGTGCAGATGGAGATGGAAGAGTCGACTGGTGGAGACGGCGATTGAAGGTGAGGAGGAAAATGGTAATTGCAGAGTCTCTGGAGACGGTGATTGCTGAGGAAGATGAGCACGTGATATTCACGTGCTCAATTTGGGAACCATTTTGTCTCCGACACTTGATATTCACGCGCACGATTGCTGAGGGATTTTTTTAAACTCAGGAGTATAATGGTCATTTTACACATTTTGACCAATTTTACCGTTATTTTACCTGAAAACCACATTTGGGGACCAAACAAAACATTCTGAATTTGTTTGGTACTATCTAAGGGTTGATTTGCAAACGGAGACCAAAATATGGTATAAATACTTTGTGATATGAATCTCCTTGCGAAGACTCACGATTTGCGGAATTGATAACTTTGATCTAGTGAAGGAATCTGCAAACCCGCACTATCTCGCACGAAATTCAGGAGTCTAGCCCTCGGGGTACGCCTAACTTCGACTTGCTCTCTAACTAGCCCTCAGGATCAGATTACAAGGTTTATTGATACTTAACTAGCCCTCGGGGTTAAGCAACAATGGAATAGCTCGCAAGCAAAGAGTATGAACTCAAAAGGTTGTATATTTGATTGATGAAAGGTTGTTAAATTCGTCCATAAGGCCTCCCCTTTTATAGGGTTACAATCTTGCCTCAAACCCTAATCACAAATGGAAACGGAATCGACTTATGGCAGCTTTAAGAAGCTAAAACCATATCTAACTAAAATACCTAAAATAAATGGTAATCTAAGGTAATCAGGTTGAATTCTTCAAGAAGTAACCTTGAAGAATATTACCTTATCTAATCTTACCAAATATAATTCTAATCAGAATAAAACTGAATATACTAAACCTTAATGGACTGTATTTTCGAAATTCAGCTCTTCAAAGCCCACATGGCCGAGCTATCAGTCCAATAAACCCAAAAGGACATTATTTTACAGTGATCACACTACCTCATTAAAAACCCAGTGGGAAAAAAGAGTATAGTGTTCTTCATGATGTCTTCAGTTCGTCGACAATCTTGAATAATGAATCCAAGATGTCGATGGTGACTCCTTCTTCAATTCTTCATCATAAAGGCGATCAATCAAAGCATTTAAAGCAGCATCCCTAAGCTTAGTCCTTGACCTAGTCATAGGTCCTGCCATGTCTCTTAGAGGATCTCGAACATATCCTTTAAATGTTTGATCAAGTCGTGGAATGTCTTCATTTATGGTGGTAGTCGTCTTGGCATCTCCATCAGTCGTCTTGGCATCTCCATCATTCCCTCCGTGGTCGAAAGGTTTCGCCCTCGAAACTGAATCGTCTTCAAATGTAAACGGAGATAAATCAGCAACATTGAAGGTCGCACTAACACCATAATGATCTAGTAACTCAATCTTGTAAGCATTGTCGTTCACACGAGCCAACACTCTAAAAGGACCATCTACACGTGAACTCAACTTAGATTTCCGAACATTTGGAAACCTCTCTTTCCGCAGATGAATCCAAACATAATCTCCCACGTTGAACCTCATCAACTTGCGGATTTGATTAGCTTTATCAGCATTCTGTACATCAAAGCATTTGATATTCGTATCACTTTGTAGGGGACCAAAAAAATAATTTAATCAACTTTATTTTTTGGGTAATATGCAAATATAGCCTATGTAATTGAGAAAGTGCAGATATAACCCTAAGATAATTTTTAGTGCAAATATAACCCTAACTACTTAACAAAAGTGCAAATATAACCTTCTGATGACATTTTCGGCGTTGACTGACCTTTTTCGGCCTTTGACCGACTGGAAATGACTAAAATACCCTTTCAGCCAAAATAAATAAGTAAAAGACAAACATGCCCTTTGACCCACCACCACCCCTGCCCCGGAATCCTCCAAACCACCACCGCCTGCCCGGAATCCTCCAAACCACCATCTCCATTCTCACATAGTCACGCACTCCTCTGTTCTTCTCCATTACCAGGCCATAGCTCGCAACGATCACCGGAGATGAATCGTCGTTCTTCTCCATTGAAAAGCTCGTTATCAATTTCTCACAATTCCTCGTTGAACCAGCGCTCCATTCCACCGGCCGCACAGTAATCAAAATCAGAAATCAGAAATCCCAACAAAACAAAACCTGGGCCAAATTCTTCTTCAGAAGGGTTACCAACAAAGTTCTATTTTCTGCCTCTTGCCATAATCTGTCACTAAAATTAAAGGGATTCTTCATTTCACTCAAAGATTGAAACTTTATGCCACGAAATGGGGGGGGGGGGGAAGGGAACCCTAATAACATTATCTATCTTACCGTCGGGCAACATAAAGCCAAGCAACGCAGGAGAAGAAAGCCAAGATGATAGAAGGCCATCAGTCATGCCCATCGACGGGGGAAAATTGGGATCGTGATTGGAGTCACTCGATTCCTCCTCCTCGTCGCCGATGATTGATTTGGTCAGCAGGGTAATGAGACCTTCTGGGCGGAGTATTTTGGCGGTAGAGAAAAGAGGGGTTCATTGGTTTCTGTCGCGGCAGAGGTCGGGAGGGCCGAGGAGTTGGAGCGGTGGGCGGAAGAAGAAGATTGGAGAGTTGGGCCGAAGAAGAAGATTGGAGCGCAAGGCGGAAGAAGAAGACGGCGGAGATTGTTAAAATAATAGTCAAAGTTTCTTTTTTATTTTTTGTTTTATGTTTGGAAGGGTAAAATAGTCTTTTCAATTAAATCCGACCTGAAAGCGCCGGAAAAGGTTATATTTGCACGTAACCTAAATGTTTAGGGTTATATTTGCACTTTCAATTATTGCAGGGTTATATTTGCACTTTCAATTATTGCAGGATTATATTTGCACTTTCATCAATTATGTAGGATTATATATGGACTTTGCTCTTGTTTTTTTAACGGAAACATCCGAAGAACATAAAAGCGAGGAACATACCGCAGAATATAGCAGGAAGTTCATCCATCATCTCCGGCTTCCAACGCTCTGAAATCTCTCTGGGAACAGCCACGGGGTCATCCATAACCAGCTCCGTCACCTTTCCTTTCCGGTGGTCCACGACCGTGACGTCAGTTTCCGCCACCACCATCCCCACCGCCAGCAGGGCACCAACCACACTGTACCGAGCCTAACGAAAGGAAATCCACAAACACGACGGCATTATTAACATTAATTGTACCGATACAAGCGATTAATTCTTAACGAGAGGATTTATTGTGTTACGTGAGTGGAGGATTCGAAACCAGGTTCCACCGAGTCACTGACTCGAACAGAAAGCTAGGGCACTCTCGATTGCCTTCTTTTATCAATTAAGCACCGGAGTCTAATGATCAGAGAAAATGCAAGCGCATAACGGAATCACGTTTCCGTCACTCGCAGCTTCCATGAACTTCCCTTTGCTCACACTCGCTGTGTAAAACAAATCAATCAATCAACTACAGAATACAACCAAAATTTTCTCGTCAATCCGACTGAAACCTGCCTCAGATCGCAACTCGTATCAAAACTAAAAACAGACGCACACAACGCACACAAACTTCTGATCCTCCGTCCAATCAGGCTGAATTTTTTACCTGGCGAACAGGATTGGAAGGAGGAGCTGCACTGGAGCACCGCCGTACGATAACGACCAGCAACGACAGAGCCGCCACCGCCGCCGCGGGGAAGATGCGCGGAAATCGGAGGAAAAGAGCGGTGGTTCGCCGGGAACAACCTTCTGCTCAATGGAGGGAGCCGATTGGTGTTGGCGATGCTGCTATGCACGGAGCTTCCATTTTCCTTTATTTTTCAGAGCTTGGTTTTCCCCAATTCAACAGAAGAAAGATGTGGTGTGTGTGTGTTTGGGAAATTGGGAGGGCAGGGAGAGTATTTAATTAGGATTTAGGGCATACCATACGGAAATGCAAGACTGTTGAGTTTGGGTCAGCGTAAGATTAAAAAAATAACTTTTGTCCTTATTCATGCAATGCAATCTTTTAGTCTCCACATCAATATTGTTTACTTTTCATCACCCAATAAATTTAAAATGATTTGTTCAATCTTAAGGTGGATTTTAAGGTGATTTTTAGTAGACTAAATTATTTTATGATCTCTAACATATGATCTTATACTATCTTTTGATCATCAAAATCACCTGAAAACCACATTTAAAATCACCTTGAAGATCAAATAAATAATTTTATATTAATAAACACGATATTGATATTTGAGACCAAAATATATTACATTATATATTCGAGACTAAAAAATAATTTAGTCAAATTAACCAGTATTGTGAAGGACAATATTTGAATTGGATGAACCTACTGTGTTTATTCTAAGAATGAGAACGTATTAGTAATTAATTTTAAGAATGGGAACGTACTAATCTAAGAATTAATTAATTTTTAGATATACTAGTAATTAACAGTATTTGAAATGATACTTTTCTTTTCTGATAAAATAAAAAATCTATTTATTAGCTTGGAAACATGCTCGGCTCTCAATCTGAGCCATACGAAACATTCGCTTCATTCTCCGATTCGGTAACTATTTAGGTGCCTTATTTGGAAAAAAAAAAACTAACTGTATATATAGAAAAAATAGTAAATATCATATGTTTTATTTAGTTGCCTCAAATATTAAATACCCTAAATATTATATGAGTCCGTCTCTTTAAAGACGGTATTTCCATAAGGTATGGAAAGACCAAGGTTTAAACTACAAATTAGAAAAAATAAAGATAAAATTTTCGGGTTGAATTAGTCGGATAATAAACTTATAAATATTGCATGTTGCATAATAAATATATACTATTGCAATTAAAACTTTTATCTTTCTATAATTCTAATTCAACCTCATCTTTCCATAGTATATGAAAAAAGATCATTCCTAAAATTTTATCATAATAAATATGAGGCCTATAATTCTAATTGAGTGTGTCTCCTGACAGGCGGCCTGTCCATAAGCTTATGGATATGCCACTTATTTTTTACCTTATACACTACATTTCTTAAATTACATACAAAATTAAAAATTTTTGAAAATATTTTTTATATCATATATTTTTATATTTTCACATTAAAATACATATTATTACTTGTTTTATCTTATAAAATGCAATATTTAAATTTTATAAAAAATTATAACATTTTAGCCAAATACCCCTAAGGACTGTCCATGAGCTCATGGAAAGACCGTCTTTCCTGAAACTTTCCTATTCTAATTTGTTTCAAGGCCGGCTTGCATGGAAAATGTGGTAATGGATTTATGTAATAAACAAGGCATTAATACGTACTTTTGTTTTTCTTTTTGACTTGTTTCTTTTATATTTGCATATATTTTTTATTTTTGGTAAAATTTTTTTAATTTCATCCACCCATTCTACTTTTTACTTTCTACATTCAATTTCATCCACTCATTTTCTTCACCAATAAATCCAAACACCTAAATCTAATAACATAAATGAGTGTTATATTATATTTTACTTAATTAGTGCAGGGTACAATGGAAATACACACCATATTATATTCCCTGTAAATAAATTAGATTGTAAAAATTAATAAATTTCTCCCTACAATTTTGGCATATAATTCTCTGTAATTTCAATTTCTACCTATACACATTTTAACCCAATTATACAATAATGAATCATATTCCAGGAATACGGTATAAATTGCGTAATTTACTTATAGAGTATTGATTAAATTTTAAAACAAATACTTTTGTATAATTCTAACAATATTTTTAGAGTAAAATGACAAAATAATCATAACTTTAATCTGAAAGTGCGAATATAATCATCCAATCTAAGAAATTATCAAAATAAACTTTAAACTGAGGCAATCCACCGCCGCCGCAACTGCCACCTCGCATCTCCGGCGTCTCCGTCGCTCCAGCGCCTGCCGCTCGACGCTCGGAATCACCAATATTTGCCAGCCACCGCTCAACACCACTGTGTTGGAGTAGATCTGGAGAGCTCGAACAAACTCTTAAAAAACTCTTAAAAACGAACTCTTAAAAAAACTAGCGGCAGGTGCTTAAAAAAAACTAAATTATTTTTTTGATCCCCTACAAAGTATCTTTTACTATCTTTTGGTCCCCATTTACAAATCAACCCTTAGACGGTACCCAACAAATTCAAAACAATTTGTTTGGTCCCCAAAGGTGGTTTTCAGGGAAAGTCAACGGTAAAACTGGTCAAATATGTAAAATGACCATTATACCCCTGAGTTTGGAAAAAAATAAAAATTTAAAATTAAAATGGGATTAAATAAGAAATTTTTAATTGACTTCGTCTTCTTCTTTGCTTCTCTACCGCTTTAAATTCTTTTTCTTCCGAACGTCTTCTTCCGCACTAGTTTTCTATGCCTTATCTTCTTCGCTTCGGTTACTTCGTCTTCTTCGCTTCAATGGCGGATTCTTCGCCTTCCATCACCGCTTCATTGACGGATTCTTTGTCGGCGTCGCAACCGCCTTTACAACTTCAACCGCTCGACGACGAACTCTGGGCCTCGCCGTAAATCCTCCGTCTTCAAATCCTCTGTTGATGTCCAACCCGAGTGCAGAGTACCTGAGGTTGAGACGGAGCCTGTCCTGGAGCTTGAAGACGGAACTGAGTACCTAAGTACGGGACAGAGTACTGAAGACGGAACAGAGTACTCGACCAGATCAGAGCCTGTCCCGGAGCTTGAAGATGGAGCAAAGTACTTTGACCGGACGAGTGCAGAGTACCTGAGGCTGAGACGGAGCCTGCCCCGGAGCTTGAAGGCGGAACAAAGTACCTGAGTACGGGCATAGTACTTGAAGACGGAACTAAGTACTCGACCAGATTAGAGTCTCTCCCGGAGCTTGAAGATGGAACAGAGTACTTTGACCGAAGGAGGCGGCGGAAGGCGAGGCAGAGCAAACAGGTGAAATGTGGAAGACGAGCGGCGGATACTGACGATGGCGGTGGATGGCATCGGTAAAGCTCAGCGGTGAAGGCGGCGGTGTTTTAGCTCTGCCATTAACTGGTGAAGGCGCCGGTGGAAACACAGAGAAATTTATTGTGAAAGCGGTGGTGGCAGGCGGTGGAAATTGCAAGCGGAAAATGAAGGCGGTGGCGGTGGTGGCGGTGGCAAACTGGAAATTGCAGGCGGAAATTGCAAGCGGTGGTGGCAAACTGGAAATTGCAGGCGGAAATTGCAAGCGGTAGGAAAACTGGAAATTGCAGGCGGCGGTAGGTGGCCATGGAAAGCGGCAGGCGGCGGCGGACAAAAAAGAAATTTTAAAATTAGGAATTTTTAATTGAAAATATTTTTAATTAGTAAAATTACCATTATACCCCTGACTATACCGAAAAACCACTTATGGGGACCAAAACACATCATTTTGAATTTGTAGGGTACCATCTAAGGGTTGATTTGCAAATAGGGACCAAAAGATAGTAAAAGATACTTTGTAGGGGACCAAAAAATAATTTAGTCTAAACTAAATTAACCTCGAAAATTCGCGGCGGCGGCAGAGGAGAATAAGGCGGAGAAGGAGGTTGGGCGGAGGAGAATAAGAAAAGAAGAAGGAAAGAAATGTCTGAGGAAATAACGAATGAAGGAGGAAAGAAATGAGATTAATAAGGACATAAATGAATGAGGGCATAATTGTCCTTTCACATATTCTAAATTTTTGTTTTTTAAAAAATATGGGTATAATAGTCATTTCATATATTTTCGGCCAAATTCAGGCCTCCGGGGTCATATTAGCACATTTACGCAAAACACATAATTACAATGACATTTTCCAACTTCACATTAGTACGAACCACCAAAACATAGGGTTATACGAGCACTTAGCTCTTTTTTCTTTCTTCTCCGCCCTCGTTTTCTTCCCCGCCGCCAGCGCCCTTCGTTTTCTTTCTTTCCATCACCACCACGAACGACACCAAATCGGGAGGCAAAGGATGGCCGTGGGCGGAGGTCTAACGCTGAGGGAAGGTCGGGGCGGGTCTGGGTGGGTTGTGGGTCTGGACGGGGCGGGAAGTGGCGGGTCTGGGCGCGGCAGAGGGAAGGCGGCGGGGCACAGCAGGGCACCATTTTATTGGGCCGTCTTTAGCTCAAATTCGTGGCTGGTTTTGAAATTTTAGTTATTAATCGAACTGGGTCTGTGAAATTTAGCTGTTCTCTTAGGGTTTATTAGGGCCATGGTGGAAGAGTTAATTGGAAAGGGTTTTTCTTGCTGTGTGTGATTCGGTTATCAATGGGGACAATGGGGATTCCGCTAGTTTCTAACATATTCCTTGTACGACAAGGTGTTCGCCGGAATATTCTCCAGCTGCAACCGTATCTTCTCCAGCTGAGCTGACCTCATAATTTACCGAGCATCCACGGCAGAGATTCCCTCCAGCTCCGTTGCCGGAGGTAAGACTCCGTCGTCCCGGATGCACTCGCCGGAAATTGGAGCTTCTGTGAATGGGATGGCGGCATGTTGATGAAAGTGTGGGGATGAGTTACCTTTTAATGAAGGGTATTTTAGTCTTATTATTTATTGTCAATGCCATAATTTCATGGATCAACTCTAGAATTAGAGAATTTGGCTATATTGACACAAAATTCTTAAAAGTTAGGGTTAGATTGACAAATATATTAATTATTTGGGATTATATCAACACTTTTGCAAATTGCAAAATTTTATTAGGACTTTCACCCTAAACTTATAATTATAAATGTATTTATCCCATATTTTTATAGTGATATATGTTTGTTAAATTTATAAATAATAATGCACAGAACAGAATCTTATTAAATATATATCAAGCAGAAAAAAAATTGGTTAAAAAAAAATATTACCAAGATGACGAACAGCTCTTGATTATTTATTAATGAATGGAGGGAGTGTATTCAAAAACGTTTGGTGATAGGTAAACATTTCTAAATCTATATTGAATTGAAAGAATTCTCTCTACAATCATGGAAATGGTCAGACATCATGAGATTTTATTGTATGTGCTACCACAGAAACTAAGCTCACAAGAAGTTGGACATGGCTTCAGTATTGAACGGGAAGGGGTAAGGCAAGCATACCAAGAGGCCTAAAAGCAAAATAACTACTCCTAGACTAACATATTTGTTGTCAGGACTGGAGATTTCTTCAGACATCGGAGCAACAGGTCCTCTCTGTAAGAAGAATATTAGCGCCACCCAATAAAATGCAACATCGTTAACTAGAGATGACAGTCCCAGGAGCAAGATTGAGATACCAGTCAGTCGAGCTGAACCCTGCGTGTTACAAATTAACATTCGTGTGATTCTACATCTACTGCTCGTATTAAACTGTAAGAACATCACAATCGCTAATGTTTAGAGGGTTCAGAAGATTTAGCATGCTGATTATGGTAATTCTAAGTGCTTAAGCCTTGGTTTCACCAATGCATGCGTGTGTGTGTGGAATGCAGATGAAATATTTACCTAAAGGAATTAAGTTTTGAGTTGGCATACATACCTTCCTTCCGAATAAAGCAAAGGAAATTCGGCCACCATCAAGCTCTCCGGCAGGAATGCTGTTGATTGCATTGATCAGGAGTCCAGCCCATGCCCATATTACAAGGGGGTTTACAGATATTGATGCGCCTTCTTTGAGAGCATCCCCAAGAAGCAGCTTAGCTGTAGATGCACAAATAGAAAAGGAAAAATGAATGAGCAAAATAGTGTAAACCTGTCACACTGAACTTTATTAAGGACATAAAAAGTAAGATAATAAAACTTTAAAACACTCAGACAAGAAACACAACAAAAAAATTGTGAGTTTTTCAAGTGTCCAAAGCTTAGAAAGATATGTTGAATGCGAAGGGATTACCTATGCCCCCAACTAGAAGCGATTCATGAAATACACCGGTATCAACCACTGTTCCTAAACCATCGGTTGGTGGCAAGATGAAACCCAGAAGCAAGAGAACAAAGCCCAACGAAAACCCTGCCAGTGGTCCAGCAGCTGCAAATTTCAAAAGATCCTCGCGATTCTTGACAATATTCAAGATCCTTGTTATAGCACCAAAAGAGCCTATCTGTCGCCAATAAAGCTCATTAGACATTCTTGCTCCCGCGCGTCTACTAGTTACATAAGATGAGATAAAGACATGCAATGGAAATATAAGCATGCAACTGAACAGACAGCAGAAATGGCAAACATAATAAAAGCAATATCCATGTTGCTAATGTTACATAGTTTCTAAGTAATGAGGTGAAATACAAAGCAATTCTTATGAATACTATCAAAATAACAGACCTGCGAACTTGGAACAAAAAATGGCACACCAAGCTTAATCCCACTTTCTCTAGCCACCAAAATGTGGCTGATTTCATGCGCACCAAGGATAAGTACAGTCACAAGGGCACCAGGAAGGCCATCCTTCAACAATTCAGGATTCTCAAAAATTGAACTGAGAAGAAAAGAACATGTTTATATAAGGCATCCACATCATAGTAAACTAACATAAGAAAAAAGGAAATTCCACAAATATGCCACAGAAAGTAAATTGGAATCTTCTAGTGCATCAGCAATATGTACTACCATGTGACATGCATGTGTAATCCACAGCTAGTCAAACCCTAAACTGACACTGTATGTTTGAAATCAATGCATCGGAATGTAGCCATTTCCATTCGTCTGCACATTTTGTAAAGACTGTATTTGCTTCCTTATGACATTGGGAAATGCCTTGAACATGGATAGTTCTGCTACATTTTCTACAGAACTGAAGGTTTATGAAAAAGTGACACTATTGTAAGTGGAATTCTTCTCAAGAAGCACAAACCACCAAGAGGTCAGTGAAGTTGACAGACTAGTCTACTCCAAAACATTTAAAAAATAACTTTATGAAATGTTTTTTCCAAGCATAAGCTGAGTATGGTCTAACAATAGAAAGAAACAGGCCACGCACAAGAAGTTTGATTGCAGTGCAGGTATGTTGCGAAGCAATAACGTGAAGATCGTGACTAGACCAAAAGAACCGGCTGCAAACCATTCAGGAACAGCTGCAGGAGTTAAACAAAATAAGTTATGGCTATATGGTAACACCTGAGATCCAGATACAGCAGAAATGAAGCACACAATTAAAGAGGTCCCAGTAGAGTACCTGGAGAATCCGGTTGCAGGGTCATTTTGGGAACTACAACTGCAACAGGAGTATCATCCTCTGGATTAATCAAAAGGAAAAGCTTGTATAGGTCTCCAAATCTGTCCTGTACATTAAAGATTAAGCACATTTTGCGATGATATGCCAATTTAGAGAATTGACCAAACTCAGTTCAGGAGCAAGTACACCAAACCTGCATTCGCACCCTTATCTTCTCATAGGTTGTTGAAGCCTCGCCTCGCAAATTTCCTTTAAAAAGCACTCCACCCTATAAATGGGGCGCATGAGTTAATGCAGAAGTGTATTAAAGATTGACAGATTCAGAAACAAAATACTACCATATTTGCAGAAACTATAAATTTCATCTTTCAAAGATTTGAGTCATTTGACATATATTCCTTTATGTGAAGTAGGGCAACAGCTTACAATGTTAACATGGAAGATTTACAAAGATATGCTTCAAGGGCTCCAATGATGATAGCAAACCAACAAATAAAGTATGTTTTGTTTATGTCATTTGCGCACCTCATAAGGCTCCTGGCTTGTGATAAAAAAAGAGTCAAAACCAAACACTTGATCTTTCAGAATGTCAATTGTTTCCTTTGAGATCCTGATTGACTCATCAAGTCGCTGAGGCTGTTTATAGCATATCAAGTGGGGGGAAAGCGGTTTAAGAATCAGAGAGTCAATGTGAGCAAATGACAGATCACATAAGGATATTTTGCAAACAATTTTCTAGTTCCTATCACCTTCACACCTGGCAGAGGTGATCCACTAGCAACCTCAAAATCAGTTGTACCCTAGACAGGTGGAAATCATTAAAATAGAGTTAAGAAATAAGTTGATCAACAGACATGAACTAATTAAACAGACCATATGCAGCAAAACAACCAAAAAATGCACCTCAGTTTTGGTGCTAGTTTCTGTACTACTTTGGCTTTCTAGGCTTTTAGAATCGAGAACCGCAGGGCTGACAGGCTGCTCTTCATCCTCCTATTAACAGAAGAAGCCAAAATGCACCAATATTTCAAATTATACTGTATTTTCCCTCCAAAAAAAAAGTACTGAAGCAGAACAGTAAGTTTACTTTACTAGAACGTTTCCCCATGACTGACTCGATCGCCTTCAGGTGATCAGCAATACCCTATGTTGTATACGAAGGATGCGATGACAACAGCATTGCAACATAAGTTATTATAAATCGCAGAGTTCTACTAAATTACCAAGTAGATTTAAGCAAGAAAACAAGGAATCAGAATATGAACCACCACAACCATCCTTTCTCGACCTTGGGTGGAAAAACAAAATTAGAAAAATGTATATACTCTCTCTAGTACACATGTTCTTAAGACTAAATTAGTTACAAAAACATGACTCATTATGTAAAACTGAAGAAGTAATACAAAGAATGACATCAGAGATGCAAACATCAAACTGAACATACGCAACATAACAACCGAAAAATGCACCTCAGTTCCTGTGCCATTTTCTGCACTATTTTGGCTTTCTAGGCTTTTAGACTCTAGTGCCGCCGAGGTGATGGACTTCTCTTCCTCATCCTATTAACACAAGTAATCGAGCACCAAAATCCGAAATAATTCAAATTAGGAAACGTGTTTTCCTCTTGAAACTAGCAACGCGTTAAAGCAAAACAGTAAGTTCACCTTATTAGGACGTTTCCCCATGACTGACTCGATCGCCTTCAAGTGATCCGCTATGTCCTGTTATGCAATTAGAACAGCATTTCGGAATCGAATTCTAATTTACTCAATCAAACGGAACATCACATACCTTCTTCTCATTATTACTGCTCTCCGGTTCTGTTTCTGTTGAGCTCATTTTGCAAACAACCTTCCCATATCTACAATTACGCAATAGCCACCACAAATCATCAACAAAAAAAACTCAAGCATATCTATGGAGGTTGATTCAGTTACCTGGAGAATTGGCTCGCCAGAAGATTGCAGCTCCATCGAGTATTGGCTATGGAGGGAAAAGCTAACGGCTGGAAATGAATGACTGAGCATGAGCTACACTGCGACACGGGAAGAACACTTCCCAGGAATCTCGCCGGAAAACTCATCGTATTCATCGCCTTTCAGTGCTGCTTTTACTCAATGCGGTTTGGTTATGAGTTTATGCATAACAATCTGAGAATTTGGTTTGGTGACGAGAAGCTTTGCTGGGACAAGTATCTTATCTGTGTTGTGTTATTTTCGTGGAGTTATTTTAATTTTCCTTGGATATTTTTCTACTCGGGTATTTTCGTCATTGCAGATGCGGATTTTAATTTTTTTTGGTTTTGAAAAAGATGCGAAAATTTTGACCGCGGCGGAGAAATGGAAAATTCCCGCTAGATGATTCATCTCTGACTCTGCAGCTCTATCATTGGAACGCTAACTTTTTTTTGGCTAATCAGGGAAGGCCACGTGTATAGCGTAATCCGTTAAGATATTGGGCCAGCTAACGCTTAAGGCCAATCAAACAAATACATATGAGCTTCATAGTCCATCATATAATTGGGCTCACGAAGTAATTTTATAGGCCGAAGCCATGGTGGTTTATACTTAGTTTAATAATATTTGAGAAAAATGTGCTAAATAATCCTATCTTTTGACTGAAAGTACCAATATAATCATGTAACCTTAGAAAGTGTCAATCTAACATTGGACTCCGCTGACTTTTAGTCACCGTTCTGATGGCCGGATTTTGTAGAAAAGACAATTTTGCCCTTGTCGGAAAAAAACAAAAATGAAAAAAGATGTATTTGCCCTCATTTTTCCTTTCTTCCTCCTTATTCCCCCCTTCTTTCTCCACCTCTATTTTTCTTCCTCCGCTTCCAGCGGTTTAGGGTTTTCGATCGTGAGGCTGAACAGGTGGATGGGCAGCGTGGGGCTGAGCGAGGCGAAGCGCGTGGGGCTGAGCGAGGCGAAGCGCGTGGCGAGTAGGGCTTGCGGCGGTGGTTGCCAAAACTAGCGTGTGGTGAGGCTGAGTGGGTGCGCGAGGTGGCGTGGGGATAAGCAAGGTGGAGTGGCAAGGTGGAGTGGCGTGGCGGGTAGGGTTTGAGCAAGGCGGAACAACATTGGGCGGCGTTGGCTGAGCAAGACGGAACCTCGTCTGATCCTCAATAGAAGGCGGTTCTACAAAAAATACACGGAACCGCCTTCTAACGTTGTCTTTAATGAGGCTTTCTCCAATAGTGGTAACAAATTTTAATATTAGTAAGTTAATAAGTTATGATTGATTATATAGAGTAAATAATTAAATTAGTAACATATTATAATATTAGTATGTTATTTTTAGACAACTTGGGTTTAGGTTAGTCAAAATGACTTCAATATTCCCGGTTGATAGAATCATCCAAACAATTTCTATTATATGGTGCTTGGAATTATCATAATTATATGTATCTCATTGCAATAAATTAAAAGTAAATATCAAATGACCTTATTAGTCTCACTAATTATAAAATGTCCCCATTTAACAATTAGTCGGTCTAAAGCATGACTGTCATACATTAATAAATAAATAATATGCATACATATTTCTATCAAAAGTAGTCTATCATTGTATAAAAAATCCAAATATTTTAGTATGTTAGATTATGTGTTTCTTTGGATTTTCGTAGGAGTGGTAGGAGAAGTTGTGAATCCTGGTTTGATTTTCCAAACTACTGCAAGCCTTTGTAATGTGTAAAGTGGTGGCTTTTTAATCAAACAAACCATGTGTGAGTTGGCCTCTATGGGTTGTAAATCTTAGATTTAGTGCAGTGAGTTATATCTAGTTGCAGTTTAGATCAGAAATTTGAAACTGCTCAATTAGAACAATATACCTCAAGGCTTTCCTTGTCAAAAATCTAGTTTGGTTTCGTCTAATAAATTGCTCTTTTTTTTTTTTTTTTTTTTTGGGAAGAGAAGAAAAAACTCCAAGAACACAAATTTTCACTTACTGATTGCATAGTGGTAATTCATATAAAACCGTTCGTGCACTAATGCACTAACCGTTCAGCTGAATAAGAACAGCTCTGATCCATTGAAATGCACCTGCTTGTGCTTCGTGCATCGAATCTGATTCTCATTGGCAGATTGTGGCACTGAAAGGGTTCTTCGGGATCAAGAATCTGTTCAGGGATTTGATCAGTACCTCCTTTTATTTCCTTGTTTCCGGGGTCTTTATTGATATGGAGGTCTTTGTCATCTTGTTTTTCGTGTTCTTCTTTCTCCTCATCGGAGCTACCATAATGCTTCCAACGATTAGCAATCTTGGTATTTACGTGCAAACATTCAAAGCAATCTTCTAGATCATCAGGATCAAAACCTTCATTAGGACTCCCTGATTCTTCATTGGATGAAGGAATTGGAAGGCATGTTGAAACAAGGAAAACTAAGATATTTTGGGAATGATTTTCTGTGTGATATTAACAGAATGATGGGTTATTAATACTCAAATGTACAAGATATGACTAAGGTAACTAGTGACCTATTACAACACAAGCTCTATTACACTATTACTCCCCCTCAAGTTGGCGCATGAAGATCGAGAATGCCCAACTTGGAACTGAGATGTAGGAACGTCGTTCGTCCCAGTGCCTTGGTAAACATGTCCGCTGGCTGCTCCGAAGTGGCTATGTGATGAGTAGAAATAGTACGCGAAGACACTAGATCACGAACAAGATGACAGTCAATGTCGATATGCTTGGTTCGCTCGTGAAACACCAGATTAGCCGCGATGTGGAGAGCAGCCTAACTATCACAATATAAGCGAACCGGATCCGAATGGCGAATTTCGAGCGAGCGAAGCCAGAGAATCTCACAACAAGCGTTTGCCATAGCTCTATACTCAGCCTCGGCAGATGAGCGCGACACAGTGTGCTGCTTCTTGGTCTTCCAAGAGATCGGCGACACACCAGTGACAAAGTAACCAGTGACAGAGCGATGAGTGATAGGATAAGTTACCCAATCAGAGTCACAATAAGCAATCAGAGCTAAACTGTTATCTTGAGCTAGAAATAGACATTGACCCGGGCTACTTTAGATGTAATGAAGAACACAAAGTGCAGCAGTCCAATGCTCCAACTTTGGCTTCTGCATGAACTGAGATAGAGTATGAACTGTGAAGCTGAGTTCGGGCCTAGTGATAGTCAGATTGACTAACTTGTCAATTAGACGGCGATATTGGTCTGGATGATCATAATCCGGACCAGTAGCATTTGCGAGATTATGTGTTGGGTCCATAGGCGAAGCGGTTGGCTTTGCGCCAAGAAGACCAGCCTCGGTGACCACCTCCATGGCATACTTGCGCTGAGAAAACACAAAAATACCATAGGGGCTTCGCAACTTCGGGGCCCAAAAAATATTTGAGAATACCGAGGTCCTTCATGTGAAAGCAGGAAGACAAGTGTTGTTTGAAAGTAGAGATGGCAGTAGGGATATCACCTGCGATAAGTCATCGACATACACCAAGACATGAAGAGTGTGACAAGCTCGACTGGGGCTAAAAAAAGAATAGTCTGCATAGCTTTGCTGAAAACCATACTAACGAAGGGCCTGTGCGAGCTTAGAGAACCAATTTCGAGAAGCTTGGCAGGGACATAAAGAGACTTGTGGAGACGACATACTTGACCAGTTTATGCTTTAGAGCATCCCGGTGGTGGAGACATGAAAACCAACTCATCCAGATCACCATGAAGAAATGCATTGTGAACGTCCATTTGATGAAGTTCCCAACCACGGATTGCTGCCACTAATAAGATCGTACGAACAGTGACCATCTTGGCGAATGGAGCGAAAGTTTCATTGAAATCAATGCCTTATACCTGACAATTACCGAGCACAACAAGGCGAGCCTTGTAGCGTTCTATGTCTCCGTTCAACTTATACTTGATACGGTTGACCCACTTGCAGCCAATAGGTTTCTTGCCAGGAGGAAGAGATGTGAGAGACCACATGTTATTTCCCACAAGAGCATCGAGCTTTGCCTGTATGGCCTGTCGCCAACATGGCTGTTGTACAACCTCAGAAAAATGAGTCAGTTCGTGCCCAGAAGTGACAGCCGCAAGAAAGTGGGAGTGAGCAGGAGCGAACCTATGAGAAGAAGCAAAGTGGCTGATAGGATATGAAGTTGACGAAGCGGCCGAGTTGGATTGGGGAATGCCTGTGAAAGCGGAGCTGCATACAAAATCCTTGAGCAAAATGCTTAAACTGCGATCGCAGGTGCTTCATCGAACCTCTGGACGAGGCACCTCAGAAACTACCTCAGGCAAACCCTCACGGTACTCAATTTGGGATGGTGAGCTTAGCTCCAGTGACTGCTCAAACTCCCCTAGGCTGCGTGCTAGTGCTGTTGGGAAGAGATCCCCCTTGCTGGAGAGGCAGGATGCTCCGGAAGGTCAAAGAAAATAGGATGAGGCGGGTGATCCTAAGGAGGTGGCGACGGGGAACAGGTTAGAGCCTGAAATGGAAAGATGTTTCGAAAAACACCACATCGCGAGAGAAGAAGAATTGATCGGTTTTGAGATCATACGACCGCCAACCATGTTTACCACTGGGATATCCCATGAAAACAAATTTGCGACCACGAGCAGCGAACTTATCAGTTGGCCGAGGAAGAACCGGAGCAAAACAAACCCCAAAGACACGCAAATTAGAAAACTTGGGTTCACACTGAAATAGTAGATGAAACAGAGTCTTGTTTTAGAGAATTGGTGTCAGAGTGCGATTGATTAAAAAACAAGCAGTTAGAACACATTCACCCCAGAACTTAATGGGAAGAGAGACTTGAAAACGCAGAGCACGGGGCACGTTTAAGAGGTAGTGATGCTTGCGCTCCACTATGCCATTTTGTTGGGGCATGCAAACACATGAAGTCCCATGAACAATGCCATGAGTAGCAAAATAATGCCCCAGTCCTAGAAACTTTGTACCATTGTCTGATAAAAAATGGTGAATGGGGACTTAAACTGAGTAACAGTCAAAGCACAGAAATCCATGATCAGACACGAAACTTCTGACTTGGATTTCAGTAAATAGACCCAAGTAGCACGAGAATAGTCATCGATAATCGTAGCAAAATAAGTAGCACCACAAGAAGCAGGAGTACGATAAGGGCCCCAAATGTCACAGTGCACAAGCTCAAATAAATGTGTGGCTTTGTTAGAACTTAAGGGGAAAACAACTTGTGTTTGCTTGGAACTAAAATAAACATCACAAGGTACATTACTAGAAACTAAACAAATGGAACAGACAAAGAAGATAAAACTGCATCTAAAGGGTGACCCGGCCTCTTATGCCACAATTCGACTAAGTACTTCTTCTCGGATTTGGATGCATGGCATGCGTGTGTGGCAGCTGAGAAATGCTGTAACCAGTAAACTCCACTTCGTTGCTCACCCACACCAATCACTGTCTTTGAACCGCTTTCCTGAAGTACACACAACCGATTGGTTAAGAAAGCGAAACATTGAGCCTGTAGAAGCAACATAGCGAAGAAGAGAAGATTGCACTCCAAAGTCGGCAAATAAAGAACATGCAATTTTGGCAGACTGAGAGAATACCAAAGAACCTTCCTGAACAAATATAGCAACAAGATTGTCTGGAAGTTTAATAGGAATAGGTGCAATATCAATCGTATCATGAAGCAAGGACAGATTACCCATCATATGAAAAGAGGCACCAGTGTCGAGAATCCATAAAGAATGCTTACCAGTAGCATCAGTGGAAAGAGTGTTCATGGAAATGTACATCCGCAAGTAAGTCTGCCATTGATCAGGGCTAAGATTCGTACCACGAACCGCCAATTCTGGAAGGGAGACTACATCGGAAGCCACAGTTTGCTGCTAGGCCGAGAAGGCGACGCCGCCACCCAGAGCTCCATGGCCGTGACCAGCCCCACGTCCGGCCGAGCGGTGGACTAAGCCTTCAGGGACACTGTGGATATTCCAGCAGCGAGAAACATCGTGGTCGAGCTTCCCGCAGTGAGTGCAAGAGGGGCGGTTAATGGCGGACTTCTCCTGCATCGATGGAGCTAACTGGCACTGCAGAAAAACAGGCTTGGCCTGAGCAGCCAACGCTATACCATCAGACTTGGCGTCGCGTTCGTTCATCAAGGTCTTGTGGTGTTCCTCTTGAACAACAAAAGCATAAATTGTTAAGAGAAGGCAGTGGTTCCTGCACCATAATACTGGAACAGAGAGTCTCGAAAGTATCATCGAGTCCAAGAAGGAATTGATGAAGGCGATCGACATCACGTTCGGTGCGAAGCTTGGCAGTGATATTACAGGAACAATTGTTGCAAAGACAGGTTTTAAGGGGGGCATATGTTGTGACTTCGTCCCAAATCTTCTTGAGAGCACCATAATACGAAGCGATGGATTTTCCACCTTAGCGACATTTCACCAAATCTGCGCGAAGCAGGAGAAGACGAGGGCCATTGTCGACAAAGAAGCGATGGCGCAATTCTTCCCAGAGCTCAAAAACATTTTCGGGATAGGTTATAGAAGATCGCAGTGCAGGGTCAATGGATTGAACTACCCATCTGATCAACATTGAGTTAACATTATACCAGTCATCCAAATCAACAGAGGCAATATCGACCTGAGAAATTCGACCATCAATAAAGCCCAACTTACGCTTAGCCTTGAGTGTGTTCTTCATTGAAGTAGCCCATTCCTGATAGTTGTCACCCTTGAGAACAACCAGACAGAGAGACAAGCCGGATGGTTTGAAGGATGAATGCAGAATGGAGACGAGTGATCAAGAGGACATAAAAGGGGATGAGGACCGAGAGCGTCATCGACCAACGGCGGAGGAGGCGGCACCATCGGCGTGACGTCGCCGACGGGAGTCTAGCGAGGAGGGGGTTGAGTGTGCTTAAGGTGTCGCTCATGGTGAGTTGGTGGTAGCAGATATACACTACGGTAGGTTAGGGTTTGGAAAATTTTTGGTTTCAGAGAGTAGGCTCTGATACCATTAAACAAGGGGAAATTGAGATATTTTGGGAATGATTATCTGTGTGATATTGACAAACTTATGGGTTATTTATACCCAAATATACAAGATATGACTAAGATAACTAGTAACGTATTACAACACAAACTTTATTACACTATTGCATGTACCTTCACCACTTTCACCATCAAAACTGATCATCCTTGTTGGCAAAATCTGGCCTTGCAAGAAGACTTCATCGGATTCTTGATCGGATTCTTACGGCACTGAATCATTGCAAGGCCAGAAATTGAATTCTTCTACTTCAGGATCAAGAGGCAATTGAGGAATCTGAGCTTCTTTTACTGCCTGACTAGGGTTTCTTCAATTCAGTTCACCGGAAATTTAGTATGGTGAAATTTAGTTCTATTTAGTTATATTATTACTATTTTTCAACACACTTATTTTTAATTCGGTCAGTTCAATACAATACAATCAGTTCGAATCACCTCAGATAAAAACAGGACCTAAGTGTCAAATACTTTTCAAATTCATCCGGGAATTGGGATAGAGGGTGTACTCCATAACAACAAAATTTCTCATAACACACATAGGCCGAGCATGATTGCTAAAAACTAAGCAAGCTTTACAAGATGATCATAGATGGAGGTAGAGGTAGTCATGGATCTTCAGGGCGCAAGTCCCATCTCGACCTTCGCTTTGGGGGTTTAACATCTTCCATTGTTCCAGCATGTCCTAAATCTATAAAATCATCACAGCCTTCCTCTTCGTCGCTGTCAATCCATCCATAGCACGGACGCTTTTTCCGTGCTATGGATGGTGGTGGGGGTGGGGGTGGCTGAGTGGATGGTGGTGGCGGTGGAGGTGGCTGAGTGGATGGTAGTGGCGGCGGAGGTGGCTGAGTGGATGGTGGCGGCGGCGGAGGGGTGGGATCAGAACCATAATCCAAGCCAATGTCTTTCCAGGCTTCTCCATCCTTGTCTAAGGTTTTCTCCTCATCTGCAAACATAATTTTGTGCACGAACATTTAGATGTGGTAGGAGAAGTGGGAGATTGGAATAAGTTGGTGAAATTTCAGTCCAGATAAGAACTAGTCAAAATGAAAACCATTGGTTGGTAGGGATGAACATATACATTGGTTGGTAGGGATGAACATATACTGAGACTGAGTACATTATTTATACATGAGATCGGCAAGTGAGAATATCACCTTTGTTGCTTGTTTTCAATCCATCTTCAACAGCCACGGAGCAAGTTATATCTGCATTTACACAAGAAGCATCGGCGATATCTGTTGGCGCGTTTTCTTGGGACTTCTCTGCTTCAATGGAGCCAGCCTGAGAGAGAAATCTCAACATTGAGTATCTACAATCTTCAATAGAAAACCACGGTGTTTAGCTAAGAGTAATACTATGTTCTTGGTTAGAGAAAATGGTGGCCAAAAATGTATCTATAATCCATAAGGAGCTGAAACTGGGACTCCCCGTGTTCCTAATTCCTAAACAACTGAAAATCAAGTTTATGCTGCTTTTGTGAAAATGCTGTTCTTCTGCTTTCAAGATCCATTCTTGAGAACAGAAAATGTACCGACACAAAATCCAAAAATGCATGAATTCAAGGGCTAATACCTCTATCAATTCCTCCCCTTTAGCAGCATCTTCTTGATCATTTAACTTCTCCTCCCTTTGGCCGGAATTATCCCCTCCGTTTTCATTTCCGCTTTGACGGCGCAGCAGCGCCTCCAGCAGCTCTCTGTAAGAATACTGCTCGATGAAATACCACCCCTCACTTCCGCCATATTCCTACACATCAAGGCGACTAACTCCCCAGGAATCATTCTTACAAAAACCAAAAATGAATCTTTTTTCTTGAATCTTGATTCTTACCTGAAGCAGTTGATTTGCCACATTTCTTATGAGCTGCTCATCACGAAACCCAAACTCCTTCGTCATGGCTTCAATCGCTGCATCCATTCTTGTACTGCCCGTCTGAGGCAAAGAAAAAACACAACTTTATTCAAAGATTGTAAAAACAGGGCAGTGATTCAAAACAGAGGAATACCTTGGGCTTTCTCTTGGGAGCCATTGCGAGAGAAAATGGTGCAGAGTTAAGAGAGTGGAGAGAGTTGTACCTTGGTTCTGTATTGGTGTTAGCAAAGAGAAGACAATCCAACAAATAGTACCAGCTCAACGTACAACGCTCATACGTGTCCACGTGCTATTGGCTGCAAACTCTCTCGAGAGTGTAGCTCAATGGTACGGCACAAATATACTTCGAAAGCAAAACAGAGTTTTAAAGCAAAACAGAGTTTTGACCCGCGCAGAAGGTAAAGCATAAATGAACAGCACCAGTGCAGCTCTCTTTTCTTTTTTTTTGAAGGTGTCACATACTCCCTCCGGGTACTGTCTTCGTCCCAGTCTATTCCGCACAAAAAAAATTTTTGATGCAAAATATTAAACTTTAACCACATATTTAAATAAGTACATAAACAATAATGTTATCGTATGAGATGTGGCTAGATTCATCGTAATATATGATTTTTAAATATCAAAATTTTTAATGTTATTATTGTCCGTAGCTACACATATTTACCGTCAAACATCTTTTTAAGAGACCGCAAAAATATTCTGTGTAGAATATGTTAGCACAGAGAGAGTATGATACTCCGTGTATTGTTACCCAAAAAGTGGCACACCTTTTTCAAAGTAAAATAAGTGAAGTAGATTATATTGGAAGAGCAAAAAATAATTGAGTGGACAAAAATAATCTTAGTATTGTCAAAATAAAAGGAAGGTGTCATTATTTTTTTAAAAAAAGGGAAAAAGTGTCAATATTAAAAAATTTGGAGGGAGTAGTTTATTTTTTAAAATATTGCCTCACTTCTCTTCAAAGGAGAAAAAATAAATTACTCTATTATTTTTATCATATATCCACTAAATTTTATTTACACTTAATTAGTAAAAAATAAAATAATAAAATGTCACTCTTAGAGAAAAAACAAAAATATATATATATATATACTAGCACATTGCAATATAATATTCCCTTTGTTTGACTATGTTTAGCATCATAACTTTAATTTTTTTTGTAATTAAAATGTGTGGAGCGAATTAATTAAAAATCATAAAGAGCTTAATAAATAGTTGCGAATGATCGACATTTTGCTTTAAAATACTGAATGAGCCCACTTATTTGAGCATGTGAAGTATTCTAGAGATTTGAGCTAAATTTCGAAATGTCGATGAATAAATGTGAAAGTTTGCCACATTTACGTACTTGAAAACACAGCATTTGCATAATTGCATTAGTATTGAGGTCCGGGCTCTGTTCATCGGAGAACTCCATAGAAAAACTGCACCATACAGATGCAAGTTGACTCTCATGTGAGTTGGGTTCCCCACCAGTACAGAAGTAGAAATGTGCAGTCTTCCAATTCTTGGGTTTTCTATTTAAAGCTTACTTGAAAACGGAATGTCTTCCCATTTTTGTATTGATCTTGACATCTTCATTTCAATAAACATTCCACATAAATGAGAAAACAACAAAAACAAGGAAAAAGAAAAAGGAAGACCGTTGATTTGAATCTTTTTGCGTGGGGTAAATTTTATTTATTTTTTAAATAAAACTCATATTAATGGGGAGATGAGTATTAGGTTCCCCAACCTTGTAACCCATGAAAGTTTCCAATTTACAATAGTGTTCAAGTCGGGACTTGAACTCTGGAATCATGTTTGCAATATACAGGTAATGTACTTGCCTATTATACCAAAGAGATTTACAAATGAGTTTTTTGAAAGTGCTTCCAATCATCATATCTCCACCTCTTGTGTTAGTGTAGGATGATTGAGTGGGATAATTTAAGAGTCAATTCGTAGGGAAATGAAACTCTTTGTTTCTATTTAATTGAAGAAAGAACGTACTCCCTCTGTCCTTGTTGAATTTGCACCCTCATCATTATCATGTTATTCAAGAAAAATGTTTGGCCGTTTATATGTTTACATGCGTATAATAACAACAAATAAAAAGTGATCTTAAGAAACTACTTGTTACGACAAATTGAACAACATCATATACGATAATATTGTTGTTGATAAAGTAATTTCCCATAATGATTCTGATTAATGATGAAGAATATATATAGAGTACAAAGAATACTAGTCTAAATATAACTCTAGTACTCGTCATCAACATGGAATAAAATATTATCTAATCATCTACTTTCTTTATTCTAACACCCCCCTCAAGCGAAGCGTCGGATGCTCGCCAGCGCAAAGCTTGGATCTGAAGAATTCGAACAATGGACGAGAGAGTCCCTTGGTGAAGATGCCAGCAACCTGGAGAGAAGTAGGAACATGAGCAACGTGCAGCTTGCCAGAAGTCACCAGCTCACGAACAAAATGATAATCGCCCGCCTGTGCGCCACCGGATTCTGAGCCAAGAAGATAGCACTACTGTTGTTACATAACAACAAAGGCGAACCAGAAAGCGGAACTCGAATATCACGAAGAAAATGAGTAAGCCAAACAACCTCCGAAGCAGTGTTGGCAAGAGCGCGATACCCAGACTCCGTACTGGAACGAGAAACGGTGGATTGTTTCTTGGCACTCCAAGAAACAAGATTCCCACCCAGATAGACCGCATATCCATAAGTGGATCGACGAGTCTCCAGACAGCGAGCCCAGTCAGCATCAGAATATCCCAACACATCTGGAGTGCTAGCATAATGAAAAACCAAACCAAAATGAAGAGTACCATGAATATAACCCAAAATCTGTGTAACTGCAGCAAAATGATCATCTATAGGATTCTGAAGGTACTGACTCACCGTGTTGACCGAGAAGGCCAAATTCGGGCGAGTAATGGTGAGATACTGAAGCGCCCCAACAAGAAAGCGATAAAGAGTAGGATCCCTGAACGGCGGACTAGTGGAACTGTGCAGTTGAGAGTTGGCAACAAATGGCGTAGAAACTGGCGCAACATCGGTCATACCAGCTCGAGTCAGAATATCTCAAGCATACTTCGCCTGGCCGAGAAGTAACCCTGAGGAAGTAGGAGAAACTTCAAGACCAAGAAAGTAAGTAATCATAAAAAAAATCTGACTTGCGGCGAAGTGGATAAAGCCAGGTGAAACGAGAATAGTCATCCAAAAATAAAGTATAGTATGAAAAACCACGTGTCGATAAAACAGGGGAAGGTCCCCATAAGTCACAATGAATCAAATCCAGTACATGCATAGCACGCTTATGGTTCTCAACAAACGGCAACCGTTGACCTTTCGCCATAACATAGGGGGCGCAGGCAACAGGTTTAGGCAACGGGTTTAGGCAACAAAGAAGATAAAGAAACTAAACCAGACTTCTGCAAACTAGAGAACTAAACCAGACTTCTGCAAACTAGAGATTACTGACGCTGATGCATGACCCAATCGAGCATGCCACAGCTCATAAGATCGGCGTCATTTATTCTGCTATAAATGCGAGAAAAATGTTGAATTGCCTTTATCCAAAGCATAGAGACCACCATCACTGTGGCCCCTGCCCACGACCGCCTTAGAAACTTTGTTCTGAATGACAAAGTTCCGATCATCAAAAGTGACAAAAGCATTTAAATCTCTGGTCAGTTTACTAATGGACAACAAATTCTTAGTAATATCAGGAACAACCAGAACATCATACAGGCATATATCATCAAAAAGTTTAGCATCACCAATATGAGAGATTCGAATAGAAGCTCCATTACCAACAGAAACATGAGAATACCAGATTATGGAGAGACAGACTCTAAGCCTGAGGTGGAGGATGCCATATGACTGATGGCACCGGAGTCAACATACCAATCGGAGGATCGTGCAGTAAGCTCTAACTGCAGCGATGATTGAAAACGCTCGGCCAGATGAGTAGAGTCTGTACGACTAGTTGGACCCTGAGAACCAGTCTGAGCAAGCATCTTGTAACAAGTCACAATATAGTGACTGAGACGACCACACCAAGTACACTGCGGCCGACTAGGCGACCACGACCAGCCTCTGTCGTGAATTGAACGCCGGACCTACCACCTCATCGTCCGCCGACACAGCCTCCCCTGGTGGCCCATGAACCAGACGCGCCGCCACCCCTTGCCGGCGCGTGATCCCACGCGCGGCCGGCCGAGGGAAAAAAGCCAGCTGTGAAGGCGTAGGCCCAGTGGCAGGGGCTGAATGGTCCTGTAAAATTTTTAGAAAAGCTTCATGGTTTTTGGCACGAGATAAAACATCGTCATACAACGGAGTAGGCACATAATTAATTAAAGGTGCAGAAAAATCCTTAAACTCATTTCCAAGAGCAGTCAAAAACCAAATAAGTTGATCATCATTTGATACAGGAGAACCCATCATAGACAACTGCTCAAAAATTTCTTTAAATTGGAGATGGAGTTCATGAATTGTACTAGTCTTACGTATATCGTGGGCAGCAGCACGAAGACGAAGGATGGATGATGCACTGCTGTCGTGATAAATGGACTGAAGATTGTCTCAAATTTCCTTGGAAGTGGCACATTCAGGTAAAACCACCAGGGGCTCTGGAGTGAGGGAAGAAAAAAGAAGACTGCACACACGTTGATCTTCATCAACCCATAGATCATAATCAGACCGAGCCTTCAAGTCAGCCTCCATGAGATCAGGCTTAGTGGTGGCGCTGTGACTTGGAGTGGCACCAGCGGCCATAGCGTAGGATAGGGAAGAGGCGTCGGCCGGAGGGAGGGGAGGAACTGACGAACAAGGCCTGGAACCATCAAGAAAACCATACAACTTCTGGGGTCGGAGAACATAACCAGTTTGACGCTTCCACAACAAATAATTTGATGATAATAATTTGATAGTCATCATGTGGAGCAAGGTATTATAAGATAATTTCTCGTCAGACATGATGAGAGTAGAAAATTTTTGCAAGGAAGAGGGGGGAGAGATCGCCGGCGGCGGGAGCAAGGAGAAAGGGGCGGCCGGTCGAAAAAAGAAGAAGAGGGTTTTAGAACCAGGTTTGCTCTGATACCATGGTAAAGTAATTTCCCATAATGGTTCTGATTAATGATGAATAATATATATAGAGTACAAAGAATACTAGTCTAAATATAACTCTAGTACTAGTCATCAATATGGAATAAAATATTATCTAATCATCTACTTTATTTATTCTAACAATTGTTCATATAGCTATTCAAATATGTGGTCAAATTTTAATAGAGAATAGTATAAAAAAAGTAAGAGTGCAAATTCAATTGGGACGGAGGGAGTACTTAAATTTGCACATTTATTCAGTTTACCTGCATTTAGGAATTTCTAACCTGTATATAGATTTGCCCATTTGATATTTCATTGTATGGCTCTTCGAGTTTGCTTAGTTGTGCCGCATTGTTTTATGTATAAAAGGTTTAGATTCCGTCTCCTGTGAGACCGTCTCATGGTGAGACTAAGGACTAAAGGAGAAATAGGAAAAGAGCAAATTAAATTCGGGGGCAAAAAACTAATAGAACTGGACTAAATTGCAAATTGTCACAATTACACATTAAATCCCTAAACTTTTAAATCATCAATATGAAACCCCATCTTGAAATTATTGCAATTTAATCCCCGATCTCACCGTGAGACGATTTTATACAAGACTTTGTCAAAGGTTTATAGTGTGTGAAGTAGATTGAATTGAAAGAAGAAAGCATCGAAAGAAAGATTGAAATTACCTCAAAGTGTCATAATTAGGGGAGAGTGAAAATTCATAGTGAAACTTATAGTTAATGATGTGGATACAAGTAAAAGACTAAATCATTAATCACCTTATTTAAAATTTGTAATTAATTAGGGATACATTTATCTCTTTATTATTGTTACATCAGTCACTGTGTGATTTTAATATAATTTTTCACTTTCTTTATCATTACTGTAATTAGAAGGTGCTAAAAAAATAAAAATAAAAATAGAATGTGGTCATAAAAGATTAAACAAGGGACGTATTAAAAATCGTCCAGCGTCATTTGGGAGGAGAAACTTGAATGGATAGATGATTTCGATTCTTTGTAGAAGGATTATGGGAAACTAAAATAAGTAGAAGAAATTGGATTTAGCCAAAAAAAAAAAAGTTAAAAAATTTAACGAAAGTTATTTAATTTTACTATTTTGTAGGGCAAAGTCTTGGGAAAGACGGTATTTTCATAGGCTTATGGAAATACGTGGTTCAATTTGAATAATAAAAGGTAAAAGATCTTAGTTGCAACATTAAAAATTTAGCATGCAACATGTAGTAATCATAAAGTATATAACCCGGTTCATGCAACCCGAAAATTTTATTTTCATTTCTTCTAATTTACACTTTAAACTTTGATTTTTTCATGACGGAAAAACCGTCTTTCAAGAGCCGCACTCATTTTTCAGTGTCAAAATATATTAATAAAATAGATCAAGGGCTGGCAATAGAACCGAGCCAGACGGAGTACCAATCAACTTCATAGATTGACAAATGGACAGTATCAGTCCATCTCATCAATCCCGTGATGGTCTAGAGAACAATGAGATTGATTCTGAGAAGTCTCTCATGTAACTTTGTAAACTAAAAGACCAGAGAAGATCTAAAGATACCAGTAGGGCTATTCAGCATAACCACAATTAAGAAATTTATACACAATATTTTAGTAGGGCTATTCAGCATAACCACAATTAAGAAATTTATACACAATATTTTAGTAGGGCTATTCAGCATAACCACAATTAAGAAATTTATACACAATATTTTAGTAGGGCTATTCAGCATAACCACAATTAAGAAATTTATACACAATATTTCAGTGATGATGCATAATGACGCGTAACATGATGGCAGAAGAGCTACAAAAACACCATCATCAGAAGGATATTTCAATGCCAGGCAAGAAATTCTGCATCATCACATCTGTATATTCTGTATTAAAGAAGAAAAGTCTGATTCAGCAGGTCAGTCGTATGAAATCTCAGTCGAATACTAGCATTTTAAAAAACGGGGGATGATTATTTTAGGAATGGGACAAACAATGGTGATATGTGCGAGAATGTCAGCAAAAACAACCATCAGAGAAACCATTGCAAGCATAATAGTTCATGACTTCATTATCAAGCAAGCAACTTGTTCAGAGAGACAAAACACAGAAGACTCACAAATGAATGCGTTTTAGTGACACGCTTGGGATAGGGGGTGAGATTCAAAGCCCGTAAGCCTGATTTCATATTTAAAATAACACTCGTAAAGTTCTTTTTGTAGGTGTTTTGGACATGAAAAAATCCCTTTTAGTCCGGAGGTTATTCACTAATGGTGCCTCAGTTTGATATGAAATATTTGATACTTTTGTATCTATCATGTAGAGCTTTATTCTACTGGTCCTCACAAAATATTATCCTTACAAGTTTAAAGATCACATACATCAGGCTTGATTATTTGAATAAATACGCGAGTGACACAAGGATCATCTAGCAACCAATTAACCAAAAGGTACAATTCTAGTAATTGTAAACCAAAATAGAGTAGTTCCAATTCTTCATCCACATTCTGAGGTGCATAAAATTTTTAACTAGGAATTGAGGTTTGGCAGCATGGTTTTCGAAGAATCTATGTGATCTTAAAATTAGAAGTTGTAAATAGTGTCAGAGAACGTGCTAAAGAAGAGATCAAAGTACCAGTTTTACCTTCGACTTCAGTATTTTCCTAAGGTTAGTCTGGAGCTTTCCTGGGAAGAAAACAGACACCAGGAAGAGGTCATGATCGTTCTAAGAAACACAACTCAATCTTCATGGTTTATACAAGAAAATCTAGCAATAGATGAGGACATATGCAATAGAAAGGATTAGAAACATTGGCAGATACAAAAGAAAAGCCATACTCTGAAACTAGACAAACAGCATATAATGTCAGCTCTAATTAGCCCCATTTTCCAAAGGCGCAAAAATAAAGCCGTCGTCATCATCATCATCATCACTTATCCATCCATAACATGGTTTGCGTATTTTCTTTGTCGGCGCATCATCCATAATCATGGGAGCTGGTGCAAACTCAAGTCGTGGTGGTTCGGGCAGGGCTTCCACAGAGTCTTCCTTCAAGAGAGTAGGACTAAAGTTAATACCAAAACAACAGTCAATGTTTGGTTTTGTAATCAAGATAATGCCTCATGTTACAACCTATTGGTAATTGGCAGCAAACATACAAGCAGACGTTAGAACCCCATGACTCAGAACATGAAGCAAATGCAATGAACAAGAGAACATGTCTTAAATACAATGGGATTTGCATAATGAACAACATTGGACAGTGAATGCAGGCACAAACTCAGCAGCAACAAGTGGTAAGAGCAGAATAAAACAATCCACAGCATAGCATCTGATATACAACGCCATATTATCCTCTATGTAGCATGTGTCCAATACAAGGATTAAACTCTGAAAACCTTCCATTTCAGGGCTAGAGAAGCACAATCCAAACAAATTAAACGAATGAATACACAAATCAAGATCAAAGAGAGAGCAAAATGTGTTAACCTGAGGCTGAGAGCAATCCTCTGGAGGTTTGCATTTGTCATAAATCTCAGCAAGAGTTCTCTCATCAATTCCATCATCATAATCATCATCTACACCACACAGCAGTGGCAGAGAAGGGGCTTCGCCTTCATCAGCCGCACTCGTGCCTGCACCATCGCCTCCTGTGATCGCAGGTGGAGGCGGCTGAGCCTCCTCGTCTCCCTCCAGAATCGTTTCAATAAGGAGCTTATAAGAAGCTTCCTCAATAAAGAACCATCCCTCATTCCCATCCCCATCCTCATCCTCATACACCTAAACAGTCGCAAAAAATTACACACATACATACGTTTTGATAACAAAAAGTGGCAGAAAGATGTGGCCATTGAACCTTGAGCAGTTTTTTCACGCAACTCCTCACGATCGTGTCATTAAATCCCATCGGACGCATCGCTGCCAGCGCCGCATCAATGCGCATACTCGGCTGCCAAAAGATTTCCAAACAGAATTCATTCAAATCCTGCCATTAAAATAGCCCCTGTTTTACACCTATCAACTTTAGAGGAACGAATCAAAGCAAACCTTGCGGCTGCGGTTGCGGCGTCTTGGAGGCGCCATTGTTGAGCTCCAGAAAACGGTAGAACCTCTCGAGTCTCTGCAATAGAACAGGAACCGGCGATTAGAGCAAAAAAATCAGCAACGCCTACAAAACAGACTTCTCCGGCGACAAAAGCTTTACATTTCAATTCTAGGGTCAGAACAGAACAGGCAAAACCAAACCCCCATTCTTCAAAAACAGGATACAAATCAGGTTTTTATATGTTTCCATAAAAGGAAAAAAAGCGTGCAGTCCAAAGCAAAAGTGATAACGACGAAAAACTGCACATTTCCATTTCCGTACGCTGCGCGATACGCAAAGATACTCATCGAAAGCAATGCTAGGCAATAATGCCATTTATCTCTCTCACACTGAAACACACACACATTCGTATGACTGCTTACGGGCAAGCAGCGGCGGGGACAGGGGAGAGTGAACGGCAACCGCCGCGCCGGAAGGTAGCCTTATTAGAATCGGAAAAGTGGCCGGAATATTCTGATCGGAGATGTGTGTGATTTACCGGGAATTTAAGAAGGCGTGCTGTGATCGACGTCGAGTACAGTGAAGGAGGAAGAGAGGATACGTTTGAAGGCGAAACGACGCGCAATTGGCTTCTTGGGTACTCTTTTTTAATTGACTTCTTGGGTACTCTTTTTATTTTGCCTCTAGTACAGTATAGAGGCTTTACGGCTGTGTTTGGGTTAACGCTCCATTTTTTGGCTCGGATTTCTTATTTGATAAGTAAACTCTTTTGAAAATAGTGGATCGCTATATTACGCTATGTATTTTACTCACTTACGTCATGTATTTCGTACAATTTAAATACTTATATATTTTGTATTAATTTAAATGAAATTGATTAGTTTTAAATAATTAATTGTAAATCAATGATAATTAATTAGATTAACATTAGTATTAAATTAACCATCAATGATAATTAATGGCTGGTCAATGACGGCGGGCGGTGGTCAGTGCCGCCGGTGGTGGTCAACAGCGGCAGGTGGCGGTCAGCGCCGCCGGTGGTGGTCAACAGCGGCAGGTGGTGGTCAGCGCCGCCAGTAGTGGTCAATGGAGGTCAGGTGGTGATCAACGGCGGCGGTGGTGGTCACCGGTGATTTCGAAATCCGGCGTGAAATCCGGTGATTTCGTCTTCTCCGGCAGTGTCTTCTTCTCCGCCAACGTCTTCCTCTTCTTCTCCGACTCGTTCTCCTCTTCTTCTCTGGCCCGTTCTCCTCTTCTTCTCTGGCCGTTCTCCTCTTCTTCTCCGGCTCTTTCTCCTCTTCTTCTCTGGCCCGTTCTCCTCTTCTTCTCTGGACAGTTCTCCTCTTCTTCTCCGGCTCGTTCTCCTCTTCTTCTCTGGCCCGTTCTCCTCTGGCCAGTTCTCCTCTTTTTCTCCCACTCGTTCTCCTTCCCTTCTCCGGCTCCGGCTCTCCTTCCCTTCCCCGGCCCCGACCCCCGCTCTCCTCTCCTTCTCCTGCTCCGGCTATCCTTCCCTTCTCCGACCTCCGATCTCCTTCCCTTCCCTAGCCCCCGCCCTCCCCTCCTTCTCCGGCTCTCCATTTCTTCTTCGGCCCCGTTCTCTTCTCCGGCTCTCCGTTTCTTCTCCCGGCCCGTTCTCCTTGAGAAGATTCGAACCGGGTCTCCTTGGTTGGTTCTCCTTCCCAATCCCTTCCCGGTTCTCCTTTCATCTATTGCCTTCAGTTCTCCTTTCTTCTCTAGCCTTCTTCTCCTTTCCTCTCATTTTCGATTCTCCTTTCCCTTCTTCCAGCTTTCTTCTCCTTGCCCAGCCCGGTTCTCCTTTCCCTAACCACCATCTGCCCTAGTGTAGATAATATCAGACTTTTTACTCTAAATTTGGGTGTTGGAAGCTCCATATCTTTAGAGGTATTTTATAAATTGAAGTGTTGATTTTTGTAATAATTAATAGTTGAACTTATGATTTATTAGTCGTGAACTAGAAACTTATATTCAATCTCATAATTAATATTTGTGATATTTTATTTTAATTTCATATATAGTCTGTTTAACATTTTATTGTCTATGCATGTCTCCTTAAATTTCCTCATATTTTGTTGTAGATTTTATCATTGGTAGTTGAAAATACGTAAATTTAATGTTAATTAATATTTTATTCATTTTTTTATCTTAGTTACGTGAATAATTTGTTAGTTCATTAGATAGTAATACCTTAGTTCATTAATATGGTACTACTAATACATTAGTTTATTTGATAGATGATTTATCTTAGTTATAATTTGGTTCTACTAATACGTTAGTTCATTTGGTACTACTAATACGTTAGTTCATTTGATAGATGATTTATCTTAGTTAGATGATTTATCTTAGTTATAATTTGATTCTACTAATACGTTAGTTCATTTGGAACATAAAATACGTTAGTTCATTTGATAGATGATTTATCTTAGTTAGATGATTTATCTTAGTTATAATTTGATTGTACTAATACATTAGTTCATTTGGTACTACTAATATGTAATAATTTGGTACTACTAATGATGATATACGTTAGTTCATTACATATGGTTCTACCAATGATGATATAACAAAATTTAATGTGATTTTACTAATTTTTTAAAAAGTTGGTACAGATAAAATAAAATTTGTATAACTAAGTCATAAGAATGTGTAGATGTCTTGTATTTTTTAATGTGGTTATAGATTTCATGACTAGTAGTGAGAATTATTATACTTTAAGTATGTGCAGGTATCTTTTATGCACTTATAAAAAAAATCAAGTGTTATATTTTAATAGTTATTAGAATGATTTATGGCATCACTGTGTTTGGTATTATATTTTAGTGAAACTAATTGCTTGATATATATTGTTGTTTAGGATGGCATTGAGTCATATGGAGTGATTCCAGGGGGGAATGGTTACTCAGCATTCGCAACCACAAATGTGTTTCCAAGTCACATCGAAACTTATTCCTACATGTAACAGACTACTCGTCGTGTAGGATTTGAACTTGTCATAGGGTCGTACAAAAAAATAAGAATGGTCCCCTTAGGATATATTGTATTTGCAATCGGGGTCGAAATGATAAGGTTGTCGATATGAGCGATTCAGATGTTGTCTGACGAAGTGACACATCGATAAAAAGTTGTGGTTGCCATTTCATGATTGTCATGAGAGAGAGAGAGAGTAGCACGTGAGAGGGCTGGAATGTAGTACCATGCAAGGATTCTCGGCGAGGGATGCACAACCACCAATTTTCAGTGTACGCTGAGGGGCATAGACAGAGTAGCAGACTCCATGCAGAGGTGAAACAAATGATAAGAGATTTGACGAATGCTGAGATAGCTCCAAGGCATATCAATGTGAGCCTCAATCATTCATTTCCAGACCTGCATCAAACCATTAGGCAGATGTACAATGAGCAATCGGCCTACAGAAGAGAAAGGCGAGGTGAGCGCAACAAGGAGAGAATTGTTTGCATCTTGCCACCTCCAACGGGTATGTTACTAGTCACTGTTCAGCACTTGATGGTATTTTGACTCATTTATTCCTGGCTCATCACAAAGCTGTTATAGCATATCAGACTTATCCATGGATTGTGGCCATCGATTCAATGTAAAAGATTAATCGATATGGCATGCCATTCATTGAGATGGTTGGTATGTCTCCTAGTAATACAAATTTCCTGATCGCCTATGCCATTATCGTCGAAGAAACGACAGATACGTATGAGTGGTTTCTTAACGCACTTAGAAGCTTGCTTGTCGATGGACCATTCCCTGAGGTTGTGGTCACTGATCGTGAGATGTGATTGATTAGGCCGATTCGGGTAGTGTTTCCAGACTCGAAGCATTTGCTTTGCACTTGGCATATTAACAAGGATGTGGAGGCACGTGTTACTGTGTTAACATGGAATAATAGGAACGGGGTATCCTTCAAGAATAGTGCATGGTCACGGGTTTGCAATCCCTCCACCGTTATTACCTACGAAGCTACATTGGTAGATCTGAGGGCTGGTTGGTCTTGGAGCGAAGCGGTTATTAGTTATGCTGAGACCACATGGCTCAACCCCCATAAGGAGAAATTTTTTTGGGCATAGACTAATAGATTTCTTCATTTTGGGAACACAACTACATGTCAGGTCAAAAGTGCACACTCGTTATTGAAAGGGCAGAGGTGTGTCGACCTGCAAATAGCCGGGAAAATTACTATGGTCAAGGACAACCTCGATAAATTAAGAACGCTCATTGATAGATTGCACCGTAGAGTCATTTTCAACAACTTGTTCAATAACATGTCAAAATATTGTCTGGATAAATTGACATCTGAGCACAAGAGGATGGAAACACTTGGAGCATGGGTTTATGCATATTGTGGTTGTGTACTGCGTTCGACGCACAAAATACCATGTGCTTACGTTATGTGGATGGCAATTGAACAAGGAATCCCCTCGTATTTGGACGACATTCATCCATTGTTTAAGACACTGATATTAGGTGATGACTTACAGAACATGGAAAATATTTGTAGGGATGATCAAGACCAAGCATTGTTCAACAGTTAATTGGAGGAGCTGGCCTGCAGCGACCCATCAGTTCTCTGTCGGGTTTCAAGCTACATAGACGAGCAGATGCATCCAGAGGATAACAACATTGGAGAGCCGGACAATGTAACTAGTGCATGCGGAAGACCAAACGACCAGGTCCCCCGGTCAAGATCAACTAGGCGATCACTGAGCTACCACGAGCACGTGAACAGGTGGTACAGGTCATCTCCAGGCGGGCATAGTTCAAGGTCACCGGGGTGCGGTACATTAGGGATAGGTAGTCGACACGGTAAGTCTATCGATTATTCCCATGTCTTAAATTGCAATGAATAATAAGACCACTTCGTGAGACTGAAAATAATCTAAATGTTTCTCCTGCAGCGACATTCCCCTACCTTGAAATTGTCCCCACATTATCAAGTGTTACTTCGAGGGCTGGAACTATGTTTTGAGTGATGGAAACCGTGGCTTCAGATGCGTTGTTAATGCCTTCCATGTAGATGGTGAGGGTGAATGGCCTTGAGCGCGTCAGGCAGCATTTAACGAGTTATCGACTCATTGGCCTGATTATGTTCCCATATACGGTTCGAAGGAGAACGTTGAATTGGCCAGAATCCATATACATCAAACCAAAGGTCCATGTGGGCGTGAACGTTGGTTTGCGGTCATTGCGAATATGTTTCTTGGCACCCCCTACTACAACACGGTTGTAGTTTTATACTACATTCTAGAGAATGGGTCGGCAGACTATTGTTGTACAGTCCTGCCATTGAGAGCGGGCGGGAGTGGGGATGGAACAAGGATGGAGCTACATATTGTATATGTTCGCAGTGCAAGCCATTTTGTAAGGATACATGTGAAGGAAAACTACCCCATGCTCCATGTGTTTAACATGTGGACCACATGGAGGAAGTCGGATGTTATTGGGTGGGAGTTACCCTTTCGTAGGAGGATGTTATTGGGTGGGAGTTACCCTTTCGTAGGAGGATGGTGGCTTGGAACAAAGCATACATGCAGCCATAATTAACAGTTGTGTGAGACCATTATTCTTGAAAACTGTGTTCGGTACTTTTTTTTATATCAAAGAATGTAGTGAATTGCATTGCATCATACAATGGTTATGGCATTGAACACAACAAAACAGTTCGGCGTACAAAAAATGAACATAAATTAGCAAAGAGTCCGGGTTACATAAGTGAACAAAAATAAGCAAGAAGTTCAAAGTACATAAGTGAACCAAAATAAGCAAAGAATTCGAGGTACATTACTGAACAAATTTAAAGCAAACAGTACGCTCATACAGAAATGAACCAGTCTCCTAGGGAATGGGTTCATAATTGTGGCATCTGTGATAGTCCACGCGACGACTGATCCAGGTAGCCAACAACTCCTTCATATGCAGATTGATTATTTCATGAATGTTTGTAGATTCAAACGGATCCAAGTCGCTCATCATATCATTGAGCAACTGATATACAGGAAACACATATTATCATAATGAATCAATTAGATTTAATATAATTAATTAAAGTAAACAGTTAGAGAAAACTTACCAGTAAATCAAGATTGGTTGCATCTGGTCTGCATCTAGTACCATCATGTACAAGATTTTTTTATGAATGGGTGAGAATGAGTCATGAACCAATCCTCATAATCCAAGGTACAGTCAGATGGACTGGTGGCAATAGGATACTCGGCTAGTTGACCACTGTGCCATGTGTGTGCCATGTCCTATAAAGTTAACTGCATCATCCCTGAATAGGTCACTAAATAGACAGAAGGATCAGCGGGCATGGCGCAGGGTTCTGACACGATTCTAATGTTGTACGGTATACCCTGTACGACACTAAGCTGGCGCACCACACGGTCTGGCATGTATGCCTTCATTACTTAAAGGTATCGAATCACGATGCGGTAATGAGTCCTCCCCTTTGCATCCCTGACCACACAAGGTCCATATGGAAACCAATCTACCTGTAGTTGTAGTTGTTTCCAAAAATTGTAACAGCCATATGGCAACCAATCTACATACAATTCTCACTATAAATTTAAAACAGTATAATCATACATGGTGAGCCTGTAAAGCATCCAGTTGACGCCTGATGGTCATCAGACACTGAGTATCCTTCCCCATTTTCTCCCATGAGTGCCACCTGTTGGCGCATCCTGGAAGAGCTAGCAATGTACTCAGAGTTGGACTAAACATGGAAAAGTACTCATAGATCCATGCTTGCAGCAGCGTGCAACATCCACATAGGCCGCGTTAGCCTTGGAGGCAATTCCCAACTGTAAATACAAATTGGCCAGGGCCGCTGAGCCCCAAGACAATTGCAAATCAGCTATAGGGAGCAGGTTGGCTCTGACCTTAGTCCCAGTCTTATCAACATATAGCACATGGATTGGAAGTTATCGCTCTGACCTGCCGCTACACACCTCGCCATCAATATTACCTGTGAAAACCCCGACCGTAATGAAGTCAGTGTGCATGTAATAGCTAGGTTTTAACCAAAAAATTCAATCTCTTATCTACTTCCCTTAACTATTTTCAGTTATTACTCAAAACCCTATAGGAAGAAAAAAAAGTGAAATTTGAGCAAGTGGACGTGAAAACTTATCCAAAGTGAAATTTGGGCAAGTGGACATGAACCTTATCCAAATGAAGGTAAATGGATAAAATTTTGGTGTCAGGTGTCAGTACACATATGTCTCCCATCATGTCTTCATCTAGTATAAATAGCAATCACCGCCTCCCTAAACTTACAACCTTAAACCATTTTCTTACCAAAATATTAACAGTGATTGATCGGTGGTAGCATAGGAACAGAGGTTGCGCCAAGTTCCAACCACAAAACCACATCTAACTGAGGTGAGTGTTTGCATCGCCTTAACACGAATCAAATTAAAATTATTATTATAGAGTGGGTCTCATGACCGGCGGCCTGTCCATAAGCTTATGGACAGGCCACTTATTTCTTACCTTATACATTGCATTTCTTAAATTACATACAAAATTTAAAATTTTTGAAAATATTTTTATATATCATATATTTTTATATTTTCACCTTCAAATATATAATATTACTTGTTTTAACTTATAAAATGCAATATTTAAATTTTATAAAAAATTACAAAATTTAAGACAAATGCCCCTGAGGACTGTCCTTAAGCTTATGGAAAGACTGTCTTTCCTGAGACTTTCCCATTATTATATATATATATGATGCCACCAGAGAGTACCTCTCAAACCCTCCACTGGAACTCTCACCTCTCGAACCCTCCCCAGAGAGTACCTCTCGAATCCTCCTCTCGAACCTCACCTCTCAAACATGTACCCCTCGAACCAGTACCTCTCGAACCTTGAACTGGAACTTTCACCTCTCGAAACAGTACCTCTCGAACTCACCACTCAAACTTGTACCCTCGAACCAGTACCACTCGAACCCTCCACTCAAACTCTCGAACCAGTGACAGAGTGCTGACATGTAGAGGTGCACCCAGGAGGGACCAAAATGTACCGAGACTTGAAACGACAGTACTGCTGGGATAACATGAGGTGGGACATAGCAGAATACGTGGCGCGTTATTTGGTGTGCTAGCAAGTCAAGGCCGAGCATCAGAAACCATCAAGGTTATTACAACCATTGGAGAATCCCGAATGGAAATGGGATCACATTACGATGAACTTTGATCCATTGTACCCCGGGTCACTACCCCAAACAACTTGGAGGCACATAAGTGACCTGGGCTACAATGGATCAAACTCTTGATACACTGTGGGATGATCAAGTGAATTGGGCATTCCCTGAAGTCGAGCAAGAGGAAGAGGGTGGCTCCACTGAAGTTTCAAGGGTCAATTAGGACTGGGTTGTAAAATAACTGTAATAGTAGTAGGATATGACTTTTTGTACTGGCAGATCCAAAATTTTTCACTTGACGGATCCTGCGAGTTAAGGTTAGGAACCGGTGATAGAACCGGAAGGAGACTAAGCCTAACTTGTAGTAAATTAAATTTTAGAACTAGGGTGAGTCCCAATTTTGGCTTTGAGGGACATCAATGGGTTGCAATTGTGTACTATTAGGTGACCTATGAAGCTATTGTAAAATATTATGTGATGGAGTTGATAAAATATTTTGTGAATTATACTGTGGTAAAGATTAGCATAATCTATATTTAAACACTAAAAAGGGGGGCTAACTTATTGAGTGTAGGTGTTAATGGAAGGGGAACAAGGGGAGTGTTCAAACTCGCCAACGAGACAAAATACCCCAACCACCGGGATTGAGTTGTTCGCAAGTCAAGTTACTGAAATATTGAGTCGCATGATAGAAAGAGGGAATCAAGCTCGATCTCCTCTCAGGGATCGAAGTTAAAGGCTGGAAACAGATGATGCAGCCTTGGAATGATTTCAAAAGTTTCATCCCCCCAGGTTCAACGGTGACCCAGATGATGAAGTCGTTGAGAATTGGATTGAAACAATGACTCAGACTTTCCATGCCTTGGGATACACGGATGAATAGAAGGTGAGTTTTTCCATATTCCAATTGGAAGGAGCTGCGCAAGATTGGTGGAACATACTATAGAGGAAGTGGGACATGGAGGAAACTCCCATAACCTGGGAGAATTTTGAAAAGGAGTTTAAGATGAAGTACATTCCACCTCTAGTTAACGAAAGGAAAGAAGCAGAATTCATAAACTTGAAGCAAGGCATAATGAGTGTAGTGGAGTATAAGGCAAAGTTTTCCAGACTCTCTAAGTTTGCAGAGAAGATAATCTCAACTGATGATGAACGCAAGAGGAGATTCTTCCAAGGGTTAAGGCTGGAGTTGAAGGATGTTTTAGCCCCGACATATCAAAACAATTATACCACAGCCGTCAAAGTAGCTTGCAGAGTGGAAGAAACCAAAAATTCCTTATGGGCCATGCATCAAGCGAGAAGGACAAATGTGAAATCTCAGTTAATGTACACCCCAGGCTCACAGAAATCAAACACTGGGAAAAATAAAGTCCCTAGGAGAGACATACCCGACCACCGGCTATGTTAGATAGCTCAAGCATTGTCCCGAGATGAGCGCCTCAAGTTTGTGACACGTATTGTGGAAAGGGAAACCATGATGAAAAGAGTTGCTGGAAGAAGGCAAATAAGTGTCTACGATGTGGGACTTCTGAACATGGAATATCAGAGTGCTCGCTAGCTCAGCCAAGTCGCTTGTCTCAACCCTTGGGATCCCAGGTATCTGTCACCAGACCTACTCAGAAAGGAGGAGCAAGTGGGAGCAATCAACCAAAGGTGCAGGCCCGTGTTTACGCGTTGGAGGATAATGAGTCCCCGGTTTCGATCGAGGTCATTGAAGGTACCCTCTCTATTTTGGGTAAACTAGCTAAAGTTTTGATTTATACTGGTGCGTTTCATTCTTTTGCTAGTTATTCCTTTCTTGAAAATACGGAAGGTAAGATAGAGGACTTACCCTATACGTTGGAAATTAGCACTCCCACAAACGATGCTAAAATCCTAATCAGACTTGTATGTAGAAACTATGGGGTAAATGTGGGCGTGGGGAATTTCCCATAGACCTAATTGCTCTACCCTTAAAGAGATATGAAGTAATACTTGGGATGGATAGGCTTGCTAAGAATCATGCCCAGTTAAATTGTCATACGAAGGAAGTTAAGCTGTGTCGATCCGGGGAACCTCCGATTGAAGTGGACGTGGGAAGAAAGAAATCCTCCTCATTGCTGGTTGCTGGTGTCAAGGCTGGACGGATGATTTATAAAGGACCAACTGGAATATTAGCTTATGTCATTAACAAGCCAATAGACCAGTTAAAAAGAGAAGATATAACTGTTGTCCAAGACTTCCCTGCGGTATTTCCCAAATATTTTGTTATTTTAGATTATGTGTTTCTTTGAATTTTCATCAGATTGGACAATGAGATATTTATGGTTTTAAATATATCTTTAGAAGTTATATATTTTAACAAGCTATGATTGATTATATATAGTACAAAATTGAAATCAGCAACATATTATAATATTAGTATGTTATCAAGTTATGATTGAATATATATATATATAGTAAAGAATTAAAATCAGTAACATATTACAATTTTAGTATGTTATTTTTAGTCAACTTTGGCTTAGATTAGTAAAAATGACTCAAATACCTCCTGTTGACAGACATGAAGCAAACAATATCTATTATAGGATGCTTCGGACAAATCCAAACATTTTGTTATTTTAGATTATGTGTTTCTTTGGATTTCATCAGATTGTACAATGAGATATTTTTGGTTTTGAATATAACTTTAGAAGTTAACAAGTTATGATTGATTATATATAGTACAGAATTGAAATCAGTAACGTATTATAATATTAGTATGTTATCAAGTTATGATTGAATATATATATATATATAGTAAAGAATTAAAATCAGTTACAATTTGAGTGAGTCTCCTGACAGGCGGCCTGTCCATAAGCTTATGAACAGGCTATTTATTTTTTACCTTATATACTGCATTTGTTAAATTACAAACAAAATTTAGAATTTTTGAAAATATTTTTTTATATCATATATTTTTATGTTTTCACCTTCAAATACATATTATTACTTATTTTAACTTATAAAATATAATATTTAAATTTTATAAAAAAATCACAACATTTAAGGTAACAGCCCCAGTGGACTGTCCATAAATTTATGGAAAGACTGTCTTTCCTGAGACTTACTCTTACAATTTTAGTATGTTATTTCAGTTATCAATCATAACTTATTTGCATGCAAATATTATAATCCCAAGCATCCTATAATAGATATTGTTTGTTTTCTGTCTGTTAATCGGGGGTATTTGAGTCATTTTGACTACCATAAGCCCAAGAAATTGTCTAAAAATAACATATATACTAATATTATAATATGTTACTGGTTTTAATTTTTACTATGTAAAATCAATCATAACTTATTTGCATGCAAATATTATAATATGTTATAAATTTTAATTATTTACTATTTATAATCAATCATAACTTGTTAAAATATATAACTTCTAAAGTATATTTAAAACCATAAATTTCTCATTATAATATATACATATATATGTATATATATATATATATAAGAAAATCCAAAGAAACACATAATTTGAAATAACATAATGTTCAGGTTTTCTTATACAATGATATAGTACTTTTGATAGAAATGTGTATACATATTTATTTATTTATATGCGGCAAAGTCTTATTTTAGACCGACTAGCGGTTAAATGAGAATATTTTATAATTAGTGAGACTAATAAGGTCATTTGATATTTACTTTTATTCATTGCAATGAGATAGGAGTTCGTCTCTTGAAAGACGGTCTTTCCATAAGTCATGGAAAAACCAAGGTTTAAAGTACAAATTAGAAGAAATGAAGATAAAATTGTTGGGTTGCATGAATTGTGTTATAAACTTTATAACTAATATGCATTGCATAATAAATTTTTAATATTGCAACTAAAACCTTTTACCTTTTATTATTTTAATTAAACTCCGGTTTTCCATAAGCTTATGAAAAGACAGTCTTTCCCAAGACTTTTCCATGAGAATATACATATAATTATGATAACCTTTTAAAATTAATGTCAACATGCAAATAATTACTTTTTAAATAATTTGAATGAAATATTATAAATTAATCAATTTTTATGGAATTCAATATTAACGTTTTCCGACTAAATTAATTATTTCACTTCATAACTCATTTGATTTTCCTTAAATGACTAAACTTGAAAATTTTAAAAAAAACTTAATTTTAATATTTTAATAATGATATCGCGCAACACGCAATGATACTCCACTAGTATATGTAATAGTATTATCATGGACAAAACTAAGACCATGAGATGAAAGTTAAAAATAGATAATTTGTAAAATATTATGGAGGGATGGGGTTTTAAATAGAATTTATAAAATTTTGAAAATATTTTACAAATTTAAGACCTCAATTTTATTTTTCATCGATATTAGTGATGCTTTTCAATTACTGTGTACTTTTTAGCATTTTTATTTGATTTTAAACTATTTTAATATGATGTATATTTCAGTTTATTTATATGATATTTAAATATTTAAGTTTTTTTTTAACTTAGATTAATTTGATTTGTATTTTATAGTGTATTAAGTATTTTAATTTGATGTTTAATTATTTCAATTTTGATTTGTAATTTTTTTAAAAAATTATAAATATTTAATTTGATATGTATTTATATTATTTTTTAATTTATGTTAATTATTTAAATTTAAATATAAATATTTTATAATTTTAATTTGATGTCAAACTATTTTATTTTACTATGTAGTTATTATTTTATTAGATATTTAACTATTGTTATTTGATGTGTATCTTGAAATTTTAATTAATGTTTATTTATTTTAATTTGATGTGTAGTTTATTTCAGTATATTATTAAAATTTTAAAATCAAACAATTTAAAATTTCCAAATAACTGAGTAGGGATTTTTTGGAACATTCTAAACAAAAAAAAATTACTTTTAATTTGCACATCAACATATCACACGTGTTTATAGGTAGTGGAGAACCGATCATGCACATTTGCACTATCTAGATTTCATTGCATTACATTCATAATACTTGCAGGAATTAAAGTAACTGTGTAAAACCGTTACAATTGGTAGAAAGAACAATAATATTTGCAGTAGACAGTAATTAATACTCGTACTGTCATGCGTAGACACGTGGTTGCTACGTGTAAAGATCCATACGTACGTGTAATGATTGGCAAGCGGTTGGTTTAAAATAAAATTTTCCCTTTGTAGTCCTTCGTCTCTCTTCTGTGTAGATTTAATTCCTTCATATAAATATATCCTCCAGGAAATTGCAGACAAATCTATGCTCGTATTAGATTTCTAACTAGTTTGGTTCCGGTTGATAGGAGAAGGCTAAACATACATAATGAGCAAAGGGCTTAATTACGTGGAGGGGTCAGGTAAGCGCGCTCAAGATTCAGGAATGATGAAATTAGTTAAAGAAATTCAACATCATTTCAATGTTGAATACGAAGTTGATATTCCAAATATCGTAGCACCAGAGGTAGCATTTCCTAAATTCGGAGCCGTCTCTGTTTGTGGAAGGCGGAAGTACATGGAAGACACTGTTGCTATTTATCCATCATTTTGTCAAGGAGCAAATGAAAACAGCTCTACAATGGCCGATATGCACTATTTCGGCGTGTTTGACGGTCACGGCTGTTCACATGTAAGTTAATTTAAATTTGTGGCATCTTATATTTTTCTGTATGTTTGTGTGTGAATATAGATTTATCAAATCATTCAAAATACATCCATTTTATATAGGTTGCAAGTAGATGTATGTGGCATCTTATATTTTTCTGTATGTTTGTGTGTGAATATAGATTTATCAAATCATTCAAAATACATCCATTTTATATAGGTTGCAAGTAGATGTAAGGAGTTTCTTCACGTGCTGGTGAAGGAGGAGATGCTTAATGACAACAAAAATATGAGTTGGATAGGTTGGAAATGGGAGGAAGATATGAAACGAAGCTTCAGACGTATGGATAAAGAAGCCACCACACCTGACACGAGTATGAGTCCGAACGGTGGTGTAGACTGTCGTTGCAAGCTACACAGACCCGCCTTCGACGCCGTTGGATCAGCTGTTATAGTGGCCATCCTTACTCCAAATAACATGATAATCTCCAATTGCGGGGACTGCAGGGCGGTTCTTTGTCGGAATGGTAGGCCGATTCCCCTGTCCTTCGACCACAAGGTAATGAGCTAAGCTAATATACCTCGATCAGTTTTATCATCAATATAAATACCATTAGATTTGAAGGAAGTTTGTTTGACATAAACGATAGCCTGATCGCCCGGATGAGCTTTGTCGAATCCAAGCTGCAGGTGGACATGTGATATCATGGAATGGTCCCCGTGTTGAAGGTGTTCTTTCCATGTCGAGAGCGATAGGTAGTGAGTTTTTTTTTTTTCTCAACGAACTAAATCATTTATTTTTCTCAAACTGAAGAATGGTTAATTTATAAGGTGATGCTTATTTGAAACCGTATGTGAGCTGTGAGCCTGAGGTGACCATCCTTGGACGGACAAGCGATGATGAGTATATGATACTAGCCAGCGACGGTTTATGGGATGTGGTTTCAAATGAGACCGCGTGTGACATAGTGAAGACGTGTTTCGGGTTGGAGGAAGTGAGAAGCACCGTTGCAGTGGGAGATGAGACTTATGACCTGACTTGCTTTAAGGTTGCCACTTTGTTGACAAAGCTAGCCCTGGCTCGGGACAGTGGTGATAATGTTAGTGTGATTATAGTTGACCTCAAGAAGGACTAAGTATGGTGAGTACGGTGATTACAATAAAACCGTTTTGTTATGGAGGAATGAAGGAAGGACGGACTCTGTTGTTTCACGAATGTTGTATGTTTGTTGCTTTCAATAAAACTGTTTGTGATGCGCTTTTTCTGCAATGGTTTTCAGTGCCTTCAATTTCAGGTAGCCTTGATCTGTGCCAAATACCATAACAGAATCAGAAGTCTGTTTGTAATGTATAATTGTGCAATAAGAGAAGATGAATCCAGTTTTAGTAACGATGTTCTTAAAAGGGGAAATGGGATAGCTGGGAGTGAAAGTTGATGCGTAGTTACCGGATTCGGTATAGAGCATCATGAAAATGAGCACTGCAAACAGGTTTGAACATTTACTTGATGCTAAAGTCACAGCTTTAGGATACGAGTATCATTCACTGAACCCCATACACAGCCAAGAACTTTGAGACACTGCTCAACTGTCTCAACTCTCAAGGACTCTCGGCACCATCCACAGCCACCGTGCTATCAAAATATCGTAGTCGAAAAGTCGATGGTTTGCTTAGAACCTAGAAAACCAGCCTCAGATACAATGTTCAAACTGTATTCTCGGTGCCAAAAAACTCCGCAGAACTGCGAGAAGCCTCTCAATGGCAAGGAAGTATTTAGGAGTACAAGTCTTCCATGTGAAAACACGTCCCAGGTGCTGCTTAAAAGACGAGATAGAAGTAGAATTGTAAAGTCCTCGGGAGTTGGACTTGTTTTATGGCAAATTGTGAATTGTGGAAATCTGGTGTTTAAACACCGTTTTGCAGGTTTTAAAGATTTCCGGAAACACAGATTTTTATCCACGGAATTATGGAGTATATTGATGTGATCAAATCAAAATATTGTGAGAGATATTATCTTAGTTCGTGGAAGATTAATTCTGGTAAACGAATATTCCTGTAATAGTTGGGAATTGATTTAGTAGTTTAATTATGGTACAAGTCCTATTGTTAACAGGATTGTCCATTTAAGTACCAGATTAGAATCAGAGTTTTCCTTAGTCTAGAAGTCTATTTATGGTAGAGTTAGACAAGGAAGGAAGTTGATTCAAGGCAGGATTGCGATGGAATAAATAGAAGAAAAAGACAACGCAATCATTTTTGAGCGTCCAGTGCTATTCTCTACGTTGAGAACTTTGGAGCTATCTGCCGTGTTTGTTTGGAGGTTCGTAAATCAACCGACCAAGTTCGTAAAGATCAGAAACAAGGAAGTCTTAATTCCTCGGGAGGAGGAGATCCAGGGAGACGTGTTGATCGTGAGGGTTCAACGACGTAGGATCGACAGTGAGGGGAGCTCACAACATTCACTCTGTAGGTTAGCAATGGATTAGTATTTAAGTTAAGCTTCTTGTACTAAAGACTGCTTTCTAGTGAATGGTTTCTGATCTGAGCAAGGCCCCGCAGACGTAGGTGTATTTGCACCGAACTGCGTAACCAAGTTGTGTGTGCACTGTGTGTTTCGTTTTGAGTTTTAACATCAAACTGAACTTGGTGTTTCAACACCAAACTGTTAAACAACTTGGCATAAAGGTTCAGAATTTAGGTGAAACTGAAATTCAATTGGTATCAGAGCAAGGCACTTGCTGACCCCTATACAGGGAGAGTGAGATCAGGTTTCACCATGGCACCAAAGGAGGGGGCATCAGTCACGCGACCACCATTGCTGGAACAAGGAAATTATGCTTACTGGAAGGCACGTATGAAAGTATTCATTGGAGCTCTGGATGATCAAGCTTGGAACTATGTCATAAATCAATACACTCCACCTGCTAGTGACACAACTGAAGGATCAAGCTCCACTGCCACTAAACCATTCTCTAGGTATTCCACCGAGGAGCATAAAGCGCACGTGTCCAACTCAAAAGCATTGAATGCCATCTTTACGGCTGTGGACGAAGATCAGTTTAAAATGATTTCAAACTGTGAGACTGCAAAGGAAGCGTGGGATGTGTTACAAACTTACCATGAGGGAACAAGCTCTGTAAGAGAATCAAAGCTGCAGTATTACACGACCAAATTTGAAGAACTGAAGATGCGTGAAGATGAAACTATCTCCGAGTTTAATGGACGAGTCCGAGATATTGCAAACAAGGCTTTTCAGTTTGGCAAAAAGAACAAAGAACTCAAGGCTGAAAACAAGAGGTTAAGTGAGAATGCTAAAGTGTATGAATGCGAAAAGGAAGAGGCAACTCGAGATCTGGAAAAACTCAAGAAGGAATTTGCTGTAGTGATGCAACGAGCAGAGGAAGCAGAACAATCCATTAGACGCCTCAATACTGGGAAAGCTAAACTCGAAGAATGTCTAAGGATGGGACAGACGAGCAAATTTGGCATTGGCTATGAAAGGACAGTGAAAGAAGGAAATCATCAGACAGATCAAAATGCACCAGCTCCAAGAATAATTGAGAAGAATGGTCCCACAAAAAGAGTCAGACGATGCGGATACTGTGGAGTTCAAGGTCATGTGACAAACAGATGTTTTAGACTGATGAAAACCCTGTCTGTCAACACAGAATATCGGGGCATGCACACCAACCCATATCGATGTTTCAACACCAATCCAGTTCGAGGTTTCAACACCAACTTTGAACATAAAACGCACAAATTCAACACTGGAGGATACAAAACTAGATCTCTCAACACACGGGTTAATCAGAATCCACAACAAGTCATTCGACCAGTACGCCAGGTATGGGTTCGAAAATCTCAAGATGTTTGTTTTTCTAGTTTTGTATGTTTTGGGGCACATACAGGGACCTCGTGGTATTTTGATAGTGCGTGCTCAAGGCACATGACTGGAGTTCCTGAATTCTTGCAAAAATTCAAACCTGGATTTGGTGGACATGTTAAATTTGGTGATGGAAAACGGAGCAGAATAATTGGCAAGGGTGAGTTAGCAATTAAAGGACTCCCCGTGTTTCAAGATGTATTGCTTGTGGAAAGTCTGAAGGCTAATCTATTGAGCATTAGCCATCTATGTGACAATGATATGACAGTTAACTTTGACAAAGGAAAATGTATTGTTAACCATGAGACTGGAGTATTCACTGGAACAAGGTCAATAGATAATTGTTATTTGCTCGATCAAGATGTCACATGCTTGAGCTCGAAGAAGGAAGTTAGCACTCTATGGCACAGAAAATTGGGACATATAAATTACAAATCCCTGGCCCGTATTTCCAGACTGAATGCAGTCAGAGGTATTCCTGAAATCGGTGAAAGCAAGGAGGTTGTGTGTGGCTCATGTAAAGAAGGAAAGCAAATTCGGATCCCACACCATGCTGTTCATGATGTTTCAACGTCAAGACTTTTGGAGCTTCTACATATGGACTTAATGGGGCCGATCAATACACCCAGTGTTGCAGGGAAGAAGTACATTTTTGTGTGTGTAGACGACTTCTCGAGATATACTTGGGTATCTTTTCTCAAAGAGAAGTCAGAGGCAGCTGAAGTTTTCGAGACCTTGGTGTACAAATTACACGTAGAAAAAGGATCTACTCAGGCAAGAATTGCACGTATCAGAAGTGATCATGGAAAGGAGTTTGAAAACTCTAGATTTAATGACATCTGTAAGACACTTGGTATACACCACGAGTTCTCTGCTCCCATCACACCGCAACAAAATGGGATAGTTGAAAGGAAGAATCGAACACTGCAGGAAATGGCCAGAGCAATGTTAGCCGAAAAGAAAATTCATTCTAAATACTGGGCTGAGGCGCTTCATACAGCATGCTACACCATCAACAGAGTATATCTGCGTCCATTTACTGAGAAGACACCCTATGAGATTTGGAAAGGGAAGAAACCTGATGTGTCGTATTTTCATGTTTTTGGCAGTAAGTGTTATATTCTAAAAGATCGTGCGCCGTTAGCTAAGTTCGAATCTAGAAGTGATGTCGGGATATTCTTGGGTTATTCTCCCACCAGTCGGGCATACCGAGTGCTTAATCAACGTACTGGAACGGTCATGGAATCTATTAATGTGGTGGTAGATGATTCTGAGGACGACAAGGTTGGAGAAGGTGAAGTGCTGGAACCAGTGTTCCCTACCGGTGTTGAAACACCAACAGCGTCAACCGGTGTTGAAACACCAGAAACCGAGACACCTGAATCTGAACAGCGTCCGTCCAGACATATGCAACTTCGGGATCAACCTCGTGTAAATTACAGGGAATTGGCAGGATTATCTTGTTTCATATCACTCACGGAGCCGAAGAATTATAAAGAGGCTTTGCTCGATGAATATTGGATTTCTGCTATGCAAGAAGAATTACAGCAATTCGAAAGAAACAATGTTTGGGTTCTTACCCAACGACCTGCAAATGTCAATGTGATCGGTACCAAGTGGATTTTCAAGAATAAATCTGATGCAGATGGTAATATCACAAGGAATAAAGCACGCCTCGTTGCTCAAGGGTACACGCAAGTAGAAGGAATAGATTTTGATGAGACTTTTGCACCTGTAGCCAGATTGGAGTCAATCAGACTTTTGTTGGCTGTGTCGTGCATTCTGGACTTTACTCTTTTCCAGATGGATGTCAAGAGTGCATTCTTGAATGGGGTCGTGAAGGAGGAGGTGTATGTGGAGCAACCTAAAGGGTTTGAAGATCCACAGTTTCCTGATTTTGTCTATCGGTTGAATAAGGCACTATATGGCCTCAAGCAGGCACCCCGAGCATGGTATGAGCGACTGACAACCTTTCTGATTAAAAAGGGCTATCGTCGAGGGGGAGTAGATCGGACTCTGTTCGTACTACACAAAGGTTCAAATATTCTGATTGCACAGATTTATGTAGATGCTATTGTGTTTGGATCCACCTCTTCAGTCTTGTTAAAGGAGTTTGTTGACTTAATGACTAATGAGTTCGAAATGAGCATGGTAGGGAAACTGTCATATTTTCTGGGATTGCAAGTTATTCAGGAGAAGAATGGTCTCTTCATCAATCAGCAGAAGTATGCTGAAAACTTGATCAAGAGATTTGGACTTACAAGCGCAAAAGCAATACGCACTCCAATGGCTACTACTGATAAACTGACAAAAGATGAGCAGGGACAAAGTGTTGATCAGAAAATGTACAGGTGGATGTTTCTTTGCTGGATCGAATCTAGTCAGCTAGTATAGCAAAAAGCAGAACTCCATATCTTTGTCTACGGCTGAAGCAGAGTATTTAGCTGCTGGGAGTTGTTGTGCACAACTATTGTGGATGAAGCAGATGATGAGAGATTATGGGTTTGATGATGTGAGTCTGACAGTGCTGTGTGATAATAAAAGCGCTATTGATATTTCCAGGAATCCTGTGCAACATTCGAGGACGAAGCACATTGATATTCGTCATCATTTTATTAGGGACTTGGTTGAAAAAGAAGAAGTTACAGTCCAGTATGTGCCAACAGCTGAACAACTGGCCGATATCTTTACAAAACCTCTGGATGGTGAGACGTTTGAAGTACTTAGACAACACTTGGGTGTCTGTCGAATGTAAGGTACTGAGGCTTGTACTTTCTATTGTATTATTTACTGCTTTGTTTTCTTTATATCGTGAAAAAGAAAAAAAAATGAATGAAAAATCGAAAATACCAAAAATATGTGAAGTGGTGTTCAAACACCAAGGATTTCAGAGGCAAGTAATTCAGATGGGCTGAATATGTGGGCCAGAAAATTATGTTGGGCCTAAGATGTGCGTGTGACAGTCTGAAGAAAGGAGAAAGGAGATGGTCTTTTTGGTGTCGAAAAAGGGGGGAAAGAGAAAGTAGATTCCCACACAAACTCAAACCAGTAACTGTTCATCTTCTTCCTCAGTTCGGAGCTCTCTGTTCCTCAAGATTTTTTTTCACAACCCCCGGTTATTGTTGCTCACCAATCAGATAACAATGCCGAGCTCCGTGTTCAAGAAGATGGTCGGAGATTCAGTCAGGGTTCGGGTGCCTGAGAATCCGAGGATTGAAGAGCTCGGTGATGACACAGACTTGAACGAGATGGGTGGAGATCGAGTACGGACAGTAGGGGCTTGGTATGGACAAAATCAGAGGAGACGGAAAGCCAGCTTTGATTGCTCCTTCGTCCGTGATGGTATGTTTTTTAGCTCTGTTCTTGAATTCATAGAATGGATGGTGCAAAATAGGGACTATGTAGACCTCAGGAAATATACAAATTTGCATGGCAAGATAAATAGGTTTAAGCTTGATGAGGTGTTGACTGGGAGAATAGGAGACATTAAGGAGATCAGCGACTATGATGCTAAGTTAGTTGGGGTTGGTTTTGGAGAAACTTATAAAGTAGAATATGAAGAGGGTCAGTTCGAGAGTAAGTTCTTTACAATCTATACTCGGATAGCATCATTGCATAGGCCCAGTATCAAAAATTTGGGAGATAATGCTTTTGTACAGCCTTGGATAAAAGTGGTTAAATCCACTAATGTTGCTAGGGAGATGGTGTGTGTTGATGAGTCTCTGAATCAGACTCAAATATCTCTGAGAAGGTTATCGATTCCAGTTGTGGAGATCTCTGACAGTGAGGAAGAAGCTGGAAGTGTTGGAAGAGTTAATACAGAGGAAACCCCGATGAATGTAACTGAAGAGGCCACTGTGCTGGATGAAGCTCTGGCAGCTTTTATGAGATCTGAATCGGCTCTGGCAGCATTTATGGGATCAGATTCTGAGAAGGATGTGGTTGAAACTGTGGCTGAGGAAAAGAGTGAAAATGCTGAGATGCCAGAAGAAGAGAAATCAGAAGGAGTGAACATGCTGAGTACTGATGTGGACGAAGATACTGCAATGCTGGATTCTGGTGTTCCAACACCAGGAGAGGATTTGACTGAGGAGCAGCAAATCTCTGAGATGTTTGGAAGTGGTGTTGAAACACCACCAGAGACTAGTCCAGTTCAGGGACTTAGGAGGAAAAGAAAGGAAGTTGGTGTTCAAACACCAGCTGAAGGAAGTTCTGCCTCAGCATCCAAGAAAATTCGGAGATCAAAACGCTGCAGAGACAGGAGTGGAGTTGAAAGTGAAGACAGTGATGAACCCATTGGGCAGAAGCTGAAGAGATTAAGGGCAGAACAGCTGAAGCAGTCAGCTAAGAAAATGAAGCCCAAAGTCATGCCTGCACCTGAAGTCAGTCAAGCCATTTGCAGTGAATGGTATGATAATGATAGTCAAGACAAGTTTGAATTCATCAGTGGGAGAAGAATCCTAGCAGAGAGACCGGCTGATGCGGAAAAATATGAAGATTGTGGATTTACTGCGTTTCTCAAATACCTTAAGGTGCTTAGAGCTGCCACTTGCTTTGCAGAATTCAATAAACAGATGGTGCTGGAATTTTATTCCAATTTGAAGGAAGAATGTGAGGATGAAGACTCTCGGTGGTTTCACAGAGTCTATGTGAGAGGGAAAGTCGTTGTTTTCTCCCCTGAGGCTGTTAGTAGATGTTTGCAGCATGGAAATTTCAAGAATTCTCAGTCGGTGTTTCAACACCAAGTTCCAGAAAACTTTGATGAGGTAGCGGTTGAGTTGACAGGAGGAGTGGAAAGTAGTTGGCCACTTGCTGGGAGACAACAAATTCCAGCATCAAACCTGACTTCCAGGTATTACTGTCTATATGTGGTAGCAGTGCATAACTGGATTCCGTCGGTGAACAACACTATGGTTACAAAAGAAATGGCAACCTTGCTTTACTGTCTGGGTGCGAGACATCGAGTGAATCTGGGTAGACTGATATTCAATGACATTCTGGATTGTGCCCGTAAAACTAGGAAGGAATCTCTAGTCCATCCGTGTGTTATTTCCATGGTACTGCTGAAAGGGGGAGCAGTTGCATGGGAGACAGATGAGATAATATCTACACATGCTTTAAGGCCAACCCTCAGGACTTTGAGTGGCCGTATAGTGAAGGATCTTCCCTGGACACCTCCGACAATGGGTTGCTCGAATGAAGGTGAAGCTCGGCTGAAAGCCATTGAGGCGAGAGCTACAGTTTGTCAAGAAATCCTTGGGCGTCATCAGGCAGCAATAGTCAAGATTCAGGGGGAGATTGCAGCTTTGGAGGCTGAGAGAGAAGAATTATTGGCAGAAACTCAAGACGGGTCCAATGTTGGTACTTCAGAAGAATCGGACGACAGTTTGGCTTAATTGAGTTTAGTGATTTTTCTTGGCCTTCTTGTCATATTAATGAATTCAGGGGGAGAAGTTTTGGAAGTTTTATATTGTTGATTGAATCTAAATTCTGATTTGATTTTGAGTAATTCGGTCTGGATTCTGGATATGTGTGCTAGCCGGTTTTCTGCTGATCTATGATGGTTGTGCTAGCTGTTATTCTGGTATTCTGGTGTTCTGTTTTGTGTGTATTAATGAATTCACCAATATGCCAAGGGGGAGATTGTAAAGTCCTCGGGAGTTGGACTTGTTTTATGGCAAATTGTGAATTGTGGAAATCTGGTGTTTAAACACCGTTTTGCAGGTTTTAAAGATTTCCGGAAACACAGATTTTTATCCACGGAATTATGGAGTATATTGATGTGATCAAATCAAAATATTGTGAGAGATATTATCTTAGTTCGTGGAAGATTAATTCTGGTAAACGAATATTCCTGTAATAGTTGGGAATTGATTTAGTAGTTTAATTATGGTACAAGTCCTATTGTTAACAGGATTGTCCATTTAAGTACCAGATTAGAATCAGAGTTTTCCTTAGTCTAGAAGTCTATTTATGGTAGAGTTAGACAAGGAAGGAAGTTGATTCAAGGCAGGATTGCGATGGAATAAATAGAAGAAAAAGACAACGCAATCATTTTTGAGCGTCCAGTGCTATTCTCTACGTTGAGAACTTTGGAGCTATCTGCCGTGTTTGTTTGGAGGTTCGTAAATCAACCGACCAAGTTCGTAAAGATCAGAAACAAGGAAGTCTTAATTCCTCGGGAGGAGGAGATCCAGGGAGACGTGTTGATCGTGAGGGTTCAACGACGTAGGATCGACAGTGAGGGGAGCTCACAACATTCACTCTGTAGGTTAGCAATGGATTAGTATTTAAGTTAAGCTTCTTGTACTAAAGACTGCTTTCTAGTGAATGGTTTCTGATCTGGGCAAGGCCCCGCAGACGTAGGTGTATTTGCACCGAACTGCGTAACCAAGTTGTGTGTGCACTGTGTGTTTCGTTTTGAGTTTTAACATCAAACTGAACTTGGTGTTTCAACACCAAACTGTTAAACAACTTGGCATAAAGGTTCAGAATTTAGGTGAAACTGAAATTCAATTGGTATCAGAGCAAGGCACTTGCTGACCCCTATACAGGGAGAGTGAGATCAGGTTTCACCATGGCACCAAAGGAGGGGGCATCAGTCACGCGACCACCATTGCTGGAACAAGGAAATTATGCTTACTGGAAGGCACGTATGAAAGTATTCATAGAACCTGTAGCCAAACAATTCAAAACAGCTTCAAGGTGGGTCACATGGCTACTTGTATCCTTGTTGTGGGCAAGGATGTCATCGAAGAAAACGATAACAAATTGGCAAATGGGCAAAATAGCTCGGTCATCGCAGCTTGGAAAGTTGAAGGTGCGTTTGAGAGGCCGAAGGGCATAACCGGGAACTCATAATAGCCTTTGTGAGTTTGAAACACTGTTTTGTGGATGTCTCGGCAATCCATGCGAATTTGGCGATACCTAGAACGCAAATCCAACTTTGAAAATATTGTAGCTCCTCCCAGTTCATCGAGCCTCGCTGATGGTCGAAATGGAAACTAATCCTTGATTCTAATGGAAATGAGTGCACAGTAGTCAACACAAAAGCGCCACGAGCCATCCTTCTTCTTGACGAGTAGCACCGAAGAAGAAAAATGACTCGCACTAGGATGTATAAGGCCACCATCTAGAATTTCCTTAACCAGTTTCTCCATGAATACCCTTTGAAAGTAAGGGTATCGATAGGGCCGAACATTGATGGGGGTGGAACCCGGCTGCAAGAAAATCCTTTGATCGACCAATCGCTTTGGCGGAAAGTCTCGAGGGTTAGCAAATACTCCATGGTACTTTCCCAAGAGATATTGGGCCACTCGAGGGATTTTGGCATAACAAAGAGGTTCAGCCTTCGAAGGGGGAATAGAGCTCGATAGGGGATAAGTAACCAACACGACCTTGAACATGGTGCTTGCCGAGTCTTGGTGAAGCAGAATAGCCAACTGAGGAAAAGAAAGCTGCTGTGATGGAGTAGTTTTAGTGCCCACCAAAATGGTTTTCTCACCATGCCATACGAACTCCATCGTTAGAGCTACGTGATCGTGAAAATAAGGGCCCAAGGTGCGTGACCACTGATTTTCGAGAACTATATCCAGCCTCCAGATGGGTAGCACAAATAGATCAATCGAAAAAAGAATGACCCTGGAGCGGGAGGGAAACACCTGAACAACATCGATCACAAACCAAATGTTTCCCGTTGCCCATGTAAACACAAAATTGACGAGTAGGCTCCCAAGAAATGCCAAGTTTGTCAACTAAGTAAGCTTGAATGAAATTGTTGTGACCATCGTTGTCAATGAGAACTTTGACAAGTACCGTACCTAACACCGTATGAACGCGAAAGATGTTGGAATCATCCTGTTGCCGAAGCGTGTTAAGGCTCACTTCGAGTTCATCATCATGAGTCGATGACACAGGGAGAAGAGGGTCTACAACCTCATAAACATCCAACAAACTATTAGTAAACATGGGGATGGTTCAATTCAACACCGATGATTGAGGCTGTACTTTTCATCACACGCACAGGCCCTGATCGTGCTTTATTTTCACCTCAGTCGGACTTCGGCGATGCAAAGGTAAGCGTTGGTCAGTTTCCGTGGAGCGAGCTGGGGCTGCCAAAGGAGTGGCTGTTGGTGGACGAAGGGCACCGGCTCCTTGAACTACCGCGACTGGAGAGAACAGGGTGTGAGCACCACTTAGCAGTCTCAGATCCCCATCTCTGCCCTAAGCGTTGGCACAGTTTCGAAACGCATCTCAGTGAGAGCTGCCCAACTAATCATCACGGCGTTCCTCGAATAGCTGCGCCTTCACCATGGCCTCCAACAGCGAAGAAGGTGGGCTCAACAGCAGTTCTCGGTGAATTTTCGGTTTTAAGCCCCAAATCCAAAAGTACACAACGGATTAGAAATCCCAGAGATTCGCTACATTAGAACCTTTAATTCAGAACGGAATTGAGCAGCCATACCTTCGTAAAGTTGAGTCAGTTTGGAGATTTGACCCAAATGATCTTCGTCAACTGACAAACCGAATCTGCAACGAAGCTGAAGCAAAAATGATACCCAACTTGTAAGACCACCACCACGCTCCATCCGTTGGAACCAAGTGGAAGCTTCGTCGTTTAGGTGAAAGGAGATGACAGAGAGGTGAATCACCGGCGAACTCTGGTGAGGATTGAACAATTTCTCGATCTTATAAATCTAATCCTCAAAAGCTGAGCCATTGAACCTGGGCACCTCTTCACAAAAATAAAGCAACATCAGTGAAGGATCTGTCACCGGAGGGTAAACGATCAGGTGCTGATGAAGGCTCATCACCAACGGGTCAATGGCAGTCGGTGAAGGAGACTCACGAGCAAGGGGGAAACTGGCTGACACACGATCCGGTCTCTAAGGAGAAGATAACTGGGAAATCTGGGCGGCAGTCGTGGTTCGGTGCTCCTTCAAGAGAGACGTGAAGTGTTCTTGGTACTCTTGAAGTTCAGCCTGAGAAATTTCATGAAACTTAGCCTCCATAGATTGAACCAAAGTAATGACATCTTCATTCTTCGTGCACTACTACATAGAGCACTTGTTACCTTGGTTTTTCAGGTCTTTTTACCTCAATTTTCCCCATAAAAAATCAAAGTAAATGTGGGTGAAGTAAAAAGGTTACCTTTTACCGCGGTTTGAAACTGAGGTAAAATGTTCCTTTTTACCTTAGTTTTAGACCGATGCCGATTTTAGTATTGAGACCGACGACAAGATACGGTATTTCCAACATTGTTCAGATTGAATTCGAGATGTTAGATGATCAACGTCGGCCATACCAACAAGATACGCGATTGGAGAGGAATGTTTGCGATGTCGTTCCACTTGACGTCGTTCTAAATAACTGCGACATTGTGGATTGGGAGGGAACAATGATGTGTCCATGCTGACGTGGAACGATGAACATTACGACGTTGTTTTGCATCGGCATTGTTGCAAAAAAATACACACTGGTTCTATATTTGAAGTCGCATTTGTGTCGCATGTGTACCGGTATGTGAAACGTCACGGATCAGTCGTGGAGAGGACGTTTCGATAAAATCATATAATATTTAATATTTGATGAAAAAACGGTGTTAGCCGATATCCATTACATGTTATTTGGTATTGGATAACTCTATTAATGGTTAAACATCATACAAGAATCAACTGTCATTAAAAATATATGAGAAAATTAACAATGACATGTTAAATACCCTAAACCCTAGCTATAACATATATTACAAGCACATGTTACAATATATAATAATACATAAGGTTTCTCATAAACATTAACTGTATTGAACCTTCAAATTGACTACGTGGTAAGGCCTAAACACCGTAAGGGCAACTAGTGATATGACAAGTCATCAATCTACAATCAATCCATAACTCTCGTTGTCTTGTTACACCGAATACACAACAAATAAAATTAAGTTAGAATTGGCCAGACACTATATTAAAATACACGTAATATAGGCATACTTAGACTACGTGAATGTCAACTTGGAAAAGAACGGATATGGGTTGAAGCAACATCGCATATTACATATATTGATATCGTTAAGGTCGACCTAAGTGTGAAGTCGCACATTCAATTAATTTCATGGTTTTCATTGACATGTGTGACATCGATTTGAATTCAGATTTACATCGCAAAGGCCGATAGACTGATATCAGCGTCACACACTCATATCACGTTCATACGAATGAGTAATTATTGTACACAATCAATCCTAATCTAAGTATTTTTTGTCATTCCCTACAAACATGGCATCATCTATGGAAAAAATATATATACTATATAACATGTAACATAATCATCATACATTATGAAAATATACAAGCTTTGATCTATGAGAAAAATAACATGTAGAATGTATAGTAATTAAATTTCTAAACTAACATTGAATGTATGGAAAACTACCTCAATTAATTTGAACCCGGAGGTGCTCCATCATTGGGCATTTGTTCATATGTGGAAAAAATAATTTGATTGAGCTCTTGAATTGTTTTATTAAAGGTGTGGATGGAGAAGATGGTGTGTTGTAGCTAGGGTTTGGAGAAAGTGTGTTACAGATGAAAAATGGGTAATGGTGTTGGTTTTATTGACTTGAAATTTGGGGGGAGGGGGATTTTGCTTTAAATTTTTGCCTTAAAATTTTGTTTCCCACTAAAAGTTTCATTGTGACCGACGTCGGTAGTTGTTCGGTTGTGGACCAGTATTTGGCGACTTCGCAAACGAGGTTAAATTGGTATTTTTTGAAAAGTGTCGTAACATACTCCGTGTTAAGAAATGGGCTCCTAGTTAAAATAAGAATACAAAAATGTTATCTACAAATTTGTATTTGGACTTCTACCATTTTCTTGGAGGTACCTACTGTGTAAATATTTAAAAGTTCACCAGTGTAAATATAAGTAACCATCTATAATTTACTCTAGACCACGTACAAGCACTTTCTAAAATTTGATGGATGCGATTTTATTATATTTTATTTTCATAAAAACCCTAGAACAGGGGATTTCATTTGATTCTATGTGGTGGAAATCATCGTTTCGATAATGCTTATCCTAAGGGTATCAATGGAAATACTAATACAAATAACAGAATGCCCCGTTCCACTCATTCGGTAATGCCTAAATCGGAACATCTAGGTCATGGCACTGTGAATTGTATTAGGGTATCTCTAAATTTGCATCTCCACATCTTCCACATTTGCAGAGGGACTTAAGTTCAAAAATTAAAAACTTGACCCGTTGAGGTAAAATCGTGAACTGTGTAGGTAAAATCGATTCGAAACGTTCCAGAATGAACCTAATTTTCCATCCTCATTCAAACTTATAATCATTGACAATGATTATATAACAGGCATGATCGCATGGAGACTTCTCCCGGTCAACATCTGCCAAATAACATTTGTCTACTTATAAGTAAGCATCTATAATTTACTCTAGACCACTTGCAAGTACTTTCTAAAATTTGATGGACGCGGTTTTATTATATTTTATATTCATAAAAACACTAGAATATGGAATTTCATATAAATCTATGTGTTGGGAATCATTGTTCGGATAACGTTTATCCTAAGGGTATAAATGGAAATACTAATACAAATGGCTAACGAGTACCCCCATTCCACTCATCCGGTCATGCCTACACCGGAACATCTAGGTCATGACATTGTGAATTACATTAGGGTATCTCCAAATTTGCATTTCCACTTCTCTCATATTCGTGGAGGGACCTAATTGCAAAAATTAAAAACTTGACCCGTACGTGGAGGTACAATCGTTTACAATCGAAACAAACATTAATCAAGTTCATGGACAATTATAAAATTCAATAAGTATTTCTAACATACTATAGAGCGTTTTTAAGGCCAATTATATATTTTTTGGGTCAAATACGGGCTCATCTGAAATGCTAGTGGGCTGAAATGGTGAGGGTCGTAGTCGCATTTGCCGATATCGGTAGCAATGTTGGATATGGTGACTATATAGCGAATTTGCAATGGCCAAGTTATACATTATTTGTGCAGCCCATCTATAATACATAGAGCCCAACTACGAAGCCCATCTATTATACATTATGTATGTGGTCCATCTATAATACTGCGATGTCGCAAAGATGTCGGTGGCCTTCCGACATCAGCGATAATGGTACGAATTTGCACTTACCGCAGTGGATAACACAAGGTCCCAAAACGACGTCGTTTCAAAACGACTATAAATAATTGGTCCCCCAGAATCAGTTTAAGCTCCTAATTTCCAGGTTTTCTGTAAATACCAAGAGTCTCTCCACCCCTTTCCTCTTCTCCTTTGACAAAGGTATGGACTTCTACTTATGTAGTGCCTAAGTTTTTGTAATGGTTACCTCACATTGTTTAATTAATCTATGCTTTTTGTATGAGTTGTATTTTTGGTTATCTAGTTATTAATAAATGATATTCTTTTGAATTTTCTTTCTCAAGTAAAAATTCATCATACTAAAGCAGATTAAATTGAACTGCAATCAAATTAAAATGTTAATTTATTTTCCCAAACAAGATATTAATAGAAATTGTTTGGATAGTGCTGTCAACCGGGGATATTAAAATTATTTTGACTAACTTGAACTCAAGTAGTCTACAAATAGCATACTAATATTATAATATGTTACTGATTTTAACTCTTTACTATATATAATCAATCGTAACTTGTTAAAATATATAACTTCTTAATCCCAAGCACCATATAATAGAAATTGTTTGGATGATGTTGTCAACCGGGGATATTGAAGTCATTTTGACTAACTTAAAACCAAGTAGTCTAAAAATAACATACTAATATTTTAATATGTTACTAATTTTAATTCTTTACTATATATAATCCATTGTAACTTGTTAAAATATATAACTTCTTAAGATATAACTAAAACCATAAATATCTCATTGTAATATACATGGAGTTCGTCTCTTGAAAGACTATCTTTCCATAAGCCATGGAAACACCGGGGTTTAAAGTGAAAATTAGAAGAAATGAAGATAAAATTTTTGGGTTGCATGAATCGGGTTATAAACTTTATAACTACTACACGTTGCATAATAAAATTTTAATATTGCAACTAAGACCTTTTACCTTTTATTATTATAATTAAACCCCAGTCTTTCCATAATCATATGGAAAGATCATCTTTCCCAAGACTTTGCCATATGTATATATATATATATATATATGCTCTCTCTGTCCAAGCAGTAATGACATATTTACATTTTCACGGTCTTCAATAAATCCTGTTTGACCATCAATATCTCTAGCTACATATACCAATTTTGCATTAAAAAAATGAGATTAGAAAATACATGTTAAGATGAATTCAACAATCTCACATGATATATTTATTATATATATATATACAATAATTTATATTTATGGTCAAAATTTACCAAATTTGACTTTCAAAAAGCAAATATGTCATTACTGCTGGGACGGGGGAGTATATATCAGTGAAGAAAATCCAAAGAAAAACATAATCTGAAATAACAAAATGTTTGGATTTTTTTATACATCGATAGAGTACTTTTGATAGAAATATGTATACATATTATTTATTTATTTATATATGACAAAATTTTATTTTAGACCGACTAACTGTTAAATGAGGACATTTTATAATTAGTGAGACTAATAAGGTCATTTAATATCTATTTTTATTTATTGCAATAAGATACATAATTGTAATAACCTTTTAAAATTAATCTCAACATATAAATTGTTACATTTTAAATAATTTTATAAAAATAATCAATTTTCATTGTATCATCTCATATAGTTTTCCTTAGATGACTAAACTTTAAAATTGTTAATATAATTATTTTTTCAATTTAAATGTAAGACACAGCATGTACATAAAACTTAATCCTAATATTTTAATTAATAAAATCGCACAAACGTGCGATGATACTTCGCTAGTACCAAGAAATAGCATTGATAATTTATTTGGAGAAACAATAGAGTATTGGATAGTATAGTCATGATACTCTATATTTGGGAAAAATTCTCATATGACCCTATATTTTGCTTATATGTGCCAATATGACCTTGCAAGTTCAGAAAGTGCTATTATAACCCCATGTTTTCATTAAAAGTACCGATATAACCTTCTGTCATTATTTCAGTGTTGACTAGGTAGTTTACGACATTGACCAAATATAAAAAGACTAAACTACCTCTAGTCTTAAAAAAATGTAATGACAAAAATATCCCTAAGTTCTTCTTTGTCATCTCCATAACCACTGCTGCTCCCACCACTGCTCCGCCACTTCCACCACCACTTCCACCGCCGCCCGATCCACTACCCGATACTTCTTCGCCGCCACCCTAGCACCACCAACCACCACCACCCGTTCTAGCACCACCACCACTTGTCCTAGCCACCATCCCCATCACCAGCCACCACCTTCACCACCGCCATCCACCACTCTCCCCAGCCACCACCACCACTCGTCGCAACCACCACCACCACAACCAAACCCAGCACCACCACCTCCACCACTGCCAGCCACTACCATCACTCTTCCCAGCCACCGCCACCACTCGTTCCAACCACCACCGCTACCACCACCCTAGAACGTCGATTGGAAACCGTAGGCCCACCACAGCAATCTCCGCCACTACGCTCCCAACCACCACCACTACCACTCTAGAACGGCCACCATCGCACTCACCACCACCAACCAGCAATCCCCACCACCGCGCTCCCAACCACCACTACCCTAGAAGGCCCACCACCACAACCAACCCTCTATCCCCGCCACCGCGCTCCCAAACACCACCACCTTAGAATGCTGATTGGAAACCCTAGGCCCACCACACCAATCCTCGCCACCGCGCTCCACCACTTCGAATTCATCTCCACCGCCGCCTTCGATTCACCTCCACCACCATTTTCGGCACCGCTCAGCCAAGCACCGAAGAGTGGAGACCCCGCCCCAGCACGGAGGGTTAAAAAGCCCAGAATGCATAAATGCTAAAAGGTTAAAGATGGAAGGTTTTGGGCTCTTGTGATTTTTGTGAGATGAATCTAAGGTTGGGTAAGTTAGGGTGTCATTTTCGATTGGGGATTTTCCATGAAAGATATAAACTGCAAATTCAGAGGATCGAAGATGAAGAAGAAGGATAGGAAATGACAGAGTAGTTTTGTTATAAGGATAGCCGGATGGATACTGGTTATCCTCTAAAAGTAGAAGGGCATAACTGTCCTTTCACATTTTGAAAATTTTATTTTTTATCTCAGGGGTATAATCATTATTTCATATTTTTCCAGCCAAGTTCAGGCTTCCAGGGTTATATTAGCACATTTCAGGAAATCATAGGATTATAATAGCACTTTCTGATCTTGTAGGGTCATGTTGGCACATATGACCAAAACATAGGGTCATATGAGCACTTTACTCAATATAGTTCATAACTTATAAAACAAAAGTTAAATATATAAACCTTTCCATGCTGAATCATGGAAATCCCATTTATTTCCCCCTTTATATTCTCTAAAAAGAAAATCCCCTTTTATTTCGATTTTATAATAGTAAGAGTAAAGTGCATATATAACCCTACATAATTGACGAAAGTGTAGATATAACCTAGCGATAATTGAAAGTGAAAATAAAACCCTAGATATTTGGGTTATGTGCAAATATAACCTTTTTCGGCAGTTTAAGGTTGGAATTTAGTGAAAAGACTATTTTCCCCCTCTATAAAAAATTAAATATTGAAATTACAATCCAAACCCTAAACCCCTAAAGCCGATATCATCTCATCTATTTCTTTTATTTCGTTTTCATTTTTCTCTTCTTTCGTTTACAATCCAGCACACCGCCGTTTATTTCTCCCAATTCATCTCGTCTTTGTTTTTCTTCGTTTCTTGTCTCCTCTCCCAATTTCCAGTGCTTGGCTGAGCAGCATTGAAAATGATGGTGGATGGTGGCAGAGGGGGCGGTGGTTGTGCGGGTAGCGAGCGGGAGAGGGGTTAAAGGTGGCCAGGAAAGGTTGGTGGTGGTGGTCAACGCTAGGGTTTCGGTGGAGGGATTCATAGGGCTGTGCCAGAATTGTTGGCACCGACGAGGTTGGGGTTTTGGGGTGGTGGCGAAGTGGTGGCGAAGTGGTGCCGAGATGAATGGAGCGGCGGTGATCGTGGTAGAGGCGGGGCTAGGGCTTCGGAGGAGGCGACGTTGGCTGGGAGATAGGGGTTGGTGGCGAGGAGTTTGGGGCTATAGCAAGGAGTTTGGGGTTGTGTTGGTGTTACCGATATAGCACCGCTGGAGTTTGGGGATGCGTTGGCGTTACCGATATGCCACTGCTGGTGTTACCAATATGGTAGCATGGCGAGGAGTTTGGGTCAGAGCGGATCACCATGGCCTGGCCGGCGAGGGAATCATAGTTGAGCGGGGGTTGGTGGTGGCGCTGCTGGAGGTTCTGATGAACTGGTGTGTGCGGAGGCGGCGGTGGGAGGCTAGGGTAGAGGAGGCAGTGCTGGTGGTGGCCGGGTGGAGGCGGTATTGGTGGTGGTGGTGGTGGTGGTGGATTGGTGGTAGGATGTCGGGGATGGTGGAAGAGTTAGGTGGTGGGAGCATTTTTGTCTTTTAAAATTTTGTATTATGTTAGAAGGGAATTTTGGTCATTTTCAGTGTTCAGTGGCCGAATATAGCCAGTCAATGCCGGAATAATGGCTTTAGGGTTATATTTGCACTTATGTATAATAGTTAGGATTTTATTTGCACTAAAAAAACTCACGGTTATGTCTGCACTTTCTCCAACATATAGGGTTATATTTGCATATTACCCTAAGAGCATGTCCAGTGGTAAAATCGCTATGGAACCGCTCTTGTGGTTTAAGTTTATTAAATATTCAATATCTCTCCCCCACTGCAGCAATTGGAACCACAAAGGAACCACTCCATTTTTCTCTTTACAATGGTTGGAACCACTTTGCAACCACTTCAAGGACCTCACTTGATTTTCTCTATCCTACTCATTAATTATACCTTTAATATTTAATTTAAATAAATTTGTCTACCCAAATAATTTGAAATGTTAAATTTAATAATACACTTGTAATTATTTAATTGATTTTTTAAAAAAATCATGTTTAAAATTAATTTCAATTTTTAAAATTTATTTTATGAACAAGGGCAAAGTCTTGGGAAAGACGGTCTTTCCATAGACTTATGGAAAGACGGGGTTTGGTTAGAATAATAAAAGGTAAAAGGTCTTAGTTGCAATATTAAAATTTTAGTATGCAACATTTAGTAGTTATAAAATTTATAACCCGGTTCATGCAACCCAAAAATTTTATCATCATTTCTTATAATTTACACTTTAAACCTTGGTATTTTCATAACTTACGGAAAACCGTCTTTCAAGAGACGGACTCACGAACAAGAATTAAAATGAACCATATTTTTTTTAAATGTAATTTTATTTTTAAAAATAACCAAAATTTAATTTCATTTTAATAAAAAATAAATCATGTTATGAATAAAAAAATGCTCATTAGAAACAAGGTAGATTTGTGATAATTAATTATATCACTATTTATTTATCAAAGGGGAATACTATGTCATTACCCCAAAATTCTACTGTAAATACCCCTTAGAGTATGAATGAAAAAATACACCTCTCATTCTCCCACTCTCACTTCTTCTCATCTTATCTTCTTCTTCATTCTCTCCTTCTTACTTTCAATATCAAGTTTTTTGTTAATTTCTTAATTAATTAGTGCAAAGTTAGTGAAAATCACAACACATTATCAACACAATCACTCTCCGTCTTCATCAAGTAACTTCATAACACAGGTATAACAAACCGTGTACTAAAACTTCTATGATTGTGATTATGCACTAAAACCTGATATGAATCTCCTTGCGAAGACTCACGATTTGCGGAATTGATAGCTTTGATCTAGTGAAGGGATCTGCAAACCCGCACTATCTCGCACGAAATTCAGGAGTCTAGCCCTCGGGGTACGCCTAACTTCGACTTGCTCTCTAACTAGCCCTCAGGATCAGATTACAAGGTTTATTGATACTTAACTAGCCCTCGGGGTTAAGCAACAATGGAATAGCTCGCAAGCAAAGAGTATGAACTCAAAAGGTTGTATATTTGATTGATGAAAGGTTGTAATGTAAAAATAATGTTGCATACCACCCCTATTTATAGTACATAGGTATGGTCTTCAAAAATTACAAATAAGAAAATGAAAAGGATTATGGCAGCTTTAAGAAGCTAACACCATATTTAACTAGACTACCTAAAATAATTGACTATATTCTTCAAGATAAATCTTGAATGAATATTGGCTTATCTAATCTTACCAAATATAATTCTAATCAAATCATAATTAAATATTCTAAACACTAAAATAAATGCATGACCGAAACATTAATTCTTCAAAGGCCAACATGGCAGAATTAATGGGCCTTATTCTAAAATAAAATAAATGATCACACTACCTCATTAAAAAACCCAATGGGAAAAAGAGTATAGTGTTATCTTCTAAAAATCCTAATAAATAAATATAAATAAATAAACCTAATTCGTATCAAAACCCTTATGATTGTTATAAAGCACTAAAACTTTAATGATTCTTATTATTGTTTCATAACATCATATTACTATATACAGGAGGCTTTGCCACCTTATGATAATGTGATGTGATTTATAATAATTAACTTTGTAACTTCATAACACCACTAACTTTCTAACTTCATAACACCACTAACTTTCTAACTACATAACATCACTAACTTTCTAACTACATAGCACCATATCGCTATACACAGGAGGCTTTGTCACCTTATAGTAATGTGATGTGATTTATTAACTTTGTAAATCCATAATACCATATTTGTATACACAGGAGGCTCTGCCACCTTAGAGTAAAATGGTGTGATCTACATCTAACTGATCTTTAACTGCTTTATTTTAATATTTCTACGATTAATTATGTCTCTAACATATTTTTCTATTTATTTGATGGCGTTACATTTCTAATCTACTCTTAACATTTTAATTACAATTAATTAATATAACGGTTATAAACAGCTATATTTTCAGTGATAATATAACGGCTATAAACAACTATATTTTACACTATAAATACGAAGACATCAAATGATACAAAATCACATCCTTTCTTCTACCTCAAATCTTCACTAAATTTGCCGATAAAATATCTAGACTAATATTTGTCTTTGTTGCTATAATTATTTTTGTATTACATGTTACTATTCTCACTATAGATGTTTCGTCGAAAGATTTTTGTTCTTCTTCATTGATGATCGGAATCATGTATTACTCTTTATTTTGTACAATCATTGTAGACTTCTGTATTTTGAATTAAATCTAATGAATTATTTTATTTTCCCTATTAGTTATCATCATGTCAAACCTTGTGAAGCTTGAATTTAGTCTACTCGAGATCAGTGGAAACAACTTTATGCCTTGGACGATAGACATTGAGATGCACTTGGAGTCAATGAACCTCCTTGAGACAATCCAAGTGGGGAATAACTCATCAAGGATGGACAAGGCAACATCTTTAATCTTCCTTTGTCGACACCTTGACGAGAGCCTAAAGAATGAATATCTCAGTATGAAAGATTCACTTGAGTTGTGGAAAATTTTGAAAAAAGATACGATCACACAAGAGATGTAATGCTTCCCATATACTGCGATGACTGGAACAATCTATGGTTCCAAGACTATAAGAAAGTCAACGACTATAATTCTGCAATGCACACAGCAGTAACCCGCTTGGCATATTGTGGGGTTACAATAACCGATAATGAAAAGCTGGAAAAGACACTTTCTACTTTCCACGCATCAAATGTGACCTTGCAACAACAATATTGTATGCGGGGTTTTATAAGATATTCTGAACTAATTGATTGTCTCCTCATTGCGGAGAAGAATAATGAGTTGCTAATGAAAAATCAGCAATCTCACCCAACTGGCTCAAAAGTGTTTCCTGAAGCAAAAAATTATTAACTCCGACGAACCTGAACACAAGAGTTATTTTCAGGGTCGAGAAAGAGGTCGAGGTCATAGACGAGGTCAAGGTCATGGTTACAAACAAGGTTGAGGTGTTTACAACTTGCCCTATAAGTCTGGTAACTACCACCACAAGAAGAAAATACGAGAGGAACCATGAAGGTACCCATAAAAGGGGAAAATACATCAACTCATCAAAGGGCTCTGGAACCTCTTGTTTCAGATGTGGCGGTAAAGGGCATTGGTCAAGGGTCTGCAGAGTTCCGAAGCACTTATGTAAACTCTACCAAGAGTACATAAAGGAAAAGGGGAATGAGGTCAACTTCAATTAATACACCCATCTCGAAGCATCTGATTTCAATGATGATATTATGGACATAGTTGGTGATTTTTTTGAACAAGCAAATGGTGGAAACTAAAAGAAGGAGAATTTTATAAATGTTATTGGGAATGAAGCTAGATGTTTCGATGTTTATTTGTATCTCTTATATATATGTGTGTGGTTTTTATTTAAAAGTCTGATACTTTCAAATTTATTATCTTTCTTATCAAAATTTATTTTGTTTTTAGTAAAAGTGGTGAAATGGATAAAGCTAATCGTGCAGCCAACCAAAGGATAAAAAATGAAGAAATTTGCATACTCGATTGTGGAACAATGCACACTCGATTGTGGAACAATGCACACTATATTAAAGGATAAAAGATTATTCTCAAAGGTAAAACCAACACAAACCATTGTGAATACAACATCCGGTCCTGTAGATCTGATTGAAGGAGTAAGCGAGGCAAACTTTACATTGCCGAATGACACAATTTTTACAATAAATAATATCTTATTTTTGCAAAAGTCCAAAAGGAACTTATTGAGTTTCAATGATACATATTCTCATGGATTTGATACCCATTTTGTAACTAAAGGTACCATGAAATATATGCATCTTATTGTGTATAAATCTGGAAGGAAATAAATACTTGAAAAACTACCAATGCTCCAAACTAGATTGCATTACAAGCATATAAATACAATTGAATCAAATACGGTAGTGATCAAACCTTCAATATTTACCATATGCCATGATTGCTGGGTCATCCTGGTTCAACTATGATGTGAATAATTATTGAAAATACACATGGGTATCCATTGAAGGACCAGAAAATCCCTCATGGAAAAAAAATCAATGTAAGGCTTGTTCCCTTGGAAAGCTGATCATAAGGCCTTCACCAGGAAAGATTGAAACAGAATCACTTGCTTTTCTTGAACGTATTCAAGGTGATATATGTGGACCTATCCACTCACCACGTGGACCGTTTCGATACTTCATGGTATTGATAAATGCATCTAGCAAATGGTCACAAGTATGCCTGTTATCAACTCGAAATATGGCATTTGCTAAATTACTCACTGAGATAATCAAATTGCAAGCTCATTTCCTGATCATACGATCAAGAAAATCAGACTTGATAATGCCGGTGAATTCACATCCCAGACTTTTGATGATTATTGTATGTCAGTTGGGATTGTTGTTGAACATCCTATTGCTCATGTACACACACAAAATGGTCTAGCTAAATCACTGATCAAACGTCTCCAACTCATTGCTAGACCATTGATAATGGAAACAATGTTCCATACTTCAGCATAGGGTTATGCAATATTACATGTTGTAGCATTGATTTACTTCAGACCAAGTGTATATCATAAATACTCCCCACTACAACTTGCATCAGGTCAAGAAACAAATATATCTCATCTAAGGATTTTTGGTTGCGTTGTTTATGTGTCTATTGCACCACTGCAAAGAACAAATATAGGACCACGGAGAAATCTTGGCATTTATGTAGGCTTTGAAAGCACATCTATTGTTAGATACCTTGAACCCTAATTGGAAATAGTTGTACAGCTCGTTTTGCTGATTGCCATTTTGATGAAGCAAAATTTCCAGCATTAGGGGGAGAAAGAAAAAAGCTGGAAAGGAATATTACCTTGTTTGTACCAACGTTATTGCTTCTTGATCCTTATACAAAAGAATGTGATAGAAAAGTCCAAAGGATTTTGCATATGCAAGATATAGCAAATTAACGTCCCGATGCATTTACAGACACAAAAAGAGTGACTAAATCTCACATACCAGCCGAGAATGCTCCTGCTCAAATTGAAATCCCAAAAGCACAAATTGAAAACAATGTCACTCATAAAATCATGACACGCCTGAAGCGTGAAAGATCATTCGGTTCCAAAGATAAAAATCCTCAAAAAAGAAAATGACCAAAGAAACAAGATGACCCCAAAATGGAGGAACGTATTCTTGCAGAAATACGGAACGAGGAAAATCAAGAAATTTTGATTAATTGTGCCAATGCAGGTATAAGGTGGAACCGAAATGAGGAAATTGATGATGCATTCTCTTACAATTTGGCATGCAATGTTATGAACGAAAATAATAGAGATCATGAACCACGATTTGTTAACGAGTATAAAAATATACACGATTGGACTGAATGGGAAAAGGCCATTGAAGATGAATTAGACTCGCTTAACAGGCACAAAGTCTTTGAGCCTATAGTACTCACACCTGAAGATGTGAGACCCATTGAATACAGATGGGTATTTGCACGGAAAAAAATGAGAAAAATGAAATTGTGAGATATAGGGCCGGACTCGTTGCACAAGGTTTTTCTCAAAGGCTCGGAATTGATTTTGATGAAACATATTCCCCCGTTATGGATGGAATTCCATTCAGATTCCTTATCAGTCTAGCAGTTCATGCGAAACTTAATATGCACCTTATGGATGTTGTTAACGCATACTTATACGGATCTCTTGATGCTAAAATTTACATGAGGATCCCCGAAGGATTCAAAATGCATGAAGCATTGAGTTCAAAACCCAGAGAAACATATTCAATAAAATTACAAAGATCTTTATATGGGTTAAAGCAATCTGGACGCATGTGGTACAACCGACTAAGCGAATATCTGTTACAAAAGGGGTATGTCAACGACCATCTTTGTCCCTGTGTTTTCATCAAGAGGACAACATCAAGGTGTGTGATTATCACTGTCTATGTTGATGATTTGAATATTATTGGGACCAATGAAGAGATTCTGGAAGTAATCTCTTACTTAAAGAAAGAGTTCGAGATGAAAGACCTTGGGAAAATAAAATATTGTCTTGGTTTGCAGATTGAGCACTTGCAAAGTGAGATACTTGTGCATCAATTAAATTACACGTAAAAGATATTAAAGAGATTCAATATGGATAAATCAAATCCATTGAGTACCCCAATGGTCGCCAGATCCCTTAATTTTGAAAAGGTTCCATTTTGTCCGCGTGAGAAATTTGAACAGGTTCTTGGTCCAGAAGTACCATATTTCGGTGCAATTGGAGCACTTGTGTATTTTGCTATTGTAGTCAACCTGATATAGCTTTTGATGTTAATTTATTAGCGAGATTCACTTCATCTATTACTAGAAGGCACTTGAACGGAATCAAGCATGTGTTCCGTTACCTTCAAGGAACAATTGATTTGGGATTATTTTATTCCAACACTACGTAACCAGTTTTGATTGACTATGCAGATGCAGGTTACCAGTCAGATTCACACAAAGGGAGATCTCAAACTGGGTATGTGTTTACTTTTGGAGGGACTGCGATTTCTTGGCATTCCTAAAAGCAAACAGTCACCACAACATCATCAAATTATGTTGAGGTTATTGCATTGCACGAAGCAAGTCGAGAGTGTGTGTGGTTGAGATCCAGGACCACTAGTGGTTTCCTATCAAATGATGATCCCATCACACTTTATGAAGATAATGCTGCATGTGTTAATCAAATGAAGGAATTATACATAAAAAACGACAGAACAAAGTACATCCCTCCGAAGTTCTTTTCCTTTACTCAAGAGCTGGAAGAAAGTAATATTATCAACATCTAGTACATCCATTCCTGTGAAAACTCGGCAAATCTCCTCACAAAGGCTCTCCCCACTTCAGCGTTCAGAAAACATGTTCATGACATCGGGATGCAAAAACTACAAAGTTTCTGAAGAAATCACCAATGTCAACATGGGGGGGACTATATGTGGTGTACTCAGAGGCGGAACCACCTATAGGCGGGGGCAGGCGCGCGTCTGCCCTGAGCTCCGTCGGCCAGGCGGGAGCTACTGTTCCCGGCCGACGGAGCGGTGGTTTCCGCCTACGGCGGCGTAGGCGCGCCGCCCGTCCGCCAGAGAAGAAGAAGCTGCTGCTTCTTTTTTTTTTCAAAATCACGACGTCAAACGACGTCGTTTGATTAAATGGTTTTTTTTTTAAATTTTACAGATATATGGGTGAGTTAAAAAAAAACAAGGGCCAAACGGCCCATTCCCAACGGCCCACTCCCAACAAAGGGCAAAAGTCCCAATTTTCCCAAACCCAATCCCACTCTCCCGCCTTCAGCTCCCTCTCTCTCCCAGGCTCCCAGCCAGTCCGCCTCTGCTCTCGGCTCCTCTCAGTTCGCCGCCGCCGCCGCGCCTCCGCCGCCGCCGCCGCGCCTCCGCCGCCGCCGCCAGTCGTCCGCCACCCGCCGCCGCCATCCGCCACCACTGGCAGTGCACCGGCCACCCACACCGCCATTTAGGTATTTTAAAAATTCAAATTTCAATTTCAATTTAATTCAAACTCTTGAACTAAAATTGAAAGATTCAAAACATGAATTTAATTGTTTCTAGTTCAATTCCTTTTCAATTTTGATTTTAGTTATGCAATATTATTTTTATTCAATCCATTTTAATTTTAGTCATATTCGTTTGAATTGAGGTTAACTAGTGATATATTAATTTTTTGGATGAGAAAACTGTATGTTAGAAGCTGCATTTTTCAGTTTTGCTCATAGAGTTGTTCTCGATGATTTTCAGTTTTAGTCCTAGTCTCCTAGAGTTTTTTTTATGTATTGTTTGCAAAACCATCACATTTGAGCTGCTGTAAATTTGTTATTTCTGATGCATTTTCCCAAGCTTTTAGATGCTGCATTTTTTTAAAATCTGCTGCGTTTTAGATGCTTCATTCATGGTGTATAGAGTATGTCTTTTGTTTTTTCTAGTTTTTGTATAGTTGAAGCTAATTAGTGAGATATCAATTTGTTGGATGAGAAAATTGTATCTTAGATGCTGCATCTTTCCGTTTTGCTTGTAGTTGCTGCTTTTTCGGTTCTCGATGCATTTTCCCCCTAGATCTTAGAGTTGTTTGCAGTTTTTGACGATTTTTCTCTGTGATTTTTCCTGAATTGTTTGCAAAATCATCACATTTGAGTTGCTGTAAATTTGTTATTTCTGATGCATTTTCCCAAGCTTTAAGATGCTGCATTTTCTTTAATCTGCTTTGTTTTGTATACATAGAATTTGAGAATTTTCCCAAGCTTTTAGCTTCTGCATTTGGTTAAATCTGCTGCATTTTCAGTGTAAGAATTGACACGATTTTTGTTAAATCTGCTGCTATAATATTGATTCTATGCTGCTGTAATATTAAATCTGCAAGAATTGACATATGCTGCATATGCAGCATATAATTGAATCGTTGTTGGTATCTACAAGGTATTATGGGTTCAAATTTTTCATAGTTTCATTCATATTTGATTCTCCAATGGTATTTTTGCTGTTACTCCTGCATTTCTCTTAGTTTTTAGTTTTTTTATTTCTACTGCATCTGAGAACAAGTTCTGATTGTTTGCTTAACAGATTGTGAACTTATATTTATTAAAGTATGGATAAGAGCAGTGGCGGAACCAGGAAAATTTCAGCCTACCCTCGAAAATTTTCCTGGTTCCGCCACTGGTTGTACTCTTTTTCCCTTATTGTGGTTTTTATCCCACTAGGTTTTTCCAAGTAAGGTTTTTAATGAGGCAACATGAACATGTAATTATTGTAATGAGCATTCCAATGTGAGTGTTATGAATAATGAAATGCTCATTAGCAATAAGCTAGATTTGTGATAATTAATTATATCATTATTTATTTACCAAAGGATAATACTATGTCATTACCCCTAAATTCTACTATATATACCCCCTTAGAGGATGAAAAAAAAATGCATCTCTCATGCTCATTCTCTCATTTCTCACTTCTTCTCATCTTATCTTCTTCTCCATTCTCCCTTCAATATCAAGTTTTTTGGCTAATTTTTTTATTAATAAATGCAAAGTTAGTGAAAATCACAACAAATCAGATTTTTTTCAAATTTTCTTCTCTTGGAATTGGCAGGGAAAATGAGGTCGTGACAATTTTTCTTCTTTTCTGGAAATAGGTCCGTCAAATGGGTTAGTTGGATCAACCCATTATTCAAACTCAATTAACCCATTATCCAATGAGTCTTTATCCAATTAACTCATTTATTAAGTGAATCGCTATATTACGCCCTGTATTTTACTTGATTACATCATGTATTTATACTATCGAATATACAATATGTATTTTCAATTTAATTAAAATAATTAAAATAATTTTAAAATTATATTAGATAAAATTTTAATTTAAACACATTACCACCGCCACTGGAGGTGTTTCTCAGCAGTGATGCACGGCGCTCGGCGTGATTTTGCTAGAGGTGGAGGACGGTAGCCGGTGGTGCTTCGCTCACGACGGAGATGGTCGTCTGACGCTGGTTCGTCTTCCCCATCTCAGTCCCCGTCCCCGTCCCCGTCCCCGTCCCCGTTCTTCCCCATCCCCGTCTCCATTCTCCCCCATCCCCATCCCCATCCCCATCCCCATCCCCGTCTTCCCCGTTCTTCTCCTCCGGCGACTCTCATTTTCCCCACCCCATTCTCCTCATCCGTTCTCCTCCTCTCGTTTTCCCAACCTCGTTCTCGTTACCCCGCCCCGGTTCTCGTTCCCTCGCCCCAGCCTGGATCTCATCGCCTGCTTCTCCTTCTTCCTTCTCTCATTTTCTTTTTTCTTCCGGTTCTCCTCCTCCCTCGCCCCAGCCCATTCTCGTCAGCCCATTCTCATCGACCCACTCTCGTCGCATGGTTCACGGTTCTCGTCAACTCACTCTCGTCGTTGGACAAGAGGTTTCTCAGGCTGGGTTTTTCTAGGGTCGGCGGTGGCGGCTCCGGTGGTGGCAGTTGCGGTGGCTCCGGCGCCGGCGGTGGCGGTGGCAGTATTATTGTTTTTGTTTTATTTTCAAAATTAAAAATTAGTATTATACATGTATATACGTATTATGGCGCAACCTAGTAATATATAGGCTATGATATAGCAACACCCTTTATTAATGGGTCATAATGGGTTGGACCATAAATGAGTTGGGTCATTAAATGGATAACCCATTGGGTAACTCATGAGAAAACTATTATCCAATAAGTCATTATGTAACTAACCCAATAAGTTATCATTCAATATTTTCTTCTGATTTAGGTTACAAGTTGTCATTATCCAATGTGATCGGGTATTAAATGCTCATTAGTTTTTTGGATTGGGCGGGATGAGAATAATTATGTTAGTGGAAAATTTTGATCTCAATGGGTCCAATATTACATTAATTCAATGGGAACCTAATAAATACCCAATAAATATTCAAAATTACCCAATTAAATGCATGTGTAATATTTAACATAAAAATTCACTATGATTCACAAATTATACAAATTATAATTCACAAATTATTTGAGTTCAATCTCGTACAGTATTTGAGTTCGTATAGGATTCGCGTTCAATCTCGTACAGTATTCGAGTTCAATCTCGTACACTATTCGAGTTCAATCTCATACAGCATTCGAGTTCGTACAGTATTCGAGCTCGTACATTATTTGAGCTTGAGCTCGAACCCAACTAATATTGTTCGTTAATTTCATCGAGTTTACAAAGCCAACATATTGCATTTTTTATATTAAATAAAATATAATAAATGATTATATATTAGGGAAAAATCAAATCATTCGTAATCAAACTTGTGAAAATTTAGTTATTTTATTATATGAAATTATCCACGGGTCACCCATTACCCAACCCAACTCGATCCACCCAAAATTATTTAGCGGTTGACTCATTATCCAACCCAACTAAATCCAATAATCACAACTCAATTGTATCAATTGACACGTAGTACTGTTTACATGCATACATTTTCCGAACTCAACATAAAACTGAAGAAATCCACCGTAAAACAAGCTTCAGCGATGAGCATGAGCTGGAAGGTTGCACTGATAGCATTTGGCAAAGAATCCGAAAGCATGAATTTGTTCAATGAAATTCTTCATGCTTGCCCAACCCCCGAACCCAAATCCCACGATCAGAACCCAAACCACCACGATAATGTTCACCGCGTACATCCCAGTCCAGCTCGGGAGAAAGAAAGGCTGTTTTTCCACCGCATTCTGCACACGATAGCATAAATTTACTCCACACCATTGTTCTTAGAAGAATGACAAAAACATAAACACACAAGTTTAGTCGAATCTTATACGGCGCACTGGAGATGCATTGCAAATTATTCTAGATCAATGGTATGGCTAGGGATATCATTCTCACGGTATCTCAGTTGCAGGTATAATTTGCTAGCTAAGTTACCTGGCGGGCGCTGGCGCCTTTGAAAGTGAGCATGTGAGCAACAGGAGGGATAATGTACACAGTGAAGGTGACCAGAAATGCTCCAACGGTTGAATTGATAGGCCCGAAGAATGGAACACAAATGGCCAAGAACCATAACGGTATCACCACTGGCAGCCTAATCAGCGCCCTCAAGAGATTGCTTCTGGTGTCATGCATTCCCAACACTTTTTCCCACACCAAATACAGCGGGGTGGACACGAATCCAAACGTTATAAACTGCATCACATCTCAAACGTTAAGATTCAGACTTCAGATTTCAGACAACTAACTAGTGTCAGATGAGACAGTGGAGGGGAAAATATAATTGGGACCTGATGAATGAGCATTACAACAACAGCAGCGTCGCGCCATCCTGTCCTAGGAAGGAGCGAGAAGGCGTTCGCATTGCTAAGCAGTCGATCACCAAAAGCCCAGTAAACAGCAGCGGCCGAAGGAATTGTTAAGGTGAAAACATATAATGTGGCAAACAAGTATATGTACTTGAACTTCCTAGGCTTCCACATTGCATGCATGATCTCCCTGTAATAACATCAATCAAACACAATCTTGAGCTTCGCTTATTTTTACCTACAGCAAAACCAAATCACTTGTTCAGACAGATTTACTGACACTGTGAAAGCATGGCCACCAAAGGTGAAGAGTATATTGGTTGCACCAGTGAAATAAAGATCCTTTTTTTGGGGGCCTGAGTGGACTACTCCATGATCCTACAAAAAACACGGTGACAAATTCGCTTACAAAACAATTCTCGGAGAAAAATATGTATGATTGTCGGATCAAGATCAAGATCAAGCCCTAGTACCTTGCCATGAATCAAGGCTGCAATGGTCATGTACCACGCAGTGTAAGTGGTCATTCCCAGCCCCAAAAACGACCAAATTCGATAGTTGTGATACGATGGAATGAAAACAGTGGTTGCGCAACATGCCCCGAATATGTATGTCCAAGTCCTCTTGTCCAAATGGTCATTGATGTAGTATATGTTGCTGCATTTTCCCGTAACATAAAACAACGCTATCTAGATTCCAGCATATATGATCCTATAAAGAAGAAACAGTTCTAAACACGAAGATCGGATATCAAAGGGGCTAACCTTGCACAAGCAATCAGCTGTATAACCGAGCCACAGAGAAGATGAGTGCAATTAAAGGCTAGGCCGACTGCTTTCCATTTGGGACCCAACAAACCATCCAAAACTTCAAACCACTGTTCAGACAGGACACAAATTTGACATCCTTAAAGCAGTCATGAAATCGAAACACTAATGTAAGAACAAAAGGTGTTAAATTAAATTTCTTGATGAACCTGAATAACATGGTTCTTGAAGCTGACGTTCTCCTTCTCCTTTCTGGTTCTGTACTCCATATAGAGAGCGCTGATGAGATACGAAGTCCAGCTTCCCAGAAGGCCATAGAAAATCTGAAAAACGACGCCTGACCGCATTCCCATTTGAGCAAAAGTACATGGCAACGTCAGAAGAACCTGAGCCACCTGCAACCAAGATTTCCAGATTCCAAAGATTCAAACCTTATTTTCCCCAAAAACTTCTGCAAATTCCACTGATTCGAACAAAAGCATGGTGTTTTATACCTGATTCGAGGCGCAGCTGAACCAGGCATCACCGACAGATCCCCCATTCCAAAAGAAATTCTTGAATCCGCTCATTGACTTGCGAGCATCTGCCATTTCCTCCACTCCCTGATCTCCCACAGCTGCTGCAACAGCCTCTTCACCGCGTTTTTCAGTCGCCATAGCTCCTTTTCTCTGAACTTCTGAGAAAAACACGCACTCACACACACTAGATGAGTAGGGAATGAAAGAATGGGAACTTCAATGGCAGATTTAAGGAGAGAATCGGCTCTTTTCGTTCACGTTTGCCTTACTCTACCAAATACAAAACCACAGCGGAGTCAATAAATGCAAACATGTAATCTGATTCTGGCAAATGCTCACGTTGTACGCTTTGTAACGTATTTGCATAAACAGAAAGACCGAAAATAAGTAGACTGTTTACAAATCATCTTACTATCATGCATCAACCAAAAGGGAACTGAAACGGGATCGTTTTGATTCAAAAAGAACATTCAGGGGGAGATATAGATATAGTTGCTTTAGAACTCATTGCCGTGTTCTTGCTTTAGACTAACCTTTTTCTATCAGCCTTCGCCACGCGCCACCAGTTCCGGTGGCTCAGCTTCCACATGAGCCTTATTCAGCCATTAACACAAAACAATCATCGAAACAATTCATACCGAAACAAACACTATTAAACAAATGCCAGAAAGCATACGATCAATATGCATAATTGTTGCTTCCCACAGATGTCCAGACAGAATTCAAACCCCTGTTTTACAACTTCGAACATTAAAGAAACCGAATTCAAGGATACCTCGCGGTGTCTTTGAAGCGCCATTATTGAGTTCGAAAGAGTAACGGCTACTAAATCTCTGCAATACAACACGCGCGGAAAGGTAAAAGGGAAGTAAATCCATATAATTAGCTCAATAGTACGATATTTTGGTTGATTTCGAGCCAAGTAAACCACCATGTCAAATATTTTGACTGGGGCTATGTTTTACTGTGTGCACCTCCTTACACATTACTGTAAAACTATTTTAAAGATGAATTAGACAATTACACAATCTTATAAAATAAATTTAAACTATAGCATATGGGGTAGTTGTTATAAGTTGACTCTACCGAGTAAATATGAATAAGTGTTGAAATATTAACACACTGATAAGCAAAGAATATAACGTAGGCAAACAAATAAGTGCACGGTGAATATATAAATAAAAATGCAAAATACATATGAAATGTGTATGGAATAATTTGTCGTAATTAATAGACAAGTCATTTTCCGTAAGTGCGGACAAAATCTAGTTAGATCGTACAACACAGTTTGTTCAGAGTGTGGCTGCGGAAGGGGTGGTGGCTTGGTGCGCATGAAGATGCAGACCGACATAAAAATGACTTTTCAAACTCTCTCACGAGTGAAACCAATGTCGTAAGCTATCCTGAGCACAAGCGTCAGAAGCATTAAGTGATTAATAATCGACTGTGAAAACGCACTACGATACATCCTGAAATAGTCCGAAGTTCCTTCACATATACAAATAAAACTAATGGGAAATTCATTCTATATGAGGAATGATGTGTAAAATCGATAAGCTGATGGCGATGTGCACAAACCGGCATTAAAACAATCTGGCATGCATTGCCACCCCCTTTCAACATATTAATGAAATGCAGTTGGTTGCTTTTTCTAAAAAAAATAAAATGAAGAAAAAAGTGCTTTTATAATTGTACAAAATTGATATAAGTGCCAATATAATCTTTCAATATTCGAAAGCATCAATATAACCCTATCTAGTTAATAAAAGTGCCAATATAACCCTATAAGTTTTAATGATGTGCTGATATAACCCTACAAACATTAGAAATGTGCTGATATAACCCTACAAACATTAAGAATGTGCTCATATGACCCAATGAAATTGCATAATGTGCCGATATAACTCTACCTTTTCTGGCGGCGGTCCGGCGAACTATGAGGATAAAATTGTCCACCTAATTTCAGAATTAGCCCAAAGTGCATTTTGGTCAATTTACCTGAGTCAACGCCGAAAAATTGAGGTCAATGTCGAAAATAGGGTCCGGGGTTATATTAGCACTTTCATTAATTAGTTAGCTTTATATTTGCACTAAAAATTATTATAGGGTTATATTGACACTTACTCAAGTAAAGAGCGTTATATTGGCACTTATCTCTAAAACTTCACGTTGTAATTTTTAGTTATAGATGTATGTACAGAAATTCACGTTGTAAACTTCGGCCCAGTTATGTCAATACAATTTCATCTATCCATCTCTTTGAGGTAGCATTTTTCAGAGATAAACTAGAAAATCATTAAATTCCTATTTTATGATTTAGAGTCAGTGCGTAATTGATAAAATCTCCAGATCAAATCCTACAGCGATTTCATTTCCTACCTTTATGAATCGCGCTTTCTGCACTTTTAAAAGGAGAAAAAAGCATGAATACGAAAAACAAAGGGAAATTCCACATTTTGGTATCTACTGAAATAGTGAAATGTATCATGTGAACAGAAAATGAAGCGCCGAAAGGTGCGCTGATAACGGTAGAATAAATTGGCCGGAGAAATTTCTGATCAGAGAGATGGGTAAGTTACCGGGAATTTAGAAGGCGTGCATTGATCGACGTCGACTGAGTTAAGAAGAAGAGAGGGGCGGTCTCCAGACTCTCCACCGCCCAATTGCCTAATTAGAAATATTTTGCCCATATATCCTATGGGCCTTGGTTGGGCTACGGGTGTTTCTAGTCTCCGTTTTAACACGTGCGCGTTTTCCTTTCCTTTTTCCCTCTCTGTTCCGGCAATCATCGCTCGCCCTCAGCAGCCCACACCAGTTAAAATCACAGTTATTATGTGGGAGGTAAGTTACGGTAGCCCAGCACCAGAACCATTGGGGGCAGTCATACTCGGTGCCCACCAGGAAGCCCAAGCAGCCCTTGGCTCAAAGGCCAAGTTAACTCAGGACATTCCCACACGGTGACTGCCGAGCGTCGAACCACTGACCTCATGAAAGGTCACCCAACTCCCAACCACTGGGGTACACCCGCGGGTGTTTCCCTCTCTGTTCTGATTTCGCAGTTTCAAAATTATTGAAAGCTTTTTAGACTTGCTCGGGGAACTTCGGTACCTAGAGCATCCACAATTCTAGTGAGCTTAATGAGCACTTTTTAAGTGTTATATTATGAATTTTGATAAAAATATAAGAACCAACTACCAACAACGGATCTCTTTAAAATAAGCACTTCTTTTTCATTTCAAATTATAAAATTAATAATAGAGTTTGTCTCTTGAAATATGGTTTTTCCATAAGTTATGGAAAGACTATGGTTCAAACTGCAAATTAGAAGAAATCAAGATAAAAATCTTGGGTTGCATTAATCGAATCATAAACTTACAACTACTACATGTCGCATAATAAAATTTTAATATTGTAATTAAAATATTTGATATTTCTATAATTCTAATTCAACCATGTGTCTTTCCATAGCCATAAGGAAAGATGGATTTTCCCAATACTTTGCCTTAATAAAAAATATAAAATAAATGTCAAACATTGATTGGTTGATCTTACACAAATAAAGAGGTGCCAACTTCTTATTTAATGACTAATGAGTGATTCTTAAAACTCCAATGTGGTCCTCCTTAAATAAGGAGTGCCCCTTATTAAGAAAAGTTGGGTTAAGGAGGTACCATCGTGGATGCTCTTACTACTTCCCAACTCAAATTACACAATCCATTATTACGCTATCCAAAAAAACATGTTTAACCGTTAATATATTTAAATACGTATAATAACGGCAAATGAAAAGGTTGATATTCAGGAACTACTTTTTATGACAAATTCAACTATATCACATACGATAATATTGTTACTCATATATCTATTCAAATATGCGGTCAAACTTTGATAAAAATAGTGTGCATAAATCAAGTGTGCGATTTGAATTAAGACGGAAGGAGTACTACTTAATACTTACTACTATGGTATATAATTTTGAAACATTCTTCCTTTGTCTCATATCATATTGCATAATTTGAGTTTTGCGAGTCAAATTTATCCAACTTCGATCATTAAATTTTTTTACTGTATATGTAAAACTATTATCATGTTATATGTGGTCGGTTCATCGTAGCATATATTTTTAAATTATTTTTTTCATAATTTTTTTACACATATAAATAAGACAAAGTCTTGGGAAAGACGGTCTTTCCATAGGCTTATGGAAAGACGGTCTTTCCATAGGCTTATGGAAAGACGGGGTTTAATTAGAATAATAAAAGGTAAAGGGTCTTAGTTGCAATATTAAAATTTTAGTATGAAACATGTAGTAGTTATGAATTTTATAACCCGGTTCATGCAACCCAAAAATTTTATCTTCATTTCTTCTAATTTACACTTTAAACCTTGGTCTTTCCATAACTTATGGAAAGACCGTCTTTCAAGAGACGGACTCTATAAATAAAGATATTAATATTTAAACATTGATGCAGTTGACTCTTTAAAGTCAAATTAAGGAATATGAAGTGGGATGGAGGGAGTATGTATTTTCCCCTAGTTCCAATTTAAAGTTCAATACAGGTCGTTTTAATCCGTATAATCGTTAGATGGCTATTTAAAAATGAGTCTGTCTCTTGAAAGAATTTTCATAAGTTATGGAAAGATCATGGTTTAAACTACAAATAAGAAGAAATGAAGATAAAATTCTCAGGTTGTATGAATTGAATTATAAATTTTATAACTAGTACACATTACATAATAAATTTTTAATATTGCAACCTTTCACCTTTTTATTATTCTAACTAAACCCTGTCTTTTCATAAGCTTATGGGAAGACGATTTTTTTCTCAAGGCTTTGCCTTTAATAATTGTACTCCCTCTGTCCCACGTGAATTTGCACCATTATCGTTATCACGCTGTTCAAGAAACATATTTGACTGTTAATATGTTTACTTACGTACAAAAATGGCAAATAAAAAGTTGATATTAAGAAACTACTTATTATGACGAATTGAACAATATTATATACAACAATATTATTGTTCATATAGCTATTTAAATATGTGGTCAAACTTTAATAGAGAATAATGTCAAAAAAGTAAGATTTCAAATTTAGCCAGGACAGAGGAGTATAAATAATGATTTATTGTTTGTTTTTCTTTAGAGTGCGTCTCTTGAAAGACGGTCTTTCCATAAGTCATGGAAAAACCAAGGTTTAAAGTGTAAATTAGAAGAAATGAAGATAAAATTTTTGGGTTGCATGAACCGGGTTATAAATTTTATAACTACTACATGTTGCATACTAAATTTTTAATGTTGCAACTAAGACCTTTTACCTTCTATTATTCAAATTAAACACCGTCTTTCCATAAACATATAGAAAGACCGTCTTTCCCAAGACTTTGCCTTTTCTTTATTGCAATAAAATTCTTATAATTTTAAAAACTATGAAATACTTCTTACAAGAGACTTGCTCAAAGTTTAAAAGTTATTATATAATTTTATTAAATGAAATGATAGAATTTTTACAAAATATCGTTTCATCTACTCTCTCTTTTTTATAATTTTGTCACTATCAAAATGCATACTCTATTGTTTTAATTAAAAGTACTCCCTCTATCCCATTTCATGATTCACTTTTTTACTTGAAAAATAGTTGATCTTTAATATATTTCATTAAGGATGATTATAACTTGTGAAAAAAATGATATAACAAATTTAACAATGTAGTATACACAATAATATTTATATTTATATACCAATTCAATTTTGGCAAAGTCTTGTTAAAGATCGTCTTTCCATAGGCTCATGAGAAAATGAGGTTTAATTTGAATAATAAAAGATAAAAGATTTTAGTTGCAATATTAAAAATTTATTATGCAACATGTTATAGTTATAAAGTCCATAACCCGATTCATGCAACCCGAAAGTTTTATCTTCATTTCTTATGATTTGCACTTTAAACTTTTTCTTTTCATGACTTATGGAAAGACCGTCTTTCAAGACGGACTCTTCAACTTTAGAGTCAAAATTAGAAAGTGTTTATAAAATGAATATTTAAACTACAACTTGAAATGGGGAAAAAGGATTACTATCTAATTTGAGTCTTATAATCAAACTGATCCAATTTTAAACATAAAATTCAATTAATATATATGCAATGTTATATGTTGCTAAATTTATCCATGTATTTTAAAATTATTAGTGTTAATATATATATATATATATATATATATATATATATATAATATTTGTAGTTAAATGTTGATATAATTGACTTCAAATAGTCTGCTTATAACTAAGCAGTTTTGGTTGAAATGGAGGAGTAGATACTTGTCATTATATGAAATTGGTGAAAATGTTATTTATTAAAATCATAAAAAAAAGGTTAAAGACGTTTGAAAATAAAACTAAAAGGAGTGAAACGTCAAATTAAATTAAAAATAACGAAAACGAAATCCATTTATTTCATTATGTTCTTACAGTCATGCTGTTCTGAAAGGTCAACTGTGTAGAATCCATAGCTTTAAACAAAAACTGGTTGACCTTTCCATCCAAATGTTACACTTGTTACCTCTTTGCTCTCATATATACATACGGAGTACTCCTTATTTAAGGAGTAGAAAATTTACTTTATCGTCCCAAAACAAGCGTCATATTTTCAAAAAGGCACACAATTTTAATTGCTGAATATGAAGGGACTGTTTCGCCAAAAATAAATAAAAAATCTTGAATGATTAATGCCAGTGTCCAATAATGCAAAAATCCAAAGCCTCCCAACTATATGCAACAGTGAAACTATTTGGTAAACATCAACACATCAAGTACCCCATCCACACCTTTAAAGATAGTGCATCTTCAACTGATTTATTACCAAAACAAACTGTCACCAAACCAAACCATTCGAACTACTTGATAAGACTACCAAATCCACTGTTTACGCATTCTGATCGGAACATTAAATTCAGACATATTAACCACAAAACACACAAATGAGCTGCATTACATCTCAGTGATGAGCAGGAGCTGGAGGGTGGCACTGATAACATTTTGCAAACAGGCCAAAAGTATCGACTTGTTTGATGAAATTCCTCATGCTCGCCCAGCCCCCGAATCCAAACCCGACGATCAGAACCCAAACCACCACGAATATGTTCACCGCGTACATAGCAGTCCAGCTCGGGAGGAAGAAAGGCGGTTTCTCCACCGCATTCTGCACCATTCACAACATCAGGAGATAATACTTGTTTGGTTTAAGAGAATAAGCTAAAATGAGATGACAGTTCTTAGGAAAATCCCAGAAAATCCACACATTAATGGGGGGGAAAAGACAGTCTATGCAGGGTAGGTATTGTGGGTCAGAAAGCCAGCACATTTCAAGAAATAACAGACTGAAAGGTAAGCTTCACCAAACTTGTCTCCTATGTTCTTGAAAATGAAATAGTTTCACCTTTTAAACTTAATAAGTGCAATGGTTTATTGATGTTCATAGCTTTAGATCTCTGACAACATTCTCTAATCCCACTTAAACAAAAATTAACCAAATATATCCCAGTTTTATTCACATGAATCATAGGGATGTCTTCCTAATAGAGTAGTCCTATGTTTAGCTGTTTTGATTACTTGGAAAAAAGATAAAGTTGTTCAGCCCCACAAAGATTTCCCGTACAAAAGTAGAGTAAACCATTGGAGATGCCCTGGGAGTGGAGAAGCAAAGTTACCTGGCGCGCGGAGGCGTCTTTGAAAGTGAGTATGTGAGCAAGAGCAGGGATAATGTAGACAGTGAAGCTCACCAGAAACGCTCCCACAGTTGAATTGATAGGGCCAAAGAATGGAAATATGATGGCCAAAAACCATATTGGTATCACCACTGGCAGCCTAATCAGTGCCCTCAAGCAAATGCTCTTGGTGTCATGCATTCCCACCACTTTCTCCCACACAAAATACAGCGGGGTACACGCGAATCCAAACGTTATGAACTGCATCCAATTTCAGAGTTCAGAGTTCAGATTTCAGATAAATTGTATGCCAAACTAACTCGCGGAGTAAAAGAATTAAGGACCTGATGAATGAGCATCAGAACAACAGCCGTGTCGCGCCATCCCGTCTTAGGAAGGAGCGAGAAGGCGTTCGCGTGTTCAAGCAGCGTATCGCCAAAAGCCCAGTAAACAGCAGCAGCAGAAGGGATAGTTAAGGTGAAAACATATAAAGTTGCAAACAAGTATATGTACTTGAACTTCCTAGGCTTCCACATTGCATGCATGATCTCCCTGTAATAACATCAATCAAAGACAATCTTGAGTTTCCCTTTTCTTTCCTCTCAACAAGAAGGAAAAACACTTGTTCAGGCAGAGAGACTAACACTGTAACAGCATGGCCACCAAAAGTGTAGAGTATATTGGTTGCGCCGGTGAAATAAAGAACCAATTTTTTGGGGCCAGAGTGGACTACTCCATGATCCTACAGAAAAAACACTGATATAACAATTTTCTGCCGTAAAAATAAGCATGATTGTGAGAAAAGATTATTTATAAGCACCTGGCCATGAACAAGAGCTGCAATGGCCATGTACCAAGCGGTATAAGTAGTCATTCCGAGCCCCAAAAACGACCAAATTCGATAGTTGTGAAACGAAGGAATGAATACAGTGGTTGCACAACATGCCCCGAATATATAAGTCCATGTCCTCTTGTCCAAATGGTCATTTATATAGTATATGTTGCTGAAAATTCACAAGAAAAAAAACAAGATTATGCACTTAGAACAGCATAAACACAAGCACTTCTTAACATGATGATCAGAAACCAACAGGGCTAACCTTGCACAAGCAATCAGCTGTATCACAGAGCCGAAGAGAAGAAAAGTGCAATTGAAGGCCAACCCCATTGCTTTCCACTTGGGACCCAACAAGCCATCCAAAACCTCAAACCACTGCATTCAGACAGGACCAAATCTTGAAAAAAAAAATCCAGAAATACTAGTGCAAGAAAAGAATTAAATCAAACCTGAATAACATGGTTCTTGAAGCTGACGTTCTCCTTCTCCTTCCTGCTTCTGTACTCCACATAGAGAACGCTGATGAGGTAAGCAGTCCAACTCCCCATAAGGCCATAAAAAATCTGGAAAATGACCCCGGAAAGCATTCCCAGTTGAGAGAAAGAGCACGGCAACGTCAGAAGAACCTGCGCCACCTGTAACAAAGATTTCCTAGTCCAAATCAAACCTTATTTTCCCCGAAAAAATCCTTCTGATTCGAACCAAAAAACAAGAAAACTCCACCTGATTAGAAGCGCAGCTGAACCAGGCATCACCAACAGAGCCCCCATTCCAGAAGAAGTTCTTGAATCCACTCTTGGACTCATGATCTTTGATCTCATCTCCTTCAACCCCATCAATGTGTTCTTCCCCTCCCACAATGGGCTCTTCGCCTTGTTTACCAGGTACCATATCTCCTTCCTTAAAAAAAACAAACGAAAAAAAACACAAGATGAACTAACAGAGAAAAATGCAAGAAAGATAGCTTTGTTTAGCCAAATTTAAGAAGAAAGAGAATCACCTTTATTGTCTAGGTATAGTACCAGCAGCAGTATAGACTCCCGGCGCCGAGCTGTCAGCTTTTATAGAGATTTTTGCAGACGGCGGTTACGTACTGAGCAGAGGACACCTGTAATTGCTCTGTTTTCCAAAACGCGCGTCAAAAAGCAGAGGTAGTAAATGCCATTTCACGGTTTTAGGCTTTAATAAGTGCTGCTCGAAATCTGATTCTGCCAAATGGTCGTATTACAGGATTAGGAACGCATTAATGGACGGAGAAAAGGACAAAGAAAACGAGGATTTTGCTCAGTTCTGCTTCATATTTCGGACTGGAGACTGAAAAGTGGCCGTTTTGATGCCAAAAGGAAAATGAGGGGGAGAAAGAGAGTTACTTTTTGGGGAGGAAATAATGGGGGTGCTTTCTGCGTGATAGTTTGAACTGAGAAAGGGATGAAAAACGTCTATAAATGCTCGTTGCACTTAATCGTTGCTTATGTGCCTAAATCTGACTAGATAAAGAGAAGAATGTCAATCAGTGTTATGATAACGGCCAACGATTTATACTCATATTTATTAAAAATCATGTTTAATAGTTACAATGTTGGCAAAGTCTTGGGAAAGACGGTCTTTCCATAGGCTTATGGAAAGACGGGGTTTGATTAGAATAATAAAAGGTAAAAGGTCTTAGTTGCAATATTAAAGTTTTAGTATGAAACATATAGTGGTTATAAAATTTATAACCCGGTTCATGCAACCCGAAAATTTTATCTTAATTTCTTCTAATTTACACTTTAAACCTTGGTCTTTCCATAACTTATGGAAAGACCGTCTTTCAAGAGACGGACTCTACAATGTTTACCTACATATAATAACAGTAAATAAAAAATTGATATTAAAAAATTATTAGGTGATGTTTTTCTTAGGTGTGTGAACTATGTTTAGATAATTGAGTTTGGAGAGTAAACATACTGATAGATTAATTATTATAATATACTTTTAGACAAGAGAAATATAAAGTGGTGTTTTATACTGGGCAAAGTCTTGGGAAAGACGGTCTTTCCATAGGCTTATGGAAAGACGTGGTTTGATTAGAATAATAAAAGGTAAAAGGTCTTAGTTGCAATATTAAAGTTTTAGTATGAAACATATAGTAGTTATAAAATTTACAACCCGGTTCATGCAACCCGAAAATTTTATCTTAATTTCTTCTAATTTACACTTTAAACCTTGGTCTTTCCATAACTTATGGAAAGACCGTCTTTCAAGAGACGGACTCATTATACTGACTAATTATTAGATGTAGTAATTTATAATTTATGTACTAATTATTTATTTATTTATTACAATTAGATTTCTAACCATTGCTCGATTTTACATGATACTTTTTGTGACAATTTTTAAAAATATTTGTTCAAAATGTGAGTTAAAACATGAGAGAGAGTATCACCCATGATGTAGAATGGTAACTGTATCTTTTCTGTTTCTTATGAATAATGAAGATCATTTCAAAATTGATCTATAACTTAGGGAAGATTGATGTTACCTGAATCATCATCAAGCATGAAGATTAGTAATTACGTCTTTTTATCTTTTGTTACGTAGTACAAACGGGCCAAACATCCGTCTCGTTGACGTTTTATTACGGTGGATCAGTGCGAAAGTTAAAATTTCTAACTTGTAATTAAAGTACCTTTCATCTCTAACACGTAATCCAGTATCATTTGCTGCAGATTACTACGATTGTAAATTTGTAATCAATGCATCTTTATCTTTTTCTCCGGACCATTCAAATAATTGTTATTTTAGTGCGTATATTTGCTCCATATGAAATCAGATGCTGGCACAATAGGAGAAGTCTCTATATGGAGTAAAGATCCCCGTTGACTTTTTGAACTGGACCAAAGTTATGGAAAAATCCCGCCAAAAAATGGAGCATCGTAATAAAAGTTAAGATAAAATGTTATCCTGTTAGCAATTTATTGTAAGAAAAGAAAAGCTGTAATCCTGCAATTTGGTAAAAAAAAAAGTGCTGAATTTGGAAGCGACAACTACCCAGATGCATCGAATTTCATTTTGGGCAATCCCATTGAGCATTAATTAGCACGTACCTTGTTTTAAGAAGTTTGAAAGAGAAATTGATAATATATTATATCCAATTGATTACGATTTTGTGCATTGAGTAGATTATATTTCCCTGCATAAAATGAAATGATGAAATGTGAACCCATCCCAAACAATATAATAGTGAGGTAATTGAGAGGAGACCAGCTTATGGCTATTGACAAAAGCAACTTTCTACTCCTGGAATGCTGCATGCTAGCCCAATAATGTCTGCTTATGATTAGCTAAAAATACTCGAGTTTATTTTTTATTTTGTTATGACGTTTGATGTGGTTTTTTTTGTTTTTATAAAAGGGAAAGTCTCAGGAAAGACGGCTTTTTCATAAGCTTATGGACAGTGCTCAGGGGCATTTGACTTAAATATTGTAATTTTTTATAAAATTTAAATATTGCATTTTATAAGTTAAAACAAGTAATAATATGTATTTGAAGGTGAAAATATAAAAATATATGATATAAAAAAATATTTTCAAAAATTTTAAATTTTGTATGTAATTTAAGAAGTGCCAGTGTATAAGGTAAGAAATAAGTGGTCTGTCCATAAGCTTATGAACAGGCCGCCTGTCAGGACTCTTTATAAAAAACCATCCTCTTTTCCACGTGAAACAGTGTAAATTAATTTTTGTAATGAGAAAAAATAAACACTGATTAAAATAATGCTTCCTCCATATCCCTTTCTAAACTTCTTGCTTTCAATTTTCTTAGTCAAAAGTATATTACTTTGATCATAAAATTTTATTAATAGTAGTGTGCGTTTTTTAAAAAATAAACTTAGATAACTTTTAACTTTATTGATGGTCAAACTAAAAAAACTGATGGTGAAACTTTTACTTGCGTCCCGATAAAAATTGTATAATTACTTTTGATTAGCTCTTTCGTGAAGGAATTTTGTTGCTTTTATTTTTACTTCGGAATAATAAACTGGAAATTGAAAAAAAAAAACGGAAGAGGTAAGGATTAATACTTAAATATATTGAGAAAATTTCATGAAAGACGGTATTTCATAAACTTATGGACAGCCCACGGTGGGTTTTACCTTAACTGTTTATAAAATTAAATATTGTATTTTATAAGTTAAAAAAATAATAATATGTATTTGAATGTGAAAATGTATTAAAAAAACATATAATATAAGAAATATTTTCAAATGTTCTAAATTTAGTACTATGTAATTTAAGAAATGCAATGTATAAGGTAAAAAATAAGTGATATATCCATAAACTTACTGATATGCCGCATAATAGGAGACTCACTCATATATACAATACAAATTATATCGTACCCCTGGGGTACCGTGATTTATTGTATCCATAGGGTGTAATGTTTTAACTTATATTCATATTCATAAACATTCCTACAATAACTCTTTTAAAAGTGGTTGTGAATAATTATTTTAGTGCTATTGTTCTTATTGGGGATGCAGTAAATATTGTGTAAATATTGTATTCTCGTTGTACCGTATACGAATATATATATATATATATCACGAATAATATCACATATTATAATATTTAATCGTATATAAACAGAATGTTACGATCAAAATTAATCAATTGTAATTTTACATTACACAAAATGTTGGGTGTGTTCAATCCAAGTCCCACATTAGAAGTTGAGAGAGTGATTGTTCACTATATAAGTTTGAGTCCCACCACATTAGTATGATGCCTTTTGGAATTGCACCCAACAAAATCGTGCGGGTTTGGCCTAAAGCGGACAATATCATACTAATGTGGTTGTGGTGGGCTTGACAGTTCCAACACAAAACTCAAATATTCAAAAAATATTTACTCTATATGATTCGCTATATTTGATACACTTTCCTTTTTCTGGTAATTTCTTTTATATTGTTACACTTACCATTTTTGACATGATTGCTTGAGTTCCATTCCCTCATTGTACTATTTTTTTCTTGCTAAATTTTATTTCATCTACTCATTTTATTCACATAAATACAAGCCCTAAAGTTATGGTGTCATATATAAAAAAAACATAAAGAGCATGGGTGTATTCGGTGGAGTCGTTTGCTTATCAATAAAATTGACTTCTTTTAAGAGTGTGGGGAGACCGGCTCCTGCTTTTTGCTCCAATTATGCCTTATGCTTTTAAAATAAATATTTTTGTAGCTATTTACCAAGCACCATAATTTTTTTTAAAAAAAATCATTCAAAGGTGATGGAAAAACGCTTAGCAGCGATTATAGTAAGTAGATTTGACATACAAACTTACCAGTCTCTAACAATAACAAACCTGTTGTCAGGAAATATAAATTACATGTTAACCTGAGTAATTGCATGTACTATTACATATTAGAGATTCAATAAAAATGGTAAAATCGCTCTTGGGGATATCAACTTGTTTCCCTCGAGAATCATGAGCGTTTGGCATGGAGGAGCGTACCACGCATCAATATCACTACGTCAAATTTTATTTGAGCGTATCACGGCTCAATAAGTGCATTTGACATACAAACTTATAAAATTGAGACGTCTACTGAATTTACACTCTACAATTTATTTCCTTATTTAGCAAACTTTGTCCATTATTTACATTGTATTGACTTCTCTTTGTTTGAAACTACATGCCAAACTAACACACTAACCCCGAAAGCAATAGCTAAACCCCACTATCACATCACACTAACTCAATAATAAGCTAAAAGAAAAAAGAAAATTTCTCCCTTCTCGCTCTCTGAAAGTATAATTGAGAGAAAGGGAGTATATGCTACTTAGGCTACATGTGAATTCCACTTTATAATTGATGTTTTTAATTAGTAGCTTTGAATGATTGATTTAAAAAATAAAAAAACTAGAAACACTCCTGAAATTTTAAACGCACAAGAAAAAGAAACCCTTCAATTTCCATCTAATCTTTTTCTACATATATCCTTCTGCCCCTTTAAGACTACGGCCACAACGAATGTACAACAGTAAAAGATAAGTAATTATCTTCTTGATAAATCATGAAATTAATATCGTGCTGCTTACCTTTCTATCAAGAGAATATCGGCCATCAGATAAACAACTTAATGCTTTTGAGGTTAGTGGGAAACCTCATGATTAGCGATAAGTTTTGTTTATCAAAACAGGGATGCAGCTGGAAACGTTGAATGGATTGCAAGTTATACTACTGCCAATAAGTATCACAGTATAACTAATCAGAAGATTGGAAAAAATTATATCTAACTTCATACGATTTACCTGGGATTTATAAAGTTAGGTATATTTGAGTTTATTTTTGAAAGGGTCTTTCCATAGGTTATGAACTGCAAATAATTTTAAAAAATGAAGATTAAATTTTCGTGTTGCATTAATCGAGTCATAAACTCTATAACTACGTACACGTTGAATAATAAAATTTTAATATTACAACTTAAATATTTTATCTTTTGATTATTCTAATTAAATCTGTCTTTCCCAAGAGTTTGTCATAATATTTTCAACCTAAAATAATTTTTTTTGGTTCATTGCAGTTTGTTTGGTTGAGTTGGATTTCTTTTCAGTGAAATTTAATTTAATTCCGTAGCATTCTTATAAGATCATGACATGATGATAAATGTTTTAATTTAAGATTGGAATTTTTCTTAGCTTTGAGGTAATTTTTATACCACTCTTTTGAAATTATTTACTATTTTATATACATTTAGATCACTTAAAAGGAAAGACCATCTGTGGCATATGGACGGACAGATTTGAATTATAATTATAAAAAGTTAAAAGGTTTCAGTTAAAATATTGCAGTAGTTATAAGTTTGTGACTCGATAGATGCAATCCAGAATTTTTATTTTTATTTTTTATGAAAATATCATCTTTCAAGAGACGGAATCGTGTAAAACTCTGATTTTATCTTTCACATTACAAAAACGTCAAAAAAATTAATATTCGAATATGTGCATGCATGCATGATGCATATAGTAAAGTTATCAAATTCCATCAATTAAAGGTTTACTCCTTCCGTTCTAAGATTATTGATCTATTTACTTTTTCAAATTCAAACTTGGTAAATTTTTACCTTAAATATGAATTGATATACATATATATAATAAAAATATCATGTAATATATTGTTAGATTCATCTTAACATCTATTTTCTAAATATCATTTTTATATGCAAAAATATTATACGTATCTAGAGATATTAACGGTGCAACATATTTATTGAAAAGTATAAGAAAGGTAAATATGTCCATAATTATGAGACAAATGGAGTGTGGTACATGCGATCCACCCGCCTCAATCTTTACGGTAAAGTCTTCCAATATCTACTCTCACTCATTAGGCTTAATTGCCTTTTATTAGTCAAATGCCAATAAGGCAATAACGAGGTTAGGCCAAATTATTTGAACGTTAAGCCTGTGCCTCGGGTCCTAAGCAAGGGTAGTAAGGGGAAAAGTGGGGTCATTCAGATTTTGTCACGATTTTAGTACTTCTTCCCGTCTCAAATTAAGTTACTCCCTTTCGTTATTTTATTTTATATTTATTCGGCCTCACAATAAACTTCCTATTTATTTTTTACTTTATCTTTTATTCAAGTTAATTTATCAGTATTTTTATTTGAGGGTTTAATGAAAGGTAAATTTGACAGATTCATTGATTATATATGAAAAAATTACAAATATTCTTTAATATTTTACTTTTAAAAAGAATATTTCAATTTCATCCACTCATACTATTTTTTAACTTTCTAAATTCAATTACATCCACTATTCATTCATGTAGCATCATATATAGATGGGTGAAGAGAGTATAATTTTTACATGATTTGCCAAATACTTATTTGGATGTTAAAATTTTTAATTACTCCCTCCGTTTCATTGGATATGTTAAACTTTCCTATTTTGGTTATTTTTGTGAATTTGACACATTTTTCTTTTATGACTAGATTTCTTCAATTTCATCCACTCATCTCATTTACCTGAATCCAAACACGCAGAGCTATGATGCCACATTCAACAAAACGGATGTAGTATATACTTGTTAGGAGTATAATATTAGTAAATTTAAAAATTGTTTATGAATATATTTATTACAAAAAATTCAATTATATCATATAAAACAATATTATAACTATATATTTATTAGAGTATATGATCAAAACTTAATAATTATGCTTGACAAAATGTAGTGTCCGATTTAATTTGGACTGGAGTAAGTATCAAATTTATGTTATTACCATAGATTATCCGTTTGCCATAAACGGGCATAAAGTGATAAAGGTTACCCGCACTGCACATTATTGAGGGCATTTTGACTCGGGTCAGCCACGCCATTTCGAACCAATTCGAAATAACAGCTCGGATCATGAGGAGTCAGATGATAATCAACTTAATATTAAGTAAAATATTCCAAAATTTTAAATTATTACAAAACAAACTGGTCAATCCAGATTGAAACTTTATCCAGTTATATTCTTATGCGCCATAAAATTTGAAAATTAACGGTCTATCTGATTATAAGTACTCCGTAATTAATTTGAGCATAAATCTAGAACATTCATTCGATTTACAGTATCATTTAAGCATGTATAATAACGTAGAATTAATGGTGAATTGGCCGTGATCGGCCTTGTGTAAAGTCCTCGGGAGTTGGACTTGGTATATGGCAAATTGTGAATTGTGGAAATCTGGTGTTTAAACACCGTTTTGCAGGTTTTAAAGATTTCCGGAAACACAGATTTTTATCCACGGAATTATGGAGTATATTGATGTGATCAAATCAGAATATTGTGAGAGATATTATCTTAGTTCGTGGAAGATTAATTCTGGTAAACGAATATTCCTGTAATAGTTGGGAATTGATTTAGTAGTTTAATTATGGTACAAGTCCTATTGTTAACAGGATTGTCCATTTAAGTACCAGATTAGAATCAGAGTTTTCCTTAGTCTAGAAGTCTATTTATGGTAGAGTTAGACAAGGAATGAAGTTGATTCAAGGCAGGATTGCGATGGAATAAATAGAAGATCAATACAACGCAATCAGTTTGAGCGTCCAGTACTATTCTCTACGTTGAGAACTTTGGAGCGATCTGCCGTGTTTGTTTGGAGGTTCGTAAATCAACCGACCAAGTTCGTAAAGATCAGAAACAAGGAAGTCTTAATTCCTCGGGAGGAGGAGATCCAGGGAGACGTGTTGATCGTGAGGGTTCAACGGCGTAGGATCGACAGTGAGGGGAGCTCACAACATTCACTCTGTAGGTTAGCAATGGATTAGTATTTAAGTTAAGCTTCTTGTACTAAAGACTGCTTTCTAGTGAATGGTTTCTGATCTGGGCAAGGCCCCGCAGACGTAGGTGTATTTGCACCGAACTGCATAACCAAGTTGTGTGTGCACTGCGTGTTTCGTTTTGAGTTTTAACATCAAACTGAACTTGGTGTTTCAACACCAAACTGTTAAACAACTTGGCATAAAGGTTCAGAATTTAGGTGAAACTGAAATTCAATTGGTATCAGAGCAAGGCACTTGCTGACCCCTATACAGGGAGAGTGAGATCAGGTTTCACCATGGCACCAAAGGAGGGGGCATCAGTCACGCGACCACCATTGCTGGAACAAGGAAATTATGCTTACTGGAAGGCACGTATGAAAGTATTCATTGGAGCTCTAGATGATCAAGCTTGGAACTATGTCATAAATCAATACACTCCACCTGCTAGTGACACAACTGAAGGATCAAGCTCCACTGCCACTAAACCATTCTCTAGGTATTCCACCGAGGAGCATAAAGCGCACGTGTCCAACTCAAAAGCACTGAATGCCATCTTTACGGCTGTGGACGAAGATCAGTTTAAAATGATTTCAAACTGTGAGACTGCAAAGGAAGCGTGGGATGTGTTACAAACTTACCATGAGGGAACAAGCTCTGTAAGAGAATCAAAGCTGCAGTATTACACGACCAAATTTGAAGAACTGAAGATGCGTGAAGATGAAACTATCTCCGAGTTTAATGGTCGAGTCCGAGATATTGCAAACAAGGCTTTTCAGTTTGGCAAAAAGTACAAAGATCAAAAACTTGTAAGGAAAGTGTTGAGGGCATTACCTCCACGGTTCAACATGAAGGTCACGGCAATAAATGAAAATGGAAGGATCGGAACAATGACACTTGATGAACTTATGGGATCTCTGGAATCGTATGAAATGGAGATGTTGCAAACTAAAACGGGGAAGAAAGAAATGGCGTTTTCAAGCACAAACACTGGAAAGGTTGATGATTCTACAGATAATGAAGAGACGGATGAGATTGCAAACATAACCAGGAATTTCTCCAGATTTATGAAGAAGATGAGCAGGAAACCACAAGAAAAGTCAAGTGGGAGCAAAAATCCGAATGCAAACTCCACTCCACGATTTGGTCAATCTACTGGTGTTGAAACACCAAAATTCAAATCGGTAAATCCGAACCTGAATAGGAGAATCCAGTGCAGAGAGTGTGAAGGTTTTGGACACATACAAGCTGAGTGTGCCAATACACTCAAAAGACAAGGAAAGTCATATGCCACAACCTGGAGTGATGATGATGGAGGAGATGATGTTAAGTATGAAGATGAGTATACAAATCATGTTGCTTTCGGCGTGTCAATGGTGGAGGTAGACGACTTCTGTAAGGAAAGTCTCAGTGTGCTGAACGAAGAAGAGATCTGTAGCTCAGATGAAGAGAGTAGAAGCGTTAGTGATGAAGACATTCGCAAAGAAAGCATGGAGATGTACAAGATGTGGTTAAAAGTGGCAGATGAAAACAAAGAACTCAAGGCTGAAAACAAGAGGTTAAGTGAGAATGCTAAAGTGTATGAATGCGAAAAGGAAGAGGCGACTCGAGATCTGGAAAAACTCAAGAAGGAATTTGCTGTAGTGGTGCAACGAGCAGAGGAAGCAGAACAATCCATTAGACGCCTCAATACTGGGAAAGCTAAACTCGAAGAATGTCTAAGGATGGGACAGACGAGCAAATTTGGCATTGGCTATGAAAGGACAGTGAAAGAAGGAAATCATCAGACAGATCAAAATGCACCAGCTCCAAGAATAATTGAGAAGAATGGTCCCACAAAAAGGGTCAGACGATGCGGATACTGTGGAGTTCAAGGTCATGTGACAAACAGATGTTTTAGACTGATGAAAACCCTGTCTGTCAACACAGAATATCGGGGCATGCACACCAACCCATATCGATGTTTCAACACCAATCCAGTTCGAGGTTTCAACACCAACTTTGAACATAAAACGCACAAATTCAACACTGGAGGATACAAAACTGGATCTCTCAACACACGGGTTAATCAGAATCCACAACAAGTCATTCGACCAGTACGCCAGGTATGGGTTCGAAAATCTCAAGATGTTTGTTTTTCTAGTTTTGTATGTTTTGGGGCACATACAGGAACCTCGTGGTATTTTGATAGTGCGTGCTCAAGGCACATGACTGGAGTTCCTGAATTCTTGCAAAAATTCAAACCTGGATTTGGTGGACATGTTAAATTTGGTGATGGAAAACGGAGCAGAATAATTGGCAAGGGTGAATTAGCGATTAAAGGACTCCCCGTGTTTCAAGATGTATTGCTTGTGGAAGGTCTGAAGGCTAATCTATTGAGCATTAGCCATCTATGTGACAATGATATGACAGTTAACTTTGACAAAGGAAAATGTATTGTTAACCATGGGACTGGAGTATTCACTGGAACAAGGTCAATAGATAATTGTTATTTGCTCGATCAAGATGTCACATGCTTGAGCTCGAAGAAGGAAGTTAGCACTCTATGGCACAGAAAATTGGGACATATAAATTACAAATCCCTGGCCCGTATTTCCAGACTGAATGCAGTCAGAGGTATTCCTGAAATCGGTGAAAGCAAGGAGGTTGTGTGTGGCTCATGTAAAGAAGGAAAGCAAATTCGGATCCCACACCATGCTGTTCATGATGTTTCAACGTCAAGACTTTTGGAGCTTCTACATATGGACTTAATGGGGCCGATCAATACACCCAGTGTTGCAGGGAAGAAGTACATTTTTGTGTGTGTAGACGACTTCTCGAGATATACTTGGGTATCTTTTCTCAAAGAGAAGTCAGAGGCAGCTGAAGTTTTCGAGACCTTGGTGTACAAATTACACGTAGAAAAAGGATCTACTCAGGCAAGAATTGCACGTATCAGAAGTGATCATGGAAAGGAGTTTGAAAACTCTAGATTTAATGACATCTGTAAGACACTTGGTATACACCACGAGTTCTCTGCTCCCATCACACCGCAACAAAATGGTATAGTTGAAAGGAAGAATCGAACACTGCAGGAAATGGCCAGAGCAATGTTAGCCGAAAAGAAAATTCATTCTAAATACTGGGCTGAGGCGCTTCATACAGCATGTTACACCATCAACAGAGTATATCTGCGTCCATTTACTGAGAAGACACCGTATGAGATTTGGAAAGGGAAGAAACCTGATGTGTCGTATTTTCATGTTTTTGGCAGTAAGTGTTATATTCTAAAAGATCGTGTGCCGTTAGCTAAGTTCGAATCTAGAAGTGATGTCGGGATATTCTTGGGTTATTCTCCCACCAGTCGAGCATACCGAGTGCTTAATCAACGTACTGGAACGGTCATGGAATCTATTAATGTGGTGGTAGATGATTCTGAGGACGACAAGGTTGGAGAAGGTGAAGTGCTGGAACCAGTGTTCCCTACCGGTGTTGAAACACCAACAGCGTTAACCGGTGTTGAAACACCAGAAACCGAGACACCTGAATCTGAACAGCGTCCGTCCAGACATATGCAACTTCGGGATCAACCTCGTGTAAATTACAGGGAATTGGCAGGATTGTCTTGTTTCATATCACTCACGGAGCCGAAGAATTATAAAGAGGCTTTGCTCGATGAATATTGGATTTCTGCTATGCAAGAAGAATTACAGCAATTCGAAAGAAACAATGTTTGGGTTCTTACCCAACGACCTGCAAATGTCAATGTGATCGGTACCAAGTGGATTTTCAAGAATAAATCTGATGCAGATGGTAATATCACAAGGAATAAAGCACGCCTCGTTGCTCAAGGGTACACGCAAGTAGAAGGAATAGATTTTGATGAGACTTTTGCACCTGTAGCCAGATTGGAGTCAATTAGACTTTTGTTGGCTGTGTCGTGCATTCTGGACTTTACTCTTTTCCAGATGGATGTCAAGAGTGCATTCTTGAATGGGGTCGTGAAGGAGGAGGTGTATGTGGAGCAACCTAAAGGGTTTGAAGATCCACAGTTTCCTGATTTTGTCTATCGGATGAATAAGGCACTATATGGCCTCAAGCAGGCACCCCGAGCATGGTATGAGCGACTGACAACCTTTCTGATTCAAAAGGGCTATCGTCGAGGGGGAGTAGATCAGACTCTGTTCGTACTACACAAAGGTTCAAATATTCTGATTGCACAGATTTATGTAGATGATATTGTGTTTGGATCCACCTCTTCAGTCTTGTTAAAGGAGTTTGTTGACTTAATGACTAATGAGTTCGAAATGAGCATGGTAGGGAAACTGTCATATTTTCTGGGATTGCAAGTTATTCAGGAGAAGAATGGTCTCTTCATCAATCAGCAGAAGTATGCTGAAAACTTGATCAAGAGATTTGGACTTACAAGCGCAAAAGCAATACGCACTCCAATGGCTACTACTGATAAACTGACAAAAGATGAGCAGGGATAAAGTGTTGATCAGAAAATGTACAGGAGTATGATTGGGAGCCTGTTGTACTTAACAGCAAGTAGACCAGACATTTGTTTGAGTGTTGGTATTTGTGCTCGCTATCAAGCAGATCCAAATGAATCACATATGTCAGCAGTGAAGAGGATTATTCGGTATATAAGTGGAACAGTGGAGTATGGAGTATGGTTTTCTCGAAACAAGGACTCACAGTTAGTAGGGTTCAGTGATTCAGACTGGGCTGGGAATGCTGATGATCGTAAGAGTACTACAGGTGGATGTTTCTTTGCTGGATCGAATCTAGTCAGCTGGTATAGCAAAAAGCAGAACTCCATATCTTTGTCTACGGCTGAAGCAGAGTATTTAGCTGCTGGGAGTTGTTGTGCACAACTATTGTGGATGAAGCAGATGATGAGAGATTATGGATTTTATGATGTGAGTCTGACAGTGCTGTGTGATAATAAAAGCGCTATTGATATTTCCAGGAATCCTGTGCAACATTCAAGGACGAAGCACATTGATATTCGTCATCATTTTATTAGGGACTTGGTTGAAAAAGAAGAAGTTACAGTCCAGTATGTGCCAACAGCTGAACAACTGGCCGATATCTTTACAAAACCTCTGGATGGTGAGACGTTTGAAGTACTTAGACAGCACTTGGGTGTCTGTCGAATGTAAGGTACTGAGGCTTGTACTTTCTATTGTATTATTTACTGCTTTGTTTTCTTTATATCGTGAAAAAAAAAATGAATGAAAAATCGAAAATACCAAAAATATGTGAAGTGGTGTTTAAACACCAAGGCTTTCAGAGGCAAGTAATTCAGATGGGCTGAATATGTGGGCCAGAAAATTATGTTGGGCCAAAGATGTGCGTGTGACAGTCTGAAGAAAGGAGAAAGGAGATGGTCTTTTTGGTGTCGAAAAAGGGGGGAAAGAGAAAGTAGATTCCCACACAAACTCAAACCAGTAACTGTTCATCTTCTTCCTCAGTTCGGAGCTCTCTGTTCCTCAAAATTTTCTTCACAACCCCCGGTTATTTTTGCTCACCAATCAGATAACAATGCCGAGCTCCGTGTTCAAGAAGATGGTCGGAGATTCAGTCAGGGTTCGGGTGCCTGAGAATCCGAGGATTGAAGAGTTCGGTGATGACACAGACTTGAACGAGATGGGTGGAGATCGAGTACGGACAGTAGGGGCTTGGTATGGACAAAATCAGAGGAGACGGAAAGCCAGCTTTGATTGCTCCTTCGTCCGTGATGGTATGTTTTTTAGCTCTGTTCTCGAATTCATAGAATGGATGGTGCAAAATAGGGACTATGTAGACCTCAGGAGATATAAAAATTTGCATGGCAAGATAAATAGGTTTAAGCTTGATGAGGTGTTGACTGGGAGAATAGGAGACATTAAGGAGATCAGCGACTATGATGCTAAGTTAGTTGGGATTGGTTTTGGAGAAACTTATAAAGTAGAATATGAAGAGGGTCAGTTCGAGAGCAAGTTCTTTACAATCTATACTCGGATAGCATCATTGCATAGGCCCAGTATAAAAAATTTGGGAGATAATGCTTTTGTACAGCCTTGGATAAAAGTGGTCAAATCCACTAATGTTGCTAGGGAGATGGTGTGTGTTGATGAGTCTCTGAATCAGACTCAAATATCTCTGAGAAGGTTATCGATTCCAGTTGTGGAGATCTCTGACAGTGAAGAAGAAGCTGGAAGTGTTGGAAGAGTTAATACAGAGGAAACCCCGATGAATGTAACTGAAGAGGCCACTGTGCTGGATGAAGCTCTGGCAGCTTTTATGAGATCTGAAGAGGCTCTGGCAGCATTTGTGGGATCAGATTCAGAGAAGGATGTTGTTGGAACTGTGGCTGAGGAAAAGAGTGAAAATGTTGAGATGCCAGAAGAAGAGAAATCAGAAGGAGTGAATATGCTGGGTACTAATGTGGAAGAAGATACTGCAATGCTGGGTTCTGGTGTTCCAACACCAGGAGAGGATTTGACTGAGGAGCAGCAAATCTCTGAGATGTTTGGAAGTGATGTTGAAACACCACCAAAGACTAGTCCAGTCTAGGGACTTAGGAGGAAAAGAAAGGAAGTTGGTGTTGAAACACCAGCTGAAGGAAGTTCGGCCTCAGCCTCCAAGAAAATTCGGAGATCAAAACGCTGCAGAGACAGGAATGGAGTTGAAAGTGAAGACAGTGATGAACCCATTGGGGAGAAGCTGAAGAGATTAAGGACAGAACAGCTGAAGCAGTCAGCTAAGAAAATGAAGGCCAAAGCCATCCCTGCACCTGAAGTCAGTCAAGCCATTTGCAGTGAATGGTATGATAATGATAGTCAAGACAAGTTTGAATTCATCAGTGGGAGGAGAATCCTAGCAGAGAGACCGGCTGATGCGGAAAAATATGAAGATTGTGGATTTACTGCATTTCTCAAATACCTTAAGGTGCTTAGAGCTGCCACTTGCTTCGCAGAATTCAATAAACAGATGGTGTTGGAATTTTATTCCAATTTGAAGGACGAATGTGAGGATGAAGACTCTCGGTGGTTTCACAGAGTCTATGTGAGAGGGAAAGTCGTTGTTTTCTCCCCTGAGGCTGTTAGTAGATGTTTGCAGCAGGGAAATTTCAAGAACTCTCAGTCGGTGTTTCAACACCAAGTTCCAGAAAACTTTGATGAGGTAGCGGTTGAGTTGACAGGAGGAGTGGAAAGTAGTTGGCCACTTGCTGGGAGACAACAAATTCCAGCATCAAACCTGACTTCCAGGTATTACTGTCTATATGTGGTAGCAGTGCATAACTGGATTCCGTCAGTGAACAGCACTATGGTTACAAAAGAAATGGCAACCTTGCTTTACTGTCTGGGTGCGAGGCATCGAGTGAATCTGGGTAGACTGATATTCAATGACATTCTGGATTGTGCCCGTAAAACTAGGAAGGAATCTCTAGTCCATCTGTGCGTTATTTCCATGGTACTGCTGAAAGGGGGAGCAGTTGCAAGGGAGACAGATGAGATAATATCTACACATGCTTTAAGGCCAACCCTCAGGACTTTGAGTGGCCGTATAGTGAAGGATCTTCCCTGGACACCTCCGACAATGGGTTGCTCGAGTGAAGGTGAAGCTCGGCTGAAAGCCATTGAGGCAAGAGCTACAGTTTGTCAAGAAATCCTTGGGCGTCATCAGGCAGCAATAGTCAAGATTCAGGGGGAGATTGCAGCCTTGGAAGCTGAAAGAGAAGCTTTATTGGCAGAAACTCAAGAAAGGTCCAATGTTGGTACTTCAGAAGAATCGGACGACAGTTTGGCTTAATTGATTTTAACGGTTTTCTTGTTTTTCTTGGCCTTCTTGTCATATTAATGAATTCAGGGGGAGACGTTTTGGAAGTTTTATATTGTTGATTGATTCTAAGTTCTGATTTGATTCTAAATTCGGTCTGGATTCTGGATATGTGTGCTAGCTGGTTTTCTGCTGATCTATGATCTATTATTCTGGGATTCTGGTGTTCTGTTTTGTGTGTATTAATGAATTCACCAATATGCCAAGGGGGAGATTGTAAAGTCCTCGGGAGTTGGACTTGGTATATGGCAAATTGTGAATTGTGGAAATCTGGTGTTTAAACACCGTTTTGCAGGTTTTAAAGATTTCCGGAAACACAGATTTTTATCCACGGAATTATGGAGTATATTGATGTGATCAAATCAGAATATTGTGAGAGATATTATCTTAGTTCGTGGAAGATTAATTCTGGTAAACGAATATTCCTGTAATAGTTGGGAATTGATTTAGTAGTTTAATTATGGTACAAGTCCTATTGTTAACAGGATTGTCCATTTAAGTACCAGATTAGAATCAGAGTTTTCCTTAGTCTAGAAGTCTATTTATGGTAGAGTTAGACAAGGAAGGAAGTTGATTCAAGGCAGGATTGCGATGGAATAAATAGAAGATCAATACAACGCAATCAGTTTGAGCGTCCAGTACTATTCTCTACGTTGAGAACTTTGGAGCGATCTGCCGTGTTTGTTTGGAGGTTCGTAAATCAACCGACCAAGTTCGTAAAGATCAGAAACAAGGAAGTCTTAATTCCTCGGGAGGAGGAGATCCAGGGAGACGTGTTGATCGTGAGGGTTCAACGGCGTAGGATCGACAGTGAGGGGAGCTCACAACATTCACTCTGTAGGTTAGCAATGGATTAGTATTTAAGTTAAGCTTCTTGTACTAAAGACTGCTTTCTAGTGAATGGTTTCTGATCTGGGCAAGGCCCCGCAGACGTAGGTGTATTTGCACCGAACTGCGTAACCAAGTTGTGTGTGCACTGCGTGTTTCGTTTTGAGTTTTAACATCAAACTGAACTTGGTGTTTCAACACCAAACTGTTAAACAACTTGGCATAAAGGTTCAGAATTTAGGTGAAACTGAAATTCAAAATTCTACCAGCCGCTGTGTGGGAATTTCCTTCTGTATGAGGGTTTTTTATAGGGATGACAGTGGGGCGGGTTTTAGTGGAGGTCCGCCCCGCATCCGCCCCAATGGAGCGGGTATGGATGCTATTTTTGTGGAGGTGGATATGGATATGGGTATGATTGATACCCGATATAGGTAGTGGGTTGGACATGGATATTAGTTTATACCTGCCCACCCCACTATACCTCCCGCCTCACTATACCTACTATTTACACACTAATTTATTATATATTAAATTATTATTTATCTACAATGCACGTGTTTTACTTATATTATTTTTGTGTAATTATTATTAAACTTTAATATTAATATTATTAATTTTAAAGTAAAATTTAGGTATTTTTTGGAGATATTAATGGGGTGAGTAAAATAGATTTGAAGTGGGTATGGAGACCCAAGTGGGTAATGGGACAGGGGTGGATTTTACTGATGTACTCGCCATGGGCGATGAAGCAGGTATGTGTATGAAAATTTTAGCTGGGCATGGGTATGGAGCTACCATAATCCGTATCCGCCACGCCTCCATTGCCATCCCTAGTTCTTTGTGAGCACCAGGATGTGACCGCCACGTAGTTGTCTCTTGGACGCCGTGATTTACCTCTTCATCAACTCGTGGTGCCGGGATGACGGACCCTGCTGGCGAGGGATTTCGCATTTTGCTCCATGCTCCGTGAATTGGTCATGGTTTAGTGGTAATCAACATGCTCCATAACTAAGGTGCATGGTTCAAAACACACATTTGTCAAGAATTGTGAATATTAGAGTAATCTCTTAATAGATAATACCCAACGTTAATGGACCGTGTCGGTTCACAATTTCTTAATAGGGATTACCCAACATTATGAGACCGTGTCAGTAGTTTCCATTATGGTTTCGATCCCAGCGTGCAGGTATTCAATGAAGGTGAGATCGTGGTTGTTCCGATTTCGATGATGGTGATTCATTGGTGGTGCAACATTTGAGAGTTCTGGTGAGGGCTAGAGAATAAATTCAATGGTGGTGTAAGTAAACTTTTTTATTAAAAAAAATAACGTATTTATTAATCATTGTTCCGATTATAATTATTATTTAATTATTTAATTAAATACATGGCTGGGGTTCACATCAGCATGACTTTAACTCTGCGTATGGTTCATTGGTCCATCCAACCAATATAATGATTTGAAGGAATCCAGTAATACCGCAAAAAGAATAAATATTAGTGCGGGGAAATGCAAAATAAATCCTATACGAAAAGCCACACTTTAATTGGACTAAATCTGCGAGTAGGGACGCTGAACGCAGTACTCCCTCGGTCCCATGTTAAATACTAAATTATTTTATGATATTATTCTCTATTAAAATTTGATCACATATTTAAATAGAGATATTAGATATAATATTATCACATATAATATTGTTAAATTCGTCGTAACAAGTAGATTCTAGATAATAATTTTTGTTTGTCATTATTATACGTAGTTAAACATAGTAACGGTCAAAAACATATTTTTTGAGCGGGGTGCAATGATTAGTCTATAATTTAACCTGGGATAGATGGAGTAAGTCTAAAGTTGATTTCCTTTTTCTTGTAAAGAGAAGAGGATCTAAAGTTGAGATTTGTAGCCACGGGCTATGTTTGGCAGAGCCTTTAAGTTGTTGTGCTTTTAAGCAAACTATTTTTTTTGTGTTTGGTAAAGTGTAAAAAAAAAGTTTATTTTGAAAGCATAAGCTATATTTGAAGGAAAAGTAGAATCTGGTCTCCCTGATTCAAAAAAAGTCAGATTTGTTTATAAGCACAACTCTGTCAAACAGAGTCATACTCCCTCCGTCCCAGTATAAATTGCTTAATTACTTTTTGAAAGTCAAAATTTATAAACTTTGACCGTAAATATAAATTGATCTATATATTATAAAAATATCATATGAGATCTTGTTAGATTCATCTTAACATCTATTTTTTAAATGTCAATTTTTTATGTGACACTATTATATGTAACTAGAGATATTTACGATCAAACATGTTCATTAAAACCATGAAAAAATAATTAAGTAATTTATAGTGAGACGGAGGAAGTAGGTTATTTGACATAAAAATTACACGAATAATTTTTATATATAAAATAATCCTTTATTAATTATTTATACATACAATCAAAAAATTAAATTACAGGTAATAGATTAAGTTTCAATAAATCACACAGTAACAAAGTCACGAGTAAATTAGTTGCAATTACCTAAAAATCTACCTCTTGATGAGCATCCTAACATCCTAAGGACATTTTCTCTTTTTTAACTCCCCCTTTTCTTTAGTTTAGATGAAACCCAACATTCTAAGTAGATTACCCTTTGGAATTAAGCAAGAACTAATTTTAAAAGATGTGTTGATTTAAATTTGGATTATATTCGACTCAAATGCATTGTCACGTCTTAGAATAATCCTGTTCGTCCAAGTGGTCACCAGGAATCATTCTATGATCATCATTGATTGTTGGTGAGGATAATTAAAATCCATCCCTATCTTCACCTTTATTTTTCGGATATAGATTGGAAAAGTTAAAATATTTGTTTACTTAACCATGCTCTTTTTCATTTGATTTCTCTGTACCGATACTAAATTGAACTAAAAATGAAGAGTTCAGCTCTTGAAAGACGATCTATATGGAAAAATTAAAAGGTTTAAAGTGTAAATTAGAAGAAATGAAGATAAAATTTTTGGGTTATATGAACCGGGTTATAAATTTTAATACTACTACATGTTGCATACTAAATTTTTAATATTGCAACCAACACCTTTTACCTTTTATTTTTTTAATTAAATCTCATCTTTCCATAATTCTATGGAAAGACCGTATTTCCTAAGATTTTGCCTAACAATGTTACATATAATAAAATTCAATCGTTGAAATTGACTCAGGTTATCTCCCGAAAGGAAACTATTGGAATTACTGAGGTGAATTAATTTGAGAAATAAAAAATTCTACCAGCCCCCTCTAATATATATATATATATATATATATATATATATATATATATATATATAAAAATTTAATTTGAGAAATAAAAAATTCTATCAGCCCCCTCTAATATATATATATATATATATATATATATAAATGTTTTAAATTGGACAATAGTATTATTTTATAAGATGACCCGAATTAAAAATTAAATGAGAAAAGTGCATATATAACTCTAAATAATTCACATAAGTGCAAATAGAACATTTTGTTCACCTCACCAGCTCCTGCTTCATCATCCCCACCAGCCACTTCCAACACCTGAGTTGGAGCGGTGAGGGAACTAAGGCCGGCCGGCCATGAAGAATAGCAACAAGCAAAGGTGGTGGTAGAACAAGAAGAAGCAAAGGTCATTTTTGGTCCTTCAAATTTGTGTATTAGGTTGGAAGGACATTTGGTCATTTTCGGTCGGTCAATGGTCGAAAATGGCCGATCAATGCCTGAATATAGTCTTTAGGATTATATTTACACTTATGTAAAGTAGTTAGGGTTGTTATTGCACTAAAAATTATCTCATTATTATACCTGCACGAATTATATTTGTATGCATAACACGACCGTATTATTTTCAATTTTTTTAAGGATTAATTTCTGCAAGTACCACGAAGTTGGTACATGCTTGGCGAGTTGGTGTGTGTTTTACTACCTGATATGGGAAAAGGAACAAAAGAAGAGAGTTTTAAAGTTGAGTCCGTCTCCTGCGAGACCGTCTTATTGTAAGACCAGAGATTAGAGTGACAATAGGTCAAGTGAAAATGAAATTCGGGGGTAAATTTAAAAATATTTGTGGCTCGGGGTTTAATTTAAAAAAGACGCGCTAAGTTCAGGGACTAAAAATGCAAATACAAAAAATAGAAACCCTCTCCCCTCCGTCTACCTCTTTCGCTTCCCCCTCTGTCTCCATCCTCTGCCTCCACCCCTTAATGAACTCCCTCTGCCTCTCTCCTTCCCTTCTTCTCCGGCCGCGATGGTGATGTTTTATAGTCGCGCCTCCTCTGGCAGCTTCAATTTTGCTTCAATTTTTCTCCAGCGAACCAGCGCCGTTCTCGCCGTTGTCGAATTTTGGTTTCTGGTTGGGAAAATTCTGCTATGGGGCTGTGCAAGAAGGCGCCGAGGAAGACCAAACGGAGAAAAATATTGCGGAAGAAGAAGAAGGACTGGAAAAAACTGCTGCGGAAAACGAAGAAGAAGGATCTGTCGGAACGGAAAATGAACGGGCTGGAAGCATTCAATAACGATGGCAGAGGAGGAGATGATTCATCGGGCAGCGAATGGGCTGCGGTTGTTGTGATATCGTTGGAGTGATTGCGTATGTACACCAAATTCCTCCTGATTCTGTGAATGTTTGTTCCTCTTCTTCTACAGATTAATAACAATCAGCGCAGGATGTTATACCAAGTCTTAGTTAAACTCAGATGAATTTGTCACTTGGGTGGTCTGATTCGATGGGCAAGATATGCAGATCTGATTCGATGGGCAAAATATGCATTTTGTTATCTTTATGAGTTTTTGTGCATACTAAATGAGAGTTTAATGACTAGATTTCAATGACAATATTGACTACTCCCTCCGTTTTTTTTTCATTGGCACCTCTCTTTTGGTGTTAGAATTGAGGAGATGCTAAATGAGTGGATGAAATTGAATTGAAAGAAGAGAAAGTAAAATGAGTGGATGTAAAAACCTTAAACTTGCCCAAAATAGCAAGTGCCAATTAAAAAAAAACACCACTTTTAGTAAGTGTGCCAATGAAAAAAAAACGGAGGGAATATTTGGCCAAATGCATTTATGATCTTAAGATTTATTATGATTCTAAGATTAACTTGAATATCTAATACTCCCCTGCTGCCCTTTTTTCTGGCCAAATGAATTTTGGTTTATTTAGGTTTTCTGGAACAAATTTAATGGATGTCAAACCTTGGTGTTTATTGTCGGATGTTACCGGAAATTTTGAGCGTAGTTCCGACGAGGTTTCTGACCAAAAGTATTGTAGATGTTACAAGAAATTTAAACTTGGGTTCCGATCACAATTTTGGGTTGAAATCAAGTGAAAATTTTAGGCCTTAAATCTATAGTTCATATTTAACTAATAACACATCAAGTTAAAATTAAATAACATCAAATAAAAACTCTAAACCATCAAATTGAATAATTATACTAAAATAGACATCAAACTAAAATAGTTTATCATCAAATAAAAACACTAAAAATACACTGAATTATAGTTAAACATCAAAATAAATTTCTAATTTACACATGTAAGGGATTCGTATCACTTTATGTATATTACGGATGAACAAGTAATTTTAATATTTTTTTTATGCAAGACATAAAACATCAAACACTGATAACTCAAAATTGAAGGAATTTAATGAATTATCACGGGCACAAAAAAACATATAAAATTAGCATATGAAAGTGGAAAATTTTAATTTGAAATTTTACACTAGTATGTGAAAATGTCAATTGCCATAAATATCGAACCATCAAACATCATTCATTACAAAAGGGTTCAAATGCCCTAAAAAATCGCTAACATAAAAATTGAAAATTTTCAAATCAAGGTAAAACATCAATTACAATCATGCGCTTCAACACTAACACTAACAATCAACCATTATAACTGAAAAATCAATGTCAAACAATACATCCTAAACAATCAAAATTTAATTTTTTTTCCCGACTTGTTTCCCTTCGCCCCTGGATTTTTCACGAACTTGTCTTCTCTTGTTGGTTTTGAAGAGGATGACTCTAACACTTCATCAATGCAAAGATCAAAGGTCGACTACGATCCTCTATTCAAGGGAATACCTTTAGAGCATGGTTCATCATACTATTTTTTTATCAACTCATCAATGACATCGTATAGCTCTACCTTGAAAAGTATTGATGTGAAATAATATAAAACATCACATACAGTAATTAAAATATCAATATCTGTAATTAAAACATCACAATAGCAAAGATTACATCACTGACAACTATATTGAGGAAAAATGAAATACAGTATTTAAAACATCAATCTCAAAATTTAAAAATATCAAACAGTACACACTAAAATATCAAATGAACAAAACTGAACATCATTTGCATACTTAAATATGAAAACACCACAACCATCAAACACTGAAATTAAAAACGTTACACGAACACACATAACAATACTTTGAGCTCAAACATGAATGCTCAAAGATAAAACCTGAAATATTAACCATAGTAGCTAAAACATCACAGCTAAAAAAAAAACTTACAGCTCCTACTTCATTCTCGAATGCAGCAACTGTGGGCAAGGGCTCTTAGACATCTAAGATACAACAACACAGAAATTAACACAAATAGTAACAAAACCCTAAGATATCACACACACAATCAAAGCAACAAATCTGAAACATCAATTGCACACTTAAAATACTACAAGAATCAAATACTGAAATTAATTCATCACACCAACACAATAACATTACTTAAAACCTAACAAATGAAAGATCAAACATAAAATCTGAAACATCAACAACAATATTTAAAACATCACATCTGCAAAAGATTTTTTTACAGATTCTCTTTCATTTTCAATTGCAGTAACAGTGGGCAAACATTCTTACACATCTAAGAAACAACAACAACACCACAAAATTAGCACAAATGGAAACAAAACCCTAAGATATCAAACACACAATCAAAGCAACAAAACTGAAAATAAATTGCACACTTAAAACACTACAAACATCAAATACCGATATTAAATCTCCACACCAACACAAATAAACAGTATTTAAAACCTAAACATGAAAGATCAAACATAAAATCTAAAACATCAACAATAATATTTAAAAAGTCACATCTACAAAATAACAAAATTTACAGATCATTTTTCCTTCTCGATTGTAGCAACACTAGAAAAAGTTAACTTAGACATATACGGAACATCAACAACACAAAAATCAGCTAAAATTATAAGAAACCCCTAAGATATCACACACACAAAAAAACTCAACATCAATTGCACACTTAAAACATTATAAGCATCAAATACTGAAATTAAATCATCACACCAACACATAAACAATACTTTTAACCTAAATATGAAAGATCAAACATAAAATCTAAAAGGTCAACACCATTATCTAAAAAGTCACATCTGCAAAATAACAAAATTTATAGATCCTCTTTCCTTCTTGATTGCAGCAACAGTGACAAAGCATTCTTAGACATCTAAGGAACATGAACAACAACAAAAAAACTAGCTCAAATCGTAACAAAATTCTAAGATATCACACATAATCAAAACTGAACATCAATTGCACATTTACGCATGAAAACACCACAAGTATCAAGCGTTGAAATTAAAACATCACAACAACACTGATAACAGTACGTAAAGCCTAAAACCTGAAGCATCACACTGAAAACGAGAAACATCAATACCTGTAGCTAAAACATCACTGCCAAAAATTCAAAAAACTTACAAACGATTCTTCCTTCTTGATTGCAGCAGCGGTGATGAAAATCTCCTTAGACATCAAACAAACAGCAGCATCAACACAAATATTAGTACAAATTCGTAACAAGTCACAAAACACAAAAAAAAGAGAAATCCCCAAATATTAACACATTGGACAACATAAACCCTAGAAAATCACATGGACCAGAAAAGGCAAACGAAAATTGAAAAAAAACAACAAAATAGGCATAAAAAATCTGAGCAAATACATTACCTTCGAAGATTAATACAAAACGAAGCTTGTATAGTGTTCGGCCACTAGAAAATTGCCAAAAAATTCACCGGAAAACTCCAAAATTTCCGATGAATTTTTGCGAGCAAGAAAGAGGAAGAAAAATGAAGATAATGAGCGGTTGAATCGAAGAAATCGAGCTAGAATTGAAGAAGATGGAAGAAAAATGAAGAAGAGAGAGAAGAAGGAGATTTGAGATGAAGAGGAGAGAAAATATGAATGTTTGTTTCACAGGAGAGAGGAAAGGAGAAGAGAGAGAGTTTCAGAAAAATATGAGGAAATAATGAGAGAATGTTGATATTTATACCTGCACTTAAATGTCATATAGTGAAATTTCACATTTAGCCCCTATACTTTTAAAAAGTTTAATTAGAAACCCCATACTAAATTCTTAACAATTTAATCTCTGGTCTCGCTGCGAGACCGTCTCGCACAAGACTTTGTTTTTAAAGTTTGTTCTACCAAGAAACTCATAAAATATCGCTATTTCATCACAAAAGTCTTGTTTTGAAACGTCTAAAATTTAGATAGGGATTATTACACTATATTAATATTGTGATTGAGATGAAATTATTTTTATGCTGCAAATAAATTTGAGAAAAATTAAATTTTGTATTTATTTTTACATAAATCTCTCTGTCAAAAGTTTAGAATGTGTCACAAAAACCATTTCATTTTATTATGAATTTAGTTAACCAAACAAACATATTCATTTGGTAGTCAATTTCAGACAGAAACTAAGTGTCGAAGACATGGACACGCACTAACAAGATCAATTTCACATGCGTCTCCACTAATTAAACACCCACAGTTGCCTTGAACAAGTAGTGTTTCTACAGCCAACTGAATCGCATGTTTTGATTTGTGATATGATATCACAATTTATATGCATCATGTTCGAAAGATTTGTGATGGATTCTGTGAGCCTTAGTGGGATACTTCCACAAGAATTAAATGCCAATCAACCAATTCCTCAGTCTTTCCCTCTTTAATTTTCTTATTCTTATGCGTCATGTGTAAAAAACCATTGTTCCGAGAGCCTAAATGGTATTGACAGCCAGGGTCAGAACTAGTGTTACTCGTAGTAGAGATTCAGTTCCACACTAGTAGGAGGACCCCTCATATGCATCGATACTTTTTCCCCATATATATTGGCATTTTGATAATTTTCATATCGGTGCCTAAGTGATCCAGTACAAAAAATATAGTTTCATAGGCACCGATAAGTTGTACCGGTGCTAGAATCTATTCCAACACCGGTAAGCCTATGAAACTACATTCTTGCCCCGGATCACTTATGCACCGGTATGAAAATGCTCGACATATTCGGTGCCTATGCATGAAATACCGGTGCTAGTAAATAGACGATCAATTAAAAAAATTGGCCATTGAGAATAAACTCACCAGCCGGAATATGAAACCTAGAGCGAACAAAACACAAAAAATAGAAGCTCATGTAAAAAACTAGAAAATTGAAATGAGCTATATATAATTGAAAATACATAACACCTCTCAATTCATGAAATGAGTTATACCTAAATATAGATTAACAACACCAATCATCATAAAAACTAGAATCCTAGATAACATCAACGAACCAGAACAGTGAAAGTGAGGTTGCATCTGAGTTGAACCGACAATTTTGGTGGAGCTCACAACTCCGACCAGCGACCAGAGCGTGGGGAGATGGCGTCGGGGTTGGTGCACCGCGGCGAGGCCAGAGATGGAGTAGGGATGGTCCGGGAGATGGCATTGGAAATGGAGCGCCGCGAGGAGGGCAAAGAGAGGTCATCAGTGGTGGCGTTGAAGCAGGGAGGGGGTGCACTTTCATCGGCGGCGCTAGGCAGCGGCGGAGAGGCAGAGGTAGTGGAGGAGGAGGGAGAAGATGAAGAGGAGGTAGGGGCAAGATAATGAGACGGAAATGAGGGTGGGTAGGTTTATGGTTTTAGATGTAGTTTATATATGCAAATTTTTAATGGTTGAGATTCAATCAACAAAAGAAATCAATGGTTCAGATGAAACCTAGTTGGGCTCTTTTTAAAAAATATTGTAGCATCGGTACCGGTGCCCAAAAATGCTCATATCGGTGCCATACGAAAAATAGCTACTTAGGACTACTTTGAATGGGTTTAAAAAAATATATATTGAACACGAGGGCAAACCCAAGAATTTTTTTCCATGTATGGAGCACTGGTACACATACCGGTGCCTAAATATATGAAAAGCAGTTGCTTGGGGCTGCTTTGAATGTTTTTTTTTATTTTAAAAATATTGAACCCAAGAGCAAACCCAAGTAATTTTTTCTAAGTATGGAGCACTTGTACACATACCGGTGCCTAAGTAACTAATACCGGTGCTAATTCCAAAATTTGAAAATTTTAAACAATCCCTACAAAATTCAAAAAAATCCATTATCCCGCCATAACATAACACCGGTATGAATGAAAAACAATGCCAGTGCTAGTATTATTTGATCTCTAAGTTAACTTTCAAATTTTTACTAATAGGTCCATAAAAGAAATTTGGAGGCGGTGAATCACAAAATTGAAGACATCAAAATGCAATTAAATAAGAAATGATTGCATCTTTAAAATTCGAGGTACAATGGGTGAACGGAAGCGCCTCTAACATATTTTTGGAAAATTACGCTATGACCCAAAAATTTGTTACGACATTATCCTTCTGTCCAAAATATACAAATTTTGTTATTCTTGCTTGAATATAGAAATAGAAAATAAATTATTTTTTTGATGAAACTTTGAAAAGCGTTACTACATGTTCTATAGTAACCCAGAGTTGATTACTTAGAAGATAGAAATGGAAATCGGAAAGGATTATGGATGTGTTCTTGTGCTCGATTGTTGATAAATATTTCGTTACAGACTTGGAAAATACATTGAGGGTGTATAGGGTAGCATCACGTTTGAGCGAATTTCAATTTGGAGTTACGAGTAAAGTTTTTACTTTTTGCACTTAGATCACTCCAAGAAAGTTTGAGTCGCCGAATCACGAAATTGGAGAAACCAAAATGAAATTCAATAATATATGATCGCAACTCTGTAGTTTGGGTATGTATGAGTGAACGGAAGGGTCTAAAAGTCAACATTGATTACTTCTACAAATTCTTGAAAAATTACACTGTGCCCCAAAAATGTGTTACCCTATTACCCATTGCTCCAAAATACATAATTTTTGTTATTCTTGCCTAAATATAAAAACATTAAATAAATGATTTTTTGGTGAATTATTGAAAAATGCTAGTACATAATCTAGAGTAACTTATGTTAATTACTTGGATGTTACAAACTGAAATTGGAAAGGATTGTGAATATGTTCTTGTGCTCGATTATTGATAAATATTCCCTTACATGCATGGAAAATACAATGGGGGTGCATATGGTAGGATCACGTGTGAGCAGATTTCAGTTTGGAGTTACGAGCAAGGTTTTTACTTTTTGCACTTAGATTCCTCTAAGAAAGTTGGATTTCATAGAATCACAAAATTGGCGGAACTAAAATGCAATTCAATCAGATACGATCGTAACTCTGCAATTTGGGAATGTATGGGTGAACAGAAGAGTCTCGAAAGTCAAGATTGATTACTTCTATAAATTCTTGGAAGATTAGAATGGGTCAAATTGTGTTACCGGTGCCTATGTTTTGTACCGGTGCTGAATTTTGATTTTGTAGCACCGATATTCAGTGTACCGGTGCTGAATTTATTCATAAGCACCGATTTTTGGTGTACTAGTGCTTAATTTTGGTCTTGTAGCACCGATATTCAGTGTACCGGTACTGAATTTATTCATAAGCACCAATTTTTGGTGTATTAGTGCTGAATTTTGGTTTTGTAGAACCAGTATTTAGTGTATCGGTGATGAATTTATTCACAGGCACCGATTTTTTGTGTACATGTGCTGAATTTTGGTTTTCTGGCACCGGTATTCAGTGTATCGGTGATGAATTTATTCATAGGAATCAATTTTTGTGTACATGTGCTGAATTTTGGTTTTTTAGCACCGGTATCTATTTTCCAGTAGTGCCACATGAGTTGTCGGCGTGAAGGTAGTAGTAGTGGAAGGATTAGGGTTACGCTTCCCATCGGCCATCTCTGTTCTTCCGCCGCATCTGCACCAGGAACGCTCAGAGAAGAAGGCCACTTCACAACCTTAATTTTTGGCCCAGCATGTACTAAAACGACGTCGTTTTAGTGCCCACTCCGGTTCTCTATTTATGTCCCCAATTATTTTTGACATTTTTTCAATGCATGTTTGACCATTGATAACTTTTGTTACGTATGATAACATATTATAAAATTTTACTTTTTAAAAAGTACATGCTACGAAGAATCCAAAGATATCTCACATAATGTCCATTACTATATACAACAAAAGTTATCGATAGTCAAACATGTCATGAAAAATATCTGGTCAAAGGGGACCATAAATAGAGGACTGCAGGGAGTACTTATTATTTTAAGTGGAATGATGTCGTTTCACTATTACTGAAGGCAAAAAAAGTAAAAAATAAAAACAGCCCAAAACTCTAAAAGGGTTTCGATGGGTCATTTTCCCCCAAGGCCCAATAAAAAATCAGAACGCGAGAAGAGACAGACGCGCATCTCACTCGCTCAGCTCCGCCTCTGTGTCAAATGTTGCCGTTGTCCCGCCGCTGTCCTATCGCCGTCGTCTGACTGTCTCCAGCCTCTCCTAAAAAAAAGTTTCTGGTCCACCATCGTTTACATCTGATATCGGAGTTACTAAACACGGTTTGTATTTGCCATTTTCGTGCCACTTTAGGTTTTCATTTTCGTTTTGAGAGTTAAATTTGATTAACTTTTTATGTACATGAGTAGATACTATTTTAAGTAACACCTATTCGTATATTGAGATTACAAGCACATTAATGAATTGAATAAAACATATACCACCTCCGAAACAAGATTATTGATTTTTTTTCAAAGTCAAACTTGGTAAAGTTTGACCTTAAATATAAATTATTACATATATAATAAAAATATTATGTGAGATATTGTTAGATTCAACTTAACAAATATTTTTTTAATATTAATTTTATATGTAAAAATATTATACATAGCTATAAATATCATCGGTCAAACATGATTATTGAAGAGCGTAAAAAAATAAATAAATCAATAATTATGAAATTGAAGGAGTATAATTCTATTTTATCTGACATGCCAATGATTCATGCTAGAAGTTTGTTCATCTAGTTGGCGAATAGATGCTAGTTGTTGTATTTTCTTAAGTTTGATACATTTATAATATTTGCATTTTTTTTAAGTTTGTCATTTTTTTTATGATAAAAAATACACTATTTTTAACCATTTATTAAACTTTTTACTTTTTTTACTCAATTTTCTCCATACATTTCAATTTACAAAAAAGACAACTAAACCAATGATGTCAAACATAGTAAACGGAGGAATTATGTTTAATTTAACTGGCGAATGACGGTTACTAGTTTGTTTAATTTAACTCGTTAATTAACTAATTATTTGGGTTAGATGTTTGACTTGGTAAACTTTGTCTAAAAACTCTCATTAGCGTATATTTCAACCAACCAACCAAAATTTCAGTTTTAAACATTTTTTACTCGTTTGACGGTAAAATGAGTACTCCCCCTGTCCTACATTAAATTATTCACTTATTTTATAATACTATTCTCTATTAAAGTTTGACTGCATATTTGAATAGATATATGAGACATAATATTATCGTATGTGATATTGTTCAATTCATCGTAACAAGTAATTTTCAGAAAGTAACTTTTTGTTTACTGTTGTTATATGTAGCTAAACATATTAATGGTCAAGCATGTCTCTCGAACGGTATACAATGATTATTGGCAAAAAGCGATCATCCGCTCGCCCTCAGCGGCCCATACCAGCCCACACTCAGGCCATCGTATGAGAGGTAAATCATGGTAGCCCAGCACGGTAGCCCAGCACCAGGACCCATGGGCTTGGCATTGCCTCGGTGCGCACAAGGGAGCCTTGCAAAGCAAGAACTCCCCACACTGCCGCTGCTGAGGATCGAACCTGGGTTTATTGGCTTTCCCACCCATGTCCCAACCACTGGGGTACACCCGTGGGTGTGGTATACAATGATTATGATGTAATTTAAGTTGGGACGGAGGGAGTAATACAAAACCAGCTCAGAAAATAATTACCAAACACATTTCTTAACTAACCTAAATTCCAGTGTATTGCGCATTGGTTTTGTGGTTAATCCAACATCTCTATAGCAAATAGGTCTAAGGTTATAGTCACACCTCTAACAAAAATTGTGAATAACTCGACGTTGTACGACCATATTGGTGGTCCCTGCTGCAGTTTCTTATACTGCAGGTGGTCCATAAAGGTGTGATTGTGGTGGCTTCAGCTTTAATGGTGGTGGTCTGAGAGTGGTGCAGCATATGAGTGTTCTTCCAAGGGCGTCCCAACTACTCAAATGGGTGGAGTGTCAAGCCTTTATTGGATTTCTACATACTCCATTGAAATGGTTGTCTCCTACATTAGCCATATATGTAAAATAAGATGTTTATATGTAATCTAGTTACTTGTACGTAATCTTCAAGTAAAACGAATGTGAATTCCAGAGTTATTTTTAGTGGTAATAACTAGAAGAAATTTTACATTTACAACCCTAATTTTTAACCTGAAAGTGTCAATATAACCATGCAAAATGAGAAAGTGCCAAAATAACCCTAACTTTATGACAAAATGTGCAGTTGTTAGCTTTTCTCAATATTCCGGCGTTCACTCATCAATTTGGGTGTTTATCAGATCTGAAAAGATAAAAATACCCTACCCATAAGCTGCCATTTCCTTAAAATCTGGACAAATCTTCAATTGACAATTGAAGTCAACGGTACCTAGGGTTAGATAGACACATGCATCAAAGAGTTAAGGTTATTTTGACACTTTCTCGTTTTGCAAGGTTATATTGACACTTTAAACCTATAATTAGCGTCATTTTAGCCATTTACTCTAATAAAAAACTACCAAAATTGTTTCACAATTTCATCCATGAAATTTGGTTTTACCAAATTATCTTAATTAGTAATACTATGTTCCAACATAAACTACCTAATCAAGTATGCAATAAATTAAAACATAAAGACTCGAGACTTGGTTACGCAGCTCGGTGAAATCCATCTACATTTGCGCGGCCTGACCCAGTTCATAATAAATCTACTAATCAGAAAAATATAGTGCATGATACACCATACAAACTACTTATCTTAAACGTGTGAATTCTGCTAGCTCCTATAGCTACCGATTCGCCTTGATCGGACTCCCTCTGAACTCAAAACTTATCAATGTTGGATCTCCTCCTCCTGAGAAATTAGGTTATACGATTCTGAACTTTGAACGGCCGGTCACGTATGTTGGAACATGTAAATACTGGCTCTCGCAAAACTCTAGGAAAGATAGAAAATCTGTGTGTAGAATTTTGCAATTAAGTTCGTAAGTATAACGCAGTCGTGATGTCCCCTTTTAATGTTCATGAGCAGATCAGAACTCTCCATGATTATCTCTATAATATTCATATTCCTTATCGGCTTCTGAAGTATATTCAAATTCCATAAATTAAGGAATTTTCCTTATCACAATATATCTCATATATTTCATGAATCCAATTCCATATTTGTAGGAATTTTCCATAAACCTAATATGCTTCTACCACCACCTAATATATTGCAGAATATTCAGACTTCCATAAATCAACATAATCGCAATATTCTATTTTTCTGTAAAATCCTTTTAGGCGGCCGTGGCTGCTGTCTGTATGTTCTAACATGGAACATTTTTCATTTCCAAAGTAGTTCACAAATTTCCAATTAAATAATCGATGAAAACCACTTGACTTTACAATCATCCCTTTTGCATTTGTGGACTTAATCCTTTTGGAAATAAGAAATTCAACAAAAAACTTCCACTCACAACATAAGTATCCCAGACATATAAGTATTGAATCTAATTATATAAGAATACTAAGAATACCAAAAATCCAGAACAAAACAATTCAAATTACAACACCAAATCAAATCAAAATAATATCCAACATATTCTCCCCCTGGGGCCATGAATCGCCAAAGGCACACATAAATACAAAAAGAAACAAAAATATCAATAAAATATGCTCCCCTGAATTCAGCACATTACCTATGTTGGAACATAGTCAATTCAGTCTCATTAATCCTGTTCAAGAGCACCATCCCGTGTTTCCAAAAGAGCCTTGTCCCCCTCAATCTTTTCCTTTTCTGCTTCAAGGGAAGCTATTTGGACGGCTATGGCACCCAACCTCGCATTCAGAACCACCAACTTGGCCTTGTTCTCAGCACCTGCAGAAGTGGAAGCCTCTGGATTCCAAGGAAGATCATGCACTTGTCACATCCCAAAGGTCTTCTTATTTGGAAGAAGGAACTCAGTATCAATAATTACATCTTTTGTTTTTCCCTTCACCTTTGCACTCCTAGCCAATGAAGAAATCAAACAAGGATAAACCAATGCATGCTTAGCCTTGGTCGCAATAGCCTGCCTAACAATATTCAACTGAATGAACAACCCCAAGTTGACTGGTTTCTGTGTTCCAGCACAGTACCACAACTTTGCCATCAATCTTGTCAGAGTTGTAGTGTTGGATGACGACATCCAGCAATTCACTGCCGCCTTATAAAGACTAAAAAATCTAGATGATATGCAGGATGCATGTGAATACCCTGTGTCTAGCCACTCAGTCTTGTATCCACCAGAAATCATTTACAGGATTCTGTCATTAGTCACATCCAACTCATCAGAAAAGACACCTTAAAAACTTGGAGTTCTTAGCCCTAATATCTTGTTCACCCTAGCAGCAGAGAAATCAATCACATTTCTCCTTACATAGACTCTATCACACCATGGGGAGTCATCTTCCAAGTTTCCATCCATAAAATTTGAATAAACCTTAGTAACAGCCTGCTTGTTATACTAAAGTTGCATAGTGGTATCTCTCTGCATCCCAATTAAATCCAAAAAAATTAGTAAAGCCACTAGGTCTGTAATCCTCTGAGTCCACTGGCCTTTCAAAAAATTATCTTTCTCCCTGCAAAAAATTTCTCTCATCTCCTCAGAATTATTATCAAAGTATGTCTCAGAAAAATCATCACTTACAAGAAGAGGTGGCAACAAATTCTTCTTCTTCTTTAAAGCAGCTTGGGTATTCTTTTTGGACCTCTTGATTGGTGGAGAATTCTCAGTAGCAGACATTTTCCTCTTGGCCCTTAAAGTTTGAAAGAACTCATCCAAAACCTCATCACTGGAGTAGTTCAAATTTGGCTCCTGTGTTGGAACATACTCAGCCTGTTCACCCTCTCCATCTTGCTCAGTATCTGCTTCACCCTGTGTTCCAACATGATTCTCATTCCCTGATTCCTCATGTCTCGGGTCAAATACCCATGTCTTTCCTCCTTATAAGTATACTAAATCTTCGTAGGCACTCCCAACATGGTCAAAATGTTGCTGATTTTCCTTATCCACATCAGCCCCAATAATTTCCAAAGCAAGTTCATCAATCTCCATGGCCATTGCATCCTGTGTTGGAACACAGCCTCCAGTGGTTACCTCTTTTTCCATCTCACCGGTTTCACTTTTAGGGGGAAGGGGTCTGTATAATTTTCTCTCCCACTAGATCATAGTCCTCAATAAATTTCTTGTACAACTCTACATCAATTTCCTCTTCTTCACTATCTGTAGCCTCAATGATCACATGCCTTCTAAGTTCTTCAATTCTTCTGGCCGCTTTAGCATCATAAAACCCTAAGGGCATCCTATCAGTAGATTTAACCACTTCTAATCCCTCGGCTTCATCATCATTGATGTCCTCAATCCTAACATTACTGGGGCCAGGAATATATGAATAAACATGGAACCTATCATTCCCATTGTATACACCATATTTGCCACTCAACAGCCTAGGATTATAATTCTCAATATCTTCTATGTCTCCTATATCCCATGATGTGTCCATTTTATGTGCATAATTTAGTACTTTTTGGGGTCACTTTTGTGCTCTTTTATTATCAAGAGCTTGTGTTTTACCTTGAAATTCTCTTAGGAGGGGTAAGAGAAACTTTACGCTCTTTTACCTCTTCTAAGTGGATTTTGCATGACAAAGGAAAAACATGGAGGCTTGAAGACACCGGAGGCCATTGAAGATTACTTTTTGAAGACTTTGAAGACTTGGTTCGAAGACATAAAGATTTGATGACCGGAGGCCGTCGAAGACCATTTTTTGAAGACTTTCTTCAGAGAGTTGAAGACTTTCTTCAGAGAGTTGAAGACTTTCTTCAGAGAGTTGAAGACTTTCTTCAGATAGTTGAAGACTTTCTTCTGAGAGTTGAAGACTTTCTTCTGAGAGTTGAAGACTTGAAAAATGAGAGTTAAAGACTTGAAAAATGAGAGTTGAAGACTTGAAAAATGAGAGTTGAAGACTTGAAAAATGAGAGTTGAAGACTTGAAAAATGAGAGTTGAAGACTTGAAAAATGAGAGGAATCATTATAAAGATGAGTGTTTACCATAAGAAGAAGAAAAGAAGAAAAGGTTAAGTTATGGCGCCCGTCGCGAGTCGCAACCAACGGGTGGCCAGAACCTAACCTTATCCTTTTTGTATTATAAATAGCACTCTCTTTCCTCTCATTCATATCTTCTTCTTCCTGCGTTTTGGTACTATTCTAACCCTAGTTTCACCACTTGTCACCTTTGAATTCACTTGTATTATGTTTGGTTTGTTACCATTAATTAGTATGAACTCTTGTAGCTAAATTTAGTTCTTGGGAGCAATTGACCAAGGCTTCCAAGCCCATGTCTTAAGAACAAATTGTAGCCTATTTGGCACTCTTGCTATTATGCATTTATGGAGCATTAATAGTGTTTACAAATGTCATTAATGTTCTTGGTAGCTTGAGTATATAAAGTACTTGTATGATATGCTTGTTAGGGTTTGGGGAAATGGGTTGATTTCCCCTTTTATTGATAGGAAATTCAAGAGTATGGTTTAGAGATTTTGATTGTGTTGATGGATTGATAATTGCTAGATGAATATAATGATGTTGAACTATTTTCCATGTTTGTTGCTTGTAGCAAATGAGCGAAGTCTATGAATGTCGATCGTTCTTGACTAATCTTGTGTAAATGCATGAATTAGTTAAATGCTTAGACACGGTATAGTGTTTATAAATGTTGTAAAACTTGTTGATTCTTTGTGCTCAATGCCATCAATGGGATACTTGTAGTCGTGTTTCGACTACGGGAGTCATTGGTGAGGTTTGACAAGTGATGTCGAACTCACTCTTACAAACTACTGACTAAGAGGGATAGTAGTTTAGTCTTCACAACAAGTAGTGAAAGTAGTAAATTGGTTGCATGTTCAATGATGGATAAGAGACTTGGAAGTGGAAGTCAATTGCGCCTAAGGTTCCGTTAATTGTTGTTTTAATCTTTTCTTTAGTTGTTGTTGCATGATTAGCATAGTTCTCTTGTTTAGTTAATTGTTGTCTTTCAATTTGATAATTTAGGATAAAAAACCAAACCAGTTACTTTTTGGTAGGGAGATTTCACTATCATAGGAACCCTCCTCTAGCACCATTTTTTTCTTATTCTGGCACCGATTTTTTCACCAAAAAAATTGGTGCCTAAGTTCGCGGTGAAACGGTTTCACCGGTTTTTGAAAAATGCTGCTAATTTTAGCACCGGTGCTAAAATGTTTACAACGATTAAAAAATCCCTTCCTCTGAAAGTGGCTGCGCGCAGCCACTTCCAGAGGAAGGGAAAAGACCCAAAATTAACAAGTGAGTAGGACATTAATTTAATAATAAAATTAACTTCACAAAATCGATAGTATTGAAATAAAACCAAAAAAAAATGTATGATACAAAATTAATAATCTATGGGACTAAACAAAACTATCCCAAACATAACTATCTACAGGACTACACATAACTTTACCATGAACTAGCAATTGAATCATGTGGCGTGTACACATCAAATCACAAGGTTAATCCACACAACTAATCTTGAATCTATGGTCTTTAGAAATGCTCAAATGTACCCTACCATACCATATGCTAAAAAACTAAATACTCAACTTTTCACCCGATCTGAACTAATTAATAAAAATAATTACTCATTAAGAAATTGAAGAAAATGTACCAAATACATGTATTCATCATGCCCCAAGATATCACTACATAGTCCAATCTTCAGCCTTGAGTGTAGACACCATTCTTAGTGTTGTAAAGGGGATTCTTGTCATCAGGGCTGTCTTTGAAATACTGCATTCACAAATCCGATGTTAAGTTCAGATACAACACATAACATACAAATTTAAGACTATAACACAAAACCACACTACGATGAGAACATAATGTACTCAACACACAACATACAGAATTTTGCAGTAGCATCATTAGTAGACAATGTACTCTAAACTGTAGCTACCATTACCAAGTGAGAGTTGCAATCAGGTAAAATAGCATCTGCAACTAATGCACTTCAATTGCAATAAAAGAAAACACAAGGTGATGCACACCTATTTATCCTTAAGCAGCAGCTGCAACATTTGGCAAGTTGCTCCCTCATGGACCAGCTGGTTAATAGCATCCTTAAACCTGAGGTAATTATCCACGACTGCATTTCTTCTGACTCTTCCACTGTGGCAAAATAATAGAACTCACTACTTAGCAAAAAGAAACTGAAAAGGCATACATTGCCTCAAAATGTAGAAGCTAAAATTGAAAGGAAGAGGTGGGAAAAACTAGATCTAAATAACTATTTACCCTGGTTTGTGGGCTTCCTATACACAAACCTTTCGGAACTGGCTTCTTTCTTCCACCACGTCTCACACGAATACAGTTCAACACATAGACCTAAAAGAAGTCAGCCACCAATCAATCCTTACTCAAAAAACGTTATCCTAACTCAAAATACATACGTACTCAGATAGAAAAAAGCACAGAGAGCATAAGCAGCAACTGGGAGACATGCTCCTTCGACTGCCGATACTTCAGGTGACCTTATGTCAGTCAGCTCCTCCTTTGTTATGGCGTACTCGACCAATCCACCCCACTCTGCCATTAGGGTCCAAACACCACTATTTAGGAACAATTTAAGAAAGTTTAAACAATTTGCTGCAGCTATCCAAGTTGAGTACTAATAACAATGCCAGAAAAATGCCGCATTTGTGGAACTTAATAGGCTAGTATATGAGATTATAGGAACACATGGCATTTATAGTGACCAAAAACACAACCCACTAATTCAAGAAAACTTAGTTAGAGTCCTACAATTGACCTAGCTGAGTAGTATCTTTCCGGCTCCAACATAAACCATGTTTCTATCTTTATTTTTCCAGTTTTAGAAACAAGATTCTTCATATGGAATGAGGGATGCATAGATTTTTCTATCCCGAGACAGAAACCACTAATATTTGCACAAACACTACTAACATTTAAACCCAAAATGAAATGCAAAACTAAAGAGATAAGCAAGCAAATGTTTGTGAAATGTCACTGAACTAAAAATTCTCAACCCTTCAAGAAAAAAAGGCAGGAAAATAGCTAACAGTATAAAAGAAGGTTATCTAGAGCTTTGAAAAAATAGACAGACAATATATACATCTCCATCAACACACATGATCTTTGAAGTTTTAGTTAGCAAGACATTGCAGGGAATAAAATCTATACAAAATGAAGAACATAAAGTAGTATAAGAACTACAAATCCAGGGCGAATCTATAAAAATCACCGCCACTGCCCTAGCTCTGCCACTCCCTAACACTTCCCTAGCTCTGCCACTCCCTAACTCTTCCCTAGCTCTGCCACCTCCTAGCTCTGCCCTAACTCAGCCAGAAACCCACACCACTAGCCACCAGAAAGAGTCATGCTCACCGCTGCCCTAGCTCCACCACCTCCTAGCTTTGCCACCTCCTAGCTCACCGGAAACCATATCCCTCGCCGCACCGCACCGCACCGCTTTACCGCCACTGCTCCACAACCACTCCAGTCCGCAGTCATTTTGCTAGTCCATCACCGCCACCGTTGACTTATCTCCACTCCGTTGCTGGGTGGAACCACCATCGTCCAAACCAATCAATACCCAGATCTCATCTGCCTCCGCCCACCACTTTTTCATGAACTCTAGAAACACCGTCGCCCAAAACCAGCTTCGTCGCTTCCCGCCTCCGTGAGTAGCGGTGAGGAAAATGAAGAAATAAATCTGGGAAGAAAGAAAATGAAGTAATGAGGGTCAGAGTGTCCTTTTTTATTTTTTATACAGGGGTATACTAGTCATTTCACTTATTTCTAGCCATTTTTTATTTGTATTTATATATACTAATTCAAATAAAGTTTGGTCATTAATTAGTTAAAGTCAACTTAGTTATTAGTGTTTATATATTGAAAGTCAAGTAAGGGTTGATCGTCAATTAGTTAAAGTCAACTTTGTTATTAGTATTTGTATGTAGAGAGTCAAGTAAGGGTTGACCGTCGATTATTTAAAGTCAATTTTTTTGTTAGTATTTTTATGTAGAAAGCCAAGTTAAGGTTGATCGTGGATTAGTTAAAATCAACTTAGTTATTAGTGTTTCTATATTGAAAATCAAGTCAAGTTTTACCATTGATTAGACAAAATTAACCTTGTTATTAGTGTTTATATATTGAAAGTCGTGTAAAGTTTGACCGTTGATTAGTTAAAGTCAGCCTAGTCACTAGTGTTTCTATATAGAGAGAGTAAAGTAAAGTTTGAGCGTTGAACAGTTAAAGTCAACTTAGTCACTAGTATTTATACATAGATAGTCAAGTAAGATTAGACCGTTGATTAGTCAAAGTCAACCTAATTATTAGTGTTTATATATTGAAAGTCAAGTAAGGGTTGATCATGGATTAGTTAAAGTCAACTTAGTTATTAGTGTTTATATATTGAAAGTCAAGTAAGGGTTGACCGTAGATTAGTTAAAGTCAACTTTGTTATTAGTATTCGTATGTAGAAAGCTAAGTAAGGGTTGACCGTGGATTAGTTAAAGTCAACTATGTTATTAGTATTTTTATGTAGAAAGCCAAGTAAGGTTTGACCGTTGATTAGTCAAAGTCAATCTAGTTATTAGTTTTTGTATATAGAAAGTCAAGTAAGGGTTGACCGTTGATTAGTCAAAGTCAAACAATTTTATTTGTATTTATGTGTACTAATTCATATAAAGATTGACCGTTAATTAGTTAAATTTGACTTAGTTATTAGTGTTTATATATTGAAAGCCAGGTATAGTTTGACCGTCGATTAGTCAAAGTTAAACATTTTTATTTGTATTTATTATATACTAATTCAAATAAAGTTTGGAGTCCATCTCTTGAAATATGGTCTTTCCATAAGTTATGGAAATACCAAGGTTTAAAGTGTAAATTAGAAGAAATTAAGATAAGATTTTCGGGTTGCATGAACCGGGTTACAAATTTCATAACTACTACATGTTGCATACTAAAATTTTAATATTGCAACTAAGACCTTTTACCTTTTATTATTCTAATCAAGCCCCGTCTTTCCATAAGTCTATGGGAAGATCGTCTTTCCTAAGACTTTGCCTATGTTAATTAGTTAAAGTCAAATTTGTTAATAGTGTTTATATATTGAAAGTCAAGTAAGGGTCGATCGTGGATTAGTTTAAGTGAACTTAGTTATTAGTGTTTATATATTAAAAGTCAAGTAAGGGTTGGTTGTCGATTAATTAAAGTCAACTTTGTTATTAGTATTTGTATGTAGAAAGCCAAGTAGGGGTTGACCGTTGATTAGTTAAAGTCAACTTAGTTACTAGTGGTTATATATTGAAATTCAAGTAAAGTTTGACACTTGATTAGACAATGTCAACCTAGTTATTAGTGTTTATATATTGAAAGTCGAGTAAAGTTTGATCGTTAATTAGTTAAAGTCAGCTTAGTCACTTGTCGAAGGTAATGGTAAATAAAAAGAAACCGTGAGAGTCTACGGGAGTGGGAACATTGTCCCACTCCCGTTATACAGTGAAACCTACTGAACTACCCCTGATCTAGACGGTACAATCAGGTGGCCCAAAAATTTCCATGGGAGTGTACGGGAGTGAGGACATTAGCCCACTCCCTTAATACATGTTACCCAAAATACTACCCCTGATCTAAATGTTACAACCAGGTGACCAAAAGAAACTAGTCCTGTCGTGATGACCGGGGCCTGTGGAAACCATCCATGGAAAATAATTACCGCCCATCGTGGTGACCGGGCCTGTATGCGCCATCCCTTCAACAGAGTCCCGTCGTGGTGACCGGGACCTGTATAAGCCTTCCCTGAAAAAACAGAGGGGTAGGAGAACAAACTCGCTAGTCTCCTCGCTCCATGTTACTTCCATGCTACCGGTGGTGTGAACCGGCTCTTGCGCCGTGGTTTGCTCCCCACGGGTGTCTTCAAATCCGAGAGTGGTCTCGGTCTTCCAATGAGTGAAGTAGTATGACCTGTCCTCCTAAAAGGGCTTGCACACCGCTTCTACCATGTACACCTCTAAGTTGAAGATAAAGAGGTGTTATTGGCCTTCAATAACGGTCTCTGGATGAGGGCCGAGGCTTTCTCTGTGGGGTTGGGAGCAGTTTGACCGCAGTCTGTTGTGCTCCCAAGTGTTCCCTGCAGATAGACCTCCTAGGCATAAGAGACCGGGAATGACTTCTACCGCGCACGCCCCGCGTAACGGTTTTGTAACTGTTCTTTCCATTTTAGGCAAATGGACAGCCTGATGCCATTTTACAATTTTCAGTGCAGCGCAGGCAAATAGCACAACCGTTAATTCCAAGTGATACCTAGGAAGGGGTTAATTAATATGCGTACGCAAAATTAATTTACCCCTACCCAACCTTCATGGCCATGCTACTACCATGGGAAATCCTGTCAGCCATAGGGGAGAGAAGCTGCTGGTGGTTTTTTTTAATCCAACAGTAGCCATCCCTCGAGGTTTCTTCACGAGTCCCCCCTCGAGGACAGAGCACTCGAACACCTTCAGCCCTCGAATGCCCCCTACGAGCACTCGGGAGCTTACGACACTCGAATGGCTACCTCGAGTACTAGAACACCACCAGCACCACCTCGAGGACCAAGCACTCGAACACCTTCAGCCCTCGAATGCCCACCCCCCCGGCACACCCGAAAGCTTCCAACACTCAAATTGCCCCCTCGAGATCTCAATCACCACCAGGACTAACTCGAGGACAGAGCACAAGAACACCTTTAGCCCTCGAATACCCCCAATGAGCCCAAGAATACCTTCAGCTTAATCCTTCTTTCCTCGAACCATCCCTCAACCTCGAATACCTCAATCCTTCTCTCCTCGAACCATGCTCGAATTTTCGAGCATATCCAGCACTCGAATGCCTTCAGCACTCGAATCTATCGAAAGCTCCTTCAGTCCTTGGACCATCACTCCGATTCCTTTCGAGTACTCAAGCACTTCCATCATTCGAATGCCCATCTCGAGCACTTGAATGCCTTCAGCACTCGAATCCCTCAAAATCACCTTCAGCCCTCGAACCAACCCTCATCTTCCCTTTGAGTATTCGAACCTCCCCTCCTCGAGGGCAAAGAACTAGAACACCTTTAACCCTCGAATGCCCACCACCGAGCACTCAAAGGCTTCCAGCACTCAAAAGTCCCCCTCGAGAACTCTAGCACGTCCAGCGCTCGAATACCTCAATCCGTCTAACCGCAAACTACCCTCGAGTACTTGAGCACTTCTAGCACTCGAATCCCTCGAAATCTCCTTCAGCTCTCGGACCATCCTTCCATCCTCGAACCATCCCCCAACTTCCATTCGAGTACTCGAACCTCCATCCCTCGAAGGGTTACTGTTCAACATACCATTCGAGTTGCCACTGCCAACTGATAGATGTGATTGTCGGACCATATTTTTCGGCGTTGTTGAGTTACCGGAATCTGGGAAAAATTTGAGAAAACTACCAATTACGAGAATCTGCTCTTCATTTCCTTTTCTTCCTGGAATTCTTATGAAACTGAGAAACAGGGCCAAAAAATTGAGAGTGCTATTCTTTATGATTCCGATTAAAACAATCCACTATACACACAGTGAAACATCTCATGACATCTATGATGAATCCGAATAGCCCCAAAGTATTGCCACCTCAATTATACCCAGAATGAAGGTCACCGTATGAATGTTCATGAGTGAGAGAAAATTTTAAATCTGTGTTTTCGGCATAGAGCGTCTAAGTGCAGACTAGTTCAGGGAACACAAGGTCGGGGGTTGTCCGGGTTCTAAACACAAGCGAGGCTGAGAGTTTACCGAGTTCTGAGCACAAGCAAGGCCGGGAAAGGAACCGGGTTTTGTTCACTTGCAAGGCCGGAGGTTTCCCAGGATTTGAACACACACTTGGCCGGAAGATGGCGGGGTTTTAAGCACTAGCGAAGCCAGATGATCAGTCCAGGTTTTGAACACAAGCTAGGCCGGTCGGGTGCCCGGGGTTTGAACACAAGGTCCCCTGAATCAGTTTTGGTAGCCTATTGGTCTAAGTTCCAATTTGAATTCGAGTAAACGAGGTCGAGCATTTTCCGGGTTCTGAGCACGAGCAAGGTTGGGTGGGTTTTTGGGAGCAAGGTCGGGCGGGCAGGCCGAGTTTTGATCACTTGCAAGACCGGAGGTTGCCCAGGTTTTGAACACAAGCACGGTCGGAAGGTGACTGGGATATGGGCACTAGCAAGGCCGGGGGACAAGGCCGGGGTTTGGACACAAGCTAGGCCAGTCGGGCTCGAGATTTGAGCACAAGTTTACCCGAATCGATTAGAACTGACGGTAATGCTAACAATTTCCATGCCTGAGACCCTTCATTAGTATTAATCTCCTATGAACATCATATTTACAGGCCACTTTCCGTATGAGTGGCGCACTAACTCGCACAGATTCTCATAAACAACCCTTCTCTTCCTACCATACCTTCCCAACATGCGTCGGCAATCCATACATTCTACAAAATTAGATATGCAAAGCTTCTCATATTCCCTGCAAAACTACTCAGAACAGAGTACCACTGTAATCCCCATGGGTTTAGCGTACGAATTACATCCTTCCACAGGAGGCCTCACCAAAAATAATTTCTATACAAATAGTACTAAATGAAGCCAAAAACAGCTTCCTAGACGACAAGTTCTTCTTCAAATATTCGTACAACAAAATCCCCAGAGAATCCGCACAAGAAATTCATCCATTAAAGTCCACACAAAATTTATATAGTGTAAGACTTACATGGGCTTTCGCCAAGCTCTCCATGTTTGCATCGGGTACGAGTCTTCCTCCTCCGCCAGAACTTCGTCTTCCTCCCTCGGCATAAAAATTCCACTCATCAGGATTGGTGGGGAGGTCCTCTTCCATTAAAACCCATCGTGGATCCATGGGTCTTCAAATTCCAGTTCGAAAAGTCCGATATTCGGACTTCAAGAACCCAAAAGCTCCTAGCTTGAAGATCGAAAAGCAAGTCTTCATCCCAGAAACCCATAAAGAGGCTATGGTTTTTCCAAATCCGCGTTCAGACTGCGGATCTTCCTCCAAAAGTTCAAGAATCAAACTTTGTTTTGCAAAAAGGGGACCCAGATCCCGAATTCAAATCATCCAAAACCAAGGCAACCCATACATGGAAATACTCCCAGCGAGGAGACCAACATTAATGTCAGGCTCCTCGCTGGAGAAGGGGAGCTGTGGAAGAGAGACCTGGCAAAAACCTAACACGATGAACAGTGCAGGGCTGCGCCCTATTTTCGCCTCAGAGCCTTCTTGGGGCCAACACTCAGCTTAGTCACTCAACTTAGTCACTAGTGTTTCTATAGAGAGAGAGAGTCAAGTAAAGTTTGACCGTTGATTATTTAAAGTCAACTTAGTCACTAGTATTTATATATAGAAAGTCAAGTAAGGTTTGATCGTTGATTAGTCAAAGTCAACCTAGTTATAAGTGTTTATATATTGAAAGTCGAGTAAGGTTTGACCATTGATTAGTTAAAGTCAGGTTAGTCCCTAGTGTTTAAATATAGAAAGTTAAGTACAATTTGACCGTTAATTAGCTAAAGTCATCTTAGTTATTAGTGATTGAAAGTCAAGTAAAGTTCGACCATTGATTAGTCAAAGTCAACTTAATTATTAGTGTTCATATATAGAAAGTAAAGTAAGGGTTGAACGTTTATTAGTTAAAATCAACTTAGTTATTATTGTTTATATATTGAAAGTTAAGTACAGCTTGACCGTTGATTAGTCAAAGTCTGCCTAGTTATCAGTGTTTATATATTGAAAGTCAAATAAGGATTAACAGTTGACTATTAAAGTTGTATTTATGTATACTAAATCAATTAAGGGTTGAACGTTAATTAGTTAATGTAAACAAATTTTATTATTATTTATATATATTAGGCCAACAAAGGTTGATCGTTAATTAAATTATCTTAACTTAGATATTAGTTAAAGTCAACAAAAGAAGTGAACGATTTTGAAAGTTAAAAAAAATTAGCTAAGAGTGGCTTCGCACAGCTGCTCCCAGCCCATGAAATTTCTGGTAACATTATTTAAAATTTTTGGCGATTTTTTTGAATTCTTTGGCGGAAAGATTGAATTTTAAAATAATTTGCACGAATATTTTGAAATTTTTGGCGGGAAGATCGATTTTTTTTTGGCAATTTCTTTAGTGGGAAAAATGAATTTTAAAAATTTTTAGCACCCATTTTAAAAAACCGGTGCTATTGTTTCCAAAATTGGTGCTATTTGGAATTTTTTTGGCAATTTTTTGGCGAGAAGATAGAAAATTTAAAATATTTAGCATCGGTTTTTAAAAGCCGGTGCTATTTTAGAATTTTTGGAGATTTTTTGGCAGGAAGATAGAATTTTTAATTTGTAACATTGATTTTTTCCCAAAACCGGTGCTATTTTAAATTTTAACACCGGTTTTTAAAATTTAAAAAACCGGTGTTAAATTTTTTTTAATGGTGCTATTACATATTTGGCACCGGTTTTCAAAATCGATGCTAAAAAAATGGTGCTAGAGGGTGGGTCTATGTGGTAGTGTTTGCCCTTGTCCTTGGATTCGTCCTTCTGTTCTCTGCCGCCAGTTGGATTCCCGTCCATGGTTTCTTCCCTCTCTTCATTCCCACCATTGTTATTCTCTGGAAGGTGAGAATTTTCTTGGGTCTGTTGTGATTTATGGGTTTGAAGAGGTCTTTCGGCAAAAGATTTTCTTGTGAAGAAAAAGTTTTTGAACTCAACTCAAATTCTTCAAGATACACTCCCAAAAATTTTGGCAACAATATATCACAAGCAGTCCGAAAATGCAAAGGAATGTGAGAGTGGATACCAGAGTGGATACCAAAAATAGAGAGGGATGGAGAGATAGAGACAAAGTTTGAACCAAAAGTAAACTCTTCCCTTTTAACCTCTTTTACCGCACAATGCCTTTTTCCCTTTCCAAGAAAACTAATAATTTCACTTTTCACTTGTCAACTCATGTCTCACCCCCTTGCACTTCCAACATACTTCCAACATACCATAACTTCACAACTTCTATTTTTGTAGCATTTTTCTTCTTTCTAATTTTTGTATTTTTATGATTTGCTGTACATGAAAATAAGCTTAAACAAATATTTACAAGTAAATAGAAGCTCTATAAAGAAATACCTCAAATTTGACAAACACCTAAGTGTTGTTGAGAAGCTCAAACGTGGTAGTATCCAAGAATTTTGTGAAGATATCTGCAAATTGCTCAGATTTTGGAACATAGCCACCACTAGTTCTTTCCTTTCAATAAGATCTGGAATAAAATAATGCATGATGTCAATATGCTTGGTTCGAGAGTGTTGAACTTGATTTTTAGAAATATCAATAGCACTTGTGTTGTAGCATAAGATCTTTAAAAGCCCTTGATGAATTCCATAATCTTTTAATATTTGCTTCATTCATAATAGTTGTGCACAACAACTTCTTGCAGCAAGATATTCAGACAGCGAGACCGAATTTTGTTTCTTACTATACCAAGAAACTAGATTCGTGCCAATAAAGAAACATCCATCTGTAGTACTTTTACGATCATTTGCATTACTAGGCCAATCATATCAGAGTCTTGGTTATTAAAATACTAGATACCATACTCAGAAGTCCCACTAATATATCTAATAATTCTTTTGACTGCAGTTAAATGGGATTCCTACGCCGAAACATATATCTTGTCTACTAGCTGTCAAATATAATAGACTCCTAATCATGCCCTTGTATAATTTATGATCAACTCATACTCCTTTCTCATCCTTCACCAGTTTATTAGAAACCCGCATAGGTGTTTGGACTGTACGGGAATTGCTTAGTCTGAATCTCTTCACTAAGTTCAGGGCATACTTACTCTGATTTATAAACATGTCATTCTTTTCTTGCTTGACTTGCATCCCTAGAAACTATGTGAGTTCTCCAACCATACTCATTTCAAATTCCGCTTGCATTACAGTAACAAAAACCTGTACCATATATGATGAAGTAGAACCAAATATAATATCATCAACATAGATTTGAGCAATCAAAAACTTTGAGGCATTTTTAGCACAAATAACGTGCAATCTACTCCCCCTCGATGATAACCTTTCTAGCCTTGTTCTGAGTGATTTGTCCATCGGCATCTAATTTATTCTTGAAGATCCACTTTGTGCCAATGACATTCACACCTTTAGGACGAGGATTGAGATACCATACATCATTTTGTGTGAACTGACCAAGTTCTTCTTGCACTGCCCTAATCCAGTATTCATCAAGTGAAGCCTTCTTATAGTTCTTGGGTTCAATAAGGGAGATGAAACATTGTAATCATGCTAATTTCCTGTAATCAACCTGAGGGATTAAACGAGTACTCCTTGACATAGGTTCTGGTTGCACCTGTGTTGGAACATGCGATGAGTCAGTGGGAGTGATGTTCCAACATACTCAATATCTTCAGGTTCAGCAGGATAGTCAGTTTGCTCATATGTTCCAACACTGGTTGGTTCGTCAAGTTGATTGTGCTGTGTTGGAACATGGTCTTTATCTGGTTCATCTCCATCACCTGAACCTTGTCCTTCGTCAGAATAATCTACAGTGGCATTTATGGATTCCATGAGAGTAATTGTCCGAATATTGTAAACACGATAAGCCCGACTGTTCACAGAATAACCAAGAAAAATCCCAATATCACTACGATTGTCGAATTTCGCCAATTGCTCTCTATCTCTGATGATGTAGCACTTGCTTCCAAATACATGAAAGTATGAGACATTTGGCTTCCCGCCCTTCCAAATTGAGTAGGATGTTTTTCTTGTGAATGGACGTAGATATACTCAGTTGATTGTATAACAAGTTGTATTAACAACTTCTGCCCACCATTTTCTGTGAATTTCTTTCTCGGCTAACATGACTCAATCCATCTCCTAAAGAGTCCTATTCTTTCTTTCCACAACGTCATTTTGATGAGGAGTGATTGGTGCAGAGAACTCATGTTAAATTCCAAGTTCATCACAGAAGTTGCTGAATTGAGAGTTTTCAAACTCCCTATCATAATCACTGCGAATTCTGACAATCCTCCCAACTGGACTTTCCTTTTCTGTCTGTAGTTTTATCACAAGATTTCTAAACACTTCTACAGTATCAAAATTTTCTTTTAGAAAAGCTACCCCGGTAAATCTAGAGAAATCATCAACACATACAAAGATATATTTCTTGCCGCCTATACTAGGTGTATTGACTGGACCCATCAAATCCATATGCAGTAATTACAGATTTCTTGAGGTAGTTATATCCTGAACTGAACAGTGGGGAGATCGAATTTGTTTACCTTGTTGACATTGTCCACGGACAATTCCACTTTTGTTCGTCAATGTAGGCATACCTCGTACCGCCTTTGCATTTGCAATTTTCACCAATGTTTTGTAGTTAATGTGACCGAGTTTTTTGTGCCACAAAGATCCTTCATCTTGTTTTGAGCTCATACACTTCACTTCTTGCTCCAGCAAATAACAATTATCTGATGATTGAATGCCTGAAAGAACTTTGGCTTCACCGTGTTTCACTAGACATTTATCTTTCTTAAATGCCACGGTTATATTGTCGTCACACAGTTGGCTGATGCTTAGCAGATTTACCTTTAATTAATTAACGAACAAAACACTGGTGAATACTGGAAATCTTTCAATTTGCAGTTCTCCTTTTCCAACTATTTTACTATTCTTTCCATCACCAAAAGTAACAAAACCACCATCATATGGTGTGATGTTTATGAAAAATCCATGAGTGTTATTCATGTGGCGAGAACAACTACTATCAAAGTACCACGAATATCTGAAATGTGCTATAAGAGAAGTATGTGCAACAAGGCAAGTGCTAGAGCTTTAAACAACACATACCTTTATGACCATCTTTGATCTCTGGACCTCGTCTATGTTGGAACATACCAAGAGTTTTCGTCTTGGCGTGATGTCTCTGAGCAATTTCTGGCACTGTTCCTTTGCGTGACCCTGATACGTGCAGTAGCTACAAATGAGGGGTTTCCTTTGATGATTTTTGCCGAACTTTCTCTTTACCTCCTGGATCTTTGACTTGACTGTGACTGTGCTCCTAGGTGGGTTGTCATACCCAATTTCGTGTCGATCTCCAAAGTTCTTTCCCATGATCAGAATACTATCAAGTTTTTTCTTTCCAGTGTTTAACTTGGTAATAGCTACTCAGACGTCTCAACTCTCTTGGTTGATGAAATTATCTTCTAATCTAACTTATCACTCTCTTTTATGAGTTCAACAAAAAACACTCGCAACTCATTTTCTATCTCAACCAGATGGTTTTTCTCTTCTTTCAGTACTTTGTTTGTATCAACAACTTGAAGCCACGTGGCATACATCTTCTTGTATGTACTGTAGATTTGTCCATCACTCATAGAAAGTTCATCACCATCACTAGACACACCATCCAAATCTATGTTGGAACATACAAATTCATTTTTTTCTGACATGTTGGAACATTTATCATCTGATCCACCATGAAATTTTTCTCCAAATGCCACATAGTTGGTCGTAAGCTTCTCTTCGTCTTTCTTGCCTTCTTCAATTTAACTCCATGAGGTGACATATAATTTTCCTTGTTTCTTTTGGGTATTTGCGCATTCAGCTTGAATATGCCTATATCCTTCACATTCTCTGCATTGAATTCATCCAGGTTGTTTTGATTCACCACTTTGATTTCTAGGGAACTACTAATCCCTTTGTTCAAACCGTGCCCCACGGTTATTTACAAATTTTTGTGGCCTTGGTCTATTTACACCAAACATTTCCTGTGATTTCTTGTTTACTATTTTCTTCAGCATTCTTGAGATTTTTTTTTGTGATAAGTGCAAGTTTTTCAAATTAACCATCACTTTCAGATTCGTGATTGTCCTTAGATGATGATGTTTTGAACGCCAACTCCTTTTGAACCCTTTTTGTAGTCTGTTGGAATGTTATCTCATAAGTCTGTAACGATCTCATTAATTCATCTAAGCTTATGGTGGCTTCATCTCTTGCTTCTTCTATTGCTGCAACCTTCATTGCTAACCTTTTAGGAAATGATCTAAAGGCCTTCTTCACCAATTTTGACTCTTTGTAAACTTTTCCAAGTTGATACGCCAGATTGGATATGTCTGTGAGTTTCCCGTTGAATACCCCCTCCATCTTTAGTTCCTTGAACTTTGTAGCCAACATCTGTAATTTGGATTCTCAAACTCGACTAGTTCCTTCATGAACCGTTTACAGGATATCCCAAGCTTTCTTGACCTGATGGCAGGTTGAGATGAGTTCGAACTGATTTTCATCAATTTCCGTGAAGATATCCTTCAAATGCTTTTGAATTTGCCAATGAGGCATTGAGTTCATCAGGAGACCAAGTAGATTTGTCTCTGAATTTCTGTTCCCTCTGACTTAGCTCTCCTTCTTTTGCCTTAGAGCTTGTTTTAACATCTTCAGTAGGGTGATTCCACTCATTTTCAACAAAGTGCAATGCAAGTTCATCCAGTGAGTTGATGAAGCCTCACATGCGTGCCTTCCAATAATTATAGTTGTTGCCTTCCAGCAGAGGTGGTTGAGACACCGAAGCTCCTTCTTTGATCGCCATGGTAAAACCGGATCACACTTTCCTTGACACAACCAAGGAAAAAATAAGTGATCAAGCTCTGATACCAAATGAAATTTAGTTTTGCCGAATTATCTTAATTAGTACTACTATGTTCCAACATATACTACCTAACCAAGTATGCAATAAATTAAAGCATAAAGACATGAGACTTGGTTACACAGTTTGGTGAAATCCACCTACATCTGCGGTGCCCGATCTAGTTCAGAATGAATCCACTTACCAGAAAGATACAGTAGAGAGTACACCATCCACAATACTTATCTTTACTAATTAAACGTGTGAATTATGCTAGCTCTCCTAGCTACCGATCCGCCTTGATCAGACTCCCTTTGACCTCGAAACTCGTCGACGCTGGATCTCCCCCTCCCAAGGAATTAAGTATACGATTCCGAACTTTGAACGGCAGGTCACGTATGTTGGAACATGTAAATACTGGCTCTCGCAAGACTCTCAAAATGACAAAAAATCTGTGTGCAGATTTTCGCAATTAAGTTTGTAAGTATAATGCAGCCGTGATGTCCCCTTTTAAAGATCATGAGCAGATCGAAACTCTCAATGATTATCTCCATAAGTTTTCTATTCCTTATCTGCTTCTGAAGCATATCCAAATCTCATAAATAAAGATATTTTCCTTATCACAATATATCCTTTATAATCCACAAATCAAATTACATATTTATAGGGATTTTCCATAAGCCTAATATGCTTCTACCATCGCCTAATATATTGCAGAATATTCAGACTTCCATAAATCAATATAATCGCTATATTCTATTCTTCCGTAAAATCCTTTTAGGCTGTTGTGGCTGCTGTCTGTATGTTCTAACATGAAACGTTTTTCATTTCTAGAATAATTCATAAATTACCAACTAGATAATCAATGAAAATCACTTGGCTTTACCCTCCATACCCTTCCATGGGAAGATGGTTGAAGAAACTGGACCTGATCATCATGATGGTAGCTCTGACGTCCTCCATAAATTCGTTCCGAAAATGCTGTTTTTGTCTCTATGTTTGGGTCAATTGAGCACTACAAATTGTCTGTCTGTTTCAAGAATTTATCTCGACAGTTCCCCAAACCCACGGCATTCAAACTTCCCACTCCATCTGCTCTTCTTGCTGTTCCACTTAATCTTTGCATATCTAGTGAGTGTGAGTGATTGGAGTACTAAACATTATAATATACACATTCTAATGATTCTAAATTGTACTCTAGTCCAATGAACCATTATCCCCGTTACTTCCAAATAGACTTTATAGAGAATATAACCGAACTAAATTAAAATATGCTAGAATTAAAATACAAGGAAAACATAATTAATGGATTAAAATTAAACTTGGCATTGATTTAAAATTTAATAAATCTAAATTGGTTAAGTTAAAAGAATGGGATCTCAGTTGATAAATATAATCAGTTTAATCAATGAAGCATTAATATCTCACCAATGACACATATTATCAATGATGAACATTACAATATACAAGGTTAAAATCTAAAGTCTAACATGAAAATGATTCTAGAGTATGTAAGGAAATTACCATCTATAATCTGAGATACAAGGAAACTAATTCCTCATGAGGTAACTACAATTTATAATTATTTCTAGGAGGGAAAAGATTTATATTTCCTTACCATTAGTCCTACAATTTATGTGTCAAGAATTACCAACTCATTATACTTTATTTTCCCTTTTAAATTCAATATTATCAACTCATTTCATTCAAATAAATCAAAACATCTAAAACTATGGTTTCAAACCCATAGAAACGAAAGGAGTACATGACATATATCTATTCATTTACTTAGCTAAACAATATTAATTAATTTCTTTCATAAAACTGAACTAAAATGAATTAAAATGAAATACAAATCTAAAAAGTTAACTACTTCCTCCATTCCAGGTCATTATGCAGAGAGAGAAAATCACACTTTTAATTTCAATGACTACAAATGACCATATTACCCCCCATCTTCTTCAACCATCCAAATCTCAGCCCCTCCTCCCGTTTCCTCTCCACCACCACCACACCCATCACCTGATCTCCGTTTCTACCAACCCGTCTCCTCCACCACCCATCTCCCAATCTCCTCCTTCAAATTCCAGATTATATCCCCTTGCCAAATCCCTTCAAACCCAAAGCCTCGCCTCCTCCTAAAATATGGCATTTTCCCACAAAAGCCCCGCCTTCTTTAATCGGGTCGCCGTTGTGTTCAATTTGCTCAACCGCCTCCTCCTTTAATCTCCGCCTCCTCCTTTAATCGCCACGAGGATTTTGTTTGAGAGGATTTAAGCAGAGGGTTGCGGTGGAGATGGTTTGGGGTTACGAGTATTTGAGCAACGAGGTTTTGGGCTGCGGGGAAGGAGAATAATTTTGGGAAAAAGAAAGGAGAAGTGGTGGGCTGGGTGGGGTATGGTTTAGCTGTAAAATGTTATTTGTTTACGAGTAAGTATGTCTTTCGTTAGGTTAGTTTTCTTAAAATGAAAAATAGGCAGATTCGGATGGGACTCCCTCTGTCCCAGCCCAAATTACAGCCCGATCATTGAACACCGTTCGAGAGACATGTTTGACCTTTAATATGTTTAGCTACGTATGATGATGGCAAATAAAAAGTTACTTTTTAGAAACTACTTGTTAAGACGAATCGACCAATATCACATACAATAATATTATTTCTCATATATCTATTCATATATGCGGTCAAAATTTGATAGAGAATAATGTCATAAAGTAGGTGGGTAATTTGGGTTGAGATAGAGGGATTGTGAAATTTTGGCATGGATAAATGTAGTACTCCCTTCGTCCCAACTGAACTTACACTTTTATTTTTTGACATTATTATCTATCAAATTTTGACCGTATATGAATAGATGTATGAACACAATAATATTGTATATGATATTGTTGAATTCGTCGTAACAAATAGTTTCTAAATATTAATTTTTTATTTACCATTACTATATGTAGGTAAGCATATTTATGGTCAAATATGCGTTTTTAATAGCGTGATAATGATGGTGTTAGTAAATACAAGTGCAAGTTCAAACGAGACAGAGGGAGTAAAGAAGATGGAGATGGCAGTGACAGAGCTTCTGTCACAAAATTACATCAGAATCATGGCCCAGTTATGTCTCACGCCATTAAAAGGCCGAATCAATAAAAGCTTATCATATAGGCCCAATAAAATTTCTTCAGATAAAAAATAACCTGCGAAATCGTAACCGTTGAATTTAGGTCATCCGATTTACACTCCGTATAAAACCCCAAAGCCCTCGCAATTCTACTCCTCACCGCCAACTGTAAGCATTTCATCTTCGTCCCGGTCAAACAGTAACCCTAACTTCGGAATCGAAGAGGTTAAAGTGACGGCGCCGCCGCTGTCCACCTTGGCAAAGCCGCTGCTCTGTCTTGGACCTCATTTTTGCATCCCCGCAGAAAGCTAGGCATCTCTTCAGTTTCATTTCTAGGGTTTTAGATTTGTAGCTTTATTACACTGTAAATCACGTAGCAGCAAAATGGGCAAACTCTCCAAGGCCGACAAGAAGCTCGCGTACGACGCCAAGCTCTGCCAGCTCCTCGACGAGTACACGCAGGTGCTCGTCGCGGTGGCCGACAATGTGGGGTCCACTCAGCTCCAGAACATCAGGAAGGGGCTGCGCGGCGATTCCGTGGTTCTGATGGGGAAGAACACCATGATGAAGAGGTCCATCAGAGTCCATGCTGAGAAGACTGGGAGCGAGACTATCCTCAATTTGATTCCTCTCCTTGTGGTATGCTTCCTTCATGGTGAACAGTTTATTATGTGATTTTTGGTAATGTTTGTATGATAATGTGATTGTGTGAATTCTGTTGTTCTGTTTGGATAGGGTAATGTTGGATTGATCTTCACCAAAGGTGATCTGAAGGAAGTCAGTGAGGAGGTTGCTAAATACAAGGTTCGTTGAAGAAATTGTGCTTTACTTACCAGCTGTTTTTTTTAAAAATTTAAAATTTCATGTTTGTAAGGTTATGCTTGTGATGAATTCATTGATTTGCTGATAGGTAATGGAATAAATGATTCTCTTGATTTTGTTTCAGTTTGGATTCAGTAGCTGTGATTCAAGGGTGTTTGTTTTCTGTCTACAACTTTTGAACATGCTTTCACATTTTCTTAATTTCATCTTGCTAATACAGTTTAACAGTTATAAATGGGTCAGAATTAATTGTTGGATGTAGCTATGTTAAAGGGCTTTTTTCCTTATAAATATGATTGAATGGTTTTTTAAAAAAAAAAAGATCTCTGTTTGAAATTATGGAAGTGAGATTTATTTGCAAGGTTAACAATGTAATGTGATTCTGGTTTTAGCTATTTTTCTTATCCAAAACCATATATAGGTCTTTAGACGTTGGTTATATGATTCTTTTTACTCTGTGTTGTATTTTCTATGTTCTGCAACCTTTTATGTTACTCCACCTTGAAAGTTTTATTTCTCTCCTGACATGATATATACAAACATAGCATCCAGTAATACATCTGATTGAGTGGGATGTTTCATAAGAAGCTGAGTTTGATATGTATGTATTTTTCAAACTTTTTTACAGCATATGTCAATTGTCATTTCCTCTATTGTTGTCATATATCCATCTATATGTAATTTTTTGTTCCCTTTGTATAACGTAGGGCTCTTATGATTGTGCTCAAACTTATATTGGCAAATTAAACCCTTACCTTCACAGGTTGGAGCTCCTGCTCGTGTTGGTCTCGTGGCTCCAGTTGATGTGGTTGTGCCACCAGGCAACACTGGACTTGATCCATCTCAGACCTCTTTCTTCCAGGTAATGATTTTAATGATTAAGAAGTGAGCATTACCTTGTCTGCCTATGAAACATTCTTTACCTGACATTGTTCTGTCACAGGTTCTTAACATCCCCACTAAGATTAACAAGGGTACAGTTGAAATTATCACCCCTGTTGAGCTTATCAAGAAGGGTGATAAGGTGGGATCTTCTGAAGCTGCTTTGCTCGCAAAGCTTGGAATCAGGCCGTTCTCTTACGGGCTTGAAGTCAAAACTGTTTATGACAATGGGTCTGTCTTCAGCCCGGAGGTGCTTAATTTGACTGAAGAGGATCTCATGGAGAAATTCGCTACGGGTGTTTCCCTGGTTACATCACTCTCATTGGCCGTATCTTACCCGACTTTGGCTGCCGCTCCTCATATGTTCATCAATGCATACAAGAATGTCTTGTCTATTGCGGTTGAAACCAACTATTCATTCCCTCTAGCCGACAAGGTGAAGGAGTACCTAGAGGTATGGGGTTGCTGGATGTTTATTTACTTTCTCATACGTGATAGTATGCTGTTTTGTTATTGTTCTCTTGATTCTGATTCGTTTGAGCTCATCTAATATTCCAGGATCCTTCCAAGTTTGCTGTCGCAGCTGCTCCTGCAGCAGCTGCCGATTCTGGTGATGCTACTCCTGCTGCAGCTGCTAAAGAACCAGAGAAGGAAGAGCCTGCTGAGGAGAGTGATGACGACCTTGGCTTTGGTCTGTTTGACTAAATCTGATCTTTTGTAGTTCCTGGAGTTTTTCCCTTCTACTATGAAAACACGTGTTTATTTGACGATTTTGTAGCGTATTTTCGTTTTGAATACTTGTTTATTTTATAACGAGTCACGTCAATGCTCAAGTCTGTTTTGAACATTTTGATTCATGTCAAGCCACTTTCTTTTCCACTTATATGCAATTGAGCTCGTTTGAAAAGGTAAAATTTTAAATTGATACACCCGCACCACGCAACCCTCAATTTGGCTCAATTAGTTGCGTGGAAGATTTTAAAAAGATTTTGGTTTCATTTTGGTTCAGTAGCTCTTTTCATATGAAAAAATAAATGGTTTTATCTTGAGCTTGAATTAGATTGTAAAAGAAAGCCTCTACTTTGGAGCAATAGCGTCCTATATTTCAGCATCCACCAATTCACTACAAGTTCAATTGACTTTAAGAATGCATTAAATTGAGTCTTATGGTATAAAAATGGTCAGATTGAGGCAGCATAGGGGCAATTCAGGAACTGTGTGAAAATGTAACATTAAGTGAGTAAATAAGGATAGCATTACAATTATATTTAATTTCTATAATAAGTTGAGTAGTATTACAATTTTAGTCGCGGTAGTACTGCAATTTGCCTTATATAAGAGACCTTGCCATATTAAAACATGTCCAGTAAAACCGATTCCAAATTTAGCCCGGCATTACTTGGTATATAAGCAAAGCCTCCAGGAGTTTACCCGCATAAAGCCCTAGAGAAACCGACCTCTCTGGAGTTTCATCAAACGTTGTAGAATCAAATTAACGTTAGCAGAATGGTGAGATCCGGGCCGAAGAGGCAGAAGAAGGAAGTGTATGCGGCGAAGCTATGGAAGCATCTGGACGAGTACTCGCAGGTACTCGTCGCCGGTGCCGACAACGTTGGTTCGAACCAGTTGCAGAACATCCGGTCCGGTCTGAGGGGACATTCTTCCATCGTGATGGGGAAGAACACGCTGATGAAGATGGCTATCAGGAAGCATGCTGAAAATACCGGCAACAAGGCCATACTCAATCTTATCCCCCTCCTCACTGTACGTTTTTTGTTTTCCCTTACTTTTAAAACTATTTTATATTATTTTTTTCTAAGTAAGTCAGTTTTGCCTATAAGCACATTATGTCAAACATAAAATCTATGAATTGTGAGAATATTAGTACTTGATTTGAGATTAATCTCACAAACAATTTGTTGAAGTGAAAGATTCTGATTTTTGGTTTGTTTGATCAGGGTAATGTTGGATTGATTTTTACCAAAGCGGACTTGAAGGAAGTCACCGACGAAATTTCGACATACAAGGTACGAAATTGCGAACTATCTTGATTTTTATTTAGTCCGTTTTAAAGGGAAGGTTTTACGCCAATTTGCTATCTTTGGATTAGGTTAAAAGCTGATGGGTTTACAAAGCTTTTCAAGCTTAATTGATTCTGTAGTGGTGTTAATAAAATTTTGAATTTCCTTCTGCGTTTTTTCCCCTATAATTAAAGTTGTAAGAGGAACAACTTTTAAAGCACAAAGTTACCCGTGTATTAATATATAAATATCGTATGTATAATGGTTAGATTCATGATAATATGTGTTTTATGCATAGTTATTATTTATTAATCCACATTATAAGTAGTTAAACATATCAGCCAAACATGTTTAATAGAGATGGTAAATAGCGATTCCATATAATATTTTGAAGTAATATTTTTTTCATGTGGTGAACAGGTTGGAGCTCCTGCGCGTGTGAGTCTCGTGGCTCCGTGTGATGTTGTTGTCCCTCCCGGCAATACTGGTCTTGATCCTTCACAGACCAGTTTCTTTCAGGTTATTCATGACCCCTCTATTTACATACTTCCTTCATTCCTTTTTTTTTATAGTTAAAGTTGCCGTACATCAACCATATATTTGACGACGATACAGTGTGATTTAATTGGGACATAGATAGTATTTTGTGCAAATTATATGTTCTCCGGGAGCCCCGTGTCCAAGAATATTTTGTGCATTTTATATTGTAGGAATATGCATCGTGTTATGGTTGTGCATTATCATACTTTGATTGTAATGGCGTTGTTCCGTTTTTCAGGCTCTCAACATTCCCACCAAGATTAACAAGGGAACTGTTGAGATTATCACCCCAGTTGATCTTATCAAGAAGGGTGATAAGGTGGGATCTTCTGAAGCTGCATTGCTTTCAAAGCTCGGGATCAAGCCCTTCTCTTACGGTCTCGAAATCGTTAGCGTTTACGACAACGGCTCCGTTTTCAGCCCTGAGGTGCTTAACTTGACCGAAGAGGATCTCCTCGCCAAGTTCTCTGCCGGTGTTTCCATGGCAACTGCATTCTCATTGGCTGTCTCTTTCCCAACCTTAGCCGCGGCGCCACATATGTTCATCAGTTCCTACAAGAATGTCTTGTCTGTCGCGCTTGAAACCGACTATTCCTTCCCTCAGGCCGATGAGGTGAAGGAGTACCTGAAGGTAAGATCATGAGTCACGCCCGCATAGTACCAATTAATTTTATGATATAAACTGATGACTCTGATATGGTACCGGAGTCCGTGTTCTTGTTATTAATGTGGTTTTTGTTGTCAGGATCCTTCCAAGTTTGCCGTTGCTGCTCCGGTAGCAGCTGCTGAATCTGGTGCTGATGCCGCAGCTGATGCCTCTGCTGCGGCCAAAGAGGAAGAGGCTGCGGAAGAATCCGATGAGGAGGGTTTCATGAATCTCTTCGATGATTAGTATTTCTATTTAATGTCATGGAGTCAGATGCACTGGTTTAGGATTTTGTTATCTCCTGGTACTGTTACTCGAGGCTCAGGTTTATTTGATCGTTCTATTATGTTTTAAACACTATTTTGTTGCCCATGTTTTGTTACGGAGTATGTAAGATATAAATTTTCATTTTTTTGGGCCGGTGGATCCATACAATTTTATTTCGTGAAATACGTTTAATATTGAATAGAGATAATTGAATATTAAAAAAAAAATCTCTAGAAATATGGTAAAGATGATCCGAGAATTCAATAGATTCAAAATTAAAATTAAACATTAAGATTAAACTAAGGCACCGATCAAAACAAATATTTTAGAAAGTCTAAAAGTATAAAAAATAATATTTTTTTATAAATGACGGGAAACTATTCTGATGCCTCTACCTCTCTTTGGACTCGTCTTTTAATCGAATTGATCTCAAATTGTTCGCTAGGTAATCAACTCTTTTACATAATGTTTCATGACATGTTTTTGCAAATAGGAGATGCTTTTCATAATGAAAAAAATTTCCTTTCCCCTTTCGTGATCAAATTAAGTAATACGTGAGAATCAAATATTTGCCTGTTTCAAATTTTGTTTCAAATTTAAGATTTAAATAATACACACATTACTTAAAACTAGATATGTGTTGTTGCACTTTGTGCAACGTACTCGGATATCAAGATAGATACAAATGACATATGAAAATATCAAGACAGATACATATGACATATGAAAAAAGGAGGTTCAAATGACATATCTCAACTTGTGACCCGAATATCAAGATAGATACAAAAGATCTATAAAAATGGGACTTATGACCCGAATATCAAGATAGATACAAAAGACCTATAAAAATGGGAGGTTCAAATGATATATCCCAACTTGTGACCCGAATATCAAGATAGATACAAAAGACCTATAAAAAATGGGAGGTTCAAATGACATATCTCAACTTTGTATATTCTATTTGAAACCACCTAGTACTATCATTTCATTAGTCAAGAGCTTGGATTCTTCCAACTTTCCTTGGTATGATAGGTGAATATAGACATAAATCTGGAACAATTTAGCTTTCCCTCATTATAGCATCTTCTATACTTTTTGCCTTCATGTACCCATGGATAAGAGAAGTATCAATCCCCTCTTTTGGGATTACTGCATCTCTTCGGATAGTACTAAGCAGCTCTTCCGCTTCCTTCAATTTCCGTGCTTTGCCCTTTCCAACAAAGTCTTTTCACCGTCCTGCAGTCTTTTCCTACAGTTTAAATAATAAAACTGCAGTCTTTTCTCGTGTTCACCGTCCTGTCCTACAGTCTTTTCTCGTGTTCACCGTCATGTCCTGCAGTCTTTTCCTACAGTTGCTTCAGTATCTTCTTCCGACTTATGGCATCAGGGTTTTGGTCATCCATCTTCCACGGTGTTGTCTTCTATTTCTTCTAACATTAATAAACATTATGTACCCTGCTCTATATGTTATAGAGCAAAACATACTAGACATAGTTTTCAATTAAGCTCCACAAATGCTACTGCATTGTTTCAATTAATTCATTGTGATGTTTGGGGACCTTATAGAACACCATCTTCTAGTGGTGCAGAGGCATCAGCCGTTTAGTTTGACAGTGAATAATATCAAACAATAAAGTGTGCAGTTTAATCCGGGATGGAAGAAGTATATAGATTCGTTTGGAATGGAGAGAGTAATTTTATTAGTCAACTTTAAAAAGTGATAAAATTTTATTTAATATCTAAGAAAAATTTTAAACGTTAACATGTAAGATATATTCACTCTGGTCCACTAACAATGACACACCTTAATTTGACGAATACTAGATGAGATTGAATTTTGGAGAATAAAAAATAAATTAAGTGAGTAAAAATAATCAATATTTTGTCAAAAAAAGGAAAAGTATTATCGTTACTGAACCAACAAAAAAAGGGTGACACTGTTAATGGACACGAGAGTGTGATAAAATTACCATTAATTCGTCTTTCCTCTCACATCATTACTATTACTACTTCCGTCCCAGACCAACCTTGACAGAATCTTTTTCACGGTATTCAACATGTTTGACTGTCAAATGTTTAACTACATATGATAACGAGAAATAAAAAATTTGAAATTTAGAAATCGCTTACTACGATGAATCCAACAATATCACATATGATAATATTATTGTTTATATATCTATTCAAATATGTGATTAAATATGTTGTTAGGAATAATGAAATGCTCATTAGCAATAAACTAGATTTGTGATAATTAATTATATCACTATATATTTACCAAAGGGGAATACTATGTCATTACCCCCAATTCTACAATAAATACCCCCTTAGAGGATGAAGAAAAATGCACCTCTCATTCTCTCATTTCTCACTTCTTCTCATTTTATCTTCTTCTCCATTCTCTCCTTCTTACTTTTCATATCAAGTCCTTTGCTAATTTCTCAATAAATTAGTGCAAAATTAGTAAAAAAAAAAACACAATACGCTATCAGCACGATCACTCTCTGTCTTTATTAAGTAAGTCATTTTCTAAAAGCTGTAAGAATTTTGTGATAATGAATCAAAGTAGTTGGTATTAAGTATACCAATCCAAACTTTTCTATTAATTTGTAGTGTCTAGAACCCCATGTGTTAAAACTTGACTATATTTGACTTTCATTCCTTTTAAACTAGACTGCACAGATCAATTTCACATAAGTGTTCACCAACTATGACCTAAAGCTTTTTCCTCATCCAGGGCACTCTGCTTATGTAATTAGTCGAAGACAATTTTCACAATAAGAAGAAGAATTCAATGAATTTGTTTTGATGTGACGCTCTTAATCAGGACCATTTTGATTGGCTCAATTTTCAAATAAATCCCAATATACTAAAATGTCTAATAATAATAGTAGTAATAATAATCAGTCACGGTAGAAATGATGTGATTTATAATAATTAACTTTCTAACTGCATAACGCTACAACTTTCTAACTATATAACACCATATTATTATACACATGAGGCTTTGACGCCTTATGGTAATGTGATGTGATTTATTAACTTTATAACTACATAACACTATATTACTATATACGGGGGGCTTTGCTGCCTTGTGGTAATGTGTTGTGATTTATTAATTTTCTAAATGCATAACATCATATTTCTATACACGGGATGTTCTGCCACCTTGTAGTAACATAGTGTGATCTACATCTAACTAATCTTTAACTTCTTTATTATTTCTATGATTAATTATGTCTCTAATATATTTGTTTGATGATGTTACATTGCTAATCGACTCTTAACATTTTAACTATAATTAATTAATATAATGATTATAAACGGCTATATTTTTAGCGCCAGTATAACGGCTATAAACGGCTATATTTTACACTATAAATACAAAAAACATCAAATGATACAAAATCACATCCTCTCTTCTACCTCATATTTTCACTAAATTTTGCCGATAAAATGTCTAAACTAATATTTATCTTTGTTGTTGTAATTATTTTAGTATTACATGTTACTATTCTCACCGTAGAAGTTTCATCGAAAAATTTTCATTTTTCTTCATTGATGATCGGAATCATATATTACTCTTTATTTTTTGATATCATTATAGACTTATGTATTTCAAAATTAAATCTAATGAACTATTTTACTTTCCCTATTAGTTATCATCATGTCAAACCTTGTGAAACTTGAATTTAGTCCACTTGACATCAGTGGAAATAACTATATGACGTGAATGATAAACGTTGAAATGCACTTGGAATCAATGGAACTCATTGAGACAATCCAAGAGGGGAATAACTCATCAAGGATGGACAAGGCAAGGTCTTTAATCTTCCTTCGTCGAAACCTTAAAGGGGTCTCAAAAATGAATATCTCACTATGAAAGATCCACTTGAGCTGTGGAAAAATTTGAAAGAAAGATATGATCACACAAGAGATGTAATACTCCTCATATATCGCGATGCTGCAACAATCTACAGTTCCTAGACTATAAGAAATTCTGCTACTATAATTCTGCAATGTACGCAGCAGTAACTCACTTGACATACTGTGGGGTTACAATAACTGACAATTAAATGTTGAAAAAGACTCTTTCTACTTTCCACGCATCAAATGTGACCTTGCAACAACAATACCGTGTGCGGGGTTTTAAAAGATATTTTGAACTAATTTCTTGTCTCCTTATTGTGGAAAAGAATAATGAGTTGCTGATGAAGAATCATCAATCTCGCTTGACTGGCTCAAGAGTATTTCCTGAAGCAAGTGTTGTTAACTCCGACGAACCTGAACGTACAAATTATTTTTAGGTTCGAGAGAGAGATTGAAGTCGTGGACGAGGTCGAGGTCGTGCTCGTGGTTACGGATGCGGTCGATGTGGTTACAATTTGTCCTATAAGTCCGATAACTACTACCACAAGAAACATCAATATGAGAGGAACCATGAAAGTACCCATAAAAGGGGAAAAGATACTAGTTCATCAAAGGATCTGGAACCTCTTATTTCAGATATGGTGGCAAAAGACATTGGTCAAGAGTCTGCAAAGTCCCGAAGCGCTTGTGCGAACTCTACCATGAGTCTATAAAAGGAAAGGGGAAGGAGGAAAACTTCAATGAATCCACTCATCTCGAAGATTCTGATTTCAATGATGATTTCATGGACATAGTTGGTGATTTTACTGAACAACCAAGTGGTGGAAACTAAAAGAATGACTATTGTATAGCTATTATTGGGAATGAGGCTTGATGGTCTGATGTCTGTTTGTATCTCTTATATATATATAAATGGTTTTATTTAAAGTCTGCAACTTTCAAATTTATTATCTTTCTTATCAAATTTGTTTTGTTTTTAATTAAAGAGGTGAAATGGATAAAGCTAATCGTGAAGCCAACCAAAGGATTAAAAATGAAGAAATTTGCATACTCGATTGTGGAACAATGCACACTATATTAAAGGATAAAAGGTTTCTCAAAGGTAAAATCAACACAGACCATTGTGAATGTGATATCGGGTCCTGTAGATATGATTGAAGCAGTTGGCGAGGCAAACTTTACATTGCCAAATGGCACAATGTTTACAATAAATAATGCCTTACTTTTGCCAAAGTTCAAAAGGAACTTATTGAGTTTTAATGATACTCAGTCTGTAACTGAAGGTACCATGAAATATATGTTTCTCATTGTCTATAAATCTGGAAGTAAATACATACTTGAGAAACTACCAATGCTCCATACTAGATTGCATTACACCATATAAATGCAATAGAGTCAAATACGGTAGTGATCAAACCTTCAATATTTACTGTATGGCATGATCGGCTAGGCCATCCTGGTTCAACTATGATGCGAAGAATTATTGAAAGCACATATGGTCATCCATTGAAGTACAGAGAATCCCTCGTGGAAAATCCTTTCATTGTAAGGCTTGTCCCCTTGGAAAGCTAATCATAAGACATTCGCCGAGAAAGGTTGAAACAGAATTACCTGCGTTTCTTGAACGTATTCAAGGTGATATATGTAGACCTATCTATCCACCACGTGGACCATTTTGTTACTTCATAGTATTGATAAATGCTTCTAGCAAATGGTTAAAAGTATGCCTATTATCAACTCAAATTACGGGCTCAATTTCCTGATCATACGATCAAGAAAATCAGACTTAATAATGCCGGTGAATTCACATCCCAGACTTTCGATGATTATTGAATGTCAGTTGGGGTTGTTGAGCATCTTGTTGCTCATGTGCCACACACAAAATGGTCTGGCTAAATCATTGTTCAAACATCTCCAACTCATTGCTAGACCATTAATAATGAGAACAATGCTCCCTACTTCAGTATGTGGTTATGCAATATCACATGCTGCAACATTGATTCACATTAGACCAAGTGCATATCATAAATACTCCCCACTACAACTTGTGTCATGCTAAGAACCAAATATATCCCACCTAAGGATTTTTGGTTGCGATGTTTATGTGTCTATTGCACCACCATAAAGAACAAAGATGAGACCACAGAGAAGTCTTGGCATTTATGTAGGCTTTGAAAGCACATATATTGTAGATACCTTGAACCCCCAACTGGGAATAGTTGTACATCTCATTTTATTGATTGTCATTTTGATGAAGAAAAATTTCAAGCATTAGGGGGAGAAAGGAAATAGTTGGAAAGGAATATTACCTGGTATGTACCAACAATATTGCATCTTGATCCTTATACAAAATGTTGTGATGGAAAAGTCCAAAGGATTTAGCATATGCAATATATAGCAAATCAACTTCCTGATGCATTTACAGACACAAAAGAGTGACTAAATTTCACATCCCACCTGAGAATGCTCCTGCTCAAATTGAAATCCCGAAAGGGAAAATTGAAAACAAAGTCACTCATGAAATCAAAACACGCCTGAAGCGTGGAAGACCACTTGGTCCAAAGATAAAAATCCTCGTAAAAGAAAAGGATCATAAAAATAAGCTGACCCCAAAATGGAGGAACGTGTTCCTGTAGAAATACGAAACGAGAAAAATCAAGAAATTTTAATTAATTATGCCAATACAGGTATAAGGTGGAACCGAAATGAGGAAATTGATGATGCATTCTCTTACAATTTGGCATGTTATGTTATGGACGAAAATAATGGAGATCCAGAACCATGGTGTGTTACTGAGTGTAAAAATAGACACGATTGGACTGAATGGGAAATGGCCATTGAAGCTGAATTAGACTCATTTAACCAGCGCAAAGTTTTTGAGTCTATAGTAATCACCCCTGAAGATGTGAGACCCGTTGGATACAAATGGGTATTTGTGCGAAAAGGAAATGAGAAAAACGAGATTGTGAAATACAAGGCTAGACTCGTTGCACAAAGTTTTTCTCAAAGGTCTGGAATTGATTTTGAGGAAACATATTCTCCAGTCATGGATGGAATTACATTCAGATTCATTGTCAGTCTAACAGTTCATGAGAAACTTAATATGCACCTTATGGATGTTGTTACCGCATACTTATACGGATTGCTTGATGTTGAAATTTACATGAGGGTCCCTGAAGGATTCAAAATGCATGAAGCATTAAGTTCAAAACGCGGAGAAAGACATTCAATCAAATTACAAAGATCTTTATATGGGTTAAAGCAATCTGGACGCATGTGGTACAACCGACTAAGCAAATATTTGTTACAAAAGGGGTATGTCAACGACCTTCTTTGTCCCTGTGCTTTCATCAAGAAAACAACATCCAGGTGTGTGATTATCGTTGTCTATGTTAATGATTTGAATATCGTTGGGACCAATGAAGAGATTCTGAAAGTAATCTCTTACTTAAAGGAGTTTGAAATGAAAAACCTTGGGAAAATAAAATATTGTCTTGGTTTGTAGATTGAGCACTTGCAAAGTGGGATACTTGTGCATCAATCAAATTACACAAAAAAAGTATTAAAGAGATTCAATATGGATAAATCAAATCCATTGAGTACCCCAATAGTTATAAGATCCCTTAATTTGTAAAGGATCCATTTCGTCCATGTGAGGAATTTGAACAGGTTCTTGGTCCAGAAGTACCATATTTCAGTGCAATTGGTGCGCTTATGTATATCGCTAATTGTACTCGACCTGATGTAGTTTTTACTGTTAATTTATTAGCGAGGTTCAGTTCATCTCCTACTAAAGGCATTGGAATGGAATCAAGCATGTGTTTCATTACCTTCGGGGGACAATTGATTTGGGATTATTCTATTCCAACACTACGGAACCAGTTTTGGTTGCCTATGCAGATACAGGTTATCAGTTAGATCCACACAAAGGGAGATTTCAAACTAGGTATGTGTTTACTTGCGGAGGGACTGCGATTTCTTGGCGTTCACAGAAACAAACACTCACCACAATATTATCAAATCATGTTGAGTTTATCGCATTGCACGAAGCAAATCAAGAGTGTGTGTGGTTGAGATCCATGATGCGACATATCAGTACCAAAAGTGGTCTCCTATCAAATGATAATCCTATCACACTTTGTGAGGACAATGCCGCATGTGTTAATCAAATGAAGGAAAGGTGCATCAAAAGCGGCAGAACAAAGCACATTCCTCCGATGTCCTTTTCATTTACTCAAGAGCCGGAACAGAGTAATATTATCAACATTTAATATATCTGTTTCTGTGAAAACTCGGCAGATCTCCTCACAAAGGCTCTCCCCACTTCATTGTTAAAAAAACATGTTCATGACATCGGAATGTGAAGGCTACGAAGTTTATGAAGAAATCACCAACATGGGGGGAGCTATATGTGGGGGAGCTATACGTGGCTTTACTTTTTTTTCCTTTGCTGTGGTCTTTATCCCACTGGATTTTTCCAAGTAAGTTTTTTAATGAGGCAGTATGAATACATAATTATTGAAATGAGAATTCCATGGGGACTGTTAGGAATAATGAAATGCTTATTAGCAATAAGCTAGATTTGTGATAATTAATTATACAACTATTTATTTACCAAAGGGGAATAATATGCAATTACCCCCAAATTCTACTCTAAATACCCCCTTAGAGGATGAAGAAAAATGCATCTCTCATTCTCTCATTTCTCTTTTTTTTTTTCTCATCTTATCTTCTTCTCCATCTTATCTTCTTGTCCATTCTCTTCTCCTTACTTCCCATATCAAGTCCTTTGCTAATTTCTCAATAAATTAGTGCAAAATTAGTAAAAATCACAACAAAAGTGTAATTGTGACTTTGTTCATTTAAAAGGTAAAACAAACACAAGATATGTGTAACATCAATGGAATGTATAAAAACATGCAAAATTATAAACCATGTACAATTAATGGATAGTATTCCTCTCGTCCCACCTATTTTTGTGCTATTTTCTTTTTGGAACATCCCACATATTTTTGCACTCATCACTTTATTTTTAATTTTATTCATTTTTTAAATGAGATGACTCAATTGTTAAAAGAAAATAAAATAGAAGTACTCCATCGACACATAGGCCATAAATCATTAAATAATGAATCCTTTAAAATATCTTATCACTCTCTCCCCTGAAAAATAGTTTGGAATGGAGGGGTACATCAATAATGCAGAACAAAGAAATGGTATAGCAGAGTTTCATTATTTTCACTCGCTGCGTAATTCTGAGCAATGGCGGTTCCACGCGCCTGCCGGAGACCGCCGGAGCCGCCGACGATGGAGTACTCCCGAGATTCCTTATTCTGCCCGCCCCAGAACAAACTCGCCGTGCTTCCCTTAAACTCGCCGCCGATGAAGTTTATCGTAAACACCGGCCCCGCCGACGGCTCCTCCAGCGACATGAAAATGAACATCCCTTGCGCGTAGCCGATGATCTCGGAGTCAAACTCCGGCCCCACAGTCAACGGCGCGTCGAAGATCTTCACCTCGCCGAATCTCGTCGGCGAATTGGCCGTTGTGGAGGCCCAAGCGACCGGCACGCTGGTGGCGCCGTCGCCGGAGAAGATGTTGTGGAAGTAGAACCGGAGCTTTGAGATCTTGGGCGGTCCTGATTGAGGAAGGTTCTGGAACCATTCGCCGATGGCCTCCGGGCTTTGAGAATCTGGGACGGCGGCGCCGCCGCAGTGCGCCATGAAAGTCAAGATCGCTGGTAGCAGGAGCATCACGGTTAATCTCGGTTCCATGGATGAAGTGGGCAAGAGTAGGTACACGGCTGCTTGATTTTCGTGTGTAGCTTTTTTTTATAGTACGCATACATCTTGGCTCAAGTTGCATGATATAAATTAATTTTTAAACACAGTGTTTTATTTTACACGTCACGATAGCTAGATAGGCATTTTGTAATTAATAAAAAGAATATTTGGAAAGAGGCAAAGTCTTGGGAAAGACGGTCTTTCCATAGGCTTATGGAAAGACGGGTATAATTAGAATAATAAAAGGTGAAAGGTCTTAGTTGCAATATTAAACTTTTAGGATGCAACATGTAGTAGTTATAAAATTTATAACCCGGTTCATGCAACCCAAAAATTGTATCTCCATTTCTTATAATTTATACTTTAAACCTTGGTCTTTCCATAACTTATGGAAAGACCGTCTTTCAAGAGACGGACTCTTGGAAAGATCATTTTTATGAAAAGACGAGATTAATTAGATTAATAGAAAAGTAAAAGATTCCAATGGTAATATTACTCTCTTTTTATAGTTTATGGAAATGGGAGAATAATAGAAAAATAAAAGATTTTAATTGTATTATTAAAATTTTATTATGCAACATTCTGTAGTTATAAATTTATGACATAATTAATGCAAAGTAAAAATTTTATCTTCATTTATTCTAATTTACAGTTTAATCCTGATTTTTCATAATTTATGGAAAAACTATCTTTTACGCGACGGGCTCTTAATAAAACTCGTGATAATTTGATATTTATTTTTATTTATTATAACAGTATAATTTTAAAAAAAAGTGTGTCTAATTCACAAAAATAATAAGTGTATCATTTCCAATGAAACAGATGGAATACTAAATGAAGTAATCTAACATGCCCTCTGTTTCTTTATTATTGTCACACTTTCTTTTGTTGGTTGTTTTCTTTATACTGGTACATTTTTTATTTTTGGCAAGATTCTTTCAAATTCATTTGCTCATTCTACTTTTTACTTTCTAGTTTCAATTTCATCCACTCATTTTCTTCACATAAATCCAAACATCTAAACATATAATACCACTATTAGTGAGACACAGAGAGTATTTAATTTTGAAAAAAAGCAATATGGGATTTTCCAAAGTATCATTGGAACTACTGTATCGTAAATCCATGGAGTAACATGGGGAAATAGACAGCCTGTAAACTGGCATTTATAATAATAATTCTAAAAAATAAGATGGCAGGCTGCGGCAGCCTTTGGTCATTTTCCATTATATTCACGTTTTACGATAAGTTAATAACGGTTAGCAGCTTACTTTGACTTTGAGTAAAAAATAAAAATTGGAGAGAAAGTGTTAGGGAGTACGATCTTTCATAATTTAAATGTTACTCTCTTCTTGAATTTGCACACTTTTTTTTTGCTGTTCCAGATAAATCTGTACACATTTAAAATTGTTCTCATTTGGTAAAGAATTTTATCAGAAATTCCCACATCACCCTTACTAGATTTATCATATTACTAAAAGGTCACTCATTTAACAAACAAATCAACCCAATTTACAAACCCAAATCCACTAAACCATACCCACTAAATCAGATTTTAAAACATCCCATAATCTGCTCCCATTTAAAATTTACTCTCTCCTCTTTTACTCCACCCAACCGACAAAAGTGGCCAATTAAAGCTTCTTGGGCAGTGATTTCTTGGGCAGTGAATTCACACGTCTTAGTTTCTGATTTCTCACCGCTCTCATTCATTATTCATCTTCCTACTCATCTTCTCGCATTCTCTCCATGTTCTCCTCAGAACCCTAGTTCATATCTGCTCTAATCGGTCCAATTTGTTAACCGATCTGGCCATTTTTTGTTCTCATCATCTTCCCCAGTCCATGTGCTTCGTTTAGGATGTCGATTTCCACCTGTTCTTCTGGTCAATCATGCCGGAGATGCTCATTGTGTTATGTGTCCGACACCTTCAGTCCGTCTGAGGTCGTCCCCGAGATGGAGACGGATGATTCGACCTCCATTTGGAGACCTGATGCTATCATCGGGGAGGCGACAGTGGCGAAGCCTTGTATCGGTCATCAAAGGTCAGATCCGGCTCTGTATGACGTTGTCGCCGATGTTATAGAGGTCAAGGTGTCATCTCCGGTGAGGCATGTTCACCCTGAAAACCGTCCTCGCCCCAGTGATATTGGTTCTGGCGATGGGTCGCAAAACCCTAACATTGGGGTCGGCGGTGGTGGACCAAAAGCCTTCAAAGGCGAGTCCTCGTCGAAGCCGGAGATGGATGGCAGTGACTCCGACGACACCCACCACGGGAGCAATGAGATGTTATATTTGCTCTGTCCTTGGATGAGGGAAGGCAAGAATGCGAACCATCGGTGCCGGAAGTGATGAATCCCGGTAAAAAAATGTTATATTTGCTCTGTCCACTACCATGAATGCCTGAAAAAAGACAAGTGGCTTCACGGTTTCAGTATATTAGGGTTTCAGATTATAGGTGATTTATACTCTATTTATGGCTAACTAATTTATTTACTTGTTGATTACTATAGTTTTGGAAGTATGGAAACAATGTGCTCGGGAAGATGCTACGAACTAAGTGAAGGGGGAAACCCTCGAACCTCTTACTATGATGCAAATTTGAAAGATATAATCGTGACTGCAAATCAGGTGATTTTGCTCCATGTCTGTCTTCATTATTTTGATCTGAAGGTTTTTTGGTAGCACTAGGATATTATGAATGTTCCGGCTTGTGTTCATGTTCTTCCTATGTCGTCCTGATCAATGGCTGATTTTCGTATCTTCCCTTTGCATTTGGCTTGCGTGCTCAGTACTTGTGTTGATGTTAGTAGCATCTTCCCTCTTCTAGCTGTGCTCCCCTGTCTGCAGGTGACCCTGTGCTCCCATGTGAGTTGCTTATGCGCTGTGTATTTGTGTGCTCAGTACTTGTGTTGATGTTGTGCCTGTCTCAGACAGTTGCATCTTCCCTCTGTTATCTGTGTATTTGTGTGCTCAGTACTTGTGTTAATGTTGTGCCTGTCTCAGATTGTTGCATCTTCCCTCTGTTATTGTGCTCCCCTGTCTTCAGGTGAACCAGTGCTCAAATGTCAGTTGCTTAGGTGCTGTGTATTTGTGTGCTCACTACTCTTTAACTAAACCTGATCAGTATTCTGTGACTAATTCTGTATGCTTAGTATTGTGAGACTAAAGCTGATCAGTATGCATCTTCCCGCTGTGGGTGAACTTGATCAGTGCATTTTTGTGTGGATATTGTTAGTGGCTGCAATGTTTAGTGGGCTTTCTTGTTCCCAGAAGATGTCATGCATTTTCGTGAAAATGAAAACATGATAATAGAGTCACAAACATACAACTTCTTAAAAAAAGGGTAAATGACATTAGCTGAAAATGTACATTTATCCGGTGTTGGTCTTGGAACATCCCATTCACACCAAAAGTGGGATGTTCCTGGCTTTCAAAATTTGCCAATTGACCAACCCCCAAAATGTTTTACACTAGTGGACTCACGGTCTATAACCTAGGGCATGCATCAATGGTATGATGGTTTCATCCAGTGCCCTCTTGTTGATCAGATGTTCAATGCTGCCCCTCACCACCTCTTCATCTACCTGCAGTAACCTTGGTAGAGTCCCATTCCTTATGTGCATGTCCTTGTTCATGTGTGGCATCTTGTACTTGTTTGATCCACGTGCTTTCAGTATCTCTATCATTGACTGCTGATGAGTGACAAACACTTTGTTCAAAGTGACTGCATCTTTCCTTTCATATGCTGATTGCACTGCTTCGATTAGTTGCCCCACATTTGCTGATACTTGTTCTCGTTGTAAGCTCTGAATTGAGTTTAAAAAAACCTAAGTCGAGTATGTTGCAATCGGGTGAATTTGTAGGTTGACTAACAAGTTTCATGTAGAAATCATCAATTTCTGCCACTGCCCTAAAATCTGGATCATTATTGAAAATATGTGGCTTTGCATTATCTTGTTGAATGTGGATGAACTTGCCTAGTAAATGTGTTGGCCACCTTGCTTTGATTGCTGGAATTACTTCTTCTATTATCTTGGCTCTTGTCACATCTCTTGTTATCTTTGGTATTGGCACCTTTTCTACTGTACCTGCTGGCTTATTTTTGTTGTTATTGACTGCAACTTGATCTTGCACAAATGGAAATATACCTATTTTCCCATCAAAAAGTAGTTCACCATCTTCCCCCCAAATTGGCCTACTTACTACACACATGAACATCAATTTTGGTATGGGGGACTTGTGTTTACATGTTCGGTATGGCTCATGTTCATCTGGGGCAAGTAGGTACCTAACAGTGGGTTTACTCAAATAGAACCAATTTTTATCTATGTGAATGACATGGTCCATGGACCTGAATCTAAGATCTGGATCTAACTTTTCTAAAACAAACCACATACGAGATACCTTATTCTGTTCAGTGAGGGCAGGTTTGATGCTATTTGTATGGCTTCTTATGACCTTGGCTGCGATGGCACCTTGAACGCTGCTCTTCCCTATGCCGAATGCTTTCGATGTACCCCTTATGGTTCTTCTCTGTATTGCAGGCAACATTCTCAAGGCATCAATATCGATGCTTTTCTTGTTTTTTGGAGGATGACCCGTCATCCGATGATGCACGTCCAGTGGGACTCCAGCTGCCAATTGAGCTCTAGTCAGTGCCCAGATTGTGCTGACAGTGCGAATGCTGCAATCGAACATAACAGCTGCCTCTTCCCTTTTTGAGTGTTGGATCTTACCATCTTTGTGGTGCTCCAACAGAAATTCTGCCATGTGCTGCCTCTCTTCATTAGTTAGATTCTTGACCCGCATTGCCCGTAAAAAAACCCCGAAGATGATGGGAAAATGCACAAATGAGAGCAACCAGCACCTACGGGGCTCGGGACGGCTCGATGACTTGTGATGTTCTACCTGAGGGTTCCCCAAAATTACCCAAACTTTTATGGGTTTGGGGTTTTGGGATGAAGTTGAATCTTTACACAACTTTTTGTCTTCATTTACACAGCTTTAGTTCATTGATGGCGGTAGGGATGACTGTATAAATAGGGAATGTGTTCTTCATTTTTGAGAATTTTGGTACTGTATGAACAGTACCACATTGTACAGTATTGGCGCCTTTCCAGCTCATTAATCTGGCGGGAAGGGAGCCAATTACAGAAATGAGGGAATGATTTACTCTGTCCTAATTTTGATTATCCACTGCAAAAAAAATTGGTTAACAAACAGCACATGGCTGCTGACATGGTGGGGCCCAGGGGAAATCCTGAGGAAAGATTTCTCTCTCTGCAGGTTCCCCTGGGACAGAGGGAATAAATTTTTTTATAAAATTTAAATATTATATTTTATAAATTAAAATAAATAAAAATATGTATTTGAATGTATAAATATAAAATATATGATATAGAAAAATATTTTTAAAATTTTATATATAATTTTTAAAATATAATATAAAATATAAAATAATTAATTTATCCATAAACCTATAGATATGCCGCCCGTCAGAATCGGGAGTCCACTCAAAAATGGATTAGTAGTATCTTGTTCTGCTCATGAATCTTCGTCCCGCTTAAGAATTGTTTAAAATGCAATGGACCTGCCACATTTAGTGTAATGAGCCCGCTTAAGAAATGGGCCTTTCTATGGGACTCCCTACCTTCAAAAGGTATCTAGAGGACGGGCCAGACGCTGCAGAACAGGTCCGGGAGCGGATTCGTCAATGGCAAGAGGACAGAAATCTTATGGACAATCCACGGGGCATTTAACTTTAATTTGTAATATTTTAATAAAATTTAAAGATTCTGCCTTTTGAAAGACGGTCTTTTCATAATAATGGAAAGACTAAGGTGTAATGTGTAAATTAGAAGAAATGAAGATAAAATTTTTGGGTTGCATGAACCGGGTTATAAACTTTATAACTACTACATGTTGCATAAATTTTTTTAATATTTCAACTAAGACCTTTACCTTATATTATTTTAATTAAACCCGTCTTTCCATAAACTTATGAAAATACGGTCTCTCCCAAGACTTTACCTTATTTGAGTATTGTATTTTATAAGTTAAAACAAGTAATAATATATAGTTGAAGGTGAAAATATAAAAACACATTATATAAAAAAATATTTTCAAAAATTCCAAACTTTGTATTTAATTTAACAGATGCGGTGTATAAGATAAAAGATAAATGGTCTGTTCATATGCTTATGGACAGACAGTCCATCAGGATCTACATGTATTTAAATTTACTTCATAAAAATCAGCTTGCGAAAATGGGGGCCTTAGTGCATGATGTGCATCCCCCTCTGATTGACATATCATTTCGGTGTTACCAAAGTTAGTTAATTTTATGTCACATGCCGTCTTTATACCTTGAGTGTTATATAGAGGCACGGATAAGAAAAAAAGGCGACATCAAAATTAAGACGGCATATAATCGCATTCTGGATCAAACTCAAACCAACAACACTATTGATGTTGCTGTATTGATAAGATTCCTTTTATTTGGTTTGGATGGATGTAAGACAAGATTATCCTCTCCGGTTGAAAATGAGGCAATATTCCGAGGCACGACCGTAACTAGCTCAGGATTAACTCCGCACGTCCGCCAAGTCATCAAGATTCCCATTCTTTGTACTCAGCACTACATACCAAAACCATCCACTCTACATATGAAAAGAATTCATACTGTTAATTAATTAAAACAGCTAATTATACAAGGAATCCTAATCCTATGGCTGGCAAAAACACCAGTTACAAATCCTAATGCTTTCACTTGGTTCGGCTGTAATTTTGCATATTTATATCAACTTTTCCAAAAACAAGTTTGAACATGAAACTTAATTGCAAAGTCTTGGGAAAGACGGTCTTTCCATAGGCTTATGGAAAGACGGGGTTTAATTCGAATAATAAAAGGTAAAAGGTCTTAGTTGCAATATTAAACTTTTAGTATGCAACATGTAGTAGTTATAAAATTTATAACCCGATTCATGCAACCCGAAAATTTTATCTTCATTTCTTCTAATTTACACTTTAAACCTTGGTCTTTCCATAACTTATGGAAAGACCGTCTTTCAGGAGACGGACTCAAACTTAATTAGCAACGCTGGAAGCAGATATTTATGCACCAGTATGTTTGTACCGGTGCCATACTACTGGTTCTTGAAATGATGTTAGCGACGGTATAAACATCTGAAAATATCAATATCGGTGCCTTTGTAATCAACTGCACTGGTACACAACATACAAGTGCTCAATACCGGTGCTAGCTTGTGAAAACCATGTTTAGCACCGGTAATAGTGGATTATACTGGTGCTATATGTGCATTAAATGCTTACCTATCACTTATTCTAGCGGGTAAAAAGAGCAATTAAGTTGTTTTTGGAGTTCATTAATGGCATTTTTGGATGAAGAAGACATTGAATGCTCATCAATGAACTCCCTTAAAGGTACTTTATATTTTGTTTGAATTTATCATTTATGGTGGAATATATGTAGAAAGATATGTTGCTATATATTTTTTGAAAATTTGAACATTGTAATGTTTGCTTCACAATCTTGATGAATAAGTTTTGTTAGCTAGCATTGTTGATGTATTGAATGGCTTCTGCATGTATGTAATTTGATATATAGTGTGTGGTAGGAATGTAGTAGTGCAATGTTGCATGTTGCATGTTCATAGGGTGTGGTATGAATAAAATTTGTGTTTAGGGTGTAAGTGTATATATATTTTTTGGAAGTTTAAATGTTGCACATTGATTAAATTGTAGAGATTTACCGTGCCATCGAGAGGTGTAAACATATGTATCACAACGTTAGTTTGGCGAGTGATGAATTTATTGCTTTTGTTGGGGAGTTTATGGAGCATGTATTTAGTCGTGAAAAGCGCATCATCTGTCCATGTCGTGATTGTAAGAATCGTAAACGTACTGACGATCAGGACTTCTTGCGACTCCATTTGTACAAGAGAGAGTTTTCGAAGGATTATATGGTTTGGACCTTTCATGGCGAGAAACCATCGCTGGAGGTGGTTGTAGGTAGCAAGGGGGAATATTTTGGGGATTCAAAATTGGATGACACGTGTGAGAATGTGGTGGATGAATTCAGGGGGAGGCCCGAGGTTCTCTCAAAATTTCTAGATGAGAAGGAGAGACTATTGTTTCCCAGTTACAAGAAGAAAGATATTGTAATGTCATGTTTGATGGAGTTGTTTAACATGAAAGGTGTTGGTTCATGGAGCGATACTAGCATAGATAAGTTGTTCAAGTTTTTGAATGAGAAATTTCCCACGGCAATGGTTTACCGAACAACCTGTACGATGCGAAGATAATTTTGTGTTCAATGAGAATTGAGTATAAAAAAATACATGCATACCCAAATGATTGTGTTTTGTATAAGAGTAATTTGAAAAAGGAGGTGACTTGCCCCGTATGCCACATTTCTCGTTATAAGAAAGGGAGAAATGAGGTTATGGATGAAGGGTTTATTGTGAAGGTAAGAAAATGGGTCCAAATGAAATGCATATAGTACAAATTAGCACACCTTACATTAGAGTACCCAGGCGCCCATATTTAGCAGGTTAAAGGGGGCCCCGATATTTCCTACATTTTCTCTAGGTAATGTTCTATTAGTTTTCCATTCAGGTGTTTTTGCTTAAGATGTTTTTGAACTGAATTTGAGCTTGAAAGTTTCATAAACCAAATTACATGCAGCTTTGCAACATCAGGTTTCATCACACTACCTATCAAATTTGAGAATTAATAGTTTGATATGAAAAGGGGCAAAACAATGGTGGCTTATTGACCTACTTTCACCATTGTATCATGTTACAAATTGTGTAGGGAAGCACACCCGCCGAGATGAAATTTAAGAAAAATAGCGGAGTAAATTTTTTTGAATATTTATTTTCAGCCCCTTCTAATCTAACAAAAAATTGATTTTTTTTTTCTTTACATGTTGAAGTATCACACATCGATTTCTTAAAAAATAAATGACCTACATATAAGGTCTTGGGTCACCTCCACTTAATGTCAATTGGTTTTAAGATGGAAGCCCGAGATACCTTGAAATTTAACATGGTATCACAGCCCGAGTTGGATTATTGGACTGATGTGTGGATCCCCTTTAATTTGGCCCGATAAGGGCTATTGAGTGTTTCCACGTTGGCAAGTGAGGGAGCGTGTTGAAAGACGTATCACACATCGGTTTCTTAAAGAATAAATGACTTACATATAAGTTTTTGGGTCATCTCCACTTAATACCAATTGGTTTTAAAATGGAAGCCTAATATACCTTGAAATTTAACACATGCCAGCCCCCGCCACAGATGTTTTCGGCCTCCGCCCATGCAAGGAAGATATCAATGCATACTTCAGTACTTGGAGTTCTCTTCCACTGCACGAGTTGCCTTCCGCTGCCCCCTCTCACGATCATGCTACAATTTTTCAGCATATGCAAGGTGTTCTTGACCCTTGCTTCCATAGCATTTCGTTTTACACTCATTGCACAACCCCGTCTCTGTAACTTTTCCCTCCTTGTTACACTATGGAGGTACTGCGGAACGTGTTCCCACCATCTTGGAAATCATAATTAATTTCAGCCACTGAAGAAACAATAAACCTCTAGCCCTGAAGCCCTAATTTCAGCCCCTGAACACAATTAGAAGATGAAATGCAAGCCCATAAAGATCAAGATGTGGATACATACTAGGATTTTCTAAAGATCTGCTGCTCTTACAAATTCTGAAAGTGTGAAATTCTGCTGTTGTGCGTTCTGCTTAGAGGTGAAATTCTGCCTCTTAGAAGAAGCGGACGAGTACTTTTTGTAATTTTAAGGTTTCTATGTATTATGATGATCCTCCCCAAATAATGTATTTAATTTTATTCAAACCATCGGAATTAAAAGGGATAAAATGGCCCACAATTTTAATATATTATTTGGATCAGTTTAATCATACTATTTCCATATTCGGATCTTTCTGATCTTGGATTTAAAAATGACGAATCAATTACAGTGAATTTAATAAATCGAAATCTATTTAAACGGACTTCATGCCTGGCCATAAACTGTGGACAATATTAGACGTATTTATTAAACTTATGTTTGATACCGTTTACGATTTGTTTGACAAAATAATTTAAATATTGCTTTTTAAAATAAGATTTAGACATATTAAGAGAGGGAAATAAATAGAAAATGATGTTCCCCCGTTTCAAAATAAACTAAATCATATGCACAATGATAATGAAAATGAGCTTTTAAATGAGTGAGAGGAATAAAATATGAATATAAGTTCAAATTTCATTGTATCTTAAGTTTTAATTAATTTTTATTATGCTGATAACAAATTTTGAACTCCCTTGAATGTACTTAATGTTTTGTTTAAATTTATCATTTGTGGTGAAATATGTGTGGAATGATATGTTGCATATTTTTTGAAAGTTTGAACATTGTAATGTTGCTTCACACTCTTGATGAATTTGGTTTGTTAGCTAGTATTGTTGATATATTGAGTGGCTTTTGCATACATGTGATTTGATATATAGGGTGTGCTAGGAATTTAGTAGTGTGATGTTGCATGTTCATGGGATGTGGTATGAACAAAATTTATGTTTAGGGTGTAAGTGCATATTTTTTGGAAGTTTAAATGTTGCACGTTGATTAAATTGAAGAGATTTACCGTGCCATCGAGACGCGTAAGCATATGTATCACAACATTAGTTTGGTGAGTGATGAATTTATTGTTTTTGTTGGGGAGTTTATGGAGCATGCATTTAGTTGTGAAAAGCGCATCTTATGTCCATGTCATGATTTTACGGATTGTAAGCATACTGACGATCGGGACTTGTTGCGACTCCATTTGTACAACAAAGGATTTTCAAAGGATTATTTCGTTTGGACCTTTCATGGCCGGAGGTAGTTGTAGTTAGCAAGGGGGAATATTCTGGGGATGTAAAATTGGATGACACGTGTGAGGACGTGTGAGGAAGTGGTTTACCGGACAACCTGTACGATGGGAAGAGGATTTTGTGCCCAATGAGAATAGATTATAAAAAAAACCATGCATCCCCCCCCCCCCCTCATATGCCATGTTTCTTGTTATAAGGAAAGAAAAAATGAGGTTATAGATGAAGAGGTTGTTGTGAAGGTAAGGAAAGGAGTCCCTGCGAAACGCGTGTTGTACTTTCCAAATATGAGTTGGCTCTTAAGATAACTTCGAAGAATCAATTTGACGCAAGTATCAAAACTCCTAAACAATTAACAACAGTTCTACCTTCTTTTGCAGTACCCCATCTTACTAACTGACATTTAATCGAATCGAATAGCAGATTTTTCCAGAGAACCAAGACCAATACAACGCCTACGAACTTCAAGAGGTGACAGGCAAATAGTGCAAGGCATGGGTTACTATTCATGCAAAAGAGACTAAAAATGATTTGGGAGACTTTTATTGATTGATATGTGTGGATGAGTGATGGGAGTTGTGTATTAACATTGATATTTCATGCTTTCTTTTATTTTACCATGTGTGGATTCGTATTTTCTCCAATAGCAAATTTACAATTTTTTTGAAAGTTCTTTGGGATTATTACAATCCATTTTCCATGTGGTTGATCCGGGATAGTGCCCGGATTTAAAAATTATCCAATCTAATTTTTTGAAAAACTTGTTCGAGTATATTTTTAACACCGTATCGGTGCTATGCTTTGTAGATCTAAAGCTCTGCTTTGATTTGATACCGATGCTACCAATATATTTCATACCGATTTGCATTTCCGGTGCTAAAAATATCTTAGCTGGTTCTAATCACATCCTGATTCAAAACAACTATAGACACTAGTACATAAAAACGACCGATGCTAAAAAGTACGATCACCGTCAAGTTTCTGCCGGTGCTACGAAGTTATATGCCGGTTCAATGTTTGAACAACCTTCTAAAAGTTCTTGAGCACCGGAACACAAAGCTAAACCGGCACTGAAGAAAAGGCACCGACATGGATCGTACTTACCGATGCCCAGTATCTGTATCTAGTCATACCTATTTGAACACCAGTATTGATAATTTTAAGCACCGATACATATCTTATTGGTGCTCATGTTTTAGCACCGGTAGGCTTTTCCGGTTCTAAGGATTCTTCAGATTTGCACCGGATCACTTAGGCACCGGTATCCCAGACGGCAAATTTCTGGTGCTCATCCTGCATTCGCGTATGTTTTAATCACTACAACATAAAACCTTTAGGATATTAAAATGTGTTTTAGTAGATCTTTATTAGGATGCTTCTGTTCATTAAACATTTCCAAAAAGTATCTCATAAATGTTTCATTATCACGAGTTCTTATAAATCCTCAGTCGCTTAATAGATCTGATATAGGGTAATTTTTATGCATCTCAAGGGGGGCTGTTTGGTTCAAACAAAGAAAGGGAAATGAATCAAGAAAGGGAGAATCAAGAAAGGGAGAATCAAGATCCCATAATCCCTTTCCCTTTTGCAATTCACCCCGACCAAACTCCTCATAAGTATTATATATTGGAACATTTTATTTATAAGAAGATTCTTAATAAATACATATTAACACACTAAATGTTTCTATAATTTGTATGTTGCGGCATTTGTAATGTCCTAATTGCATTTATATTAGGACACTTTTAATATATATCACACAACATTAGGACGATTAATTTATAAGCGTCCTAATGTATATTTTTCATCACGCATTTTATAAAAAATGTCCCTATATAAACATTCTAATAAGCCTTTTTTGTTGTACTGAATTATTAATATTCGTAATTAAATTTGTTGTTGATTAAACATGTCTCATGTACTCATATAATTGCAAATGAGATGAAAGAACGATAAGACCATTCACAATGGTAGCTCATTAACCTCATTTTTTTAATAAGGAGCATTTCTTATTTAAGGAGGATTATTGTGGTGTTTGCTTTTTATTTAAGGAGTTTGTACCTCTTTATTTGTGCAGTGCCAACCAACCAATGATTGATACTTTATTTTGTATTTTTAATTAATTTTAATTTGAAATGATAAAGAAGTGTTTTCCATTATTGATAGTTGTTCTTGCCTATTTTTTAAATCAAAATCCATGATGTGGCACTTAGGCCCTATCCAGTTCAGCTTTATTCAGCTTTTCTCAACCCTTCTCAACTCTTATAAACTCTTCTCAATTCAACTCAGCGCCAATCAAATCAACTCTGCTCTTCTCAACTCCAATCAACTCATCTCAACTCTAATAATTTCATATTGTTTTCTTTGAACTCCATTAAAATATTATATTATTAATTATTAACAAATTTTAAAATATCATGAAATTTGAAAATCTTGATTTTACTTTTATTTAATTAAGTTTCACTTGGGTTTTATATTATACTTATAAATTTTACTAGGATTGAATACGATAAAAACTACAATGTAAATAATGAGAAAAAGCAAATAATTATCACTTTTAGATAAATTCTATCTAAATTATTAATTAGTGTTGTAAATTATGGAAGTATAAATGATGTGCTACCTTCGTTTATATTCATACTATAAACTCTGATGTGCGTATAATAATTCAATATGTTGCTGCAATATATGATGTATTCGAAGTTGTTTGGTTTTAAAAACTCTATTCTCCAACCCTAAATTTGTAGTCTTGTGTTACTTATTTCCTACAAACATTTGATTAATAATTTTAATATATTTCACATAAACTTCATATTATTAATAATTGTATTTATTATATTTGTAAAAAGTTTGCAATTATAAAACTTATATTTCATTTCACTTCAAACTCGATAACGGCAGTGTTCGAATTCTATAATTACGTCATAATATTTACATCATATATTAATTTTTTAAATATATTATTTAATTCACGTGCACTATTATTTATATCACAGTTTATTATTAGTCATTAATATATAATATAATTTATCCGTTATCTCCTTTTAATTATTTTTTGTTCAGTTAACTTTTATTTAGTTCGATTAAGTTTGATTCAGTTCAATTTAATTCAGTTTAGTTCAATTTAATTTAGTTTCATTCTGTTAGCCTCAGTCCACTTCAGTAAGCTTCAGTTCAGTTTAGTGGGATTCATTTTACTTCAACTTTATCCAGTTTGGTTCATTTTGATGCAGTTCGATTCATTTTGATTCAATTTAGTTCACTTTGATTTAGTTCAGTTTAGTTCGATTCAGTTCGGTTCAGTTGTTTCAGTTAAGTTTAGTTTGATTCAGTCAATTTGATTCATTTCATTTTAGTTTGGCTCAGTTAAGTTCAATTATATTCGGTTCATTTCATTTTGATTTAGTTTAGTTCGTTTTGGTTCATTTCAGTTCATCGACTATTAATTCAGTTTAGTTCATCTACAATTAGTTCAGCTCCGCTCATTAGCTCAATTCAACTTCAATCAGTTCAGCACAACTCAACTCAACTCAACTCAACTCTTTCCAACTCTTCTCAGCTCCAATCAAATCAACTCATTTCTTCTCAACTCTAATAAATTTAGCTCAACTCAACTCTACTCAACTCAACTCAAGTCAAATCTGTTTCATCTAAACGGACGTGGCCTTAAGAAGTGCTCCTTAAATATAGTGAATTCTAAAGTGTTCATAAAAAGGCTATCACACCTAGCCTTAGGGTGCCCATGCCGCCCGACCACCCGAGCATCGCATGAGAGGTAAGTCACCCTGACCCAGTACCAGGGCCCGCTGTGGGTTCCGTACTCGCTGCAGACCAGGGAGGCACCACGCGCCACATGCGCGTCTAAGGACTACGCATGCTTTGCCGAATACTCTCCCCACACGGCGCGCACGAGCCTCGAAACCGAGGTCTCCCCCTAAATCACAACGCCCCAACCACTGGGCTACGCGGACGGTGGTGAATTCTAAAGTGTTCATGTGATGTGAAATGGTGGTGGATCACACCTGTGAATTGTAATAATGCCTATTTAGTTGAATATTGAAAGTGGTTTCTGAACAGGAAACCAGCAGCTCCTTTTGACTATTAACAAGTCAACCCCTATCCAACAATTCACACTTTGTCCAAATCCATTAAAGCAACTTGTTACTGCTAATTGCTTGTGGGAAACGAGTTTCCCTTCTCTGCAAGCCAAGTAGCCAATCACACACATCTTTTACTTTTCTTGTGGTTGCCTTTGTCCCTTTAATGTCATCCTCGTAATATTAATGGGCTGCGTGCAAAATTATTAGGATTTGTTGAAAACGACTGTTAATTGCACTAGAGACCCGTATTGATATTTTATTTGTTTTCGTCATCCACTTGCTTCTAAGTTTTGACCCGTGTTGACTCGCAACAACTATCTATCTACAACGGATGGATTAGTAGGGTATCAAAATTTTCATAGTAATGTATAATTGAGTTTAATGAATTGTTTAGGGATAAAATCTTTAGTAAATCAAGTATCAGAATCTCATTTCAATAACTTTTATAGTCAAATTATAATTATTTTAGGGTCAATCATGAAAATCTTAAGTATCGCACCTCCTCTCAAAAGTCACTTCTTCTTCAACCTTCTTTTCTCTATCTCCCCATGATCCTAGGGAGATGGGGAAACAATATTTTTTTAATTGATATTCTTTTACTGTTTATGTTACTGAATAAGCATGGATTTGTCTCCATACATTACTATTGTTCTTCGACTTCATAGATTAAATTGTTGTGTTCATGATGATCACCCGGTTTAATTGTTCATGTCGATGTATTTTGTCCGATCTGATTTTATAGATTGTGTTTTTCTCTAGGAGGAGTCACGTTCTCGATATGTGTTTTTTAAGGTATTTTTAGTTTGGACAAGATACATTGCATTTTGGATCAAGTGGTGTTATAGTTGTTGAAGCATGTTGGGCACATGGATATTGATGTGTGATACGCTCGTCTCCGCCAAGTGGTCATGATTTTTGCGAAAAGCGAAGTAATATCCCCGAAGGTGATGCCACAATTTTATTGGATCTCTACTCTGTAATAGTACAAATGTTTAGTCTGGTTGACATGTAATTTAAAAATCCTTGCAATAAATAGTTATTGCTAGAGGATAGTTAGGTAGATTGTTAATTCCACTTATTGTAATCGCTAATGGACGTTATTCCAAGCATCTTTGAATAGTTGATATTAAAACAAAATCCAAATACCGAAGGCCATGGGCGGATCTACTGCCAAGAAAAAGATTACTACTCCGCAGCGCAGGAGTAATTTTAAAATTTTCCTCTTCAGCCTCCACGGGAAAGAAATTTTTTAGGTTAAAAAATATGGAGAAACTTTTATATTCTCTTATCAGTCGGTCCATCCCCCGTCAAAAATATTTTTTGACTCCACCCCTACCTAAGCCTATAATGTCACATCTAGTAAACAGAGGAAGTACAAATTAATTTTTCCTTATCACGCACTATTGATTATTGCATAAATAACAAATCCTTTGAAACTACTACTCGAACAATTAGGAACGTCGTGTTAATCACTTAGGGAAGGAGAAATATGGAAATACAAAAAATGAAAAAAGAGAGTAGGAATAAATACTGATGTGCATGTAGTCCAGAACGTTCAAAGGATGAGGTTTGATAGGTGGGGGCGAAAGGGGCGTGCAAGGCAAACATGGGGAGTTGAAATTGTAGGAACCGCAAAGGGACAGGTGGTGTCACATGAGTGGTTCGATGTGAAACCGCCGACCGAACCTTGCCCCTACGACAGGCTGGACTCGCCAACAACAACATAAGATGATGACTGTGACGGGGTTAGTTGTGCTGCTACACGTTGTCACCATGCCACGGGTCGACCCTTCTCGCGGGGGCACCTCACATGTGGACGGGTAGTAAGGTTGGTTAGTGGTGTTAAGATCATAAGTTTCGACATGGTGCAACTGATTTGTCTATCTTCGAATTATAAGAGCTTTAGGACCTGCTTTTGGCAGGCATGTCCTTATAAGTAAAATTAATTTATCTTAAAAAGTAGGAGGAAATTAATTTTTTTTTCCTTAAAAAATAGTTCGTGCTTTCAAAATGAACTATTTTTATCACTTTACCAAACATTAAAAGTGTTTTCCTTATAAGCAAAACGGCTTATGACTCTATTTGGCAGAGCTGCATTTATAAGTAAAACTGACTTATTTTAAAAGTAGGGGGAGACTAGCTTCTGCTTTTCCCCCAAAAATAGCTTCTACTTTCAAAATAAGCTATTTTTAGTACTTTACCAAACACTAAAAAGTGTTTTGCTTAGAAGCAAAGCAACTTATAAGCTCTGTCAAACAGAGCCTTAAAGACTTAAGAGTAATGTGTTTCTATTATAAAACTAATGTGTACTCTCTCTATTCCAGTTATAGATTCCTAATTGTGTACTCTCTCTGGTTCACTAACATTGCCTCCATTGCTTTTGGCACTTGAATTTATAAAATGTTGAATGAGCGGTGGAGAATGGATTGAAAAAGTAAAAAGCATATTGAGTGGATGAAAATAATTTAGAATTTTCCAAAAAAAGAAGGAGTCAATGTTAAAAAATTATCCCAAAAAGAAAAGCGAGCCATTGTTAGAAACTCAGAAGGAGTATGAGCATTTATATTTGCTGATTTGATAGAAGAATTGGAATATTGGAATGGGCTGGTCAAATTTCATCCACAATTTTAAATCCAAATACGAAAATAGTCAGAATAAGAACCTTTAGTAAGGAAAAACAAAAATATAAAGTAGGAACTTTTAGTGGGAACACAGGGCGTATGATGTAGAGGGAATCCTTAATTTTGTATACTCCCTTCGTTTCAATAGAAATGGCACAATTTCATTTTTCATATGTCTCAATAAAATTACATGATTTAAAAATATATTAAACTAGGAAGGAGGAAGTATGTCAAACTATGAAAGTTTTTCAATCAATGTGCGACTCTTAATACACCATATACACCCTCTCTCATGTGCAATGTACACAACCATATTATTTATGGCCCAAACGTAAACATAAAGGGTTACAGGATAAATAGTTAGAATATACATTTACCAAGTCAATTACACCAATCATAGTCTCTCTTATAACATATAGGAGTCATCTAATTCTATTGTAAATCTAGTTATCACTATATACTAGATTATTATGCATTGAAGTATAACCAGCAACATAGTTTGTTCAGAAAATTTTATATGTTAGCAAATGTTATATGTTAAGGTGTTGAACAAATTAGATTTTACCACGTGTTCAGCAAATAATTCTCTACTTCCTAAAAAGCCCATCACTTTACTGAATACAGAATTTGCAAAACACATGGCAGAATCTGATTTGCCAACACGTTGACGTACAACATTTGCTAACATATAAAATTTTCTGCAGTCTTCTCGTCAATATATCTCTTAACAACTTTTAATCCGGGATATTACAATACTTAAAAAAAACAACTGTAAGTTGCCGTTGTTGGCGACCATCAACTCCACCGAACTTCAAACTTGATGTAGGATCACGCAAGCTATAAGCTAGGTTTGATGAGATAATATGATAACTTTGATTAGCTGGTTTTGTTAATTTCTTCCTCTTTTTTGTTGCCAGGAGCTCTGCTGAAGTAGTTCAGATGAATTGGATTAGCTGTACCATGTGTGGCTTTGTTGGAGGCCACACCTGGAGTATGGCCTATGGATGGTGAACACGTGGAGACTGGGCCCGGGGCTTCCCAAAGCGGTAAACGCGGTGATTGAGTCCAACTGTGATATTTCAAAACTTGGAATGGGTACACACATTTGGGCCACGCGACCTCTGACTTTTCTCTGAACTTTGACTTATCCCAAACCAGCGGGGAGCTACTGCCAACGTGAGCAGAGTACAAGGATTAATCAACCCAGGTTTTAATCATTAATAATTCTCATTTTTGTTTACTTTTAAACATGGTTGGTCATAGTTCATTGAATAATCCGAGAGAGGGTTCCTTTCACCGTATGAGACATGCAACCCCTTCTCCGAACATATCATACAACACGCCAACGAACTATTTTCATTTCTCTTCTCCAGCCAGTAATATGCAAGTGAAGAATGGAAAATGGGCTTGAGGAATACCAACTATTGTTTTTCTCCAAACACAGCTTATATTTAAAATAATCAATTCTTTTTTATCATTACGTTTCAAACATTAAAAGATGCTTGATTTATAAGTTAAGCAATTATAAACCTGCCACAAGCACCATATACTTTCTCTATCATATATTAAACTACACTTTATTCTAGCATTATGCGGACAGATAAGACAATCATATTGTTACATCGGTAAAACTTCATAATTGAATAAAAAAAGTTTCATCTTCAATTTAGGGAAATCTATGGGATCTTGCTTCTCCCTTTCTTGATTCCTTTCTTTTTCTTTGTTTGAATCAAATGGCCCCTTGAGTTGCATAAAACTTACCCTATATCAGATGACAAAGTCTTGTATAAGACCGTCTCACGGTGAGACCATGGATTAAATTGCAAAGATTTTAAGATGGGGTTTCATGTTGATGTTTTAAAAGTTCAGGAATTTAATGTGTAATTGTGATAATTTGTAATTTAGTCCAGTTCCATTAGTTTTTGGCCCCCGAATTTAGTTTGCTCTTTTTCTATTTTGCCTCTAGTCCTTGGTCTCACTGTGAGACTGTCTCACAAGAGACGGACTGATATCAGATCTATTAAGCAACTCCATAATTCATGAAAAGACTAAAGGTAAAAGTGCAAATTAGAAGAAATGAAGATAAAATTTTCATATTGCATGAATCGAGTTATAAACTTTATAATCACTAAACATTACATAATATATTTATTGCAACTAACTCATTTTACCTTTTATTATTTTAAATAAACCTCATCCTGCCAAGATTTTGCCTTCTGAACTATGGTTGCCGGAAGCTGAAATTGGAAATGAGTAAAAATTAATGGAATCAGAGAAGTAGAAATGGCCGATGTTTACGACGTCGTTATAGGGCCGAAAGTGCTCATTGCCGAATGCATTAATTGGTCCACTCGCACAAAAGGTTTACATCCCCCTTGAGTAATTGATTGATTTTCTCCGTTCTGAGGAAATCAATGTTTCATGGTAAATCGAATCAATCCAAGATAACGTTGAAAAGAATTTCGAGAATTGGAAATATACTGGAGCAAGAAACGATAAGAAAATAGTCAAATATTACAGCAGATATTTACTATACTAGCTGTAGTACTATAGGCTTTAGTAGCTAGGTAGGTAGTGGATAATATGCAGTAACACTTTCTTTACTTTAGAAGATTAGATTTGGATGCATGCATTTATACTGATGAGATTTTGCGCGATTTTTAAATTACGAATACTTCCAATATGCGGAATAGTAGATCTGGCCATCGGAAATAACTGTACAATTAAAAGCCGCACGTATGATTCCTTATCCTTCTATATCTACAATGAAAAGCCAAACGGCCGGATTCTTACAAAATTCAGAATTATTTTATTTCTAATTTGAACATACTTCTTTTTACTATTAAAAGCCACCGGAACTTTAACTGTTTGAATTTATGATTATTAAAATGAGCGAATAAAATTAGATTTAAAAATAGAATGAGTAAATGAAAGTGAAAAAATTTTCTCAAGAGGTGAAAATGTGATAACATAAGAAATAAAAAAAGTGCCAACTAATACGAATATTTCTATCCTCCAATTATTAAGTTATTTCAATATTACTTCCTTCATTTCACCAAACTTCACTCTTCCTTTTATCAATTTTTATATAATGTCAACAATTATTACGTGTAAGTAATGATTTTGTTATGTGATATATTATTAAATTTAGTTTAATATATAGTTTATTTTCTATGATTTTTTATACGTAACTAAAATTATTTGTCATCAAACGTGTTTGGGATATATAGTTCGTTTCATATTAGGATGTTAAAATGTGTTTTAGTAGATCTTTATTGGGATGCTTCTATTCATTAAATGTTTCTAAAAAACATCTCATAAATGTATCATTATCATGAGTTCTTATAAATCCTCAATTGCTTAATAGATCTGATATCAGTCCGTCTCTTGTGAGACAGTCTCACTGTGAGACCAAGGACTAGAGGCAAAATAGAAAAAGAGCAAACTAAATTCGGGGGCCAAAAACTAATGGAACTGGACTAAATTACAAATTATCACAATTACAAACTAAATTCCTGAACTTTTACTATTTTATTTAAAATAATAAAAGGTAAAATGAGTTAGTTGCAATAAATATATTATGTAATGTTTAGTGATTATAAAGTTTATAACTCGATTCATGCAATATGAAAATTTTATCTTCATTTCTTTTAATTTGCACTTTTACCTTTAGTCTTTTCATGAATTATGGATAAACTGTATTTCAAGAGACGGGCTCATTTCAGAATGATGATTTAATTTATAAAATTATAAATATTAGAATAATTTTTGTTAGACTTTCTCACGGTTAGATCAGTTGTTTTAAAAAAAATCTCGTTTCGATACTTTTTTTTTAAGGCTGAATTTTGTTTATCTATATCTTAAAATGTGTAATATTAGTTTTCAAAATTATAAAACTTCACTTTGATAAATAATACTCGTGATGGTAAAAACCAAAACAGTGTGGTGAAATATTGGGACGTCGCACCGGCTTAGAGCTTGCCGGTAGATGCAAATACCCAAAAAATTAACAATAAACACTTAAATAGTCGGCCGCCGCCTTTTCTTATAAATAAAATAAAATAAATAAATCATCTTTATGTTAAGCGGATTGGATGCCGTCAGTTATCCATTAAACATGGAAAGATAGAAGTCTCCTTTTATTTTTAGCCTTTTTTTTAAAAAAAATTAAAAAATATTTAGCCTTCTTTTTGGTAGGCAAAGCGTGATCGACCAACAAACAGCACGACTTCTAAGCAGGCCTCTTTTCCCTTTGAAAAATGTAATATTAACTAATTTGAAAAATGAGAGAGCAGTCACATAAGCAAGCTAAAATTTAGTAATGAATTGAACAGAATTGAACTAATTAGCTAAAATTTAAAAAATTAAAATTTATTAATTTAAAATTTTATTGAACCGAGGTGTGTGTAAATTGGAAGAATATAATGTAAATTCGTCCTATTATAAATATATGTGTCAGAGCATATAAAGTGCTTGTTAGAGTTCGTTTGGTATGCGTACCATACACGGTGATTATAAATTTTGCGTATTTTAGGATTGGTAGAACTGTTTGATTGACGGAAAGTAGTAAATACATGGGAAGTTGTAATTAGGAGGAAATTAAATTTCCCATATAACGTGGGAAATATGTTACCGAGTACCTCCTCGGTCGAATACAATTCTGCGATGCTTTTGTGTGATATTACACTTTTATCCTAACTATGGCGCGTAAAACGTTATGGTTCCCTCCTTCACGCGGCAATTTTTTACAAAATCGTTAGATTCCAAAGAAACAAATGAAGTCAACCAAACAACATGCAGAAAATTAATTCATAGGAAATATAGAATCCGCATGTGCAACCAAACACGATTTGTGTATATCCTAGAAATTTGATCACGGAAACAACTTCCCATGAAATACAAATTATCGCAGAATTGAATTCCCACATGAACCGAACGACCCCTTAATAATCTAAGAATTTTAGTTATTCGATGAAGTGATAAAAACTTATTTAAAAGCTTAGCCTACTTTTGTAAAAAAAAAATAGAAATTAGCCTCCTCCATATTTAGAATAAAGCATGTTTGCTTATAAGAAGCATTGCACAAAACACATTATCTATATACACATGCAAGGTCGTGAGATTATTTTAATCAGGAGAATACACAATTTGGACTAAATTATGAAAAAACAAAAAAGTCAAACTATTGTTAGGAAAAAATAGGAAGGTGAGGAAAGCGTGAAGTAGTCGGGATTTCAGAAGCACCCCAAGTTCACTGCCTTGGTTTGGTAGAAGCATTATGCTTTCTGCCGTTTCAGTTTAAAACATAAACAGTGATTAACTATTGTTAACGGTCTTTTTTTAATATGTATATTTTTATAAATATTGGTTCTAGAAAATGTTGTCCGTAAACTAGTTCTGTTCCACTCACGATTATTCCAACGAGCTTATCCAATTAGTCAATTGGGTCAAGCTGCCTGAAGATGGACTACGGTCTATAATAATACTACTTATTTAGAATTTGACCTCTACTTTTCAATATTCTGCCCACCCTGGAATTTACATTTAATATCTTGAGATAACATTCGTCATTCATTGGGATGTTACTTGCATAATTGAAGGCATGATTAATTAGGTCAGAGTCTAACCAGATTTATATGAACAAGTTTGGAATTAATGTACTCACAAGATTAGGTTTGCATGAACTAGTTTGAATTAGGTCATCTTCCCCCCAAATCTTATAGGACCTAAATTCAGTTGAATCGGATTAATTGAACTAAACTGAACTAAAAATACTAGCATAGACGGGTTTATTCTTTATCGTAATAGTAGAAATGGCATTTCATCATGCTTCCTTAAATATTCTTTAGTCCATGGACGACATCAAGACCTATCCAATGAGCTCCCAATTAAGTCTAAAGTGTGGACTTAATCCGAGATCGACTAATTAAAAAAGTGTCAATTTCTCCACCACTAGATGTACGTAATAAAAATGTCATAGAAGAAAACTTCGAACAATATAATGGAGAGATACATTCACATTCATATTTTATAGAGAAATGTAAATTACAAGATAAAACTTCTCCATTTTCACTTGAAGTCATCATTTTACTATTTCTATATCCTTTTATTTTTATATAATAAATTAATAAGTGCCATTGGTTGGAGGCGTGAGCTGTACATTCATCAGAATATTAATTCCCAAAGGACCCATGAGCGGCTTCCTCATGTGGGAAATTAACTGGAAACAGAGGCATCCCATGAGCCTCATCCACTCTTCCGTGACCAAGTTCAAGTTCCCACGAGGGCATTCTCGTCATTCCCCCTCTCTCTTTTGGGCAGCTATATCCATATTCGGATAAGCTTCGACTTCACGCCCTTTCCCACGCTCAATTTAATAAAATCATTTAAAATACTGTGTCCTAGCCATTATTTTTATTTTATTTCCAAAAATTGTAAGCAGCAATAATCCACATCTCCGCGCCTTCGGAATTCTCTGGTTTCTCGTTTTCTTAATTTCCACACGCCTTTCCGCTGTTCTTGTCCCCCTCCTCCTTTCCTATAAATACCAAATTCCATCTTTCCGTTTGCAATCCAGAACAAAATCCTCCAACAAAAACAAATTATTCCTTTCTTTCGAATTTCTGTTTTTTCTTGAAAAAAATGGTTGATCTAGATTGGAAAACGAAAATGGTATCCTCCGACATATCCAGCAAATCGCCCAGGCTATCAAACAAGCTTCAAATTTCTATTCCGAGTCCGGCTGTGCGCGCGGCTGACTTGTCGCCGGCGTCGGTGTCGGCGTGTGAGGCTTACGAGAACTATCTACGGCTTCCGGAGCTGAGGAAGCTTTGGAGCCGCCGGGACTTCCCCGGCTGGAAAAGCGAGCCGTTCATCAAGCCGGCTCTGCAAGGTCTGGAGATCACTTTCCGGTTCATTTCCACCGTTCTGTCCGACCCGAGGCCGTACGCCAACCGGAGAGAATGGAAGCGGCGGCTGGAGTCTCTAGCCGCCGCTCAAGTCGAGATCATTGCTATGTTATGCGAGGACGCGGAAGCCGACGCCGGCAATGCGCCGATTGTGGATATGGCTTCGAGCTCCGGCGCGCTGATGCGTAACAGCAGCTCCGTGGAGGTGTGGAAGCACGCCGGCGAATCGACTGTGATGAGCCGAGTCAGCGAGGCGAGTCTACTGCCGCGGCTCGCCGCGTGGCAGAAATCGGAAGACGTCGCCGAGAAGATACTCTACTCCATCGAGTGCCAGATGAGACGGTGCCGGTACACTCTCGGCGTCGGCGAGCCAAATCTCGCCGGCAAGCCGAGCCTCGACTACGACAAGCTCTGCGATCCGGCTCAGCTCCACGCTCTGAAGAAATCACCCTCGGAGAACATGAACCTCGGAAACTCCGAGAACCAGACGCTCTACGCCGTTCACCAGATTCTGGAGTCATGGATATACGCCGCCGGGCAGCTGCTGATCAGAATCGAGGCCGAGATATACCAAAAGAACTTCGAAAACGCGTCGGCGAATTCCTGGGTTCTGGAAAAAATCTGGAAACTGTTAACCCAGATTGAAGATCTCCATTTGCTGATGGATCCGAACGATTTCCTCCGGCTGAAGAATCAGCTGTCGATCAAAACGACGCCGGAGAGCGACCTTTTCTGCTTCCGGTCCAAAGGGCTTGTGGAGGTAACCCGGGTTTCCAAGGACCTGAGGCACAAGGTTCCGGAGATCTTGGAGGTGGAGGTGGACCCCACGGGTGGGCCCAGGATTCAGGTGGCGGCTATGGAGCTTTACCGTCGGCGGAGCGGCGGCGGCGGTTACGAGAGGGTTCACTTGCTGCAGGCGTTGCAGGCGGTGGAGACGGCGGTGAAGTGTTTCTACTTTGCTTACAAGCAGCAGTTGGTGGTGGTTATGGGAAGCGTGGAGGCTCATGGGAGCCGGGCTTTGATGGGCTTGGATAGTGGGGATGCGTTGGCCCAGATATTTCACGAGCCCACCTATTTTCCGAGTTTGGATGCGGCCAAGACTTTTGTGGGCCGATATTGGGCTAGTGAGGCTCGGTGCTTTAGTCCTGACAGACAGCTGGAGCTGAAGTGATCCGACGGGTTCAATCATATGATGAATGTTTATTCAGATTATTTTTTTATTGTTGTATTTCCTAATGTAACAAACACATTATTCTTGTAGAAATAGAAGATCAACCATGTGAAATTTTGATGCTGGGTCTCTAATGATTTATACAATTTAATTGACGGACTGATGACGGAACTTTTACCCTCTTTCACTTGAAATTACACTCTTAATTTTTTTGATACAGCTCTCTATTAAATTTTAATCACGTAGAAATATGAATAACGTGATATTGTTCCATTCGTCGTAGCAAGTAGTTCTAAATATAATTATTTATTTATTGTTATTATACATAGTTAAATATATTAACGGTCAAATATATTTCTTGAACAATATGATAATGATTGTAGTGCAAGTAGAGGTGGGACGGAGGGAGTAACATATGAATATGTCCTCTATATTCTTTCACATAAAAATTACAGAGCAAGTATTAATGTGTAATATGTTTCTGCCTGTGGTCATGATTCTTGAGAGCAATATTATATTTAATTGATATTTATATGATTGATTATATTTTTTGGAAAAAATCTACTCGTTAGCGTTTGCCAAAGCCCATTTGGGTGCTTGGACACAGCAGCCCATAGTCTGCCAGCTGCCGACATGATCGATCGATGATAAACGCGGCAACTCATCGTTGACTGGGCCCTCTCAACAAGCCTCAGGACTCGCATCCAAACAAACTAACCGACCGACTTCCATTCCTCTTCAATCTGTAAAAATCCCAGTTAAATCTAATGTAAAAATCCCGATTCATTACTATATTCGATTTCCCACCCTCCAAAACCCGTGGATTGATTTGGTATCCCCACACTCCAGATTGCCCAAAACATAATCACACACTGAAGCGTCACCTTTATCTTCTTCTTCTTCTTCTTACTCACCCGTTCTGCCATTATCTTCTTGTTTTGAGGAAAAGGGCTCTTCGGGTTTGACAAACTTGAGGTAAATTGTTGAATATGATATTCAGTTTGTGCATATTTTTGTCTCCATGTGCATGCATTTAGATTGAAAATCAGAAAGCATGATGGCGAAGCGCGTGATTTACGAGCTAAGCTATTTTAGTCCAACGAAAGTGGTGATAGTTATACTATTAGCAGTAGTTTTCTTAAAAGGCGGTGTTGATGATAGTGAGCTTTAGCCCTTTTCGTGGAGCGTGATTTTTGGGTGGGGGGGCGGTGTGGGAAGGCGGGACACGTGGGTGTTTCTCTTACAGAGGTTGATTTGATTATTTTGGTGTTGCTTTTCTATCTGTTTTTCACAGGTTGGATCATGCTCACTCCACAATTCACACCAGATCTCACCAATATTCAAAGAATTGCTGACTATCTTATAGAGATTTGAAAAGGGCACTTTCTTCACATGATTCTTGTTTCCTGAGGTTGACTATTTCATTATCAAATGTTTCTGCATATATAAGCTATTAGGAATTTAGAGCCCTCTCACTTTCCCTAGTGAGCTTTGCTAGGATGAGGATCCATATTGGTGCAGCTGATGTGGGTTCTTCGTATCAAGTATTGGGAATAAAGGGTTCTCTTTGCGCTTCTTATCCTTCGATCAAGGAGAGGAAAGGGGAATGGTATCATAGCCCCTTTAAGTCAAGAAAGCTGTTCAAGTCACTGGCTTTGTTGGATAGATGTGGTTCTAGAGGAGTGCATTCAAGGAGGATGGTTTGCGGGGCGAGCTTGGATGAAGATTTTGCTCAAAGCCATGTTTCGGATGATGAAGATGGTGATCATGGTTTTTTGATCACCCGGGTTGGCTGTGCCACAACTGAAACAAAACCATCTCCAAGTAATGATGGATACCGTTTGTTACCTAAAGGTTCGTTTTGGAAGTCTCAGGTTGATTTGCTGGAGCCTAGAATGCTTGGAATTAGGCCAGAGGCGCATGATTGGCCGGAGAGGGAGTCACTTGTGTGGGCAGATGTTGAACAGAAAGCCAGGAGCTTTGGTGTTCCACTCTCACTCAAGATGATTCAGAAAAGGAACCGGATGGAAGGAGGTGCAAAAGATATAGAAGATGTCGAGTTTTCCTCGATGGCAAAGGCTTTTTCATCCATGGTATCAACCATTGTTGAGCTTCAGAGCCGCGCATTGCAGATGAGGGAAGTGCTGTGTGATGAGGATTTAGGGCTGATCATTTCCGGTGTGCAGAGAGATATGCGCTCTTCTTTTGTGTGGCTGTTCCAGCAAGTGTTCTCTCGAACGCCAGATTTGATGGTCCATGTAATGACACTGTTGGCAGATTTTAGCGTACATTCAACATCGCAATACTTGGCAACTTCGCAGATTTCTACAGATGAAAAGGCAGCATTGACATGCTTAGACACCTATAGAAGTGTTAGCGGAGTTGACTTGGAATTCAGCGAATATGGCAATCCAAATGATCTTTTGCAGCTTGGAGGTCGAGCATTGAGGAATGAGGCCGAGGTTTCTCTGTGGAGTTCTTTTCTAGACGAAGCAAAAAGTTTGCTGCAAGAAGGTGCGAAGGAGCTGGTTCTCGATCATGATGTATTAAGGAACATGGTGTCTCCTATTTCTGTAGAGATTGAATCTGATAATTACATGGAGTTTCTTAGGACTGATCTTATGTATCAAATGAGATTGTCTCAAGAGCCGGATAATCAACTTTTGCTCAGCAACTACGCACAGTATCTACAATTGGTTTCCCGTGATCATGACAGGTGATTTCTCATTCTTATGGTCATTTGATTGGGTAGGCAATACTGGTTTTATCGTTTAGAAGATTAACTTCTTAATTCTTTTGACCCTTCACTTTTACTTCCAATTTGGTGGCTGATTGCACTGTTACGATGCCTGTGCTTTATCATGGTTTTTGAACTTACCGATCAATCAATAAAATCATGACTTGCTAAATTCAGTAAAATGTCTATGTTGTTGCAGCTAATAAACAACTAAATAAAGATCATAAACATTGATAATGTTTGATTGATGTGTTTGTGGCTTAATTATATGTGTTGTGTTTGTACTTAGCTGGAAATTGCACTTGCAAATAGCGGGATAAAAGCTTTAGCTGTTTAGTTGAGCATGATTTCATTACTTTTTGGTGACGCCGTGAACATAGTCCCGATTTTGGACGTTTTGACACTCCTATTGGCTCAAACAGGGCGGAAGAGTGTTTTAAGAGGGCAATCCAGGTTCAGCCACCGGATGCTGAATCCATCAGCCGGTATGCAGAGTTCTTGTGGATGGTTAGAAAGGATTTGTGGAGAGCAGAAGAAGCATACCTGCAAGCTCTATCTATCGAGCCAGAAAACTCTTACTATGCATCTAAGTATGCCAACTTTCTTTGGAATACAGGTGGTGACGAAACTTGTTACCCTCTGGATGAATGTTCGGACTTGTAAATTATCGGGTGAGTATCCATCATTCATAGAAGCACGAATGCTACGTCACAGTTTTCATGACATTGTCGGGGGAGGAGAGCATTTGGTGGCATGACTGTAGTTTCCACAACGCGGCCAAACTGATATAAACAAGGAGGAACTCAAGATCCGACAGTATCAATGGAGAAGGTATACTTAGTACAGAGTACTAGTATAGAGACTAAAAGCATGTTAGGTTTTCTGAATGAAATGTGTTCAGTTTTGTTCTGTGGCTATGAATAATGAAATTGCTGCAACTATGCTGTTGCATTTTGTGAGGGGTCGATTAAGTCCATATTTTCTTCGATCCCAGAAACTGCATTGTCACACTATGTAGTTTGTCCGGAACTTGTCCAATATTTCAGATTTTACGTGGTCCAGTTCTCCGTTGGATTCCCATATCCACTGACATACAACTAATTATACTGTTCGTTCAACCAATCCACGTGAAGTGCAATAGCTAACATTTGATGACTACATTCAGAATCAAAGCCTTGGAGCTAAAGATACAGAACCCCTCCGGAAGTACAAAAGAGCACTTCAACCCAAGTCCTAAAAGAATGTGTCTATGCTAACAGTTTCTTCTACTTTTGGTACAAGGATATAAATAGTCATGTTGTAAAGACTGGAGGTACAACAACAATAGTAATGATCCGTGGGAGTGCGTGTGCAGAAAACCTATACCAGAAGAAATTGTTGGAACATGGCAAACTAGATCACCAAAACCAGCTGCTTTGACTGTCGACAACCTTCACTGAAGTTGATATCAAGGGCATGTGCCCATATTCAGCCACAAAATTATTAACGCATTGAGTCCTCTTATCGATGTGCCCCCCTATGCTACTGATACCAGTAGAACCGATCTCAAATATCTTACCTAGTTTAGCACAAAAAACAAATGAACACGAGTGAAGAATTTTTAGTGTGGTAATGATACTACAAGTAGTAAACCTAAAAACTTGGTGAAGAGAGGCGGATTCAATCAAGGAAATATCATCCTAATCATAAATAGATACGGTACATATGCACCGCATATGTGACACACATACCATTTATTGTCGGGTGACTCAGAATATATCCAGTAAACATAAGACAACGGATTTCAAACAATGGTAACAATTCTATCGTCATAGTGAGCTTCAGGAAGGACAATCAGAGCAAAATCATGCGCTTTAGAACTTACGCATCATCATATGTTATTTACTACATCAGCACTTTCTTGGTGTGTATTTTCATATATATTATGGATGTTCAGCTTGTAGAAAGATAAATGTCAATATCTAATGCATGGAAGGCGCATACTGCAAGTAAAACTCACCTTTCACCCATATTGGGGGAACACCAGTAGCATTTGCGACCAGAAAAGACATTGCAATATCTTCACAATTCCTGATCATTCCAATAAAGCGAAATAAGAAAAAGATGATTAAGGAGCCACAAATTTGATGAAGTCAGGCACGCACCTGTTCTTAGTAACATATTCTCGGATTGATGCAGGTATTTGGCGGGTATATAAACTAAGATACTTTTGGTGGAAAAAGGCTGCTTTAGAGAGAACCATGCTGTAGGTTCCTGTCCACCAAACAGACCACCAACCCCCGTAAGTGTATTTCTGAGCACGGCCTTTCTGCATGAGTTTCATTATAGCATATGATATAAGTAAAACTCATATCTGCATAGAGTTTCTAAAGGAAATAATGAAATTTTCTGATGTACATGTGATATGATATTACAAAAGTGGAACCAGAAACCAAAAAAGTTAACCGTGTAAACCACAGGAAAAGTTCACTAAAAGTATTAGCTGCTAGAGTTGTTAAAGGAATTGGACTTATGTTTAAAAAGGTAGAAGCTTAGTCGTACTACATCACAAAGGCACAACTGGCCTTAATATGATTCCCCGTACAAACAATATAAATCAATACATGCCAATGGAGAAGGATTGTATCAAATAACTGCAGTCAATTGTACAAGTACAATAAAACCAACCTAAATTAACTATGAACAATATGCCCTGTTTCATCACTACAACTAAAATGCTACTACCAGACTAAGGGCTAAGAAGAACAGGCAGCGTGTTCTTGTACTGATAATTCTTTATATTGTATTTGCTATGCTTAGCATACTTATTAACAGCATTACTTCTGAGCATGATGAATTCAGCCACATGGATATACTGATGTTTTTCATTTAAAGACATTTATCTATTCCAAAATAGAAAAGAGAGAAACGTAAATAATTCTGCATATTGGATGATGGTAGCTTTAAATTTAATCATTGCTAGGACAAATACAGACAGCGAGTAAAGTGCATACCGATTGATCAAGCCAATGCATACGGGGTACAAACCCCACCATTGCATCAGGTGCGCTCTGCCAAATGCTAAAAGCTAATTCCACAGATGAGCACGGAAATATGATGTCATCATCAATGGAAAATAGAGCATCTGTCTTTAAATTGTTGATCTCCTTGAATCTATTGTTCAAACTGTCTTCCTTATTTATGTCAAATACCAGTTCAATTTGACGACTATCTTTAGAGTTAGACTGTATGACCTGTTTTAAATATTTAGTAAGAGACACAGAGGGAGGATCAGGCTCACTCCATACAATGTGTATTGAACTTAGCCTAGGGCATGAGGTATAGTGTGAAATTGACTTTTTAAGAAGATCATTTCTCTTCCACGTGTTGATCAGCAACGCATATCCTTTCCTACAAACAGTATAATATACTTCATAAGCATCCACCACAAGAAATCATAGCAGAGACAAAAATAAGGAGAACAGAAGCAGAAGCCACAATCCAAAGGGTGACACCAGGTATGAAAAATAAACCATGGCCCAAAAGTTCCAACAAATGAGTTCATCACTCTAATATAACGATTCTCTATGATTCTAATCAACATTTCAAATCTGTTCAGCTGATATTGCATCATAGGATATACATGAATCAGTGGCAAAAGAACCGTTCCTCGTGCATAGTTGGTTTAACACTATGCCATATGATTTTACTCACTATAAACACAGAGAAAAGCAACTCCTACATAATCAGCTGAATCCTGAAACCAAAACTGATACTCTCTAGTCCACACCTCATCAGTCTAGAATACCTACTCATACTCATACTATCTTATCGAATTTGAATGTAACTCGAAAGCATTAACCATCAATTTCGTTCAAAGTATAGAAACAGAGGCTCAACAATATAATAATTCCAACTGGAATAACTGTCCCAAAAGCTAATCGTTGTCGCCATGTGTGTGAAAGTAACCGTGAACTCAGCTAAAAATTATGAAAAGCTCCGTGAATTTTTAAATTTTTTTAAAAAAAGCACGATGAAAAATCTAAATATTAATAACCTAATGTGCAAGTGAGTTTTAAATGCGGACTGAAGAGGTAATAATTACTCATTAATAGCGCATAAATCATGGATATTGAATATACTATAATAGAGAGCAGTGAAATAACCTTGAGAGATCACTCTGCCGGAGATCATAAGTCGTCAAGCTCTGCTTCCATCCCAAATACGACGGCGCTCGGCTGGCGAATACAATAACAGCAAAGACGATGCAGCAGAAGAGCAACAGCTTTATCCTAACAGATCCAACCGCCGAGATCGCGCCTTGCCTAAAAGTCCGGCGGCTGAATAGGCTCGTCCTCTGAATCATGCTCGTCATCGAAGCGCCGGCGACACACAGTACTGGTGATACGCCGGAAAAAAGCAATATATTACTCCAACTTAGCTAGGTAGTCGCCGTATATCCGAGTCCGGAGGCGCGAACTCATGAGCGAGCCAACTCGCCCCCCAATACGTTGTGTTATGTTCCTCTGTAACGCCGGCAGCAGCGCAGTGGATGCCTATTCAGGTTAGATGACTGAGCGTTCCGTTTGAACTCCGTCAAACTCACCGGGATTTGAAAGTCTCTCTGTCACACTTTCTGCGTGGGTTGAAATTTGAAGGAAACGAAAAAATGGATAATTGTCCAAAAAAACGGCGTCGTGCGGAGAGATCTGAGATGCTGACAAAATTTGCAAAATTACTCAATGAAATCAATCAAATTCACTGCTGTTTGAAAAATTTTAGACTGCGAATAACGCGTGTGATAATGCTAGTGGTTGTTTTTTGTCATAGGAGATTATTGCTTTTTTTTCTTTTTGGAAAAATTAATAGTACTTCACTTTATCCTTTGGAATTAAGTCAAACTTTCTACAAGATTGGTTGAGATTTGTTTGCACGTTAGTTTCATTGTAGGCATTGTTTTTTTTTTCTAGAAACGCAATCAAGTGTTCCATATATTGTTTCAAAATGTTAATTCTAAATACATCTGTATCAATAAATTTTTCTTCGCAGGTAACTTGAATACAAGTATATCTTATCAAATGAAGCTTCAATGAAGTAGGTAAAGTGATGACTGTGATCATGATAGAATTTAAGGTGCAATATCTTATGTATACAAAGTCTTGTTTTACGTTTCTATTCATTAGGCATTAGATGAGCCATTATTGAATAATTTTATAATAATTTAGTTAGTGAAATGATTAATGTTACAGTTTTTTATTGGATGTTTAATATGTAATAGTACGGACGATCAGTTTTGTTAACATGTAATTTAGACATCCTTGCAATATGTTAGTTATTGCTAGAGCTAGTTAGGTTGGGGGTCAATTCCACTCATTATAGTCGCCGCTGGACGTTTTCCCAGCATCTTGAAATATGAATGATTAATTTTTCAAAAAAAAAAATTGAAGCCGTTTTCAAAATAATATAATATAATGTAATTGAAGCCTGTTTATGAATTTAATTTAATTTATTTCTTTTATTGTTATAATTTAACTTTTCAATTTACTTAAGTTCAAATCATATCATGAAAAATAATAATTAATTATCTAACTCAATATCAGTCAAATTCGATTAAGTTGATTTTGATTTGGTAAAACTTATCTTAAATTATGGTATCTACTTTGTTACTATTTTCACTTTATTTCAATTCAGGAAAAAAAGATTCTAGCTTAACTAAGCTTCAGTTCAATCTAATAAAAAAAATCTTAAACTAGATATGTTATTACGGAATATATATATATAGGGACAAATTGGAAAATTGATGCAATCTTACGGAGTGGCTTCCTTAAATGCTGATAAATTAAATCAAACGGTTCCATAAATATTATTCAAATAGACCTATACAAAAATGGAAACACGAATGTAATCTTACACCCTATGTATTGGCACCAATTAAATTGGACATTCCTTTTAATAACATCCCCATGCACAGTTTATAATAATATCCCTTTAATAACGCCTAATCCCAATTATACCGAACATTTTTCCATTATTAATGTCCGTACGCGCAGCTTATAAATTCCCCGTTTTGACGAGGCGTTATTATTCACACACTTTTATTTGATTTTCCTGAATTGCCGTATTGATCAACTCGCTCTGAAAACATGTGGCGAATGAAGAAGTGGTTTGTCAGAACTTATTTGTCGTGCATTAATCAAGTCGAGGACCAAGAACTGGTTTGCTCAAACCCGAAAATCATGACATGCTCATATCCGAGAATCATCTATGGAAACATGACTCCGGCTCAATACGCACGCATGCCCTTTCCTTCCGCCAATACTCCGGTGCGATTTCTTTGCTAGTTTTCTTCCAATTATGGCCGATTTATTTTTTTATATTTTTAAGGTGTCAATTCTGTTGTTGATTGGCTTGCTAGCAACTTTCTCCAACCGATATAAACGATTGAGCGTGTAGATATTCAGTATGCTAGCCGGTCAAAAGTTAGGGCAAATCTTATCAGGCGTGTTTTCTTGAACTCATACGAACTTATCTAATCTGATTTGAACTGAACTGAATTTGACTAAAAATTACTGTGTTGAAAAATAACAATGTATGATTAATTTCACCCGATTAAATTTCTGTTGAGCTAAACTGATTTGAACTGAATAAGCTCCGGAGAGAACACGACCTTAGTCACATTTTGCTGATCAATTTAATTTTATTACTGTTATTATTTTAGATTGCTTAAGTTTAAATCATATCAGTTTAATTCAGATCATGAGAAAAGAACATGATCTAACTTAATGTCAGTTTAAGTTCATTCAGTTGATTTAGATGTGCTAAAAGTTGTACTCCCTCCGTCCCATGTGAATGTGCACACTTTTTAGTCAACTTTCTCAAACCACATTTGACCATCAATAACTTTAAATACGTATATTATTAGGGTAATAAAATTTGATATTTAGAAACTAAATGATGCAAAAAATCTAACAATATCTCACATGATGGTATTGGTGCCTATATACTAGCTCAAATATATGGTCAAATGTGCCCTGAGAAAACTGACCAAAGAGTGTGCAGATTCGGCTGGGACGGAGGGAGTATTAATTTAAATATATTTTATTACTGTTTTGGACTTTGTTGCGTATCGGATCATGCAAAAAAAGAGAGAGAGTTTTAACTTAACTTAACTTAACCTAACTTTAGTTCAATCTAATTTAACTGACTTAGATTTGATAAATTATTACTACATTTTGGTTTGTTCATTCTTTTAGTTGAATTCAAATGATGAGAATAAAGAATAGAGCCAAATTAACACTCTTGAGTGCTTGCAGGTACCTACAAACAGTGATATTTATGCTACCAAAGTTTCCATGAATAACAAGGAGGAGAGGGCAGAAGCAAAGCAAGATAACAAAGAATTCGCACCATCTTTCAGATACTTTGTATTCGATACAGAATCAAGAAACCCTAGGCAGGAAGTAAAAGAAGGTCAAATCCCTCAACAGCTTCATGATCCAGAAGCAGAAGAGTTCAGTTTCTGGCCCTCTAATGACTCGGTGCCGAAAGAACTCGATCAAGAATCTGATGACGTCTTCTTACAAGACCAGATTATGCCAACGTTGACGATCAGTTCTGATGGTGAGAGTGCCATCAATCCTTCATCCAATGAAGAACCAGAAAGTCCCGAAGAAGATTTTGATCCTCATCATGATCTAGAAGATTGCTTTGGACTTAGGAAGCTTTATGGTGGTTACGATGAGGAGAAAGGAGAACACGAGAAACAAGATGACAAAGACCTCTATGTCGACGAAGAATCACGAAATAAGGAAATGAAACTAAAATATCGCTTACAAATCCTTGATCAGATTCTTCATCAGCTTCTTCATCCCAAAGAACCCTTGCCAACGTTGATGGTCAGTTCTGATGGTCCTACTGAAGACACATTCCCGCCAATTCCTTCATCCGATGAGGAACGAGCAAGTCGTGAAGAAGATTTTGGTTCTGATGATCTAGAAGATTGCCTTGAGTGTCCGAAAGTAAACGCCGAGATTGCTCAGACTTGGAAGCATTATGGTAGCTCCGATGAGGAACACGAAAAACGAGATGACAAAGACCTCCATGACAACAAAGAACCAGGAAACAAGGAAATAAAACAAGGTACTGATCAAACCCCTGAAGAGATTCTTGATCCCGAAGAGCCCTTCCAATTCCAAGGCCACAATCTGCCAATGAGAATCAGTTTCAATGCCAGAAGCACAAGCAGGTGCATTTCAGTGGATGGGAGCTGTTCTTATTCAGCCGGCTTCACCAGCGCGAGTAGCAAAAGCAGCAGCACGAGCAGCCCCCAGAGCGAAAACAAGCCGGATTGTTGCATAGTTCCACACAAGATTACAAAGGCTGAGATTCTATTTTCCAAGATGTTGCGCTTTCAGAAGACAGCATTTTGGAGGTTGCTTCGAGCGCCTGTATCTCCGGTGCATACCTCCAAGACATCCGCATCAAGAGCAAGGCTAGATAGAATGAGCAGTTTATCTTTGTGCAAAGGTCGCTAGTTTGGTGCATTACAAATGTACTACTCCCTCTCTCCAGCTCTATTTCTACTTTTATTTTTTTTATTCAAAATTTGACCGCATATTTGAATCGATATATTAATAGAGATATAGTAGATTTATATACTCCCTCCGTCCCAGTCGATTGTGTACACTTTTTGGTCAACTTTCTAAGGTCATGTTTGACCAACGATAACTTTAGTTACGTATATTGACGGTGTGTTAAAATTTGATATTTTGAAAATACATCATGCAGGGAATCCAACAATATTTCACATGATGATATTGATGTCTATGTACTAATTGAAATTTATGGCCAAACACGTCTTAAGAAAGTTGACAAAAAATGTGCAGATTCGGCTGGGACGGAGGGAGTAGTTGATTTAGAATCAACTAAATCTATTATATATGAACAACAATATTAATATATTATCAACCGTATATGATATTGTTAAGTTTATTAGTTTTTAAATATCAACTTTTTATTTACCGTTATTATACGTAGGTAAACATGCATATTAACGGTCAAATATATTTCTTGAACAATGTGATAATGATTGCAGTGTAAAGTAGTTTATTTTAAAAGCAGTTTAATTTTAAAAGTAAAAGTTATTATTGAAAGAAAATTGGAACCCAATTTTTCCCTACTTTTGAAATAAGCAAACTTTGCTAATTCACCAAATACACCGTAATAGGAGTGCATTCTTTTATGGTGCAGATTCAATGCGACCCAATTGCAAGTATGAAGATTTTCAAACCTGGACGCATTTATGGAGGATGCATTTGAGAATGCGTCCTCTATTTAATTTCTCTTTTTTTTAAAAAAAATTAGTGCATCATGCGTCCTCTGTTTAATTTATCTTTTTTAAGCACATGAAGAGGACGCAATCAGAGAATGCGTTCTCTAACTGCTTTTCTTTTTTGGTGCTATTTCCATCATACTGTATTTAATTTCTCTATTTTTTATTTAGAGCATCAAGAGGATGCATTCTCTAAATGCGTCTGTTTTTTTATGCGCATGAAGAGGACACATTCCTCTAACTGCTTTACATTTTTTTTAAAAAATCATCGTGATATTTACTAAAAAAACGGAGGAAGAGTCTTTAAAATAAAAGGGAATGAAGAGGACTCATTTGCTGAATGCGTCCTCTAATTTCTAGCCATTTTAAAAAAACAAGAATGAATAGGACACATTTGCTGAATGCATCCTCTAATTTCTTCTTTTATTTTTTTTGGACTTCGTATTTACTAGAATAAATGCATTAGAAGAATTTGAAAGTTCTCTTTGAAATTTATGATAGTAATTTGAACATCCTATTTAGTAGAATAAAGTTAATGGAAAATTTTGAACGTCCTATTTAATATTTATGAGGATAAATTTTTAATGTAATATTTCCTCTAATTTTGAACGTCGGTATTTAGTTTTTTAAAAAATATTCCAAAATATTAAAAAATGAATGAATTATAAAAAATATTTTTTCACATAAGTTTATGGACATAAGTGCAAATAAAACCCTAAAGCCACTATTCCGGCCATTTTCGGCCATTGCCCGACCAGAAATGACCAAAATGCCCTCTATCCTAATACAAAATTTTAAAAGACAAAACTACCCCCACCACCAATCCACCATCACCAATCTATGCCATGCCCCGCCACCACCTGAGCCCCTCCCCTCCACCACTTGAGCCTATCCCCACTACCACCTGAGCCCATTCCCGCCACCACCTGAGCCCCGCTCGCCACCATTTGAGCTCCTTCCCGCCACCACTTGAACCCCGCTCTGCCACCACCTGAGCCCCGCTCGCCACCACCTGAGCCCATCCCCGCCACCACCTGATCCCCGCCCGCCACCACCTGAGCTCATCCCCGCCTCCACCTAAGCCCCGATCGCCACCATCTGATCCCCTCCATGCCACCACCTGAACCCCCGCCACCACTTGAACCCCGCCACCACCTGAACCCCGCCACCCATACTCACCACTGCTCTCTCGCCCCTACCTCCGCTCAGATCTCCGTCTCGCCCCTGCCTCAGTCCCGTACCTCTAACCACCACCTCCGACCGGTCACCTAACTCCGTCGCCGCTCAACGCCTCCCGCCGCAAACCCTCGCGCCACCACCTGCTCAGAACCCTAGCGCCACCTCGCGCCACCTCGCGCCACCTCCTCGACACCGCCCCAAACTTCTCGCCACCAACCCTAAACTTCTCGCCATCGCCACATCCTTCTCTGCCCTAGCCCCGCATCCACCATCGCCAAGCCCTGAATCCACAACACCACTATCGCCATACCCTTAGCCCCGAATCCACAACACCACCGGTGAAGCCCTAATCGCGAGCTCTCCGCCACCACCATCTGCATATCAGAATCAAGAGGAAGAATTAGAGGAATGGCGGTGGCGCAGTGGAAGAACGACGTGGAGGGAAGAAGAAACCGTGGCAGAGGGAAGGAGAATGAAGCGAAAGGAAAGAGAAAAGGGGGTATTAATGCCAATGTGGGCAATATTGTCATTTGAGAAATGGAAGTTCTTTCATTTTTTAAAACATCAGGGGCAAATCGGTCATTTCACCATATTCCGGCCTCAAACCGGTTAAAAAGGTTATATTTGCACATAACCTGAATAGATAGGGTTATATTTGCACTTTCGAATAGCGCAATGTTATATCTGCACTTTCTTCAATTATATAGGGTTATATCTGCACTTTTCTCAATTTTTTGACATTATTCTCTATCAAAATTTGATCGTATATTTGAATATATATATGAACAACAAATTATCGTACTCCCTCTATCTCAATTCAAACTGCACATGAGATGTTTTTCAATTAAAATTATCATACTTTGACCATATGTTTGAATGAATATATAGACAATAATGTTATCGTATGTGATATTGTTGGATATATTCATCGTACCAAGTAGTTTATAAATAGAGTGAAGTATTTTTTTAACCTTATATTTTGGACGAAAGTGTAGAAATGACCTTGTAAAATTTAAAAGTGTTAAAATAATCATGAATTTCATTGAACAAAATATCAACCGCCAAATTAGCCGAAAATAGGTGAAATGCAATTATACCATCTTATTTGTAATTGATTTGGGTTTCGCCAAACCCATTCGGCGGACTCGAGGGGCTCCGGTGGTGAGCTCGAGGGAAGACGTCGGTGTCGGAGGGTAGCGGAAACGAGGCTGCGCCTTTTGAACTCGCCAAAGCGGTGGTCCTCCAGTGGTGAGCTGCGGAGGACCTCTGCGGTGAGGGTCGGCGCCGGAGGGCTACCGCGGAGGAGAGCTTTGAGGGATGGCGTCAGAAGACCGCAGCGTCGACGGAGTTCCAGGTATTCCGGTGGAAGGCTGCGACGAGGACGAGTGGCTTGGCGTTTGACTTTCTTCTCCAAATATTACTCTGTTCTGGCATCCGAGGGTTCTGTTCAGGGCGGCGTTTTTTAGTCTCCTCCGGCGGGTTCTGTTCTTCCTCTTCACGGCATCCAAGGTGGACTTGCAATTCCAATGGTTACTGCAACGGATAAAGAATCAGATGCTGTGTTTTGATGATGTAATAGTAGTTAAAGTGCCTGGAGTGGTGGTAATGTATGTTCATAATCCAGTTGCAGGAATAAGGCCTAATGCTTGTACTGCTGTGGTCAATGTTAATAGAAGTGCAGGTTTGCGGTTTCAAAAAAAATAAATATAAAAACAGAGTTTTCCCCTTTAACCTGCTTGATTGATTTGCTCGATGACATTTCTTTTAATGCGTTGTTCGTGTGTTTGTGCTATGGCTGTATTGTCTTCTGTTTACAAATTTTATAGCTTTGCTCTCTGCTGCTGCAAAGTGATGCATGAGTGCAGACAATAACCATATTCATGTGATAAGGCTAAAACCATGCATGATCATCAGTCTATACTCTTTTCATCATCCACAGCCATCAGCCTAATATGACTGCAATGATGCTCGTCTTAGAAGGTGCCTTGCTGCTTGGAGGAATCACAGAAGCCAGAATCATCATGGCTTCGTCGCATGGTTTTGTCAAGCACAAAATTCTGCTTATTGCTACTTCATCCAATACTCCATAATGCAGTTCCCAAACCACCCAATGGACATCACATGTAGCAACTTTAGCCCCTCAAATGTGTTTCATCAAACGAGAAACGTTTTCAAGGATCTAATAGCTGAAACAAATCCCAGCATGCACACCTTAATCAATCCGACCTATATCTATCAACTCCTGCCAAGGAATACACAGTGGAGTTCCAATTCTTTCTTCTTCTCAGGCATGAACCACGAGCCAATGCCTATACCACTAACAAGATACAGACTGCAGGGGTCTTTAATCCCAAAAGAAAAGACCAACTTCATCCAGTTTTATCTTACTTACATTCTCGCTTTCCTTTTGTCTACGTGCAGTGCATTTTCACAATTGTAACATGCAATTCAAAGCCTAAAAGGAATTCTAAACAACAAGAAGAAGATTTTAAGTATGCGGAGAATGAATTGTAGCAGAAGATTCCGAATGTTGTGAAAGCTTCATAGAGTTTAAAGAAATTGTAGCCTTACTACCAAAATGTCGACAATCTATTACAGAGTCTAAAGAAATTGGACAGAGTTGGTCTAAGAGCAGAAAGAAGCTTCCAAGACCTGCTTGGTGATCCTGCAAAACTCAGATGGTAATCCTGCAAAACACGGATGCTACACCACTCGCATTAATACACACACTAGATGTAGGAATGAAAAGATACCGAGAATAAAAACCAAGCATTTGAAAACACAATTAACACACACATAGCTTCAACCCTGAGTATGTGTGAAATGATTAAGATGCTGCAATTGTTTGGCATAGTGATGAAAACTACCACTAGTAGCTGTTTGGTGACTTGTTACACTTTAGAGTCATGGTCATATTAATTTTTTCAGTCAAAACATTTATTCCCATTGGAACCCTCATAAGTTATATGTAGCAGTTTCTCTCGTGTTAAATATGGTAAATGAATATGTGTGGATTATGCCTATAATTAGTTTGATTTTATAACATATCATTTTATTGAGGTTTTTGCATTGTGTTTAGTAAACTATGAGCCTTTGTAAACTGTCTCTAATTATATTGTTTCCGAGTCTTTGTAGGTGAGTTTTTCCTTGGATTGGTTGATGCTGCCACGGGTAAAGGAAAGGTTTACCCATTTTGTTGATGAGATGGAACTGGGGTATGAGGCCTGTGTGGAAATAAAGAAGAGTCCGATCGCTACTGATTCTCAGAAAAACTAGCAAATTCTTAGGACCCACAGAGCGAAGTTGAATAAGCTGGTTCAGGACATATCTGAAGTGTTTGAGCACTACAAGAGTGATGAAGTCCCTCATCATACAAAGATGACGAGGCTTAATCGAGATAAATTGGCTGTCAAACTGTGGTGGAATGATTGTGTTTATGTCAACCTAGATGCTATATCCCTTATGCATAGCTACTACACCAGTCCCTTACCATTCGAGGTATCTTTTCTTGTCTTCTTGTTTAGTTACATGCCTTGTAGATTCTAAAATCTTATGCCCAGGATGCACTTGGATCGCGACTGTATAGACAATTCAAGAAAGATACTACCACAAATATGGTTAGCCGCATCTCTACGGCTGAGATTGTGTTTATGCATCCTCAATCTCCTTTGAGATTGAGGATGCCCGGCATGCTAGTATCAACAAGAAAAACAAATCAACAGCTTGTTTATTTGCTAACAAATAGACTAGAAAAAGAAAAGATGCTTAGTTGCTTACGTTGTTCACAACAACAAACCCGGAACCTATACGTTCCCATGAACAAGGTAGGCAACTAAGCATGCTTTTCTTTTTCTAGTCTATTTGTTAGCAAATAAACAAGCGGTTGATTTGTTTTTCTTGTTGATACTAGCATGTCGGGCATCCTCAATTTCAAAGGAGATTGAGGTAGAGATGCGGCTAACCATATTCGTGGTAGTATCTTTCTTGAATTGTCTATACAGTCGCGATCCAAGTGCATCCTTAGCATCCTGAAAACACACAAAGCATAAGATTTTAGAATCTACCGGCATGTAACTAAACAAGAAGACAAGAAAAGATATCTCGAATGGTAAGGGACAGGTGTAGTAGCTATGCAAAAGGGATATAGCATCTAGGTTGACCTAAACACAATCATTCCACCACAATTTGACCGCCAATTTATCTCGATTAAGCCTCGTCATCTTTGTATGATGAGGGATGTCATCACTCTTGCAGTGCTCAAACACTTCAGAAGATATGTCCTCAACCAGCTTATTCAACTTCGCTATGTGGATCCCAAGAACTTGCCAGTTTTTCTGGGAAACAGTAGCAATCGGATTCCTTTATTTCCACATAGGCTTCATACACCAGTTCTATCTCATCAACAAAATGGGTAAACCTTTCCTTCCCAGTGGCAGCATCAGCATCAACCAATCCAAGGAAAAACTCACCTACAAAGACTCGGAAACAATATAATTAGAGACAGTTTACAAAGGCTCACCCTGCTAGTTTGCTAAAGACAATGTAAAAACCTCAATAAAATGATATGTTATAAAATCAAACAAATTGTAGACATAATCCACACATATTCATTTACTATATTTAACACGGGAGAAACGGCTACACTTATGAGGGTTCCAATGGGAATAAATGTTTTGACTGAAAACTAGTACTATAAATCAGCTACCCTTCCCGGAGAAAAAATTAATACGAATGAATTAAAACCATGACTCTAAAGTGTAACAAGTCACCAAACAGCTACTACTAGTAGTTTTCATCACTATGCCAAACAATTGCAGCATCTTAATCATTTCTACAGTACTGATTAATCTGGGCTACAATAAAATGAATGAAACAATTCACATAAACTTTCAAGTATCCAAGCAACCGTAAAGTTCATTGAAACCAAGAAAGATAGCTGAGCCATTCAACAGACAATACATCTTCCAAACCATCATGATGGATCATAACATGGCATGACTAAAACTGCACACATTGCACACTAAAGCTCAAAGATGTTTAGGGCTGCCTAATTTCAAATGAAAAAGGAGTTGGGACAGTAAAACATACAACTAGGAAGGATCAACCACACAATGCTTGCATCGCATTAAGAAATATGAAGTTGAAAATCCATGAAGGTTTCATGTAGTAGAACATAAATGGTGTCAGGAGATTTAAGGCAAACATTGGCCCAAAATAAAGCATTAGCTACTGATTATCCTACAAGATGTAAATAGGGCATCAAAATCCAATGTCGATTTCAACAAACGATTATTCCGGCGGAATTTCAAGGCACAATTCATCAAAGCTTCACAAACCAATGATACCAAAAATAAAAAACAACATTAGCTACTGGTTATCCTACCAGATAAAGAGCACCAAAACACATGTTATCTGTAAGATGTAAATAGGGCATCAAAATCCAATGTCGATTCATCGTGGGTAGCCTCAATAACAAGCGATAAAACTCATGTTGTGGACACTACCTGAGAGAGCACGTATGAACGTTGAAACCACAGCAGCTACCAGATCCCGAGTCTCTGTATTAAGAAACATGGCTTCCAGCCTTTCCCGTCTATGCACTTTCCTTGTCTCTGGATCCAATTCAGTAGCCACCCTCCAACTCACGAAAATTTTCAACCAGTTCGTTCACTCTGTTCTCGTCCATGTTTGCCCGCCGGCCTGATCGTTGGTGGGTGTGGAAATTTGTGGAAACCGCTGCCGCTGGTTGCAAATGGTTGTTTGTTTTTGGTCAATGGGTAATCAATAATGCTATGGTTATAGTACGTGCTCCTCTGCTCTCAAAGCTGGCTGGTAGCAGCGTACGGCTTTGACTATTTTGGACTTATTTGAAATACGGTTTCTCACACCTGACTTTTTTTTCTTTTTTTTTAATTATTTTAGAGATATATGAGACAAAACTAGAGGGCAAAGTCTTGGGAAAGACGATCTTTCCATAGGCTTATGAAAATATGGGGTTTAATTCGAATAATAAAATGTAAAAGATCTTAGTTGCAACATTAAAATTTTAGTTTATAACATGTAGTATATAACTTTGTGTGAGTTGTGTGGGAGTCTCACCCCACCTTTGTGTGAGACACAGGGGAGCCTCACCCCCTTTGTGTAGGGCAACTTGGATATATTAATGAGAACGAGTCCAAATATTTGTTTTTTTAAAAAAATTATCCTATTTTAAGTACTCTTCTATTTCAGATAAAATTGTAAAGAACTTTGTTCACGGTCTCCGATAAACACATTTAACTGTAAATATATATCATTACGTGTAATAATGGTTTCATAGTCTCCAATAAACACATTTAACTGTAAATACATGAGCGAAAACTACCATGGTGCGTGGTAGGACTCAACCTTACCTGAGATTCCGGCGCCATGATATTAGTGGTCAATTGTGCTTCCTGGCCGGAGCTCCCCTTTTTCAGCATTGATTTCCACTTTTCCGGCCAGATCAATCGGAGAAGAAGGCTGTTGAAAGCCTTCTTTTTCTGGCCTATATTTCATCAAAACGAAGTCGTTTTGGCTCAAGTCGAACGACGTCATTCTGATTAGTACAGAAGAAAAAAAATAAATATAAAATTGAAATTTATAGTATTTGGACTGGGCAAAAAAATGCAAGCCCAAAAAATCCTTTGCCAAAAATGCATCACCAGCTCTACTCCAGCCTCCAGCTCCGGTTGTCGCCGCCGCCGCCGTCCCGCTACCGGCCGAGACTCCGGACGCCATCGGCCGGAGACTCCGTACGCCATCGGCCGGAGACTCCGTATTGATCAGCCCCACCTAGGAAAAAATCTTGGTTCCACCACTGTGTAAATATATGTCATTGCGTATAATAACGGTACCAAAAAGTTTATATTTTTAAAATTTCATGTTACGGTGAATCTAACGATATCTCGTACGATAATATTATTGGTCGTTTACTTATCCAAATATATGATCAAATTTCGATAAATTTAACTGAAAAAATAATTTTGTGCAGGTAGATGTGGGACAAGTGAGTATCACATTTTATCACACTAATAATTTATAGAAAAAAGTGCTTTTATAACCCTACATAGTTGACATAAGGGTCAATATAGACTTTCAGTATTTGAAAGTGTCAATATAACCCTATCTAGTTAGTGAAAGTGCCAACATAACCCTCTTCGGCAACTTTTAGCTAGAATTTAATAAAATTACATGTTTGCCGTTCTGGAAAAAAGATTAAAATACAAAAAAATAGGAAATGCCGTTATTACCCTTAGGCCGCCGCCGGACCAGGTAGGGTTATATCATTACATTATGAAATCTTATTGGGTCATATCAGCACATTCCTAATGTTTGTAGGGTTATATCAACACATTTCTAATGTTTGTAGGGTTATATTAGCACATTTCTAATGTTTGTAGGGTTACATCAATAAATTCTTAAAACTTATAGGGTTATATCAGTAAATATTATAAATATTAAGTGTGTGGTACTCGGATGGCCTTAACAGGCGCATATACACCATTATAACATCATGACAATATAATATACAACATAAAATTTGACATTATGACACCATCATTAATATTAAACACCATTATCATATATCATAGCCTCATTTCAAAACTTATCAACATTAAAAACCCTAGGTCGAAGAATACAACAAAATAACAATCACACACAACACCAAAGGTCATCGAATCATCAATCCGGACTAAACACAACAAAATATCATTAAAACCCTATATTCTACAGAATTAGCTGATATGACCCTACATTTTTTTTACTAATGTGCTTATATAACCCTATAAATTTTAGGAATATACTGATTTAATCCTACCAGTTTTCATAGTGTGCTGATATAACCCTACTTAATCCGGCGGCGGTCCCCAAAGGATATTTTGGTCCATTCACATAGAGTCAATGTCGGAAAACTAAGGTTAATGCCAAAAATAGGGTCTGAGGGTTATATTGCCACTTTTATTAACTAGATAGGGTTACGTTTGCACTAAAAATTATCATAAGATTATATTAACACTTAATTAAGTAGATAAGGTTATATTAGGGTTATATTAGGGTTATATTGACACGTGTTAATAACGTGTTAGTGCAACAATGTTGGGACACTGTTAAAAAGATCACCTGGACCCACCATTCCCAGGTGTTAAGCCCGGGTTGCAAATTATGTGAAAAGTGGGGCTAGGGAAACGTGAAATTCCAAAACTATCCTTTCACTCACTATTGTATCATTCCGCGATCCCAGTTCAACGTCACTAAAAACAATCAAAAACCCAACCATAATTCTACAGTCCTTTTCCCCCCTTGTCTCCGGCGAGGTAAATAACTGTAGTCCTTAGCCGGCAAATGATCGGGATTCAACAAAATTCCGTGCTGCAACGCCGCCTGCACCCATGGAATATTGGTAGACGGGAAGAAGTCCAAGCTAAAGTTTACCATCTATCCCTCCCCGCAGGTGATTTTGCAATGCCCTCTTGTGATTTAGCCTTTTAAATTGGTATTGTATTACTTGCAATGTTGATTTATGAAATTATATGGATGTAGAGCTGGTCGAACATGAGAATAGTGGAGTACTTTGTATGAAAGATGTGGTCCTTTTTTTTTCCAGTTAAATAGTTGAGGTTTCAAATTACATCGTTCATTGTCTCGGTCCTTTTATGTGCAAAACCTTTCTATAAATATGATTAGCATGGTAGAGCTATCCCTCTTTACTGTTTCTGTGCTTATGTTGTACTTCACTTTTAATGTACTTTCTTGTTCACAATATAATTTCATGTGATGATATGTTAAATTTGTTCAGTTTCTCCCTGATTTTATTTTCATGTCTGTTTCTCAATAACTGTATTTCGTTTCATAGTCTCACTTTAGCCATATTTGCTTAGTTTAGTGAGCTTTGCATCTGAACTATTTACAAAAAATATTCTTCCAAGGTATAATTCTTGATTGATTTGGCGTGAGATATGGTCCTCATTCAGCCTCATTGAATTTTACATGAAGTAATTATGGTACTGTAGAAGGATAAATGCAAGTTTTAAAGTACTGGAGCATAGATCTATAAGCTTTGATTGGAGTGCTGGCCATTAAGTTAGGGACTTTTATTGTAACTGTGAAGTTGGTAATTAGTACTTGCAGTAAAGCTCATAAACTAATTCTTGCTAGCTTTGTTAATTAAGTTAATTATGATGGTGTGTATTTGGCCGTTGTGGTTTGAGAAAAATTAGGATGAGACATACTTATTCGCCATCTGAGTGGGTTGGATATAAGTTTTATAGTACTGCTTCAAAATAAGAAAGAATTGAGCTATGCTGCATGGGTTTTCATTGGAACTAAACTGGCATTTGACTGATCTGGATGATTATTTTAAGGTTATTCCGTGCTGATAAAATTGCTGATTTCGTGCTGTTTGTTATGTTTTCCCGAATTATCTGTTTGTTTTCTTGTTGATCAGTTCATAATGCGGTGGTTTGGTAGCTTTAACCTAATTTTTCGAAGTTTTTATTTTATTTTTATGCTAATTGTGCTCTATCAGATCTTTGTGTTCTTTGTTTTCAATGACAATGTTGTATCTCCGTGAGTTAATTTGTCAGTTCTTCAATTTGAGAACTGTTGTAGTTAGGTCTAGTATTTTTGTGCGAAGTGTTGTTTTGGTGTAGGATAATTGACTTAAAGATCTGTATGGGGAAAGTGGATTGCATTGGTTCTGTGATATGTTGAAACAAGTGGTTAGGGCTTTTGGTGATGTTTGGGTATCTAAAAGCATTCCTACATTGACAACTCCAATCCGAACCTGTAGGAGTGTAGGGTACATGTTAAAAAAAATATTGCCAACTACACACCAGTGACTTAGTTTCCTGTTTCACTCTACTTCACATATTGATATTGTAGATTCTCTTATGTGAATGCTCATTGCTGTCTCAATTTGAGCCACGGCCGGCATCTGAATTCTGTTTTTTCCTTGCACATTGGACATAGGATGAACATGCATTCCCTTAATTTGCTTAGATACTTTCTGACTCTACAAGTTGGAAGATGTTATTCCTACGCTTACAACATATATACCTTGGAGCACACAGCTGTGTTTATCACATTTTATAGGTTGCCCATCGATGTGCATTTGAATTGGTTAGCTGAATTGAGCTGTTTTTGCTTCTGCCTCATTACTTAAGATAGATTGTTGGATTGCCAATGCATGAGTTATTAAGCTGAATTGAGCTATTTTTGCACTTGCTTCGTAAATAAGTGTCTATTGTTAGATTGCCTCGATGTGCAAATGAGTTATTGAGCTAAATAGAGCTGTTTTTGCTTCTGCTTCATTACTTAGCATAGATTGTTAGATTTCCGGTGTATGAGTTATTAATCCAATTTGAGCTGTTTTTGCATTTGCTCCTGTACTAAGCGTGTATTGTTTTAGATGGCCTTAATGTGCATATATATATGAGTTATTGAGTTCCTCCGAATTCGGAAATGAGTAATTTCTTACATTTATGAGCGGTTGCAGATTCATTCCATTGAAGATCAGCTCGGAAGTTTAAGGTTTTCATAGACTTTAAGATTCAGAACCAGTGCCGCCTTCGCCGCTATGGCTGGTAGTAATGTAATCAACGCGAGTGAATCGAAGGTATAATTCTTTGTTAATCTCTCATAACCATGCCATTAATCGTGTTTAATCTGATTAGCTGGTAATCGTAGTTAACCGTAATCTTTGCCCTTTTGGGTTCATGCCAAAAAGGCTGAATCAGATTTTGTTTGGGACTTTAGTGGGGGATGTTTGTTAGCTTTTTCTGGATATGCAACCATTTCCTCAGGTTCTTGTGATGTTTAGGAAATAACCGCTGGACAATTCTGGCCTTTTTCAATACCTGTTTTCTGAGAAAATTTGAAATTTATTCTGTGTTTTTGCAGAGAGTTGTTCCGCTGCACACATGGATTCTAATATCGAATTTCAAGCTGGCGTACAGCATGCACATTCAACAGGGAGCTGGCGATGTTTCTCGATAGAAAAGTTCCGGCGATCGCCTACCCCATCGATGGGGTTTACTCCTTCGACGTCGTCGACCGGATTACCAGCTTGCTGAACCGGGGCATTAAAAAAAAATTTAAATCTGTTTTGAGTTTATTTTTTTAAGATCAAAATACTTTAAAAATTGGTACATTGTAGACGCGGGAAAGGGCTAAAAGATGGCGCCCAATATTAGATGGCATCAACTGGTACTCCATTGGAGACGCGGGAAAGGGTTAAAATAATAATTTAGATGCCTGCTTTTTTTTTGAAGAAATTTTAATTAGAACAAGCGCCATATCTATAGGGATAATTTAATTATTTTAATTTATAAATATTTAATTTATAATTTAATCTAAAAAAAACATTTTCATTTTTTCTAATTGGAGGTGTGGTTGATGAAGCAAATCCACCGGTTGGAATTGGAGATGAAGGTCGGCAACGGAGGCATTGATTTGCTCGATGATGGAGGTGGCTTCGTTGGAGCTGGAATTGGAGGTGTGGTTGATGACCAAGCGAGCGCCCTTGGAGGCTAAATGGAAGGTGATTGCCCCATCGATCCCTCAGAAGCTGTCGGTGACTATGGCCACTCTTGCAGTTTTGCCGACATTGTTCCTGTGTTGTTAGCCTGTTAAGGTTTAGATATTGGGTAAAAAGATTCAGTGGTTTTGATGGTTTGTGGATAATAAGATTTAACTGCTTTGTACGTGTATTCAATTCATTGGTCGTCGTCACTGTAGATGTCATTCATCACTAATTTCTTTGAGATATTGTAGAGGTGGGGGGGGGGGGGGTCGTGGTTTGGTGGTGGCCGGTGGTGGCCGGTGGTGGGGGGTCTAGGTTTGGTGGTGGCCGGTGGTGGGTGGGGGGGGGTCGTGGTTTGGTGGTGGCCGGTGGTGGGGGTCGTGGTTTGGTGGTGGCCGGTGGTGAGGGTGGGGGTGGCTGTGGATTGTAAGATTGTTGGAGCTCCGGTTGGAGGAGGCAATGGAGACTATTCCAGCGGGTTTATTGAAAAGGAAGAGGTAGCAATTAGTGGTGACTCTAATTTGTTTTCCGACATAGCGGTGATGAAGCAGTGGCGGTGGTGGGGTAAAGGGTATTTTTGTCTTTCAATTTTTTTATTAGCCTGAAAGGACATTTTAATCATTTCATGTCGGTCAATGCAGAAATATAGTCTTTAGGGTTATTTTTAAAATTATTTTAGGGTTATATCTTGCATTTTCTCGAATGTATATGGTCATTCTAATATATTTTCCATAATAGTATTGTAATGTACATTTTAAATATTTACCATGCACATTCATAATACTAGTACTCCCTCCGAATTTTTATATTGACACTCTTTCCTTTTGGTGATGGTCCTTTTCTTTTTTTTGCAAATTCTAAATTATTTTCATCTACTAAATTTACCTTTTACTCTTTCAATACAATCTCTTCCACACATTTTACTTTATTTTTAAAAAAATGTGTCCACTGACATAATGGCAATATATTTAGACCACGGGGAGTACATGGGTATCATTTAAGAATTGTTTTAATAGTTTGTTTAATTTTCAGTTGTTACAGTAATTCTTTTCATAATTATTATAATATATTTAATCCAATAATTTTTCCTATTTCTCCAAAGAACTATTTCTTAATTTTAGTAATTTTATTTTAAAAATAATGATACTCCGTATTATAAAATTATCCTAACTATATATTAACTTTAACCCTATTTTAATTTTATAAAAAAATGATATTATAAATTCCATGATTGTTATTTTTCATTAGTAAGAAGATATAATTTTAATTTAAAAAGATATATTTAAAAACACAAACTATATAATTTTTTGAAATATAATTTTTCTATTAAAATATTAGCAAATTCTTGGGAAAAACCATCTTTCCATTGGCTTATGAAAATATGGAATTATATAAAGGCAAACGGTCTAAGCTGCGTTATTAATAATTTAGAGCAAAGTGCAGATATAACCTACATAATTGACAAAAGTGCAGATATAACCCTGCAATAATTAAAAGTGCAAATATGACCCTAGATATTTAGGTTATGTGAAAATATAATATTTTCCAGCATTTGGAGGCCGAATTGTGTTAAAAAGACAAATTTACCCTCTGTAAAAAAATAAAAAACACTAAAATGACATGCATACCCCTGAAACCCTAAATCCTTCATCTTCAAATTACCTTCCCACAACTTTATTTAAAATTTCATCTTCATTGTCCCGGATCTGGAATCGGAGATGGAGGTCGGCAGCGGAGGCATCGATTTGGTCAGCGACGGAGGCGGCCTCGCCGGAGCTGGAATCGAAGGTGTGGTTGATGAAGCAAATCCGCCAGCTGGAATCGGAGATGGAGGTTGGTGACGAAGGCATCAATTTGGTCGGAAATGGAAGCAAATCGCCACAAACACCCTTCTTCCCGTCAGTTTGGACTCACCAGTGGTGATAGGATAGGGCAACTGTGTGTTTTCAGCTCAACCCATTTTTTCGTTCAAAACCCACTCCATCCGTCGCATCGGAGGAGGCTAAACTTGACCCTCTGCGTGTTGGTGGAGGACGACGGCGGGAGGGCTCCCTTTCTTCCCCTCACCACCACCTTCAAATCCCCTACCTCAACCACCGCCCACCACTACACCGCTGGCAACCTTGATTTTCCGACAAAAGCCCCATCAAACCGCTCCTCCGACAACAATGTCTTCCTCTCCCTTCAATCCTAATCTGAATCTAATGCCCAATAATTGCCAAATAATCTGAACCTCATCTTTCCACCATTTTGGAATTCTTCAAGTTTTTGGAATTCGTCCAAATAAAATCCAAGCTGCAATCTTAGACTCAGTTTCATCTTTCTAGGTGCATAATTTTGGTTCTTTGTTGAACCCTACCCTTGTTGACCATTCGAATCTGTTTGGAGAAGAACGATTGAGAATCATGGCGGAGAAATAATAGAGAGTAGGCTGAGCTAGAGGCAGAGGAGGAAGAAGGCAACTCTGGTGTGTATTTTGCGGTGGAGAAGGAAATGGAAATGACGGTGGTGGCAGAGGCAGTAATTGGTGGTGATTTTAATTTGTTTTCTATCACGTCAGCAATGGTGAATTAGTGGCGGTGGTAGGGGATAAAGGGCATATTTGTCTTTCAATTTTGTTCATTAGGGTGAAAGGGCATTTTGGTAATTTCTGATAGGTCAATGGCCGGTCAATGACGAAATATAGTCTTTAGGGTTATATTTGCACTTATGTAAAATAGTTACGGTTATATCTGCACTAAAAATTATCTTAGGGTTATATTTGCACTTTCTTAAATGCATAAGGTTATATTTGCATATTTCCCAAAAATTTATTATACAACGTGTAGTAGTTATAAAGTTTATAACCCAATTCATGCAACCCAAAACTTTTATCTTCATTTCTTTTAATTTGCACTTTAAATCTTAGTCTTTTCATGACTTATGAAAATACATTCTTTCAAGAGACGGATTCTAAAATATTTATTAATAAAATAAGACTAATTGTTTTTTTAGTCCCCTACAAAGTATCTTATACCATGTTTTGGTCCCCATTTGCAAATCAACGCTTAGACGGTACCCAACAAATTCAAAACAATTTGTTTGGTCCCCAAAGGTGGTTTTCAGGTAAGACTAAATGGTTTTCCAGTATAGTCAGGGCTATAATGGTAATTTTACTAATTAAAAAATATTTTTAATTAAAAAAATCATAATTTTAATTTTTTTTGATTTTCGACAACTTCATCCTAAGCCCTCGAGTCCTGGAGCCCTCAAACCCTCCTGCCTCAAGCCCTCGAACCTCCTGCCTCAATCCCTCGAACCTCCTACCTCGAGCTCTCGAACCCTCTACCACGAGCTCCCGAACCCTCCTGCCTCGAGCCCTCGAACCCTCCTGCCTTGAGCCCTTGAACCTCAAGCCCGAATGTGGGGATTTTTGACAGCTTCATCTTGAGCTCTCAAGCACGAGGAAACTGGCTGCAGAAGGAGACGTGAAGAAGATGAAGGAGGAGGAGGAAGAAGAAATCGTTCGAGGAAGATGAAATCGTTCGAAGAAGAAATCAGTATTTGGCAGCCAGGGTACTGATTCGTCGCTGGTAAGCTCCGACGAGGAGAAGGAGGAAGAAAAAATCGTTCGAAGAAGAAATCAGTACCCAGCGGCCAGGGTACTGATTCGTCGCCGGTGAGCTCCTACGAGGAAGAGGAGGAAGAAGAAATCGTTCCAGATTCTAACAACGGCGAGCTCTGGTGAGTTTCGGATTCAAACAATGGTGGCGGCGGTGAAGAAGATGCGAAGAAGATGAAGAGTTTTATTTTTATTTTTTTAAAATCAGGGGTATAATGGTCTTTTTACATATTTTGACCAATTTTACCATTGACTTTCTCTGAAAACCACCTTTGGGGACCAAACAAATTGTTTTGAATTTGTTGGTTACCGTCTAAGGGTTGATTTACAAATGGGGACCAAAACATGATATAAGATACTTTGTAGGGAACTAAAAATATAATTTAGTCATAAAATAAATTAAAGATTTAAGTGCTCATATGACCCTATGTTTTTGTCAAAAGTGCCAATATGACCCTATAAGATTAGAAAGTGCAATTTTAACCCTATTATTTGCTCGAAAGTTCTAATCTAACTCTGGAGGCATCAATTTGCTGGAATTCTATAAATTGACTATTATACCCCTGTTCAAAAAATTAAAATTCAGAAATGTGAAAGGATAGTTGTGCCCTCATTGTCTATTAACCATTTTTCTTTTCCTTGGGGGTGAGGGAAAGCACGACTATCTTCTAGTTTCCTTCTTCTTTTGCTCGTAATCCTGGTTTCCTTCTTCTTCTTATTCTCTTCTCGATTTTTATTCCCCATAGCCCGATTCTCTACTTTAGCGCGCTTGACTGAGCGGCACCGGAAAATGGTGGCGTGGACTGTGGGGCTAGGGTTATATGGTGGCGATGACCCTAGTTTTGGTGGCTCTCGATGCTCGTGGACGATGGCGCTGATGGTGTGCGTCGGCGTTGCTGGATGGGATTCGAGGAGGTGGTAGTGTAAGCATAGCTGAGGAAAGGTTGTGTGGGTCTGGGTGGGTGGTGGGTCTGGTGAGCGTAATTGAGCTATACGATACGGTTGGTGAGTGCCGTCACCGAATTTAGCGGCGCAGTGTGGTGAGCGTTCTCGAGATCTCCAAATCTTCTCCAACGAGGTGGTGTTGGGCGGTGGCTGGTGGCGGTGGTGGGGAGGTGGTGGTGTTTTGGAGGTGGCGTAGTGCCTGGAGGTAGCTAGTGGCGAGAGCGGTGGCGCAGTGCGTTGGGGCTGCGGCGGCACCGGAGAGTGGGAATGGAAAAGATGCACAAGGGCTTTGATTTTTATCCCATGATGAATTTGGGATGAATTTCCATTGTATTTGGTATGATTTGCTATTCTAATGGTGGCGGTGAGGCTTGGTCTAGAGAGGAGATGGTAACCGTTGAATTGCGGTGAAATCTGGCAAATTCCCCGATTTTGACCGCCACAGGAGGCGGAAGAGAGGCGGCAAATGACGGTGGCGGTGGAAGTGGCGGAGCAGCGGTGGGAGAAACAATGGCTATGTAGATGAAGAAGAAGAACTTAGTGGTATTTTTGTCATTACATTTTTTGTTTTAAGATAGGGTATTTTAGTATTTTTAGTTATAGTCAATGCTGGAAAATGGCAAGTCAATGCTGGAATAGTGCCAAAAGGTTATATCGGCACTTCAGATGCAAAAGATAGGGTTATAATCGCACTTTTTGATCTTATAGTGTCATATTGGCACTTTTGATCAAAATATAAGGTCATATGTGCATTTTTTCCTAAATTAAATAAAGATTTAAAGTGATATAATAGATTGATTGTTACTCGACTTTACATAAACATAAGCTAATAGATGGCTTGACTTTATGCAATTCATGGTCAATCGACAATCATAATTTAACTTTATGGGTTTACTAACTTTTAAACTTCTAATTGACTAACTTATTTTTTTGGTCCTCCACAAAGTATCTTATACCATGTTTTGGTCCCCATTTGCAAATCAACCCTCAGACAGTATCCTACAAATTCAAAACAATATGTTTTGGTCCCCAAAGGTGGTTTTCAGGTAAAGTCAATGGTAAAATTGGTCAAAATATATAAAATGACCATTATACCCCAGAGTTTTAAAAAAATAAAAAATAAAAAAACTAGCTCAGATCAAATATTTTTATTTTCGCCTTAATACTCCCTTCAACAACTCAAACAAACCCTCTCACATGCGCTCTCTTCATCCTCCACTTTCGCTCAGCCGCCGCAGCCGGAATTCATCCGGCTATCCCTGGACAAAGCCAACGAGATTCAGAGCTCCTTGCCGGAGGAAGACCAGGTTGTCGGTGTAACCTCCAAAAATTTGATCTTCTATAGAGCTATTTCTCAATCTCAATCTCAAGCTACCCGCTCCGCCGCCACAGGAGTCCATCCGGCTGTCCCTGAACAAAGCCAACGAGATTCAGAGCTCCTCACCGGAGGAAGACATTCTCCAGTCCCTCAGCGTAACCTTCGGCAATATGATCTTCTACAGAGCTCAATCTCAATCTCAAGCAACCACCACAGTGAATTTATTGCAAAACAAATTGGGGAGGAGGAAGCCGTGATTTTAGAGGCTGAAACAGGGGATTTCCTTGGAAAGCATCGTAGGTTCAAGTTTTACACTATTGGGAAATGTGTGACTAACTTTTTGTGACCGGAGAGCATATTCTGGTGCCTTGGAAGATATTGATTTGCGTCCGTGTTTCCCGGTGGCGTAGAGGTTGAACCTGGCGGGCAACTTTTGGTGGCGCAGAAATTGAACCCGACGAACTGGGTTCGTCTGGAGTAAGAGATGAGGCAGTGGTGGAGTAATGGTGATAAGGCGGAGGCGGTGGTGAAGTAATCGATTAAAATGTTTGACTTCCACAGATCAACGATTAACCCTTACTTGACTTTTTATGTACAATCATTGATAAAATGGTTTGACTTTAACTGATCAGCGGTCAGCCCTTATTTAACTTTCCATATAAAAGCACTGATAAATAGATTTGACTTGCATTCATCAACAATCAATGCTTACTTGATTTTCCGTATACAAGCCCTAATACAAATGTTTAACTTTCATTGTTCAATAGACAACCATTACTTGACTTTCCATATATAAACATCAATAAAAATGTTTGACCGATCAATGGTTAATCCTTAACTTTTCATATACAATCATTGATAAAAATGTTTGACTTTATCTAATTAATGATCACCTCTTAGTTGACTTTCTATATATAAGCACTGGTGAAAAATGTTTGACTTTCAATGATTAAAGATTAACCATCAACCGGCTTTTTTTTAAACACTAATAAAATGGTTGACTTTAATTGATCAATGATCAACCCTTATTTGACTTTATATATATGAGCACTGATAAAAAGATGTCTGATTTTAATTGACTGCCGGAAAATCCTTACTTTACTTTCTATGCATAAACATGTGAATTGCGATTTTACGCCCCATATTTTATTAAACACACAATGTATTCATACTTTTGAAATACGATATGTACATATATATAATTAACTATTAAAAACTGAAATAAATAATAACAATTTCTAGATTTAATTTCAAAAAGTATATTCATCATTTCTGGCAAAACTATCGGCAGTGTCAACAAATTTCCAAAAATTTTTTTGGCCTAATTAGTGGTGGTGTCCCGGCCAATTTTAAGGTCTCTCCAGCGAGATTCCCAGCTAAATTATAGGAAAATATCGGCCAGTTATGGTGAAAATGGCAGTTACTTTAATCGGCCACCCTGAAGATGTTTCCGCCGTGCCCAAAATTGAGTTTACAGTCGTTCTTGGGGTCATCGGTGGGATGGAGATGAATAATCAATGCCATCGTCGTAGGAGAAGGGATCGAAGCCATTGAGATTGAATTTTTCGGCAGCGTAGGGTAAACCTGGTGGCTCTCGGATTTGCACAGTTCCGGATTTGTCGGCCTGGATTTGCAGAGTGCTGTAGTGGAACTCGAGTGGGATAGGGGTGGAGCTCGAGCGGGGAAGGGCCGAATCGCATAGAGTTCTCTCTGACGGTGGCTCTAAGCGACAGTTCTCGGCTGTTGCTTGTGACAGCGGATCTACCCTAGACCAGGGTTCTCTATTGATATGTTCAGATGCTCCCTCTGTCCCACTCTAAACTTCTCAGAATTTTTTTATGGTGTCAAGAAATATATTTGACTGTTAATATGTTTAACTACGTACAATAACGGAAAATAAAAGGCTGTATTTAGAAACTACTTACTACGACGAATCCAACAACATCACATACGATGATATTATTGTTTATGTAGTTATTCTAATACAAAGTTTGATGGTGTTAAGTGTGCAGTTTAGTGTATGACAATGAGGGTATGTATTATTGATTACTTCTTTGTGTTTGCAATGCAGAGGTCCTCGATGGGCTAGTGCGAACATAGAGTATGTATAATGGGAGTTCCAGAGTGGTTCCAATTTCAAACTGGAATCATTATAAAACTGTGAAACTCCATAATAGGAGTTTCAAAGTGGTTCCCAAATATTGAAACCACCTCTCGGTTCCTCGAAATTAGAATTGTGCCCAGTTATGATTTTAGTCAGAGCCTATGTGATTTTCTGTCCGCCTGTCAGCTCGTGGATTTCCATACTCCTTCGCGGGCCCTTGTTCATTGTTTTTCATTGTTAATTTTTGTTTTTAAAATTCTCTGCTTCATTTTTAATATTTGCATTTAAAATATCATAAAAATAAAATGAAATTTAACATTAAATTATAAAAACTGAAATTTAATTTCGAATTAAAAGTGTATTAGTATTAAATATCACTTTATAATTTATTTTAGGTACACAAATATATTTAAATTAAATATTAAAGGTAAAATTAATGAGTAGGATAGAGAAAATTAATCACGGTTCTTAAAGTTACAAAATGGTTTCAACCACTATGGAGAGAAAAATAGAGTGATTTTTTTGTGGTTTCAATTTATACTGTAACTGAGAGAGATTAAATATTTAATAAACTAAAATCACAAAAACAATTACAGACTAATTAGACCACTGTACATAGTTTTAGAGCATGTGCAATAAAGATTACAACTGAAACCCCTTTCCCCCACAATCCAAAGCATCAGGAAGTATCTCTCCGTCCCATATTTAGTTACCACTTTCCAAAACTTTACTTTTTCCATAAAAGAAGAAGATTTACTTTTATGTCACCTTTGACTTTGCCATTTTTATTATACACGTGGCATTCCAAATCATTCCAAGGGCTGAGACCGGGCAAGCATGCCCAAGGGCTGAAACCGGGTCCAGCGCCTAAACTGGCAGAGCACCTGATGGCTTGGGTTATATGTCTTGCTGCGTTGATTTTATTTTTTTCTTGCTGCCACATGACAGTCTTGGACTGGGCCACGTAATAGCTCTGTAGAGGTATATGGCAAACGGCAGCGGCGCAACATGAGGAATAAGAAAGGGTTTACGGGAGGAAGAAGAGGACTAATTGGGCCAAAATATGATAAAGCCCATTTTTGACTTTTTTGTTTCTTCATTAAATAAAACGACGTCGATTCACTTACACAAAACGACGTCGTTTTGTGTAATGAAGAAACAAAAAAATGATGCAGGCGCATGAAGCTACGCGCTGCACTGTGAACAAACATTTGATATCAATGCGTGTTTGTGCGTGGGTCGTCTTCTCCGGCTCAAATCCTCTCCCCCCCGTCGTCCGGTCTTCAAGACGGCATCATGTCAACACCATGGATTGGCTCTGGCTCACTTCAGGCGGGGTTGAGGAGCAAGAGGAAGGGCTGAATGATAAAGAAGGTGGGTTAGCTCCGTCTTCGTGCGGGTATGAAATGTTTGTGCAACGTCGTGGATTAGCTTCATCTTCTTTGCATTCGCTGAATCGAGCCCTAGAGTTATCGGAGTTGGAGAGCCAGTGGAGTCATCGGAGGCTAAGCGGTCCCGAGATCTGGGATCTGATGGAGGAAAAAGAGGAAGACCAAATTTCATTTTTTTTCTTTTGTTTTAAAATTAGGGGCATAATGGTCATTTTACAAATTTCAGCCAGAATTTACCTGAAAACCGCTTGGAAATCGCTTCATGGACCAACCAATTGTTTTCAGAATGTTGAGTGTTAAACAAATGCGGTATAGACCTTGGAGACCAAATAAATTATAAGATGTTATTTAAGGGACAAAAAAATAATTTAGTCGACAACAAAAATAATTGCAATGGTGAAACTGCACTGTTCTGGAATCCACAGGAGTATCGGGTGCACATATCAATGGGAAGAGCAACCGATGCAGATTTGATGCTTCCGAATTGACGCTGCATTGTAGTTTCCTGGGAAGCTTTGTTGACAGAGCAGAACAGTTCTTCTGGATAGCTGGACAATATTGAGGCAAATGAAGGAAGAAAGTGAAATTTACCAGGAAATTATTGATTGACTTTGTTAAGTAATATAAATTACTTATAATTGTAATTAAATTCTATTTCATTTTTCTACCTTGTATAAGTATTTTGTATTACTATATAATATACGCTGAGGTCATGAATAAAAACACACAATTATTACCCTTATTTTGTTCATGGTATCAGAGCCTAAAATCCTGAAACCTTTTTCCCGAGCTCCCGCCGCCGACCGTGCGATCCTCCACACGTTGTCGTGTTGCCGTCTGAAGCTCACCGTTCGTCTCTACATCGCCAACTGCCGCTACCATGATCTAGCTACCGTCGTTGACGATCTGTCCACTGCCCTTACCGATTCGAACACATCGCTGCTGACTTGCACACGCCGCAACACCGATCTCCACATGCCGCCACTTGTTCAACGCGCCGGTGTGTCTTGCCGATTTGATCTGCCGCAGGTTATTGTACTCGCTACTGATCTATACCTGATTTTGCACTATATCTGCCTCCGGAAGTAATCCCGAAGAATAGGCTCGTATTGATGTTGCGCCCGAGGTTCCAAAGTTTCAGGATATGAATGGTTATGATGTGATTATAACTTTACTGAACCAGTTGCAGTTGCAATCTGACCCTCAAACTACTGTACCTATTGGTCGTCTGTCAACTGATCATTACTTTATTGGCTCTAGCGATGGTCCAGGTCTACAAATTATACCAGAGAGGTTAAAAAAATTTCATTGAATGGTCTGACGTGATGTGCTGCGCATTCCTTGCTAAGAGCAAAATTGGGTTCATTGATTGATCCATTACCGAACCCTAAGGATGGTCATCCTGATGCTACTGATTGGCTTGGGGTTAATGCTACTCTTGTTTGCTGGATCTTGCAAACCCTGGATCCGGTGTTGAGATCTTCTATAGGAACTGTGGGATGGCCTGAAGGAGTTGAAGGAGAAAGCCAGCGCCGCCAGAAGAACAACGCTAGCCTCTAGGCCGATTGACGCTGCCATAAACGGCAGATATGCCACGGCTCTTCCACTCCCATTGGTCCATTGGTGCTGCCATGTCGCCGCCTAGCCTAGCGGCGGTGACTTCCTCTGGTAGTGCCCCTACCCGGTCTGATTTTGGCCCTTCTCTGTCTAATGACCACTGGAGCACGACCATGAATTTATTTAATTAGTTCAATTCTCTTAATGACAATGGGTCAGGTAAGTCTACTTTGCCCTGGATACTTGATTCGGAAGCCTCATATCACATGACAGGTGGCAAAGGTTCTCTTACTGATATTACTACTAATGTTGACACTGTGAATGTTGTTCTGCCTGGTGGATCTGTGTCGTTTGCTACACAATATGGTTCTGTTTGCTTTGGTGATGTCACCCTTACTCATGTGCTATACATACCTACTTTGCAATGCAATTTATTATTATGCTCTAGACTGTTATCTGCCTTAAAATGTCTAGCTTTGTCTACTGAAAATTATTGCATTTTACAGAAAATCTGTACGAGGACTGTGATTGGCGTGGGTGAACAACAATGGGGGGCGGGGGGCGGGGGGTTTATTGGCTTCATCTGTTGGATTCTCGCTTTCGTCCTTATATCCCGAAGTCTATTTCGACAGTTGCTTCAGTTTCTTCATCCTCTTCATGGCATAACGTTTGGTCATCCATTATCTATGGTGTTATCTTCTATTCCTACTATTGATTTTAGCACAAATGATACTACTATACCTTGCTCTGTATGTTATAGAGCAAAACAGACTAGACATAGTTTTCCATTGAGTTCTACAAATGCTACTACATTATTTGAATTAATACATTGTGATATTTTGGGTCCTTATAGAACACCATAGTTGATGATTATTCCCGAGTCATTTGGGTTTATTTATTAGTAGCTAAGTCAGAAGTAGCTTCTAGATTTTTAGAATTTTATGATCTGGTCAAGAATCAATGGGGCCGAACTATACTGCATGTCCGGGCTGACAACGAGATTGAATTTTTGTCTTTGAGATCTCATTTTGCTGCATCTGGGATCATTTTTGAGACATACATGGTTGATACACTACAGCAGAATGGTCGAGTTGAACGAAAGCATCGCCATTTACTCAACGTGGCGCATGCCTTACGGTTTCAAGCCAGTCTTCCAATTGAGTTTTTGGGAGAATGCGTTCTTACTACTGCTTATCTGATTAACCGGACACCGACGAAACATCTCAATGGTCGCACTCCCTCTGAGATGCTATATGAACAAGCTCCAAATTACTCATATTTAAAGGTATTTGGATGCTTGTGTTTTGCTGCTCACGTTCAAAGATATCGCGAAAAGTTTGCACCTAAAAGTCGGCAGTGTTTGTTTCTTGGTTATCCTGCCGGAATGAGAGGTTATCGTCTTTTTGACCTGGAATCCCGCATCATCTTTAACAGACGGGATGCTAATTTTTTTTAAGACCAGTTCTCGTATGTTGCAACTCCGACATCAGCCTCTTCCGTAGATCTCGGTGGTGCCACCACCTCACCGCCGGTATCACTTTCACCGCCGCCAAGGTCACATACCCAGATCGCGGCACCACCGGTCCAGCCGACCACCACAGTACCCTTAACGCCAGATGCCGCTGCGCCTATACCATTGGCCGCTTCTCCGGTTCTGGAAACCGACCCAATTGGCCCAAATCAAAATTTAAAACCAACGAAAATCCATTACCCAAAACCCACTTGGCAAGGATTCTTGTCTTCATCCATTTCTGCCAAAACGCGCAGAGCAGATCCATCCTCCGCCGCCGTTAGTCTGCTTGCCGCCGTTTCCTTCCTCAACCAAAACCAGCGACCGCGTCCAAGCTAAACCAAGGGCAAGGTATCAAGGAGCCAATATTTTGCGTGTGTAACTTGTGTTGAATAACTTGAATTGAATTGCTTATTTGTGTGAAATTGTGAATACTAAATAGCATATACTGATATACATATTTAGTGGCTGTGTTGAAATTGTGAAATTGTGCTAAATATAGATACGAATAATTTAACATATTTAATTTGACATATTTTTGACATATTTAATTTGACATATTTTTGATAAATTGTGAATACTGAATAACATATACATATTTAATTTGACATATTTTTCTTATTTTATGTCAAATAGGATATGAATAAATTCTTAATTTGAAGTAGTGAATCATCTATTTTTAAGAGACCGAGTGAACCAAATGAAAAAAGGATTAATGAAGAGGGTAGTAGTCAAAAGCATTATCGTGTTGAGTTCACTTCGGATGATGTTATAAATGATCTTGGGAAACGTAAACCTATTAAGGATTTTGATGTTTCTATTAGAGATCAAGTGATGAGAGAATATGTGTTAAGAGGTCCTTGCCAACTTAAGGGTCATTCTTTTCCAAAGACAAACCAGGGAAATGACTATAGATGTTTTCAACCTTCGTGGTTTGAAATTTTTGATTAGTTGGAGTATAGCACATCAAAGGATGCAACATTTTTCTTTTGTTGCTATCTCTTTAGGAATTCACATAAGAGATGTCGAGATGGAGAGGATGCATTTACTGTGAGCGGGGTTAACAATTGGAAGAAAGCTCTAGTTATCTATAAGAAACACGTTAGCGTAGCGGGTAGTGCTCATAATGATGCAACTGAACAATTGTATGCATTTAAGCGTCAAAGACAGAATATCCTTCATTCTTATCAGGCACATGGGCGTGAATCAGAGATTGCATATTGCACGCGTTTGACATCCACTTTAGATGTGACACGGTTCATGCTAAATCAAGGTATGGCTTTTCGTGGCCATGATGAAGGGCTGGATTCTTTGAATAAGGGCAATTGTCTCGAAATGATTGACTGGCATTGCAAGAGAAATGGTGTTGTTGCTAAGATCATGAATGAAAATGGCCCTAGAAATTGCAAGCTCACATCTCCCAAAGTACATAAGGAACTATCAAGTGCTTGTGCTAGTGAGGTAACAAATGTTATTGTTAATGAAATTGGAGATGGTTATTTTTCTCTATTGGTTGATGAGGCTAGAGATGCATCAATAAAAGAGCAAATGGGGGTTGTTTTAAGATATGTCAACAAACAAGGATGCGTTCTTGAACGTTTTCGTAGTGTTGTGCATGTGCATAATACTCCTGCTATTAGTTTGAATATTGCTATTGATGAATTGTTTGCAAAACATAAATTATCAACGTCAAAGTTGAGAGGTCAGTGATATGATGGAGCCTCAAATATGCGAGGAGAGTATAATGGACTGAAAGCTTTAATATTGAAAGAAAACTCATCTGCAAGGTATGTTCATTATTTTTCTGACCAGCTTCAATTGGTTGTTCTTGCTGTTGCTGATGATAATCGAGCTATGTGTCAGTTTTTTGTTTATCTTGGTATGATTGTGAATTTAGCTGGAGCTTCATGTAGAAGAAAAGACATGCTTCTTGATTTAGAATATGCTAGAATTGTAGAGGGATTGGAGAATGGAGATATTGTGAGTGGAAGAGGCAAAAACAAGAAACTAGTTTGAAAATGTTGGGGGATACTCGTTGGGGGTCACATTACACTATTATTATTCGTTTCATTACTATGTGGGAATCTATTTTGCAAATGGTTGAAAACATCCACGATGATGGTGATGCAAATCTGAGTAAATCTTCAGGGAGCGGTTTGCTTGAGCAAATGGAGAGTTATGAATTTGTTTTTGTGATGCTTTTGATGAAGCATTTGTTGGGAGTTGTAGATGCCCTGTCCCTTGCTTTGCAAGAAAAGAATCAAAATATTGTGTTGGCTGTGAGTTTGATAAATACAATGAAGTTTAAGTTGCAACAATACAGAGAGAATGGTTGGGATGAGTTGTTAAATGAAGTCAACACATTTTTTTTGTTAACCATGACATCTCGGTAGTTAATATGAAAGATGAACGAAGAATATTAACAAATGCAGACCCATGGTGATTTCTTTCGTGTTGATACTTTTCTTCAGGTATTAATTTTATAATTTACATACCTTATTTGATTTGTAATTTTTTTCACTGCTACATGCTAACCTTTTATTATTTAAATACTAGGTTGTTGATATGATTCATGAAATGAACAATCGGTTTCCGGAAGCAAATACGGAGTTACTCACTTATATGACTTGCCTTGATCCAAGAGATTCATTTTCTAAGTTTGATATTGGTAAGTTAGTTCGTCTTGCTGAACTATATCCAAGTGACTTCTCTGTAGAAGATCGTTCCCGCCTTCATCAACAACTTAGTACTTTCATTCATAATGTACAACTTGATGATGAGTTTTTGGCTATTGAGGACTTTGGAAGTCTTGCTCAAAATATGGTTCAAACAACTAGGCATACAACTTTTCCACTGGTATATCGTCTTATTGCGTTAATCTTAGTTCTACCAGTTGCAACTGCTTCTATTGAACGGATTTTTCAGCCATGAAGAGAATCAAGACTAATTTACGCAACAGAATGGGAGATGAATGAATGATGTTATGACAGTGCATACAAAGAAGATGATTTTTCGTGGGATCGATAATGAACCAATTTTGCAACGTTATCAGCGTATACAACATCGTAGGATATAATTGTCTCCTGTAGTTAGTGGTTCTAGTTCTAACAACCAAAGTATTAGAACTTAGTTTTTTATGCAGTGATAGTTCTTTGTTGTAAAAATCTAATTATTATGTAAGCATTGTTTGTTAAAATATTGTTGTATTTAGCACTGAAATTTTTTTTTGCCGCTTTTTAGCCCCCCTAACATATCGTCCTCATTCCGCCATTGAGTATATGCACGAGTTTATATGAATTACCAAACTACATTTTTCACAAGAAAAGCCTTGAGATATATTGTTTTGATTGACTGATTGAGTAGTTTCAAATTCCTTATCCAATTTGCAAACTATCTATAACATTAACAACAAATGAATTTTCAAAATCTAATTTTTGGAAGAATTTTTAAATTTAGTGTATCCTCTATGAATTGTTTACCAAACACTAAAAATTGTTAAGCTAATCATTAAAGTGCTTATGATCCTTGTCAAACCCACCCTAAGAGCTTAAAACAGCGGGGTTTATTCGGTGTTGGATGGTTTGAAAATGGAGAAGAAGGCCAAACTCCCAACTCCGCTGTCGTCAAGGGAATATGTTGCTCATTATGAATATACCAACTAAAAGAAGGGGTGTCCTCGAATCTCTCCAGCAAATGAGTGTCCTCGAATCTCTCCAGCAATTGAGTGTCAGCGTTATAAATAAAAAGATAGCGCTCCCACACCACAAAAATGGAGTATGATGTTCCCGGTACAAATGACGCAAACCTAAATGGCAAGTCATAACTCGGCCCCCTCAGTTTACTCAATTTTGCCAAATCCTTGAGATCCACCGTGTACAACAACTTCCATTTACAATCCTCTTCATTCTCATTAAGAACCCAAATTTTAATCGCCCTGACATGAGTTGTAGCACAGTGAAGATTGCCTTTGGGTGAGACAACATAGTATGTGCTTCCGGTGTACTCCTCCCTATAATTGATTGCCGGAATCAAAGGAACGCATTGTTGTTGATTATTATTATTGGTATCATACGCAATCAATGTAAACGAATCGGTCGGCATATACACCACTCCCCTGCTGCTTGCTATTGTGGGCATTGGTGTATAGCTAAACTTATCTCCACGAAAAGAATCTGACTTCTCCCACATCGATGTGGAGGAACAGAATGTTTGCGTATTTACCGTAGTTCCTCCCCAGTGAGACATAACCGTCAATGTAATAACCTTGGAAAAAAGAGAAAACATATTATAAGTTTATTAATACTCACCTTAGTTACTTCCCCATAAAACATAACCTCCAATGTTATAGCCTTGGAAGAAAGAGAACATATTATAAGTTTGTTGAACGAGCAAACAAACAAGAATCAATACTTCTTTTTTTACACAAAAATCCATTTCTTCTCATTCTTTTGATCAACTTTCTATTTGACCACAATTTTAAAATGGTGGAATATAATTAGATTATCTGTATTATGTAAATATTTAATTTTGATATATTAAATCTTATACTAAAACAATGCAAATAGATTTGGGACAAAGGAACAAGTACCTTAAAAGAAGTATCCTCGGATATAATTTCCATGAAGGGGGTGGAAGTACAGCCCGGAGGTGGAGGCAATGCGGTGACTATAGCACCGCCCCGGGTAGCGAGGTTGAAGACGTAGTACGTTCTTTCCTCGTGATCACGACAGAGTATGAGGCCATCGCCGGAGCTTGATTTTGATATGAATTGAAATTTTGATGATATTGACATTAGCTTCGTTTTATTTATAAGGGAACCCAGCTTGTTTGTCATCACTAGTTCAAACCACCAGTATTTGCGCATGAATCCGATCACCGGAAAACTAAGCTTCCATTTCTTCAGGTACTTCATTCGGAAAAAAGAACCGGTTATCACTTCCAACCATTCTTTACAGACCAACATGCATTTGAAGATGCAGCATGGATCTAACTTTAGCAGAATCACCGACCAAACATCCGCATCCAGATCCCTCCTTACTGTTCAACATCAATAATTTTATCATTGAAACATCAAATAAAAAGCATGCGCGTATATATTGTTTTTGAATCACACTTCAAGAAGGCCGACACAATTGAAGTTCTCACCGGAATTAGAAGGAACCTGGGGCTGTGTACACTTTGAACAGATGTTGGAGAGACGAATGCAGTAGTTTTTCATCTCTCTTGTTTTTACTCCCTGAGCTTGTCAGGCGACCAATTAATCTCCCCCACTTTGCTATGTATATACCGAATCATTGAACTGTATGCAAGCATTACGGAGGGATAATTTAGACGAGGTCAAATTATGGCAGTTATTGACTCTAACTAGAAACTCCAATTTTCTTTATTTTAGGGAACATCAGTTGTGGCATTCTAATTAGGGAAAGGTGGCAAGGAGGTACCAAATCTTTTCGGATGACATTATGGAAAGACCAAGGTTTAATTGTAAATTATAAAAAATGAAATAAAATTATCGGGTTGCATTAAATAGGACAATAAATTTATAACTACTGCACTCTGCATAATAAATTTTTAATATTGCAACTAAAATGTTTTACCTTATTATTATATTAATTAAGCATGTCTTTCTATAAACATGTGATAATGAGTGTTTTCCAAAACTTTATCTTATTTTTATTCATTGCAAAAAAATTGCTATAAATTTAGAAAACTTTCAAAATGGAATAGGGTATAAATAATGCCTGGAAGAATGCACATATAATGTACACAAAATGTTCCCGGGATACTGTGCGTGCTCATTGTACCCAGTACCATATAATTAGAATCAATAACTGCCATAACTGATGTTCCCTAAAATAAAAAAAATTGGACTTTCTAGTTAGAGTCAATAACTGCCATAATTTGACCTTGTCTAAGGTATCCCTCCGTAATACTTGCATATAGTTCAAAGATTCGATATATCTCTATATCTTAAAAGGGCCGATCCCTTGATGAACAGTAAAGTTTTGTCGTTATTTTTAAATTTTAGTTTTTCTTCCTCCCCCTTCTATGCATTATTGTCTATGTTTATCCATTCACTTCTTTGCCGTTATCTGATCTCAAATGTCAACGCGTGTCCTCTACCTGTATAAGTGTCCATATCTGAAGGTCTTTCCAATTACACGTATCTTCTCTGTTTTGGTTTCCTGTCTATGTTTATTTGCTCTCCATCATTCTCTTTTTTGGCTTTCATAAGATTTTGCTCTCAGATGGTTGGGTTCCTATCCTTGCACAATTCCACAAGGTAATTTCATAGTTTTCCTAACCAAAATTGCCCGCCTTTTCCATCATCGTTGCTCCGATTTGTGTAATGTTTCTGGTATGCTTTCAATTTCTTAGTCGAAATAGAGCCCGACAGAATGTGATTTTGGCCTTTTCTATGTGTTCCTAATATTCACGTGTTCTTCTCCTTCAACCTACTGAAGTTTGATTTGTGAACGCAAGGTGTTCGTTGAATTGCCTGACTTGTTTTCCTAATTGTTTTCTCCTTCTTATTCGCAGAGGTCGTGCCGCCGCGATTCAGGACAGCTACATGTATTGGGGGATTCTTTCTGACGGAATTTGGTATGAAGGAGCCAATGGTGGCAATGGATTTTTCCAGGGATTAGGAACCAACTATTCAAGGTCAGAGTGGTGGATGGTTAGAGTGGTGGCGCGGTGGATGGTTCGAAGAATGATATTTTGAGGGGTGATGGTCCCAGGATTGGATGGTTGATGGTTTGAGTGGTGGTGAGGCGGGTGGTTAATGGTTATAGGGGTTTGACGAGTTATGATCCGAGGGTGATGGTCCCAGGAGGTGAATGGTTGATGTTCGAGGGGTGGATGGTTTGAGTGGTGGCGAGGCAGATGGTTGATGGGTTGAGGGGTGATGCCTCGAGGGGGATGGTTGATGTTTCCAGGGCCTCCAGGGTTGATGAATCGAGAGATGATGCCTCGAATGAACACCCTTTGAGGTGGATGGTTGATGTTCAAGGGGTGGAAGATTCGAGTGGTGGCGAGGTGGTTGATTGATGAGTCGGGGGATGATGCCTCGAGAGGGATGATTGATGGTTCCAGGAGCTTGAGGGTTGATGATTCGAGGGAGGATGCCTAGAATCAACACCCCTCGAGGCAGATGGTTTATGGAAATGGTCCGAGTACTCCTGACTCGAGTGGTGAGAATTCGAGTATGCCTCCCTCTCTACATACACTACCTTCCACCACCGCCGGTCTCCTCTCCACCAGCCACTCGGCAGCAAGCTGTGGCTCACCAAGCCGCGGTGGCGACACCACCGGAGACCACCAACTCAATTCCCACTCTTCCACTCATCCCCACCTACCACCACCATTTCCCAACCTTCCCGCCACCTCTACAGCCTAAGTCGACCGCCTCCTCTGCCCCACCTTCGCTGGAGACGACCAAGGCCCAGTCTGAATAACCTGTTTGAGAGGTGGCGCCGCCAAGAAAACCATCTATCCCATTCTGCCACCGCTAAGAACGATAAAAGCCTGGCGAACTCTGCTTCAACCCTGCCGGAGAGCCCGGTTCGCAAAGACCGCTGATGGCCAGAGCAACCTGCCGGTGGTCCCAAGCTCATCCTGATTCGGCGGAGGCATTCCCTCAAGCAGAGACTTTGCTGGAATAGATCACACCAACTGCGGATTCTCTAGATCTATTATTAGCAGAGGAACATGCGTCCCAATGCGATCACCAGCATCACCAGCAACAGCTCGTTGTATTCACTGGATTCTTGCTTCTCCATTCCTCTAATCTTCTGACCTTCTTGTTCAAAAATCAATGCTATATAAGATGGAAATTGAACATATGCTAAATGGTAGTATGTATATTTTTTAAGGTTATGATATCAACAGTTTCATATTCGAAAACTCCTCTGATCAACGGGAATAAAGACAAAAAATAGAGACTGGGTTATCTACCTTATCCAAATCCATCCATCTATCCACTGTTCTTAACTATATCGATCCCTGGATGAACATTAACCTTTAGTCGTAATTTCATAATTTTGTTTTTCCCCTCCCCCTCCTACGCATTATTGTCTATGTTTATCCGTTCTTCATCATTCAACGTGTGTCCTCTACTTTTATACATGGTCATATCTGAAGCTCTTTCCAACTGGTTTGAATGATACTGGGATCGAGTAGTACTGGTTTGAGTGGAGAACGTTCGAGTGGAGAAAGTTCAAGTAGAGAAGTTCGAATGGAGAGGTTCGAGTAGTAATGGGTTCGAGTGGTACTGGTTCGAGTGGTGAGGGTCTGAATGGATAGGGTTTGATTGTAGAGGTTTCGAGTGTTACTGGGTTCGAATGGTACTGGGTCGAGTGGTAATGGGTCGAGTGGTACTGGTTCGAATGGTACTGGTTCCAGCGGTGAGGTACGAGTGATGAGGAATCAAGTGGAGATGGTTGAAGTAAAGAGGGTTTGAGTGAAGAGGTTCGAGTAGAGAGTGTTCGAGTGATACAATGTTCGAGTGGTGAGGGTTCGAGTGGAGAGATTCAAATAGAGAGTGTTCAAGGGTTCGGGAAGAGAATTCAAGTGGAGAGGCTCCGAGTACAAGGTTCGAGTGGTGAGGGTTCGAATGGTGAAGGTTCGATTCGTGAGAGTTCCAGTGGTGAGGATCGAGTGTAGAGGGTTCGAATAAAGGTCCGAGTGGAAATGGTTTGAGTGGTACTGATTCGAGAGGTGAGGGTTCGAGTGGAGAGAGTTTTGAGTCGAGAGGTTTGAGTGGTACTGGGTTCGAGTGGAGAGGGTTCTAGTGGTGAGGGTTCCAGTGGTGAGAGTTCGAGTGGTGAGGGTCAAGTGGAGTGGGTTCGAATTGAGGTGGTTTGTGTGGTGAGGTTTTGAGTGGGGAGGTTCGAGTAGAGGGGGTTCGAGTGTTTGAGAAGAGGTTCGAGTGGTACTTGGTTTGAGTGGTACTAGGTTTGTGTGGTGAGGTTCGAATGGAGAGGTTCAGGTGGTGAGTGTCCGAGTGGTGAGCATTCGAGTGGTGAGAGTTTGAGTGTTGAGGGTTCGTGTGGTGAGAGTTCAAATGGTGAGGGTTCAAGTTGTGAGAGTTCCAATGGTGAGGGTCAAGTGCAGAGGGTTCGAATAGAGGTCCGAGTGGAAAGGTTTCGAGTGGTACTGATTCGAGAGATGAGGGTTCGAGTGGATAGGTTCGAGTGGTACCGGGTTCGAGTAGTACTGGGTTCGAGTCGAGAGGTTCGAGTGGTACTGGGTTCGAGTGAAGAGCATTCGAGTGGATACTGGGTTCGTGTGGAGAGGTTTGAATGGAGAGGTTTGGGTGGTGAGGGTTCGAATGGAGAGGTTCGAGTGGAGAGGTTCGAATGGAGAATTCAAGTAGTGAGAGTTCGAGTGGTGAGGGTCGAGTGGAGAGTGTTTGACTAGAGGTTCGAGTGGATAGGGTTTGGGTAACAGGGTTTCGAGTGGAGAGGTTCGAGTGGTGAAGTTTGAGTGGTGAGGTTCGAGTGGTGAGGTTCAAGTGGTCTGGTTCGAGTAGAGAGAGTTTGAGTGGAGGGTGTTCAAGTGGTGAGGGTTCGAGTGGTACTAGGTTCGAGTGTTACTAGGTTCTAGTTGAGAGGTTCGAGCGGTGGCGGCTCGTGTGTAGGAAGCAAGTGTTAGTTGGTGGTTGGAATGACGGATGGTTGATGGTTTGAGGGGTGAAGATTCGAGGCGCGGATGGTTAATGGTCTAAGGGATGAATGGTTCGAGGGGTTCGAGGGGTGATGATTGGAGAGGTAATGCCTCGAGGTGTAACGGATGATTCCAAGGGTGTTGGTTCCAGGGGTGGATGCCTGTTGGTTCCAGGGATAGATGGTTCCACGGGTTCTAGGGGTCACGATTTGAGGGGTGGATGGTTGGCTCGAGGGGGTAGATGGTTCGAGTAGTGGTGTGGTGGATGGTTCAAGGGGTATATGTTCCAGGGGTGGATGACTGATGGTTTGAAGGATGGATGGTTCGAGGGATGGATAGAGGGGTGATAATTTGAGGGGTGGATGATTGCTTCAAGGGATGGATGGTTCCAGGGGTTAGGAACCTAATGTTCAAGGTCAGAGTGGTAGATGGTCAGAGTGGTGGCACGGTGGATGGTTCGAGGGATGATATTTCGAGGGGTAATGGTCCCAGGAGTGGATGGTTGATGGTTCGAGTGCTGGCGAGGCGGATGGTTGATGGTTCCAGGGGTTCGAGGGGTGATGATCCAAGGGTGCAGATGGTTAATGGGCTGAGGGGTGATGCCTCGAATCAACACCCCTTGAGGTGGATGGTTGAAGTTCGAGGGGTGGATAAGTTGAGTGGTGGCGAGGCAGTTTATTGAAGGGCCGGGGGATGGTTCCAGGGGCTCGAGGGTTGATGAATGGTTCCAAGGGCTCGAGGGTTGATGATTTGAGGGAGGATGCCTCGAATCAACACCCCTTTGAGGCAGATGGTTCAAGTGGTGGCGTGGTGGATATTTGAGAACTGACGGTTTGAGGGGTAATGATTCTAGGAGTGGATATAAGATGGTCCGACAGATGGATAGTTGTTGTTCGATGGGTAGATGGTTTGAGTGGTGGTGCCGTGGATGGTTCGAGAGCTAATGTGGATGATTCGACAATCTCAGTGGTATACCCCTCTCGAGGGGTGGTGTACCCTCGAGGGCTGGTGTACTTTACAGGGGTGGTTGTGTGACCTCTCGAGGGGTGGTGTACCCCTGTGTGACCTCTCGAGGTGGTGTACAGGGGTTAGAGACGTAAATGGCCTACCCTCGAGGGGTGGAAGGTGTACTCTCTCCAGTGGTGGATGGTTTACCCTCTCGAGAGGTAGATAGTGTACCCACGAAGGGTGGTTGACAAACTTCTTGAGGGGTGGATGATACTCACTCCAGTGGTGGATGGTACCCTTACCACTGGACTCTCATCACTCGAACCCTCACCACTCGAACCCTCACCACTTGGGCCCTCTCCACTCTAACCTTATACTCAGATCCTTTACACTCGAATCCTCGAATCTTCTCTACTCAAACCCTTTCCACTCAAACCCTTACCACACGAACCCAGTACCACTAAAACATAGTATCGCTCAAACCCTCTCCACTCGAACCTCTCTACTCGAACCCTCCCACTTGAACCCTCCCACTCGAACCCTCCCACTCGAACCCTCTTTACTCAAACCATCTGTCTCGCTACCACTCGAACCATCAACCATCCACTCATGGGACCATCACCCTTCAAAATATCATCCCTCGAACCATCCACCGCGCCACCACTGTAACCATCCACCACTATGACCTAGAACGGTTGGTTCTTAACCCCTGGAATCATCCATCCCTTGGAGCAACCATCCTCCCCTCAAATCAGCACCCCTCGAACCTCTTGAACCATCCATCCCCCGAACCATTAGCCATCCACCCCTGGAACCAACACCCTTAGAACCATCCACCATGCTATCCACCCTGGAACCATTCATCCCTCAAGCTAACCATCCACCCCTCGAATCGTGACCCCTGCAACCCCTGGAACCTTCACCCATCCACCCCTCGAACCATCCACTACACCTCGAGACATTACCCATCCAATCATCACCCCTGGAACCCCTGGAACCATTCATCCCTCGAACTATCAACCATCAACTTCTCTAACCTTCACCTCTAGAACCCCCACTGAAACCTTAACCTCTCGAACTCTCACTAAAACCTTCACCTCTCGAACCCTCACTGAAACCTTCACCTCTTGAGCCCCCAGTGAAACCTTCACCTCTCGAACCCCCACTGAAACCTTCACCTCTCGAACCCCCACTGAAACCTTCACCTCTGGACCCTTCACCTCTTAAACCCCTAACTGAAACCTTCACTTCTAAAACCTCACTGAAACCCTTCACCTCTCGAACCTCACTGAAACCCTTCACCTCTCTAACACCCACTTAAGCTTTCACCTCTCGAACCTATACCTTTCACTGAACCTTTACCGTTTGAACCCTCCTCTCGAACCCCCACTGAAACCTTCACCTCTCGAAGCCTTCACTGAAAATTTCACCTCTCGAACCCCCACGGAAACCTTTACCTCTCTAACCCTTACTGAAACCCTCATCTCTCCAACCGTCACTGAAACATTCACCTCTTGAACACCCACTGAAACCTTCACCTCTTGAACCCCACTGAAACATTCACCTCTCCAAAACCTTCACCTATTGAACCCCCACTAAAACCTTCACCTATTGAACCCCCACTAAAACCTTCACCTTTCGAATCCCCACTGAAGCCTTCACCACTCTAACTCTCACTGAAAACTCTACATCTCGAACCCCCACTAAAAAACTTCACCTCCCAAACCCCCACTGGGACGTTCACCTCTCGATCCAGTACCACTGAAATTTCACCTCTCGAACCCCACTGGAACCTTCACCCCTCAAACTAGTCTCACCAAAAACTTTACCTCTCAAACCTCCACTGGAACCTTCACCTCTCGATCAGTACCACTGAAAAATTCACCTCTCAAACCTCCACTGGAACCTTCACCTCTCGAATCCTTGACTGAAACCTACACCTCTCGAACCCTTCACTGAAACCTTCACCTCTCGAACCTCCTCCCGAATAGTACCTCTCGAACTGTACCTCCCAGACCGTACCTCCTGAACTATACCTCTCGAACCGAGCCTTCCAAACTGTACCTTTCAAACCATTCTCTCGAACTGTATCTCTCGAACCTACCTCTCGAACTGAACCTCCCAAATCGTACTTCCCGAACTGTACCTCTCGAATCGAACCTCCTGAACTGTATCCATCGAACCGTACCTTTTGAACTGAACCTCCCAATTCGTACCTCCTGAACTATATCTCTCGAACCTTACCTCTCGAACTGTACCTCCCGAACCATCCATCCCTGGAACCATCGGCCATTCACCCCTACAACGAACACCCCTCGAACCACCAACCATCCACTCCTCGAATCTTCACCCCTCAAACTATTAACCATTCACCATTCCAACCATCCACCACCTTCAACACTAGCTTTGTACACACGAAAGGGTTCAAATAGAGGGAGTACAAGTATCTCACAAGATCATTCCAGTGGAGACAATTCGAATTCAGGTTCGAGTGGAGAGGTTTGAGTTCTGAGGGCTCGAGTGGTACTCATTCGCGTATTAATGGTTCGAGTGAGAGGATTCGAGTAGAGATTAGAGTGGAAAAATTTGACTGTTATTAGGTTGTGATTAATAATGTTGATGGTCCTCTTTTGTTGATGTGGTGAGTAAAGCACCATCATCTCATACATAATTGATCTTTGTGATGATTAATTTTTTCATGTGTCTAATTTATCTATTCCTCGATCTGCAGCAGTGGCTCTGAGGATGACAACTCCTCCACCCCTCTATTTCCTTTTCAAGGTTTGTGTAATCTAAAATTTGCTTCTTTTTTTATGTCATTGTTTTTGTTCATTTTGCTTCATTACCATGCCAATGGCGCTGGTGGTTTTGGATTTATAGGGTTTCAGATTTGGTGATGATGTTAACGATTTACTTTAGTTCGCAAAGAATCAGAGTTTGAGTGATGACCTATTGTCAGCCCCATTGTCGACAGCCCGCGTCTCGCGCGGGCTGGATTCCCCTAGTATATAACAAAGTGGGGGAGATTAATTGGTCGCCTGAGAAGTTCAGGGAGTAAAAAAAAAGAGAGATGAAAAATTACTGCATTAATCTCTCCTACATCTTTTCAAAGTGTACCCTAGGTTCCTTCTAATTCCGGTGAGAATTTGAATAATGTTTGCCTTTTGAAGTATGATTTAATGCTATCAAAAAAAGTATAAGTCAAAAACAATATCTATATGCATAGTTTTTATTTGATGTTTCTGTTGGAAAATGATGGTTAAAAGGTTGAAAATCGTCAATTTTTTGGGCTTCGTTTGAGTGGGACCCGAATGGATTTTGGGTCGGTGGATGTCATTTTTGGGTTCTCCTTCGCGAGTACTATAAAATCGACTATTTAAACTCTCAAAACGGATCAAGGGTGAATGAGATATGGATGTTTGAAATGTCACTCTTGAAAGAGAAAAATTAGCCGGAAATTGTCCCAGATTAATTTTTCTCTGGACTGTCCAAAATGCGTATGGACCGCATGGAAGTCTCTGGAAGGCCCAACCGCATAGTACATATGGAATTGCTTGTGTGTAATTCTTAAGAGATAAGAACAAAATTCTTCCATATTTTGTGAGATATCTTGTCTTAAATAAATATGCGGTTTACCATGTTTAATACGATGAAGAATATTTGTGCAAATATTTCTTCCATTTCCAGCAGATTTGATTCGAGTATTCATGGAATGTCTCGGATTTGGTGAGTTGGTGATTGGAGAATATTCTTCTCTAATTACAGAAAATCAGAATATCATGTTTCCATGATTAGGGTCTCTTAGAGCAGTATAAATAGAGCCTCTAAGTCATTCAGAAATGACACACCATTTCTCAAGTCCCTCCATATTCTAAACTTGAGTCTTCTGTCTGTCTTTCTCGAAGTTTCCATTTGGTGCTCTGTCAAGGTGATAGTCCTTCGGGCCTTGCGTGAATCCGAGGTAACTCTTACGTGTTAATTGTTACCTTCGATGGTTTTATCCTAGGGAACGATGTCCACGACGGGACTCATTCGTTTCAAGGGCAGCGAGTGTTACTCGTGACTCCATCAATTTGTGATTACTTGAAACATGATTTATGCTTTGATTATTTGTAATTTAAGCTTTTCGATTGTATGCTTGAATAATTAATAAAAATTATTATTCTTGCATATATTAATTGCTCGTTCAATTTTGTTATTTGATTTTTCGTATAATATAATTAATATATGTCCAACAGTTTTGAAACGAATGATATTTGTTGATCTATATTATTACGGAAATTGTATGTGATATAGATTGCACATGATCCAGAATTTGTAAATTGTGCTTACCATATTTACCACATATATTGCATGCCTACATACGGATTGCATTCATGCTTAAGAAATTGCATGTTGACATGTCTTCCGTAAATGCACGTAAACTGCATTTGTTATGTCATATTTCATCACCTTCGAGATGGCATGCTTAACTGCATGGAGAATCTGATTGCATTATATTGAGCAATTTGTTATGTATAATTATTTAAAATATTATACTATGATATTTGATGTGTACATATATTTAATGATGAATAATGTTTTGTATGTACACACTGGTGATTCCGAGTATACACAGTTGTATATCTCTTATGGAAGAAAAACTAGGCATGGAGATACAACAGGATTTGCTTGGCAATATGAAAGAATCAAGAGTGTAACCACGGTTGTGCAAACTATGGCACGTATTCACGTTAATTAAAGTGAATCATGGCATATGCTATATATACATATAATGCTTGGATTATATTTGATAACCATTTGCGTGAATCTGGATGTGAACAAGACTTTATTACAAAAAGTGTTATGTGAATAATATTTGCACATATATGTCCAGTACACTAAGGCTATCGAATATGATAGTAAATGGATTTGGTTATATTAATCCCTTAATTATGTGGGAAAATGAGTTGAGCATGTATGTTAAATTACATGGCGCAATTATGGAAATATGCTAATTCCGTGATATTCATGCTTATGAGATTAAATGTTGATATGGTAAGAAATCATATTTGATTCTTTGCATGAAAGATTGAATTAAATTTACGGAAAAAAAATGCCACGAGTTTAGAATATGGGATCAGACATTATTATTCAATTACATGAAAGCAGTACATATGTTTGGAAATTATGAGACATGTTTAATTTCCGAAGCCCTTGAAATGTTAGAGTATTTGCTTAAATACTTAATCAAATGTTGAAATACCTATTTTGCATGGTATAATAATTTGGTGATGTGGGCTGCTTATGTTGGTTAAAGATTTAAACCATATTTGTGTGAGAATGTGCTGCTAGTGATTCATGACTTTTATATGCTTGGTCTGAGAATCGCATGCGAAAAATTGGTAAACTTCATTTGCACTTAAACATGACATCTCTCGGCAAGAGTGAAATATATTCGTGCATGAATGAAGTATGTGACATTGAGTTATTTGATCCATGATGTATTCTCATTCATTTAGGGACTTGATTTAGCTGCATATACAAAAATTTAGATCTATGTTGTGTCTAAAATTGTGTTATGATTTATATGCTATGATTATATTAATTGTTTGGGAAAGTGCCCTTTTGATGCAATGAAAGGTTTGACAAGGCTTGTCCCAATAATTGGCTATCTTGATTGATCGTTTACGAGCATATGGCTCACGAGTGACAATTGTTAGATTGCACAGATGGAGCATATGGGCTCAAAGTTCAACATATTCTGGTTATTTTGTATGACCTGAAAAATGTGAACGTGAAGACATTAGTTTACGACTATGTCTAGGGTATTGGTTCTTGTGAACCATGGTATAAACCCTAAAGCATGAGTTATCATGACTATGCTAAAAACCTTTGATTATTTGTAATCAAAGAATTCAGGGGAAAATCTCAAGATTTTGGTTGGAAAACCTAAGAATCCTAAGAATGGGAATCCCAAGACTTTTGGTCAAATCTCTTGATTTATGGTTGAAAAATCTAAGAATCATGAGATAGGGAATCCCAAGACAGTTGGTCAATTCTCTAGATTTTTTGTTGGAAAGCCTTAGAATTCTGAGATGAGGAGACATTCAGTCTAGAAACCCCAAGACACGAGGTTTTGAGAAACTTAACACGTGTGAGGATGTTTAATAAAACCAGCCCAATGTGGGGGGTAGACGAAAACCTAAAAATTCAACGACGATATGAATTTTGATAGGTACTTGAAGTGAAAAAGTCGCCATGAGATATTTGAATCAAGTTGATCAAGTCGGGAGGACTTTAACTTGAACCAAAAGGGTAAACTCGAAATTGAGTCTAGCAATGCACTCAAACTTGAGTCGAGCAATAGACTTGAATGTGTTTCGAGCATAAAGACACTCAAGTTTGATTTGAGTAGTCTGAAAGTAAAGTTCAGTTGTACTGAAACTTGGCTTTAAAATGGGCATGAAATTATGTGGAGTTGGTAAACTCACACTGCGCCCTAGTGAGAGTTAATCGAATCCTCGATTGATTGATACTACATCGGTTGTGGTATTGGTCATGCAAGGAAGAACGATTAATTGAGATCAGAAAGTTTAGTTATATCTAATTCCAAGGGAGTTGAAGGAATAAGAGAGACTTTCACGATAAAAGATCAATACATGAAGTTGTTTTGATGGTTGAAAGGATCAAGCCCTAAAAAAAATTTTATGGGTAAGAACCTAGTGTTTGATTCATTATTGAACACACAGACTTTTAGTAAGTTGGGTTTGTATATTAACGAAATCCCTTACGTGATGCACAGAAAACATATGAGGTTATCTATGACCATGATGTGAATACATAGAATCCTTTGGGGAATGTGATTCACAATGTAGACATTTGCAAGGTCATTTGGTGATTGAAGGAAATTGCTAGAAATGATCAAGCGTTGTGGGGGAGCCTTTAAGTTGGCTGGCAATCTTTTAAATAAGATACTCCAAGAAGGAGGAAAATAAAGCTCCTCATAGAGCCATCCTAAAAGTTCTTTCGAATGTGTGGGTTGGCGTATTACGAATGTAGTAAAAGGAATACTTAAACAGTATCTTTACTAGATATGCACAATGTTGAAGTGCTATCAATTTCTTGAAATTCACAAGAAATATTATGCAGAAACTAGAAATATATCTTGATGGAAAGTGTATTTTGTGGAAGTTTCTGTTAAAGATCCTGATTCATCTTAAATGGACTTAAGAGTCAATAGATGGAATCATTAAGGATCAGAGATAAACCAACAAAGGAAACAAGATTCCATGAAATGACGTTTGTGGAAAGCGGTGATCAATAGAGAGTTTGAACTACCATGATTGCAAATCACTAGAGTACTAGTAGATTTGAACAATTAGTAAGTATATTTGTGTACTTGATGGGTGTTCTCTAGACGTGAGAATGAGTCCAAGGGTGATGGTACTTGCTATCAAGGTTTTGTGAAAGCTAGAAGTACATCTAATGGACCTAAATGGTTATTTGGAGATTTAGATATTAAAATCTGAATAGAGCAAAATGATAAGCTCAATGCTCCTAGATGACCCATCATGTGACCAAACTAATTGTTGTTTAGCCAGTGATATTAAATCAATGAGTTTGATGAAGGCGGATATGCTAAGGGACACGGAAAATGACCATGTCATTTATGTATTTGAATTGATGGTTTTCTCATTGATAGAAAAATTGATATGATGACTGAGTCTCTTGGAGATATGTCGTATTCAATGGAATGACTCTAAACATTATGAGTTACCTTTTTGTAAAGGTGAGGTGTCTCTTAAGAAGAGAACTCAAGAGTCATTGATAGTCTGTTGTACTTATTAAAGTGCACATTAGACTATTCTTACAATGGATAGTAAGATGATACATGAGTAATCTAGAAAAGATCACTGGAAACAAGCTGTGTGTGAGACTCGTGGATATGGCTTGAGTTGTCTAGAGAAATTGTTCTCTCATGCTAGATTCATAGAGGAATCAAAGTCCATCGTGTTGGACAAAAATTGGGAAAGATATACCCTAGGATGACCAAAGCACTTTTATGCGTATTGGTGTAGCGTAAAGCTTGTAGCTTAAAGCCATATCGATGATGGTGTGTCTTGACATAGACACTTTACCATTGGATGACTACTCTCTACAAGAATTATTGATGTTGACTACGTAAGGTCAATATGATAAGAGTTGCGATTCTTTGACGAAAGGATTGAATTAATTTCTTGACGAAGAAATTGAATCGAGAGTTAGTTGAGAACTCATCGAAAGGAATATGATGAAGTCCAATAAATGGTGGGTTACGTACGTGGACACCCAACCTATGTGACTGGAGATCCCAAGATTTAGGTTCAAAGGGACAACTAAACTGCAAAGACCCATCGCGATCACTGTGGGGGTTTCATACCTCCTGTCTTATTCCTATGATGAAGAAACAGTGATGTGAATGGAGTTTAAGCATTAAATTGCTTTTAATAATTCAAGGCATCGAGTATGTAGTACTCGAAAGAGCGCAATAGTTTGCGGAATTGCTCTTACGCCAAGAATCACCTATGTAAGGTAGAAGTGTGGCTGCTTCGAAAGGGAATTGTTGGGATGCAATTCTTTAGAAACCTTACAGAACTAGGCGTGTACCATGGCCTGATTAATGGACACAACCGAGGAAAGCGCAAGGGCTAGGAAAGATGTCTGTGGGAAGTGCATTGTTGTTCACATAAGCGGTAAGGGGAAGTTCAAGGGCATTGCGTCTACTTCCTAACCAGTGGGCTAAGTGTACTCTCTCAAGAGAAAGTTCAAAGGGTGACACCTACTTATCCTATGCAGCATCTAAGCCGTCGAAATGAATCTATCACCAAGTCAAACTCTGTGTCTGACAAGATTGTTCTGATTCCTACATCAATATCTATTCATGTGGGGGATTGTTGGAAAATGATGGTTAAAAGGTTGAAATTCGTCAACTTTTTGGGCTTCGTTTGAGTGGGACCCGAATGGATTTTGGGTCGGTGGATGTCATTTTTGGGTTCTCCTTCGCGAGTACTATAAAATCGACTATTTAAACTCTCAAAACGGATCAAGGGTGAATGAGATATGGATGTTTGAAATGTCACTCTTGAAAGAGAAAAATTAGGCGGAAATTGTCCCAGATTAATTTTTCTCTGGATTGTCCAAAATGCGTATGGACCGCTTGGAAGTCTCCGGAAGGCCCAACCGCATAGTATATATGGAATTGCTTGTGTGTAATTCTTAAGAGGTAAGAACAAAATTCTTCCATATTTTGTGAGATATCTTGTCTTAAATAAATATGCGGTTTACCATGTTTAATACGATGAAGAATATTTGTGCAAATATTTCTTCCATTTCCAGCAGATTTGATTCGAGTATTCATGGAATGTCTCGGATTTGGTGAGTTGGTGATTGGAGAATATTCTTCTCTAATTACAGAAAATCAGAATATCATGTTTCCATGATTAGAGTCTCTTAGAGCAGTATAAATAGAGCCTCTAAGTCATTCAGAAATGACACACCATATCTCAAGTCCCTCCATATTCTAAACTTGAGTCTTCTGTCTGTCTTTCTCGAAGTTTCCATTTGGTGCTCTGTCAAGGTGATAGTCCTTCGGGCCTTGCGTGAATCCGAGGTAACTCTTACGTGTTAATTGTTACCTTCGATGGTTTTATCCTAGGGAACGATGTCCACGACGGGACTCATTCGTTTCAAGGGCAGCGAGTGTTACTCGTGACTCCATCAATTTGTGATTACTTGAAACATGATTTATGCTTTGATTATTTGTAATTTAAGCTTTTCGATTGTATGCTTGAATAATTAATAAAAAATATTATTCTTGCATATATTAATTGCTCGTTCAATTTTGTTATTTGATTTTCCGTATGATATAATTAATATATGTCCAATAGTTTCAATAATAAAATTGTTGATGTTGCGGCAGTATGGAGGGATCTGGATGCGGATGTTTTGTCAGTGATTCTGTTGAAGGTAGATTCATACTGCATCTTCAAATGCGTCTTGGTCTGTAAAGAATGGTTGGAAGTCATCACCAGGTTTTTTTCCCGAATAAAGTACCTAAATGTTAGAGTAAATAGAGATTGATTTTATTTGATTATTTCTGGATAAGTATTGTTGAGTAAGCCAGATTCTTATTAGGACTCTATTTCCTTTTGTATTCTATTTATTCCTATCAGCAATAGATCATTTTCTTACGGAAAATACATCTTGTCATGGTATCAGAGCAGTGTTCTGATTCACCTTCCAAAACCTAGATTTTTTTTCCGGCTGCCATCCTTCTTCTCCCTCGAGTGGCCGAACCTCTCCTCCCCTCTTCTTTCCAATTTTTTTCCAACATCACTCTCATCATGGCCAGTGAAAATTATCGTTCAATACCCTTCTCCAAATGATGCAAATTAAGCTCAATAAGTCCAACTTTCTTCTCTGGAAACGACAGATTGAATACGTCTTCAGACCTTAGAAGCTTTTTGGTTATCTCGATGGGTCGAATCCATGCCCACCTCTCCCCACTCTGCCACCGGCCGGCTCCCCATCTTCCTCTTTTGCTGCCGCCCTCTGCTCTCTTCCCACCTGCTCCACGACTGACCATGCAGCTGCTCAGGCAGCTTACAAATTGGCCAAGGAAGTTTATGAACCTTATATGCCGATGTATTATCTCATGCCAAGAACTACGAGGCGTTCTTAAAAAATTTACATGGGAATTCAGCATCGGCGTTGGGCCGGTTGCTTTTGCGGCAAGAGAAAACCCCTCAGCTGGCCGCACGTAGAATTATGCATCGGTGATGGGCAGCAACACGTTTAGTCCCCGTACCGCCAGGGGCGGTCGCTTCCGTGGTGGCCGGTCCACTGGTTATGCCCAACTGACTGTCTCGGGCTTAAGTACTGGTCGTGATCGGCCGCACTGCACCTGGTATAGTTGGCCCGGTTATTTTGCTGCTACTTGCTATAAGATGTTAGCCCAGATTCATCGTACTGACTCGACCCACCTGGCAGAAAACTTCCAGGCGTCCATGCAGCTGAACCCTTCTGCGAGCACTTCAGACCGGTTTCTTTATTCTGGCGCAACCAGTCACATGGCGTCTTCAACCTCCGCCCTGGACAATGTTTCTCCCTATTCCAGTAATTCTTAGGTTTCTGTTGGTAATGGTGCTTCTATTCAGATTTTGCATGTTGGTGATTCTCATATTTTTGAGCATTTGAAACTGTATGATGTTCTGGTTGTTCCTAAGATTACTAAGAATTTACTGTCTATTAGTAAACTAACCAGAGATTTGAGTGTGTCTGTTACCTTTGATGATCGGAACTTTGTTATTCAGAACAAAGTATCCAGGGTAATCATGGGCAGGGGCCACAGTGATGGAGGTATGTACATGTTAGACAAAGGTGATGCAGCACTGGTTTCCTTTTTGCAGCAGAATAAAGGACGAGCATCTTTCGAGCTTTGGCATGCTCGTAGAGGACATGTGCCAACTACCATTATTTCAGGGTTGTAGAAGTATGGTTTCCTTTCTGTTTTCTCTTTATTACCTAAACCGCATACTTGTACTCCTTGTGTTATGGCAAAGGGGTACCGGTTATCTTTTGTTGAAAACACTAAATGTGCTGCGCGCGTTCTGGATTTAGTACACTGTGATTTGCGGGGTCCTTCCCCGGTTTTATCTGAGACTGGTTTTTCTTATTATGCCTTATTTGTGGATGATTACTCTCATTTTACTTGGTTTTTCCCGCTTCATCGCAAATCTAAGTTTTTTGAAACATACTTACAGTTTCAGGCATTGGTTGAAAATCAATTTTCTTCCACCATTAAGGTTTTTCAGAGTAATGGGGCACTGAGTTTTTGAACACGCGCCTGTGGTCTCATTTTGCCTCAAAAGTCATTCACCATCAAGTGTCATGTCCATATACTCTGCAGCAAAATGGACGAGCAGAGCGAAAACATCGACATGTTGCGGAAATGGGGCTTACAATGCTATTCCATTTGCATCTTCCGCTTTCTAGATGGGTTAACGCTTTTGCCACTGTGGTTTATACCATTAATCGGTTACATACTCCGGTTTTACAGGGTGCCTCTCCCTAGAATTTTCTCTATCAACGGGATCCTATTTACTCAAACTTTCATCCTTTCGGTTTTCGAGTATTCCCTTTTGTTCACCCTATAGCCGATCACACGCTATCTCCTCGGAGCGTCCCTTGTGTTTTCATTGGATGCAGCTGCCATTATAAGGGTTTCCATTGTCTTGACACTACCACTAGAAAATATATATCACACGTCATGCGCGGTTTGACGAGAGTTGTTTTCCCTTCGCCTCCTCCGCTTCGGCGTCCTCTCTCACAACTTTAGATATCTCTACTTTTTTGGATCATGGTGGTGATTTCAGCTCCTTCTTGTCTCCAGTTGATGAATTGTTTCCATGCCCAGTCTGGTTTTCTTATCCGATTCCGATGAGTTCACACCTACACGATGGCTTCCTCCTCAGTCCTCGCCGGCCGGCTCACCATCCTCGATTGTGCCTTCTTGTGCCACTGCTGCCACTCCATCCCCGGCCCTTCCGCCGGTCCGATGCCTCCACCTTCTCAGTCTCGGCCGAATCCCCAGGGGATGGTTACTCGGACAGCCACTGGTGCTATTTAGCGATGGGATTACTTGGATATTGTTGCCCGTGGTCTTCTTGCTGCTCTTCTTACTCAGTCTGAGCCTTTCGATTACCGTTCGGCTCTAAGGATCTTTCTTGGATAGCTACTATGGATGAAGATATACCTGCTCTTAAAGGACAGCATACTTGGGATTTGGTTCCTCGCCCATCAGATGTCAACAGTGTTGGCTCCTAATGGATCTATCGGATGAAGTATCGCCCGAATGGTACAATTGATCATCACAAGGCTCGACTTGTTACTCAGGGGTTCTCGCAGATTTTGAGTTTTGACTTTGATCACATTTTCAGTCCTGTGGTCAAAGCTTCCACTGTACGCACCGTCCTTGACATTGCTACGATACACTCCTGGCCCATTTATCAGTTGGATGTCACAAATGTTTTTAGAACACTGTTCTTGATACTCCAGTCTATATGGCGCAACCTGTTGGCTATAGGACCCACTTCATCCGGATTACATCTGCCGTCTGAAAAAATCCATTTATGGTCTTAAGCAGGCTTCTTGGGCCTGGTTTCAGAGTTTTAGTACTTATCTTTTGCAGCTCGGTTTTCTGTGCAGTTCGTTTGACAATTCCTTATTTGTTTTAACTAGAGGCACGTCTTTGCTTTTTCTCCTGGTCTATGTTGATGACATCATCCTCACAGGCAACGATTCCATGCTCATTTTCCAGTTCATTGATAGTACACATCGGGAGTTCGATATTAAGGATCTTGGTGATCTGCATTACTTTCTTGGCCTAGAGGTTTCACCCACTTCGTCGGGCTTACTTCTTGGACAAGCTAAGTATGCTCGGGATATTCTTACTCGTGTTGGCATGTATGATACTTTTCTGGTCACTACTCTTTTTGTTCCTAGTTCGTAGTTGCACAGCTCCACCAGTCCTCATTTTTAGAATCCAACTCTTTACCGATCCTTGGTTGGTGCTCTCCAGTACTTGACGATTACTCGACCGGACTTGGCTTTTCAGTGAACACCGTTAGTCAATTTCTTCAGGACCCTCGTGATGATCACTTTGTTACGGTCACTCAAATTCTTCGATATGTTCACGGCATGCTACATTTTGGTCTTACCTTTCACTCTGCCAGCACTCCAGAGGTCTTGGGTTATTCAGATGCTGATTGGGCTCGCTGTCTGGAAACCTGGCGTTCCACCTATGGTTATGGAGTCTTTCTCGGTGGTAATTTGGTCTCCTAGAGCGCGAAGAAGCACCCAACTGTCTCTCGCTCTAGTACTGAATCAGAGTATCGGGCCCTTGCCAACACTGTTTCAGAGGTAGTTTGGCTGTCTTATTTGCTTCCCGATCTTTGTGTCCCGCTTTCCAGTTCTCCGCTATTTTTATGTGACAACAACAATGTCATTTTTCTGGCTTAGAATCCGGTTGCACACAAGAGGGCAAAGCACATCGACATCGATTATCATTTTGTTCGTGAGTTGGTCTCCTCTGGAAAGCTTCGAGTTGCCCATGTTTTCTTATGGTAAATACATCTTGTCACGAAATAAATGGAAGCATAGTTTTCCGGTGATCGGATGCATGCTTGAATACGAGGAGTTTCAACTAGTGATGACAAACAAGTTGGGTTCCCTTATAAATAAAACAAAGGAAATATGCAAATATAACCCTATGTGTTGGAGAATGTGCAAATATAACCCTGAGTTGTTTTTTAGTGCAAATATAACCCTAACTATTATACATATGTGCAAATATAACCCTAACTATCATACATATGTGCAAATATAACCCTAACTATCATACATATGTGCAAATATAACCCTAACTATCATACATATGTGCAAATATAACCCTAGAGCCATTATTCCGGCATTGACTAACCAGGGTTATATTTGCACTTTCAATTATCGCAGGGTTATATCTGTACTTTCATTATCGCAGGGTTATATCTGCACTTTCATCAATTATATATGGTTATATATGCACTTTTCTCATAAAACAAAGTTGATGTCAATATCATCAAACTTTCAATTCATATCAAAATCAAGCTCCGGCGATGGCCTCATACTCCGTGATCATGAGGAAAACATGTACTACGTCTTCAACCTCGCTACCCGCTGCGGTGCTATAGTCACCCCATTGCCTCCACCTCCGATCTATTTTTTGTCCCTTCATGGAAATTATATCTGAGGATGCTTCTTTTAAGGTACTTCTTCCTCTGTTCCAAATCTATTTGCACTGTTTTAGTATAAAATTTGATATATAGAAATTAAATATTTACAAAATATAGATAATCTAATAATATTTCACAATTTAAATTTCTCAAACAGAAAGTTGACGAAAGGAAAGCAAAAGAAGGAAATGGATTTTTGTTTTTAAAAAATTTGATTCTTGTTTGCTTGTTTAATAAACTTATATATGTTTTTACTTTCTTCTAAGGTTATAATGTCGGAGGTTCGATTTGCTGAGGTAACTGGTATAAATGTTCAAACATTCTGTTCCTCCACATCGATGTGGGAGAAGTCGGATTTCCTTTGTGGAGATATGTTTCGCTTTTCAGCAATTCCCACGATAGCAAGCAGTACGGGAGTGGCGTATTGGACGACCAATTCGTATAAATTGGTTGCGTATGATACTAATACTAATAATCAACAACAATGCATTCGTTTGATTCCAGCACTCAGTTATAGGGAAGAGTACACCAGAAGCACATACTATGATGTCTCACCCGAAGGCAATCTTCATTGTGCTACAACTCATGCGAGGGCGATTAAAACTCATGGCTACTGCCTTTTTCATTGTTAATTTTTGTTTTTAAAATTTTCTGCTTTTTTAAAAACTTTTTTAAATATTTTCATTTAAAATATCATAAAAACAAAATTGAATTTTAAAATTAAATTATTAAAAATGAAATTTATTTTTGAATTAAAAGTACATCAGTATTAAATATCGCATTATAATTTATTTTAGGTAGACAAATGTATTTAAATTAAATATAAAATATAAAATTAATGAGTATAATAGAGAAAATCAAGTGCAGTCCATGGAGTGGTTGCAAAGTAGTTTCAATCATTATGGAGAGAAAAATATAGTGATATTTATGTGGATTCAGATTATGTTGTGAAGAAGAGAGATTAAATATTTAATAAACTGAAATCACAAGAGCGATTTTAATTATCAATTTCCAAAACTTTATTTTTTTCTATAAAAGAAGAAGAAGATTAACTTTTATGTCACCTTGACTTAGCCATTTTTATTAGACACGTGTCATTCCAAATCATTCCAAGGGCTGAAATCGGGGAAGCATGCCTTATAGCATGGGCAATGGGTTTCTTAAAAATTAAAAAATCGCTCTAAAAATCGAAAATATCCACAGTAGTGGTTTTTAAGCCGGTTTATTGTTAAGAAATCGGCCAATAATTTTCAACTAGGGAACCGGTTAAGAAATTGGTTCTGTCAGACGCGTCAGAGCATATGACAGAGAAGGGGCCGCCATGTGCGGCCCAATTTTATTTTCGTTGAGTGGGACACGTGTCGCCCATGCATTGGGCCACGTGTCCCACATGCTGAATTTCTTTTTTTAAATTTGAATCCGTTGACACATGGCGCCTTCTGGTTGGGCAACGTGTCCAACGGATTTAAAATTTGGGATTGCTGGTCAACAGAAATGAGTGGGACACGTGTCTCACTTATATGGCGACACGTGTTCCACTCAACGGTAATATTACTCTTCTCGTATTTAGATGGGACACGTGTCCCAACCATATGGTAACACGTGTCCCAAACGGCTAATTTTTAAAAAAAATTGCAAATTTTTGTAAAAAAATAAAATTTCAGATCTTGAATGTTGGAGAAAATTTTCCAACGGTAAATTTTTTTTTAACTTATAAATAGAGTCATTTCACCCAATTTAATCACATCACTTTCAATTCCAACACTTCTACCTCAATCTTTCATCTCCTAAATTTGTCTCCAATATTCACTTTGTTATCCATTTTTTAAATGGATTCACGAAGAACGTCGATTGGAAAAGATAAGGTAATTCCAAATTCTTCTAATTCCAAAAATTCATCCCAAAATCCGAATATTCGTCCAATTTCAAATTCGGAATTTTATGAAAATATGCCAAACATCCCGCCCAATTTTTATATGAATTTCTAACATTCATACATGAATTTCCCAAATCAATATAATTCTTTCCAAAATGCATACACGAACTCTCCTTACCCGAGCCACTTCTCCCAAATAGATAACAAAATATTAAACAATTTCACGACAAGAAAAAAGATAGTTAAACTATTATTATAAAACACGAAATTTATAAATTAAAGAAAATGAATTATTTTATACTTTTTAAATAAAACGAAATTCTATGAATAGTCAATGAATAGTCAAGTGGGGTCAATGAATAGTCAAAAGTGGCTTCTTACCATTGTGAGAATAAAAAATGGTGGTTTCTTAAGTAGTTTTTTAAGATTAGGTGAAAGAGAGAGAATGCAAGAAATAATATATTTAATTAGTAAGAAACCGATAGCAATTTTTAACATTGCATATCCTTCCAGGGCTGAAACCATGCCTAGCTCCTAAACTGGCAGAGCACCTGATGGCCTGGGCCATATGCCTTGCTGCTTTGATTCTATTTCTTTCTTTCTGTCACGTGGTCTCTGACTGGGCTATGTGGCAGATTTGTCCCACCTATTTTTTTACTCTTTTTCTATTTTAATTCTAATTTTTTAATATTCTAATCTTTAATATTCTAAATTTTATTTTTAAAAAATCAAAATTAATTTTAATCTTTTTTTCAAAATCGAAATTAATTTTGATCTTTTTTCAAAATCGAAATTAATTTTGATCTTTTTTCAAAATCGAAATTACATTCTTTTAAACATAAAATGGTTCTTTTTAATTCTTGTTAATAAAATAAATTTTAGAATCTGAAATTAGTTTTGAATATGAAATTTAAAAAAAATGAAATTCAATTCAAAGATTACAAATGTATTATTAAATTTCACATTTCAATTTATTTGGGTAGGCAAATTTATTTAAATTAAATATTAAAGGTATAATTAATGAGTAAGATGGGGAAAATCAAGTGGGGTGCATGGAATAGTTGCAAAAGAGTTTCAACCATAAAATTGAATAGTTTCTTTGTGGTTTTAGTTGTTGAGCTGAAGGACAGATGTTGAATACTACCTCAGTCCCACTATAATATAATTATTTAGTGTCACATAAAAAATTGATATTCTGAAATAGATGTTGAGGTGAATTTAACATGATGTCAAATGATATTTTTATTATATAATAGATTAATTTTATATTTATGGTCAAACTTTATAAAATTTAACTCTCAAAAAGTAAATAAATAATTTATAGTAGGGCGGGGGAGTATTTAATATATTGAAACCACAAATATAGTTGCAATAGCTTCATGCTCTCGGGCATGTTTATATGTAGTACGCACTGTTCTGGAATCCACGGGAGTCCCGTGTGCACATATCAATGGGAAGGGCAACCGATGCAGATTTGATGCTTCCGAATTGACGCTGGGAAGCTTTGTTGACAGAGCAGAACAGATAGCTGGACAACATTGCGCTGAAGCAGATGAAGGAAGAAAGTGAAATTATTGATTGACTTGTATTTCTAACAATAGAAAGAACCATTTCCCCCCTTTGTCTGTCCCATAATTTGTAGCATATTCATTTGTAATAACAAATCAAATTAAGTGGTGAATACTTCAATTCTTCAATTGCTAACTGAAACTGAATGCAAACATGCTCACTTCATTAATTTTAGTTCTCTCTTGACTTCAGGGAATAACCTTCACAGTTCATTAACTTCACAGCCGTTATGTCTCCATCATCGGGTTTACTGTATAAAAGGAATACTTGGAAACGACACGCTTGTGTCAACCATCATCAGGGGCATAGTGGTCATTTTCCAGCAAAGCCGAACATGTGCCATTCTATGTGCTCTCAAGTGGCCGCCCAAAACGACATCGTTTTGGGCACCAATTTTGCCCTTTTGTGAATCTCATTTGTCAAAAGTTGCGGCGCCTCCATGTGCGGCTGCATGTGCTGCCAGGTGGCCGACGAAAATGACGTCGTTTTGGGCACCCCTTCGAGGGGTCAAACTCTCAGCCCTCGAAGGGATGGCCTCTTAGTCCTCGAAGGGGCCTAGCTCTCAGCCCTCGAAGGGATGGACTCTTAGTCCTCAAAAGGGTCTAACTCTCAGCCCTCGAAGGGATGGACTCTTAGTCCTCGAAGGGGCCTAGCTCTCAGCCCTCGAAGGGATGGACTCTCAGTCCTCGAAAGGGTCTAACTCTCAACCCTCTCAGGGATGGACTCTTAGTCCTTGAAGGGGCCTAGCTCTCAGCCCTCGAAGGGATGGAATCTCAGTCCTCCAAGGAATGAACTCTCAGCCCTCGAAGAGATGGAATCTCAGCCCTCGAAGGGATGGAATCTCAGACCTCGAAGAGATGGACTCTTAGACCTCGAAGGGGTCCAACTCTCAGCTCTCACCCCTCGAAGGGATTGACTCTCAGCCCTCGAAAGGGTCCAGCTCTCATTCGTCAAAGGGATAGACTCTGAGCCATCGAAGGGGTCTAGCTCTTAATTCTCGAATGGGTCTAGCTCTAAGCCCTCGAAGGGATGGACTCTTAGTCCTCTAAGGGGTCCAGCTCTCAGCCCTCGAAGGGAAGGACTCTTCTATCCTCAAAGGGGTCCAGCTCTCAGCCCTCGAAGGGAAGGACTCTTCTATCCTCAAAGGGGTCCAGCTCTCAGCCCTCGAAGGGAAGGACTCTTCTATCCTCAAAGGGGTCTAGCTCTCAGTCCTCGAAGGGATGGACTCTTCTATCCTCGAAGGGTTCTAGGTCTCAGCCCTTGAAGGGATGTGCTCTTAGTCCTCGAAGGGGTCTAGCTCTCAGCCCTCGAAGGGGTCTAGTTCTAAGCCCTCGAAGGGATAGGCTCTTAGTCCTCGAAGGGGTCTAGCTCTCAGCCGTCAAAGGGAAGGACTTTTCTATCCTCAAAGGGGTCTAGCGCTCAGCCCTCGAAGGGATGGACTCTTAGTCCTCGAAGGGGTCTAGCGCTCAGCCCTCGAAGGGATGGACTCTTAGTCCTTGAAGGGGTCTAACTCTCAGCCCTTGAGGGGTCCAGCTCTTAGCCCTCGAAGGGATGGGCTCTTAGTCCTCGAAGGGGTCTAGCTCCCAGCCCTCGAGGGGTCCAGCTCTCAGCCCTCGAATGGATGAAGTCTTCATTTGTTGAAGGGATGGACTCTTAGTCCTCGAAGGGGTCTAGCTCTCAGCCCTCGAATGGGTGGACTCTTCGTCCTCGAAGGGGTCTAGCTCTCAGCCTTCGAAGGGATCAAAATGATGGGCTCTTAATTCTCGAAGGGATGGACTCTAAGTCCTCGAAGGGGGTCTAACTCTCATCCCTCGAGGGGTCTAGCTCTCAGCCCTCGAAGGGGTGGACTCTTCGTCCTCGAAGGGGTCTAGCTCTTAGCCCTCGAAGGGGTCTAGCTCTCAACCCTCGAATGGATGGAGTCTTCATTCTTCGAAGGGATGGACTTTTTGTCCTCGAAGGGGTTTAGCTCTCAGCCCTCGAAGGGGTCCAACTCTCAGCCCTCGAAGGAGTACATTTATAGCTTCAATTACAACTCTTTCAACATTCCTATACAATTTCTATAATTTTTTATCAATCTCACCGCGCAACGAGCGGTGTAGCCACACTAGTAATATCTTATGCAAACACAACTTTCTTTCTCTTAATACCTTCCCTGGTCCCTGCAATGCACCCAGTCCTGATGGTTTTCCCCAACCTTCTTTACAAAATCTTGGGATATTATTAGTGATGATCTACTTAGAGGTACTAACTAGTATCTCTGGGGAATTAATATTGTAAAGGGAATAATACATGGATTACACTCATCCCTGAAATTATATCTCCAAAAGGAAATTTTGAATTAGACAGAGTAGTCTTTCTAATCATGTTAACATAATGTTGAAAAATAATGACAGACGGATCAGCTTGTACAAGGCACATGAAAAGATAGAAGGTAAAAGTAAAATTCTTAAACCGAGAATCAACGAAACGTATCGGCGGCATACGAATTGTGATATAGAAGATCCGTACTAGGAATTGGACTAAGATTGTTCAAATTGTCCGACCCAACCCGACTCATTTTGATCCAGCTCATTTGGGTTGGGTCAGGTTGGGTCAGGTCAATGATCCATTTGAGTTAAGTGGGTCAAGTCAAAACAATCGGGTTGGATTTTGACCCAAATCAACTCATATTGACCCATTAACAATTTTGTCACATTTTCTTGAAAAAAAATTTCATTAAAAAAATTAGTTTAATACAACATATCCACCGTTAATTTACATCATAAACAACTTTAACATTCTTGAAAAAAATAATACTTATGAAGCCAAAATAATAGTTAATTATAATACTTATTTTTATATTATTTAGGTCGATTTGAGCGGACCCAAGACCTTGTCCGACCGAACCCAAAACTATGAGAATTTTGACCCGACTCGATCCATTTGACCCTAAATTTAGGGTCAATTTGGAACGGGACAGTTGCCCGCCTCGACCCATGACTAGCACTAAATCGGAGTAAGTAACTTACTGCACTAAACCTAAGATTTACAAACCAAAGAGGCCAACACAAACGTTTTGTTTGATAGAAAAACCACAGCTTTACACATTACAAAGGTTTGCAGTAGCTTAGAAAATCAAAGCAGGATTCGCATTTTTGTAGCTCATTGGAGACAAAATGGGCATTGTTTAACACCACGTCGTGTACTACAAGATGTTTCGTGTAATTACATTTCCTAATCTCTATTTTAACATCACGTCGCGTATAATCACGTACCAATTATTTGTACAAACTTAGTTGCACACAGAGAGTTGACTCATCTGGTGCATGTGTATATGCACGAGTTTATATAAATGCAAAGACTTGATTGAGACGGTTTCACTCATTCTTATGGTGAGACGGAGGGTTTTGTAATTTTTAAAGCTTTAGTTATTAGTTTGTCTCACCATAACTTATGGTGAGACGGTCTTACATGAGTCTTTCTCTTATATGAATTACCAAACTACAATTTTCACAAGGTATATTGTTTTGATTGACTGATTGAGTAGTTTCAAATTTTTGATCTAATTTGCAAACTATATATAACATTAACAACAAACGAATTTTCAAAATCTAGCTTTTGGAAGAATTTTCAAATTCAGTCTATCCTCTATGAACTGTTTACCAAACACTAAAAGTTGTTAAACTAATCAGTAAAGTGCTTATCCTTGTCAAACATACCCTAAGAGCTTAAAACTGCGGGGTTTATTCGGTGTTGGATGGTTTGAAAATGGAGAAGAAGGCCAAACTCCCAACTCTGCTGTCGTCAAGGGAATATGATGCCCACCATAAATATACCAACCAAAAGTCGTCAAGGGAATATGATGCTCACCATGATTATACCAACTAAAAGAAGGGGTGTCCTCGAATCTCTCCAGCAATTGAGTGTCGGCGTTATAAATAAAATTATAGCGCTCCCACGCCACAAAAATGGAGTATGATCTTCCCGGTACAAATGACACAAACCTAAACCGCCAGCTATAACTCGGCCCCTTCAGTTTACTCATTTTTTCCAAATCCTTGAGATCCACCATGTACAAAAACTTCCATTTACAATCCTCTTCATTCTCATTAAGAACCCAAATTTTAATCGTCCTTACATGAGTTCTAGCACAGTGAAGATTGCCTTCGGGTGAGACAACATAGTATGTGCTTCTGATGTACTCTTCCCTATAATTGAGTGCCGGAATCACACGAACACATTGTTGTTGATTATTATTATTGGTATCATACGCAATCAATGTAAACGAATCGGTCGAAAAATACACCACTCCCCTGCTGCTTGCTATTTTGGGCATTGACGTAAAGCTAAACTTCTCTCCACAAAAGGAATCTGACTTATCCCACATCGATGTGGAGGAACAGAATGTTTGAATATTTACCTTAGTTACTTCCCCGCAAGGCATAACGTCCAATATTATAACCTTGAAAGAAAGAGAACATACTGTAAGTGTTTTAAACGACCAAACAAGAATCAATACTTTTTTTCCCATTTCCTCTCATTCTTTTGATCAACTTTCTATTTGACCACAAATTTAAAATTGTGGAATATAATTAGATTCTCTGTATTATGTAAATATTTAATTTTGATGTATCAGATGTTATACTAAAATAGTGCAAATGGATTTGGGACAGAGGAACAAGTACCTTAAAAGAAGTATCCTCGGATATAATTTCCATGAAGGGGCTGGAAGAACAGACGGGAGGTGGAGGCAACGTGGTGACTATAGCACCGCCACGGGTAGCGAGGTTGAAGACGTAGAACATGTTTTTCTCGAGATCACGACAGAGTATGAGGCCATCACCGGAGCTTGATTTTGATATGAATTGAAATTTTGATGATATTGACATCAACTTCGTTTTATTTATAAGGGAACCCAACTTGTTTGTCATCACTAGTTCAAACCACCAGTATTTGCGCATGAATCCAATCACCGGGAAACTATGCTTCCATTTCTTCAGGTACTTCATTCGGAAAAAAGAACCGGTTATCACTTCCAACCATTCTTTACAGACCAATATGCATTTGAAGATGCAGTATGGATCTACCTTTAGCAGAATCACCGACCAAACATCCGCATCCACATCCCTCCTTACTGTTCAACATCAATAATTTTATTACTGAAACATCAAATAAAAAGCATACGCGTATATATTGTTTTTGAATCACACTTCAAAAAGGCAAACATAATTGAAATTCTCACCGGAATTAGAAGGAACCTGGGGCTGTGTACACTTTGAAAAGATGTTGGAGAGATGAATGCTGTAGTTTTTCATCTCCCTTATTTTTACTCCCTCAACTTCTCTGGCGACCAATATATAAATTTGAGCTATATGCAAGTATTACGGAGGGATAATTTAGACAAGGTCAAATTATGGCAGTTATTGACTCTAACTAGAAAGTCCAATTCCCTTTATTTTAGGGAACATCAGTTATTGATTCTAAATTTCTAATTATATGGTACTGGGTACAATGAGCACGCACAGTATCCCGAGAACATTTTGTGCACATTATATGTGCTTTCTTCCAAGCATTATTTATACCCTTTTCCATTTTGAAAGTTTTCAAATTACTATTCATTTTGACGAATAGTAATGGACAGAGTTTTGGAAAAGATCGTATTTCCATTTATTTGTGGGAAGATGATGTTTAATTAAAATAATAAAAGATAAAATGTGTTAAATGCAATATTTAAAATTTATAATGCAACGTGTTGTAGTTATAAAATTTATAAATTGATTCATGCAACCCGAAAATTTTAGCTTCATTTCTTCTAATTTACACTTTAAACCCTGGTATTTCCATAACTTATTATAAAACCGTCTTTCAAGAGACGAACTCATAGTAATTTATGTGTAATTTGAAAGAATTAAGTTAAGTTTTTCAAAGTTACTATTTCCAACATTCTGTTACTCCACATCGGTGTGTTAGAAGTCGGATTTCCTTTGTGGAGATATGTTTTGCTTTTCAGAAATACCCACAATAGCAAGCAGCAGGGGAGTGGTGTATTGGCCGACCAATTCGTATAAATTGGTTGCATATGATACTAATAATAACAATCAACAACAATGCATACGCTTGGTTCCAGCAATCAGTTATGGGGAAGAGTACACCAGAAGCACATACTATGATGTCTCACCCAAAGACAATCTTCAATGTGCTACGAGGGCGATTGAAATTTGGGTTCTTAATGAGGATGAAGAGGATTGTGAATGGAAGTTATTATACATGGTGGATCTCAAGGATTTGGCAGTAATGAGTAAACTGAAGGGGCCGAATTATGACTGGCCATTTAAGTTTGCGTCATTTTTACCGGGAAGATCACACTCCATTTTCGTTGTGGGAGTAATATACTTTTTATTTATACCTCTAACACTGAAGTGATGAAGAGATTCGAGAATACCCTTTCTTTTAGTTGGTATACTCATGATGTGCAACATATTCCCTTCACGACAACAGAATTGGGAGTTTGTCCTCCTTCTCCATTTTCAAACCATCCAACACCCGAATAAACCCCACAATTTCAAGCTCTTAGGGTGTGTTTGACCAGGGTCATAAGTACTTTACTGATTAGCTTAACAGTTTTTAGCGTTTGGTAAATAGTTCATAGATGATAGACTAAATTTGAAAATTCTTCCAAAAATTAGATTTTAAAAATTCGTTTGTTGTTAATGCTATATATAGTGTGCAAATTAGACCGGGAATGTGAAACTACTCAATCAATCAGATCATTATATCTCAAGGCTTTCCTTGTCAAAAAATGTAGTTTGCACTACAAAAAAAGAGTACAGCAGTGACGCATTTTTCCCCCGCAAACGAGGGGTACTTGTCATTGATTACTAAGAAGGTTATTACATATTACATTGTCATGAGCTAGACTATGGGCCTCTGCGACTGCTGATCTATCCACCTTAATTATTGATAATTGGTGGAACACCAATCCTAGAATTTTAATTTCCTTAACTAAGTGTCTTATATCTAGCGGAACATCTGGGTAATTAATGATATAACGCAGTGCATTGTCACAGTTTGTTTTGACGACTATATGCCAATTCCTTCTGTAAGTAGCCTGCTTCATAGCATGGTAAATGGCTAATAGCTCTGCTTGGACTGCCGAGGAAGCATGGATGGTATCTCTTCCTATCCACCTTGTCTGTGTGGGTGGCTTTGCACACCAAGCCGCCACTCCTTCTCCATTACCAATACAGAAGGCCGCATCAATAGTGATGATTGTGCAATTATGAAAAAGATGGTCTATGCAGCCATCCTTCTTTAACCATATGAGGTTGATGTCTCCCAATTTTCTTATCTCTTTGAATGGCTCGTTTCCTGTAACATAATGGATTCCTACATCCGAGAACTCCAAATTTGTTTCCGACCTGTGCGTTGACCGAATCACATCCCTTATCCTAGCTCTGTTGGTCAAACCATGTATTTCATCCATTATATGAGAAAAAGGAATAGGTACTTGTTCTACCGTAACGACACATCTCGCACACCAAATACCCCATATTATAAAGCAAGCAAGCTCCCGATCTTCCTTTTGTAGGGCAATATTAAACCAATTTTGTATCCATAGCTTAAAAGAACTCGAGGTAGCTGTACTGAAGTCTAATCCCAATCTGCTATGCCTCCACAACTTCCTGGCTATATCACATTTGAAAATCATATGCTCTATTGATTCGTCAGCCTTCGAGCACATTTGACATTTCGTGGACAGTAACATACCTCTTTTCAGAAGATTAGGAGCTATTGGAAAAGCACCATTGATCATTCTCCAAATAAGGAATTTTATATTCTCTGGGATGTTTGCATTCCAAAGAGTCTTCCACATTTTTTATTCCAGTTGGTCTTGTGATGCTGACAACGTTGAGGATGATGGATTGTCCCGATTCTTAGCTTCCTTTGCTGTGTGGTAAGTTTTGACAGAGTATTTCCCTAGAACATCCTTGTCCCATGCCAAGTAGTCTACATCCCCAAAACAGTGAGTTGGAATAGGGATTTTTTTGTATTTCCCTAACTGTGTGTGGTGGGAAAAGTGTTGTGAGTAGCGGCATTCTCCAGGATTTGTTTGCGTCAATAAGGTCAGAGACTTTAAAACGTAGCAATGGAAGGGTGGTTGCTTCGTATTTGATTGGATTAGTCTGGTTTGGTATCCAGTTCTGTTGAATGTCCACTGCTTCCCCTGTCACAATCTTCCGCTTCAGCTGAGGTTTGAGTAGTTCCAGGCCCCATAGTATTCCCCTACATCCGTAAGAATCACCCTATTTCTGTGTCGTGTGTAGAAAGTCCTGCTTTCTGCAATATTTTGCAAGAAAGAACTTGGAAAAGAAGGTATATTTATTTGTTAACAGCTTCCATGCTTGCTTTCCTAACATGGCTTGATTCATTTCTGACATTGATCGCATCCTTAATCCACCATTCCATTTTGAATCGCACAGCTTATCCCATGACTTCCAATGTATCCCCCTTCCTTCTGGGTCTCCTGCCCAAATAAACCTTGTCATATGTTTATCAATCTCCTTTGCGATTGTTTTTGGAATCCTGAATGTCCCCATGGTATACTGAGATAGAGAGCAACGTACATACTTACACAATGTGATTCGGCCCATTAATGATAGGCCAGTCTTTCTCCACGCGGACGTCTTTGAAATAATCTTCCTCTGTAACCCTTTGAATAATGCGACTTTTGAACCCTTGAGATTTATGTCATGGCCTAAATATTTTCCTTGCAGAAGATCTGGCTTTATGTTGAATCTCAATTGAATTAGGTTCGTGGTGAAGTCATTTGAATTTGGACTTATCAGAAAAGAAGATTTCTCAAAATTCAATCTCTGTCCCGAATAGGCCACGGATAAATTCAATGCGGCTGCTAGTAGCTTCATAGCTTGTTCTGTGACCTCAAAGAACAAAATACAGTCATCCGCAAACATCAGGCTTGAGACTCATGGTACACCCCTACCACATTGAATTCCTCTACACCCCTGTTGAAATGGTACTGAAGCAATTATGGAAGACAATGCTTCCTGACATAAGATGAACAGGAAAGGTGAGAGTGGACAACCTTGTCTTAATCCTTGTCTGGGCTTGAAAGTTTCTGATAACTCTCCGTTGAATTTTATAGAGTAGGTGACAGTGGTGACATACTCCATAATCAACTGAATCCACTTCATTGGAAAACCCATCCACCCCATGACATTCCTAAGAAAATCCCAAGACACTCGGTCATAAGCTTTGCTAATACCAATCTTTAAAGCCGCAAGGGTTACTTTCCCTGTCTTATGCTTCCAAACTTTCTCAATCAGCTCATGTGCTACTAATGAATTCTCAACTATCGATCTACCTTTTACAAAGGCTGCTTGATTGCTAGAAACCAAGTACCCGGTTATGCACTTTAACCTGTTTGCTAGAACCTTATCAATTATTTTGTACTTAACATTGCACAAGCTAATAGGTCTTAAATGAACTGGTTTCATGGGTACCTTATTCTTAGGAATGAGTGTGATATTAGTAGCATTCCATTCATTGAGCATTCTCCCAGTTATAAAAAATTCATGTACTGCTTTGATTAGATCGTCCCCGACTTGGCTCCAATATTTTTTTATAAAACCCCGCTGGAATTCCATCTGGTCCCGTGCCTTCCAATTTCCCATTTGGAATACTGCCTTTTTTACTTCCTCTGCCGTCACCTGTTTAGCTAGATTCCGTTATTAAGCCGAACTCACTGTTGGATCTATAAGTTGTAGGATGTCCTTGATCGTTGTATTCCCATATGCATCACGTGGCATGTCAGATTCAGTCACAAAGACCATGCTGACATGTTCCACAACCATCTTCTGCAACTGGATTGGGTCAGATACCCACCTTCCTTGATTATCCATCATCTGAGTGATTCGATTCCTTCCTTGTTTCTTCTTGGCCCATTGTTGAAAAAAACTTGTATTCCTTTTACCTTCTGCAACCAACTTTATCTTGGCTCTTTGCTTCCAAAAATCATTTTGTTGTGTGAGGAGATCATCTAATTCTTCTACTATATACGCTGCTTCAAAGTTTTGATTGCAATGAAGGCTTTCAATTTCTTTTTCCTTTTTTCGAATCATGTGGTCCAATACACCCACATTATCCTTACTCTAATTACTAAGCTTGTTCATTGTGGAGTTTAGCTTTATCTCCAACATGGACATATAGCACTGTGGTGTTACGGGTAAGACTCTTACTCCAACTTGGTACTGATTCTGATATCGTTCATTCTTCCAAATCTCCGTAATGATTTCGGTAACCTCTTCCCCACAGGTCCAGAACGACTCAAATTTAGGCCTTTCTCGTTTCCTCCTACCTGGAGCATTATGTTGTGTGTTCAACACCAATGGCTCATGGTCAGATCTTGACATTGACAAATTCTTGAGCATGTAGTTAGGGAATAGGTTAACCCAATTTCGATTAGCAAAACCTTTGTCTAGCTTTTCTACTATTAGCTGGTCCCCCTGACGTCCGTTTGACCATGTATACCACTGCCCTTGGTTCTGTAGCTCCTGTAGTTTATGTCTTGTTATAACAGTATTCAGCGCAGCTGTGTGTTTTTCAGTGACTATGTTACCTCCTCTCTTATCTTCATTCCCAGTTACTTGATTGTAGTCCCCTATAATGAGTGTCGGTAATAAAGTTGACATCAGGTCAGTATTCAACTCATCCCAAACTTGTTGCCTCTCACTTTTTTTCGGATGACCATACAGTAATACAAGTTTCCATTCATCCCCAACTAAAGAGGTTGTATTACAAGATACAAAATTGTGGAGCTATTTGCTACCCTGAGGTTGATATCCAGTGTCCAAGCCACACATAGACCACCTTTAGTTCCCCTTGGATCTACGATTTCCCAGCTATTAAAATATGACCTATGTAGCCATTTACTAATCTTACTACTATTACATTTCATCTCCATAAGAAAAATAATATTAGGTTTATCCTGTAAAAGGAGTTTGTTTAGGGTACTTACTGTCACAGGGTGCGTCAACCCTCTGCAGTTCCAGCAAAGTAGATTCATACTGATGTTGGTGGTTGTTCTGGGCTAACCACCAAAATACCATCGTAAGACTGTTCGAAGATTGCATAACTACTGAGACTATGTCCTCATAGGTTTGGGCTCTGACAATGACCATTTGTCCCTGCTCCACTCCCTAATTGTAGTCAATCTCATGAAATTTCTCGACCACTCGTAAAAACTGTGGTTCGTTCTTCACATTCATACGTGATCGCTTATGAAAAGCAATCACACCCAAGTCCGATTGTAGGTTTCTCTTTCTCTTTTCTCCAAGCTTTGCTACCATCAACATAAGATCATCCATAGCCCAAGTTATAGCGTATGCTTGATATGTAGTGAAAACTGTTTCAGTGGGCACTTCTGTGCGTTCCATTTGTGTTTGTAGATGATTTACACCAGGACGTAGCTGGACTGGGACCATCTTTGGAAATAGGAAAACAGGTACAATTTTACACTGCATATTCCTCTCAATCAGTAATCTTGAGGCAATAGTTGATTTAGAAGGGGATAATATCGCCCTTGTTCCCCATCTAGCTCCTCCACCTTATCCATGCAGAAGATATCACCCAGGTTATAGTCGAGAACCAAATAACAATTGGAATTGGGTTTGTGATATCACCCGGGTCCTGTGTTTGACCCGTGGTATGGTTTTGGGAGATATTGTCACAAAGAACCATACTATTATTGTTTGGGTTTGGTAAATTAGGTTGGCCCATATTGGGTTGTGATGGGCTTAGAAGGAGTAATTGAAGACTACAATGGTTGGGGTGAGGATAGATTATTTTGTGGGGATAAATATGTGTGTTGTCATTGTTGACTGGTAGTAAAGAAGATAGAGTAAAAGTACCTACTGCATTTGTCTCCCCCATTAAGTTATATTTATCTCCATTTTGTGAACCGCCAAATTGTGGCTGCTTCCCATCATTTCTTGCAGAACACTCTCCTTCACCATTTAGTCCATATTCTGCACATCTCCTGTTACTCCAGTACATCGCTTTATTTCTCTTCCTGACAAATACTTGTTCCTCACACTAGCGTTTACCTTTCCCTTTAATGTCCTTGATAAGAATGTTTTCCAACAGTGAATTATCCATTGAATGCTCCTTATCCTCCTCACCTACCATTTCTGCTTCCTGTGGTGTGGGCTCCTCTTCCGGGTCTGAGTTATCACTTATCGACATTTGCTTCGACTATTCCCCGTGGCCTTTCTCCACCAATTGTCTGCCTTGATCAATTTCCAGTGTTTAAGTTGACTCAGTAACACTCCCTTGTAGCTTCCCCCGCCTATCTTCGATGAACTGAGTTGGAATTCTATCAGGATGGTGGATTAGTCTGCCATCTTCGTTGATTGTTTCCAATGTGAGGAAGTTAGGATCTTTATCCCTTGCTTCGTCATCAGCTAGAGTCCAATCGGCCACCACTGTTAGCACCCCATTAGACCCAGACTGCTCCACCATTGCCAACACCTCTGGGTTAGCATTCTCAGTTGTTACCCCATTTATGGATACTATATCTTCGTGTTCAAAACCAGCATATGGATTTGAGACTAGATGCTACTGATTTACCTGTGCTTCTTGCTTCTGTGATGTGTCTGGATGTAAATCCGTTGGCAGTTCCTCTGAATGAAACCAATATCCATATTAAAGTCAGGATAATTTTCAGGGGAAGAAGAATTGTAGTCTTCCCCTGCTATCTCCTCTCTCCCATCACTACCAGAAACACCCTCTTGTGAGGCAAACGATTACCCCTGGCCATGCATAGGACTTCCTTGACCTTCGACAACCATATTCTGCTCCATATTCCTCTGTTGAACCTCCTCCCAACTGAAAATTATATCTTTATGAAACTGAAACCCCTCCGGGATATCCCTCCTATCATTGAATGGTCCAATATAACCTCAACGACCATTGTGTCAACCAAGGGGTTTGGAGGATATTATTTTCCTTTTTATTAATATTATTATAGTTTACCGGGAGATAAACCACACCACCACGGTAGGCCCACTGTTCCCTACATTTTTCTTATTTAAATTGTACAAAATACGAAGATGAAGTGCACAAGATCCCGGACAAAATGACAATCAACTTGAATATGCTTCGTACGCTCATAGAACACTGGATTTGCCGCAATATGAAGAGCAGATTGACTGTCACAAAGTAAACGCATAGGAGCAGTATGCGCAACCCCTAAATCTCGAACCCCTCCACTGGAACCCCTCCACTTGAACCCTCCACGGGAACCCCTCCACTTGAACCTCTTCACCTGAGCCATCACCTCTCGAATCCGTACCTATCTAACCCCTCCAGTGGAACCCTCTACACCTGAACCTTCACCCCTCGAATCAGTACCTGTCGAACCTCTTCACTGGAACCCTCTACACCTGAACATTCACCTCTCGAATCAGTACCTCTCGAACCCCTCCACTGGAACCCCCCACTTGAACCCTCTCCACCTGAACCTTCACCTCTTGAATCAATACCTCTCGAACCCCTCCACTGGACCCCCTCCACTTGAACCCTCTCCACCTGAACCTTCACCTCTCGAATCAGTACGTCTCAAACCTCTCCACTGGAACCCCTCCACTTGAACCATCTTCACCTGAACCATTACCTCTCGAATCAGTACATCTCGAACCTCTCCACTGGAACCCCTCCACTTGAACCATCTTCACCTGAACCATCACCTCTCGAATCGTACCACTTGAACCCCTCCACTGGAACCTTCTCCACCTGAACCTTCTGGTGGTGCCGGGCTGGAGGAGGAAGAAGAGGAGGTGGCGTCGGGCTGGAGGAGCGTCGGGCGTCGGGCGTCGAGCGAGAGAGGTGGTGGCATCGGGCGAGAGAGGAGGGAGACTGTGGTGGAGAAGAGGAGGCACGCCGGCGGAGGGAAGGATGGAGACTGCGGTGGAGAAGAAGAGGAGGTGGCATCGGGCGAGAAAAGGAGGTGGCGAGAGAGGAGGGAGAACGTGGTGGAGAAGAAGAGGAGATGGCATCCGGCGAGAGGATGAGGCTCGCCGACGGCGGAGAAGGATGTCGGCGGAGGAGGACGGCGGCGGTTGTATGCTTTAGGGTTTAGGCTGAAAATGGAGGGATGAAGAAGATGAGGGGTCTAGGGTGCAATTTTAATATTTAAAGTTTTAAATGAAAAAGGCAAAGTCTTGGGAAAGACGGTCTTTCCATAAACTTATGGAAAGACGAGGTTTAATTCGAATAATAAAAGGTAAAAGGTCTTAGTTGCAACATTAAAATTTTAGTATGCAACATGTAGTAGTTATAAAATTTATAACCCGGTTCATGCAACCCAAAAATTTTATCTTAATTTCTTCTAATTTACACTTTAAACCTTGGTCTTTCTATGACTTATGGAAAGACCGTCTTTCAAGAGACGCACTCAATGAAAAATTAATATTGTAATCTTGAAAATGTAAATAAAATTGTAAATTAAACTTTGAAAAATTAACTATAATAAATTGAAAATAAATAGTTCTTTGTATAGGATTTGAAAAGAATTAAATGTTTTGTTTACAATGTGTTTTTTTACGTCATATTTGCATTTTTCCATGCATTAGTAAATATGTACTTTATTAGTAAAAATTTACATGAGAAGTTGATAATTTATTTTATGTGCAATTAATTTTTTTCATAAGTAGTTTGAAATTATGTAGCTTTTTTCATATCAGTTAACATTTTATTTATATTTATGTTATTTTTATTTCTGATACAATTAATCAATTGTTATGATAATAATTATATATCTTGTATTAAAGATGAGCACTGACAGCCAACCCAATGATGAAGGTCATTGTATACGACAAAGAGGGATCAATGCCTCGGCCAGACAGGCGAGAGGTCGTGTTATTGTGCAGGAACAGTTGCAGGAATCATTGCATGAACATTTGCAGGAACCTCCGCAAGAGCACGAGATACTAGTTGAGCAACCTTCTCCAATGTCCAATGATGTTTGGTTCATTTCTGTATGAACGTACTGTTTGCTTTTTAATTTGTTCATTTCTGTAACCGGAACTCTTTGCTAATCTATGTTCATTTTTGTATGCCGAACTCTTTCGTTGGGTCAAATACCATAGCCCCGTATGATGTAATTCAACTTATTAACAAAATTCAAGTTTAACCAAGATTAAAAATTAATAACTATAATAAATAAATAAAAACTTATTCAAATTAACTATTAAAAAAATTAAATTCACACAATTACAGTTACGTAAATAAAAATTAAATTTATGAATTTAATTTTAAATTAACGTAACTAAATTTATGTAAATAAATTTAAGTAATTACAAATTCATGTAAAATTAAAAAAAAGTTAACGTAATTAAATAAAATAAAATTTAAGTATCAAAATTCATAAAAAGTAAATAAATTTAACTAAAATACAAACTCAAATAAATATTCATGTAACTAAGATGAATAAAATTTAACTATAATAAATTATATTATTAGATAGAATATAAGTCTCTATACTAATAACTATACTAAGATGAATATCTTAATAAATTGCAATAATTAATAAATTACAGTTAATAATAACTATACTAAGATGAATATAAGTCTCTACTTAAAAAACTAATAAATCATAAATTTAACTATTAATTATTACAATAAACAACACTGTAATTAAAAAATTACTTCAAAAGACATGGAACTTCCAACACCCAAATTTAGAGTAAAAATTCTGCGATTTCTACCCAATGATATTTACAGCATAATTTATAGAAAATATTTCCACTTTTTTGAATTTAATGGAGTAAATGACATTAAATGTGGGTAGATGGCAGTTAGGCAAAGGAGAACCAAAAATTTGAAATAGAAGAGAGCTGGAAAAGGGAAAGGAGAACCGAAAATGAGAGGAAATGAGAAGAAGATCAGGAATGAAAGGAGAACCGGAGGTAATATATGGGAAGGAGAACTGGGAAAGGGTTTAAGAAGAGAACTGGGAAGGGGTTTGGGAAAAGAACCGGGACGGGAGACCCGACCTAGGTCTCCCTTAGGCGAACCGGTCAAGGAGACCCGGTTCGCCTCTTTCTAGGGAGCCGGATACTTGAGCGGGACGGGAGATTCGGCGAGTCGAAGAAGAGAAATAAAAGGGAGAGCCGGGGACTCGAGCGGGACTGGAGAAAACTGGTGCGCCGGAGAGGAGAGAACGGAGGCCGGAGAGGGAAGGAGAACGGGCGGGAGATTAAACGGAGAGAACGGAGGCGGGAGGAAGGAGAAGAAATGGAGAGAAGCGACGCCGGAGAGGGAAGGAGAACGGCTGGGAGAAGAAAGGAGAAGGGACGCCGGAGAGGGAAGGAGAACGGCCGGGAGAAGAAAGGAGAAGGGACGCCGAAGAGGGAAGGAGAACGGCCGGGAGAAGAAAAGAGAAGGGATGCCGGAGAGGGAAGGAGAACGGCTGGGAGAAGAAAGGAGAAGGGCCGGAGAAGACGAGAAAGACCGCCGGTCCGCCCCCGCCTGAGAAAACTGGTCCGCCACCGGTCACCATCTCCGTCGACCACCGTTGACTAACGCCGTCAACCGCCGGTGACTTCCGACTTCCACCGCCGTTGATCGGCGCCGGACGTCGCTGACCACCGCCACTTCACAAAGCTCAGAATTTACATTGATTACATCATTAATTATCACTAATTATTAATTTAATATTAATTTAATTAGCCTTAATTATAATGATTTACAATTTCATTTAACTTAATGTTAAAATACATAAGTATTTAAATTGTATAGCATACGTGGTGTAATCAAGCATTGTTTGCTTTTGTTGACAGCGACGCCGTATTCCTTGTTTTCCCAGTACAACCTGTTTCAGTTTCGTTTTGATACACTCTTCGTTCTAAATCCTAAACTCTTCGTTCCTAATTCCATCTATGCACTCAAAGTATGAGTTTAATTCTCCGCCGGATAGAAGAAAACCTGAAACAGAGATGCTTCTGGCTTTCTGCAAGCTTCAACTCTGGTCGATGTTAAGCTGCAGGGAATGGAGAGTTTTAATTCTGTCAATATACCCCTCGATTCGGGCCCGCCGGAGCTTTCTGGCATGGCAAACATCGTCGTTGAGGCCGAAACCCTTCCCAGTGGCGATTTCATGATTTTCACCAAGCCCGAGGTTAGTCTCTGCGCTATTTCTCTATGTTATTTCGGTTGATGATGCTTGTGATTTCATTTTGACCATAGGGTACTAATAAGAATATATTAGAGAACTAATTCCATTGCCACTGTGAACGATTTTGCTTGTTACAATACGTATAGTTGATGACACGGAGTGGAATTGTAAGATTCAGTTTGTTGATTTCTGTTGCGAACTCTGTTGTACATGTTATCACACGCGTGAAGATACTGATTTTGTGGAGTGGATTGGTGATAGTTACTGCTGGAGGTTTATATCCTTTTAGATTTTTTCAGGAATGGGTTGTTTTATATGTGAAAACATAGGAAGTAGGAGTTTAGAAGCTTAGATATGTGATGACTAACCCTGTTGCAGCTTACTCTTGTAGATTCACATGCTTCGACGATATCTTTTCCACCAGCTGTGCTCTTCATTGTACTCTTCTCAGGGATGGCTATACGAGCGATGTTAGAAGGTAAAACACAGAAATGAAGACTTCTACCAAACTTTGATCTCATTCTTTGAATTGTTTAGTGTTTTCCACTGTTCCTGTCATTGCAACAGCCTTGGATGCCATGTAAATGGTAAGAAACACTTTCAAATGCGGTGTTGTTTTAGATATTAATATGTTGTGTGATTTGTTCCTTATGATTTTAGGTTCCAAAGAGGCTGGAGAGTATATGTAGTTTTGGCTTATTGTTACTGAGTCTAATGTGTACTGGTCATTGATTGTTTTCCATATGTTTCGTGTATTTGCATTTGACTTGATTCGGCACTGATGCGTGTGTGTGCGATCTGGCATGGGAACTTGTGGGCCTCATCAGCAGAAGCTTACAGCTATTGTTAGAACTTGTAGTTTGTTTTCATTGTGTTTTGCTTCTCGTTGGAGCAGTTGGGCCTCATTAATATGGTCTGTGAGTTGGTTGATCCCGACGGTCTGATGAGCGAGTTGAAGATTTTGAAATCGATTAATGGCCCGATTAATCTACACATCTCTTTATTTCCCCTTCTTACATGATGGTGAAACGAGCAAGGTTCGTTCTCGATGAAGCTCGAATGTGGATGTTAGGTCTATTTCCTCCTATGTCACGATTCGTAACATAGGATAATAATCAATACAAGGGCTTCGATATTTTGTGTAAATATCATCTGGGAATTGTAACAGTATAAATCAGATAACAAAATTCAGTGTTCTGAATTTGATTGAATTTGAATTTGAACATAGGATGTTCAGTTTGGTTGAATTTGAACTCTTGTGCTTTGTGTTTTGGTGCTTGAATTACCTTCTTCTTTGTTGTTTGTTGTTAAACCAATTCTTTTTTATTTAGTTGTCTTATTTTCTCTCAAATAATGGCTATCTATTGTTGATCTAGATTGGATGCAATGGAACTTAAAAGCTGCAAGATGTAGGAATTCACAGACACTGAACGAGATGTACTTGTCATGCCTGAAAAATTGATTACTACGCTATTTTGAAATGTACTAATATGTTACATTGGAAATTCTACGTTATTTAGCAGAACAAGTAAATAACTGATGAAGTTTGTAAAACAAGTAAATAAGTGCAGACAAGTAAAGTACAGTGCAGTTTCTGCAAGGTTATGTTAATGCGCACTCTGGAGCACATCTTTAGTTGATATGGGGGGTACTAGCAATTTTCACTCAGCTGTGTTTTTTATGCTCATATTATGTATTTTCTTTTAGTGTTACCATTATTTGGTGCTCTGAAATGATGTGTATTATCATGGTATCTTATTTGGATTTACTTTGGCGTACTTGTTTTTCGAAAATGGCTTTGAAACATGGTCCTGGAGTATGAATTACTATGAGTTTCAGGTTTCGGAGAAGAGAGTAAAAGCTCTCGATTGAAATTTAGAGTTTAGGTGGTGGGGAACATAAGTATTTCAACAGGCCTGAACTCGGACATAATGTTGCATAGAATATTAAATTATGTTATCTGATTGATAATGTTAAGAGGAGTTGCTTTTAACCATAATTTCCTCACAGAGTGTGCCTAGAATACTTATATTGCTTAGGGTAATTAGTAGTCTTGTTGGGTGAATGGTTCCTTCATAAGAAGAGAGATTCCGTTGCTTTCCAAGCATGTTGTTGCTTGGTATCTCATTCATAATGTTATTATAAAGGAACCAGATTGCCCCAGGTCCACTTGAGATTAACTAGAATGATCTTGTTGAAGGTTACTGGGCTTTTTTCTCGCCTTTGTGAGTGGGTGGTCTTGGTGGATATTCTAGCCGATTATTAGGAGGCTTTGGGGATTCTTTCTCTTGTATCTTTGTGTATTTTTATGGCATTGAATCAGTTTCAGAAGAGGCTGAACCAGATGGCTGTTAGACCGCAGAATGGGAATCTAAATGTCAGCATGGGGAAGGCAAGCATTAGGCCCGAGAATAATGGTGATTGATGTCTGCTCAGTCATTCCTGATCGCCCCTCCAATCTTTTCTTCTTTCTTTCATGGTTTCCAGATTTTAACGAAAGAAGTTTTCATTGATTTCAGAAGGTAAAGTAGGGTTGAAGGTTCACAGCGAAAGCCAATTTCATCTAAGCAGAAGCTTCAGTTCTTTATTCAAACCAGCTTCATCTAATAAGAAGAAGCTTCAGAAGTTGCATCGAATAAAGAACTCTCAGCACAAATTTAAGGCTGACTCATGTTAAAAAGACAAATTTACCCTCTGAAAAAACAAAAGAAATGAAATTTCTATAATTTTCCCAAACCCTAGTTTTCTTTTCTCCTCCTCTTTCTTTTTCCTTCTCCATTGCTTCTCTCATTTTCTCCGATGCATCTATCATTTTCCTTCTTCACCTCTAGGCTTAACCCTGTGTAGAATTTTCTCCACTCTAGCTTCAGTTGCGTCATCGTTTTCCACCATCACTGGCAATTGAAGGTTCAAACGCCTTTGATTCGGATTGAGAAGAGAAATCAGAGAAAAGATTCTGGCGGTAGGTTTATCTCAGAAACGTCGATCAGCGACAGGTTCGACACAGAGATGATGGTCGGCGATGGTTATAGCTCGACTTCCCAGCGATGTCAATCACTTGCTTTTTCACAAAGTCGCTGGCGGTGATACCCGATCTAGGCGATCGCGGTGAGTTAATCGGGTTGGCGAGGAGAGAAAGAGAAAGGGTTGGGCGACGGTAGAGTGGCGGGACGAGGAATGAGACGAGGCTGGGTGGTGAGACGGTGGAGCTCGCGACGGAACGAGGGGGAGATGGGTGGCCGGCTGAGATGGTGGTAGTGGATCCGGATGTGGGGTTAAGTCGGGCTAGAGAGGTGGCTGGGGTGGTGGCGGGGGGAAGCCCTAGCTGCGCGAGGGGTGGCTGGTGGTGGCAGGGGAAGCCCTAGCAGCAGGAAGGTTGGCTGGTTGTGTCGGGGGGAGGTGGCAGCGGCGGCGGCAAAGGTGGTGGAGGCACGCCGGCAAGGTGACAGAAGCAAAGGGCATTTTGTCTCACAAATGTTGTCTTAGGTTGAAAAGGGTATTTTGGTCATTTTTGGTCGGTCAATGGCCAAAAAAGGCCAGTCAATGTTGGAATATAGTCTGTAGGGTTATATTTGCAGTTATGTAAAGTAGTTAGGGTTGAATTTTGCACTAAAAATTATCTTCGGGTTGTGCACTTAATGAAGTGTATCGGGTTGTATTTGTATATATTTCTAAAAAAATAATTTGTCTCATGCGAGACCTACTCATGGTGAGTCCAAGAACAAATATTAAATAGTGAAAACATAAAATAGAAGCTTGCTAAATTTGGGGGTCAAAATACTAATATTTTAAAATAGAAAATAATTGTTGGCAAAGTTCTGGGAAAGACTGTCTTACCATAGACTTATGGAAAGATGAGGTTTAATTAGAATAATAAAAGATAAAAGGCCTAAGTTGCAATATTAAAATTTTATGACTAAATTATTTTTTTAGTCCCTTAGAAAGTATCTTATATCATGTTTTGGTTCCCGTTTGCAAATCAACCCTTAGGCAGTACCCCACAAAGTCGATGATAAAATTGGTCAAAATATAAAAAATGACCATTATACCCCTAATTTTTTAAAAAACAAAATACGATCGTCTTCCTCGTGAAGGCTCTTCCCCACCGGTTGAAGACAATCTTCTTCCCCTAAACCCTTTTTCTTCCCCTGTGAAGCCCTACTCCCACTCCATCCCGCCGATCAAGAGCACCACCACCACAGCGCTCATGGCTTCAAAGAAACCCTAATCCCGATGCTAGAAACCCCAATCTCTGGAAAAACTCTAAATTTCTGGTGCAAATGAAAAGACGGCCGAGGCTGTGGTGAAGTAAAAGGGGGATTCCGAGCGGGGGAGGATTGACCGGTGGAGGTCTCCATCACCGAAGTTGCAGAAGGGTTTCCCATCGCCGAGGTCTCATCAGCAGGGAAGTGGAGGTCGGCGAGCTTCAGTCGCCGTGGTTGCAGAGGTCGTTGTGGTTGTAGAGGTCGGCGTGGTTGCAGAGTCACGAAGATATGGAGCTCCACCTCTGTAGATTCCATTAATCATTGGTAAAGTACAACTTTATAATCTACGGTATGATAAATATATTTATAATCTATATGGTAATTTTTAATTAATTTTCAATACTCCCTCTATCCTAGATAAATTGGCACATTTTAACTTTTCGAAGTCAACTTTCAGCTACTTGAATATCTTTATTCATGTGTGTAAAAAAATTTGTAAGAATAATAATTTAAAAATATAAGTGATGATGAATCCAACAACATTTGACATGATAATAGTCTTGCATATATAATAATAAAATTTAATGATCGAATTTGATTTAGGTTGACTTCCAAAAGTTAAAATATACCAATTTATCTGGGACAGGGGGGTATAAAATTCGAGTAAGTCTCCTAAGAGGCAGCATGTCCATAAGCTTATGGACTGTCTACTTTTTTTTTACCTTATACACTGCATTTGTTAAATTACATACTAATGTAGATATTTTGAAAATAATTTTTTATATTATATATTTTTATACTTTCACATTCAAATACATGTTATTACTTATTAAAATACAATATTTAAATTTTATAAAAAAAATTAAAACACTTAAGGTAAAAATCACTGTGGACCGTCCATAATCTTATGAAAATGTCATTTTTCCTGAGACTTTCCTTACAAATTTGGTCTCCATAGTGAAAAGTCGATTGTGTCCTTAGCAGTATTCGAGTAGAAATATGTGTTGATTTGTAACTACAAAGTTATTAAATTTTGTAAGGAAATTATTTACCGAAATTTCTGAATTTCTTTAGGAAAGTATTTACCAAATTTTATTACTTTCGTAACGAAGACTTGCTAATTATAAGTATATTTATGATGCATTAAATTATGAAGTTGTATTGAAGGCATATTTATAAGAAGTGAGTTCTCATTAAAAATGTGTTTTTTTATGATAGTATTGATCTGACCTATCATTTTTACATAAGTGTAGAATTAAGCGTGTATTTTTTACTAAAGTGCTAATCCAACCCCGTCTTATTAATAAAAGCACTGATCTAACGCGGTCACAATCAGTCGGCGGCGGTCCGATGACGGTGATTGAAATTGACCACCGTTGACCATACTTGACCGGTCAAAAGGGTTTGAGCACTTTTTGGGAAGGGTAATATCGTCTTTTTATATTTTTCAAAATTTTCTTTTTTCAAAGGGGTATAATGGTCATTTTAAAGAATTCCAGCCACAATTTGGTTTCCTGTGTTAGATTGGTACGTTTGACCAAAACATAGGGTTAGATTTGTACTTTTAAATTTTACAAGATTATTTCTGCACTTTCGATCAAAACATATGGTTAGAAAAACACATTTCTCTTAAATTTATGATCATACGTGTTTAAAGAATGTTGAACTAAAATTGTGCAGATTTAACAGGGACGGAGGAAGTACTACATTTAATGTCACTTATTTTTACTAGCAGTGTCACTTATTTTTACTAGTAGTGCTAAAAAATTCCAGCCAGTTTATAACCATTTACGTCCTCCGTCTTCTAACATTAACATGATAGGCTCATGTAGTGTTTTTATAGATGAGTTAAATTGTATGGTGAAATGTGAAGAGAAATATTCAATTCTCTCAACCTTGTTTTTTATTGAATTAAACTAAAATTAAATAAATATAATTTTACTAAACGAAAATGAACTAAATTTAAATAGTTTTTTCTAAGTTTGCACACATTTTTATTTTCATTGTTTTTCTAAATTTGACACATTACATTTTCGTTTAGTTTTCTAAAATTGTCTCATTTCTTTTGATGGTAAAAAAGTAATTATTCTACACCGCTAATAAACTTTTTAATTCATTCACTTAATTTCGCAACACATTTTAACTTGCGAAAAGAAAGTAAAGCTTAAATATACGGTGACAAACATTAAAAAAAATATTTAGGGAGTATTTGGATAGGAAAAAAATTTGAAAAATACAGTTTGTGGGATAGTGTCAAGCTGTTTTTTCCTTATTTCAAAATTTAGTGGTAATTACAATTAAAATAATGGCATATGGTAAAATGTAGACATTAGAATAGAAAGAAAAAAAAAGGTTTGTTGTACTTGAACACGCTATTAAACATTAAAGTGAGTCTCCTGACAGATAATCTATTCATAAGTTTATGGATATCCCATTGTATACACTACATTCGTTAAAAGCAAAGTTTTGGAAATGACAGTCTTCCCATAGACAAATGGAAAGGTGGGTTGAATTATTATTATAGAAATGTAAAAGATTTACACAAAGTCTTACTTTAGGCGGCCTAAACTTTAGGAGGGGTTTATTATGCAATTATAAGAAGTTTCATTTGGGATGATTTTTTTAAAATATCTTAATAAATTTAGGGACCTATTATGCAATTCTCAAAAATATTATATATATAAAAAAATTATCAAAATATTTATTTATCCTTTTTTCCTCCTCCTCCTGCAACCGCTGGTAACTGTCTCCGGCCGACAGTTACCGTCGGATTCCACCTCCTCTGCTTGGATCTCACCGGAATCTCACTCTGCCTCGCATAACCGCCAAGATTGTTCGTCCGCCAACGAGATCCAATCGGCTCCGGCTAGATCGTTGCGACGTCGTGCCCTAGCTCTGCAGCTGTAATTCCTCTGCGATGCGCATCTCTCCTGCGGTGACGCTCTCTCCACTGCAACAATGATGTTTTAGCGGCGCTACGATGTACCTCGACGTTTCAACCGCAGCGAGTTCTTCTGCGATGGCGACGACAACGAGCTCCTCTGCAATCGACAATGACGATGCAATCGAGGATGACAGTGACAACAACGATGATCGAGAAAGCTGGTCCGATCGAAAGCTGATCACAAGGGTAATCGAGGAAGCTGGTCCGATCTTCTCCACCGTGAAGGCAACGACGAGGAAGCTGATGTTTTTTTTGAAAATGAACACGTGAAATTCATGCGCTCAATTTGGGAATAATGTTGGTTGCGAGTGTGGTTCACGCGACGTTGATGGCGGACATCGGTGGCGATGGCGATGGCGATGGCTAATAAGCTTCTGGTTGTGAGGGGTGATGTTAATTTCGTGTTTTATGTTTTTCAAATACATGCTGTGGTTTATATATGTTTGACCGAGATAATATTTAATAAAAGTTGTTTGGTGTAGTGATTAGGATCCTTGGGTTAAAGGTTTGGAGTTCAAGTCTTGTTGTGACATTTTATTTTGAAGACTTTTATGTTCTCGATGTACATGCTGAATTTTACTATTATTTAACTGAGTGTATGTTCAATAAGAGTCTTTGGTGTAGTGGTTATTACTCTAGGCTTTGAGGTTAGAGGCCAGGGTTCAAATCTCCATTAGGTTTTTTTTTGAAGAATTTTTATTCTTGAGGTACTGTAGCTTTTCGATGATGTTTTTAACTTTTTTTTCTCTCTGATGTTAATGTTTTTCATTATTCGGATGAGATTTAATTTATATGAGTTGGTTTGTAGTTTTTTGGGTGATATGGATTCATATTTGTAGTTTTTAAAAAATTTCTATGTTGATGTTTTTCATATTCCGGCTGAGGTTGTGGCAATAGGAGTCGATGTATGTAGTGTCTTTTTTCTTATGTTGATGTTTTTCATTTTCCAGATGAGGTTCAGGTGTAAGGAGTAGATGTTTGTAGTTTTTTATTTTTAAAAAAATCGTTGATATTTTATGATTTTCAGAATGAATAATTTATACTCTTGAAGTACCTTAGTTTTTTTTTGTCGATGTTTTTAGTTTTTTTTCCTCTCATGTTGATATTTTTCATTTTCTAGATGAGTTTTAGGTGATAGGGGTTTATGATTGTAACTTTTTTTGATAATATGGTTGATTTTTTGTAGTGCTTTTTCCTTATGTTGACATTTTTCATTTTTGTTAGTGCTTTAAATGTAGGTTGTAGGTGCTTATTTTATAATTTGTGTGTGTTATGAAAATAAATTGGTGCTTAGAGTACAACTTGTAAGTTCTTCAATCGTTGCTTGTTGAGAATTGATGTTTGTAGTTTTTTTTATGATATGGTTGATTTTTTTTGTAATGTTTTTTCCTTATGTTCACGTTTTTCATTTTTTTGTTATTGCCTCAAATTTAGGTTGTAGGTGCTTATTTTTTAACTTGTGCGTCTTAGGAAAACAAATTGGTGCTCAGAGTACAACTTGTAAGTGCTTCAATCGTTGTTTGTAGTGCTTCAATCATTGCTTTGGTGATACAGGTTGATGTTTGTAACTTTTTTAAAATGATGATTTAGATTGGTTGTTTTTATGATTTTCAGTTGGTTTTTTCTTAGTCGTAGTCGATGTTTTTTTTCCAATTTTTTATTGATTTTCATTTGATTTTTTTGTATTTTTATGATGTTTTATTTTTTTAATATGTTTTTTGTTGCAATTTTTCGTTGATATTTTATGATATTTTGTTGATGTTTTGCTATTTTCAGCTGAGGTTGCTGTAATTTTTTGCTGTAGGTTTTTAATTGAGTTTTTGCATTTAAAAAATATTTTCTATTTTTTTGACTTTTTACGCGGATTGCACCTGGCGGGAAAATGATGGAAAGAGACGATAGAGCCCCTGGAAAGTTATTAGCGATATGTCCCTCTAAAGTAATCAAAGATAGGTCCCTGCAAAATTATTAGAGATATGTCCCTGGATCTAGAATATTATTATAATTGTAGAAATGCCCATGCCTAAAGGTTAGGTTGCCTCACATGAGACTATCCCAAGATTTTAATTGAAATATTAAAAATTTATTATGCAACGTGTAGGGGTTATAAGTTTCTGACTCGATTAAAGCAATCTAAAAATGTTATCCTAAATTCTGCTAATTTGCCGTTTAAACTTTGATATTTTCTTAACTTATGAGAATACCGTTTTTCAAGAGATGAGCTCTTTGTTAAATTACATATTGCAAAATTTAAAATTTTAAAATTTTAAAAATACTTTTTACATTACTTATTCTTGTATTTTCTTATTAAACACATATTATTACTTATTTTAAGTTTTAAAATACAAATATAGTGTATTACAACTCTTAACGTATAAAGTTTGGTCTCATGGTTGGACCGCATTTCCTTAAGAGTTTCTCAAAACAATAATGAGAAAGAAATGCGATACTTGAAATGGAAAGAAAATTGATGGACTTGTCGTGCGGGGCCACTATTCCAGACTGCAAAAGCTCATTGAATCAGATTGACACCCATGAGAGCATTTGCTTCACTTTAACACTCAAACCAACCATCTCTTACCATCCGAGAATCTCTTACCATCCAGATCTGAGAATCTCTTACCATCCGAGAATCTCTTACCATCCAGATCTGAGAATCTCTTACCATCCGAGAATCTCTTACCATCCAGATCTGAGAAGTTTTCTCAGATCTGGATGGTAAGAGATTCTCGGATGGTAAGAGATGGATGGTTTGAGTGTTAAAGGGAAGCAAATGCTCACATGGGTGTCAATGTGATTCACTGAATTTTTGCAGATTGCAGACTGTCTTGAGTGCAACCCTTGTTGCTTGCAAATGGTAAATGAATATGTGTGAATTATGTCTACAACTAGTTTGATTTTATTCCTATAACCGACCATTTTCTTGATTGTGTTTCGCAAAATAGCATTGTGCGTTTGTCGTTAAGTTTATACCTGTCTCTAACTATAGTCTTTTGTAGATCAGTTGTGTGCTACACTGGTTTCTTTGGAACCTTCTAATGCTGCCAGCAGGAGGGCAGAATTTGCCCTTTTTAATCATGAGATGGATGTCGCGTATGCTTGCTATTATCACATACAGCGATCTCCCCCAACGGATTCTGTGTCAAGACAGTCTTTAGCTTATCAGATATCCTTCCAAAATTATGTTGGGCAATACTGCCATCACTTGGGAAAGCAGGTACAGGGGATATCTGGAGTGTGTGAGCACTACGAGAGGAATGATATCCCTCGTGCTACAAAAATGACGAGACTAATTCAAGATAAAGGCACTATCAAAGGCATTTGGAAGGAATGCGTGTATACCAACCTGGAAGCTATATTCCTTATGGAGGAGTGCGATAGATGCACCTTACCACATGAGGTATGTTTTTTTGTTGTTTTTTTGTTTAGCTACATGCCTGGTAGATTCTGAAATCCTATGCCTAGTGTTTTCAGAATGCTAAGAATGCACTCGGATCATCACTGCACAAGGTCCTCAAGAATGATAACACCCAGGAAATGGAGGATGATACTATCCAGCAAATGGTTAACCATATCTCCACCACAGAGGAAGCCTCTGAAGTCTCAAAGAAGGTTGAGGATGGCATTTTCATATGGAAGAGTAAGATCAGGAAGAGCCAGAGTGAGCCTACGAAGCAACAAAAGTACAATAAGAGTATTGAAACAGCTAAGAACCTTTTGTTTGAGCTCAAATACCGCTTTCCTTCATGGGAGGCTCACATAGGCTCTACGTTTGTCGACCGTAACGAGGTAAACATGCTCTTGCTTATCCGTTCAAGCAAATAAACAAGTTGCTGATTTCTTTTTTTTGTTGCTGTTTATACTAGCATGTAGGGTTTGCTTGTGTTGAAGCCTACTCGAGAGCGGTTGAAAAGTTGGCTTCCAAAGTGAATGAGTTGATTGACGCTGCGAGACAAACCCAGGGTTGAAGGTATGTCTGAATCCATCTCAGATAATTGTGTGTTCAAATGCTTGGTTTTCATTCTCTCTGCATCTTTTCATTCCTACATCGAGTGTGTATTAATACGAGTGGTGTATGCATCCGTGCAGGATTACCATTGCGATTCTTGGAAGCAGGTCTTGGAAGTGCTGATTTGTCACTGGCTTCATGATTTGAAATGCTGGTTTGTATCATAGAGAGTCATTAGATTAGAGTGGTGAACTCATTTGCTGAAGTACTTGGTAATGCCGATTAGTATTGTAGACAATCATTATGTTAGAGAGGGATGAACTCATTTGGTTGGTGTCGCCCCGTGATGATTGATCTTTGGTGTTTCTACTTTAATATCCTGTGCAATTAGGGATACTGTTCTGATGCTTTGTGGTTAATGCCTATCAAGTATGTATTATGCTGTTTGCAGGAAAGGATATGCTAGTCTACGTTCAATACACATTGTATGGATCTTATTAAACATCTGAAACATGTCATACAGTGACACTCTAGAGGTGACCGTCCAATGGAGCTGGTGTCTGACAAGAATATATAATGAAACATAAGTTGTCGCAGACAGTGGCGGAACCAGGAGTGTATATTAGGGGGGGCGAAAAAGAGCTTAAAATTTTTTTTGCGACGCTAAATGAAATATTTTTTAACAAACAACGCTTACATAATAATATGAATACATAATAATTAGATTTTTACAACAAAAAACTATCACTGCATAAAAAACTACGTTCCAATACTTGGGTTGCTAGAACTAGAACCACTAACCGCAGGAGACAACTGTATCCTACGATGTTGCATACGCTGATAACGTTGCAAAATTGGTTCATTATCGATCCCAACAAAAATCGCCTTCTCAATATGCACTGTCATAACATCATTCATCCATTCATCTCCCATTCTGTTGCGTAAATCAGTCTTGATTCTCTTCATGGCTGAAAAAACGCGTTCAACAGAAGCAGTTGCAACTGGTAGAACTAAGGTTAACTCAATAAGACGATATACCAGTGGAAAACATGTATGGCTAGTTGTTTGAACCATCTTTTGAGCAAGACTTCCAAAGTCCTCAATAGCCAAAAACTCATTATCAAGTTGCACATTATGAATGAAAGTACTAAGTTGTTGATGAAGGCAGTAACGATCTTCTACGGAGAAGTCACTTGGATATAATTCAGCAAGTCGAACTAACTTACCAATATCAAACTTAGAAAATGAATCTCTTGGATCAAGGCAAGCCATACAAGTGAGTAACTCCGTATTTGCTTCCGGAAATCGATTGTTCATTTCATGAATCATCCTATCAACAACCTAGTATTCAAAAAATAAAAGGTTAGCATGTAGCATTGAAAAAAATTACAAATCAAATCAAATAAGGTATGTAAATTATAAAAGTAATACCTGGAGAAAAGTATCAACGCGAAAGAAATCACCATGGGTCTGCATTTGAGTAAATCGTTTCCTACGACCTCGAATTGCTCGTTCATCTTCCATATTAACTACCGAGATGTCATGATTAACACAAAATGCGTTGACTTCATTTAACAACTCATCCCAACCAGTCTCTCTGTATTGTTGCAACTCAAACTTCATTGTATTCATCAAACTCACAGCCAACACAATATTTTGATTCTTTTGTTGCAAAGCATGGGACAAAGCATCTACAACTCCCAACAAATGCTTCATCATAAACATCACAAAAACAAATTCATAACTCTCCATTTGCTCAAGCAAACCGCTCGCTGAAGATTTACTCACATTTGCATCACCATCATCGTGGACATTTTCAATCAATTGCAAAATAGATTCCCACATAGTAATGAAACGAATAATAGTAGTGTAATGTGACCCCCAACGAGTATCCCCCGGCCTTTTCAAACTAGTCTCTTGATTTTTGCCTCTTCCACTCACAATATCTCCATTCTCCAATCCCTCTACAATTCTAGCATGTTCTAAATCAAGAAGCATGTCTTTTCTTCTACATGAAGCTCCAGCTAAATTCACAATCATACCAAGATAAACGAAAAATTGACACACATTTCGATTATCATTAGCAACAGCAAGAACAACCAATTGAAGCTGGTGAGAAAAACAATGGACGTACCTTGCAGATGAGTTTTCTTTCAATATCAAAGCTTTCAGTCCATTATACTCTCCTCGCATATTTGAGGCTCCATCATATCCCTGACCTCTCAACTTTGACATTGATAATTTATGCTTTGCAAACAATTCATCAATAGCACTCTTCAAACTAATAGCAGAAGTATTACGCACATGCACAACACTAAGAAAACGTTCAAGAACGCATCCTTGTTTGTTGACATATCTTAAAACAACCCCCATTTGCTCCTTTATTGATGCATCTCTAGCCTCATCAACCAATATAGAAAAATAACTATCTCCAATATCATTAACAATAACATTTGTTACCTCACTTGCACAAGCACTTGATAGTTCCTTCTGTACTTTGGGAGATGTGAGCTTGCAATTTCCAGGGCCATTTTCATTCATGGTCTTAGAAACAACATCATTTCGCTTGCAATACCAGTCATTCATTTCGAGATAATTGCCCTTATTCAAAGAATCCAGCCCTTCATCATGGCCACGAAAAGCCATACCTTGATTTAGCAAGAACCGTGTCACATCCAAAGCAGCTGTCAAACGCGTGCGATATGCAATCTCTGATTCCCGCCCATGTGCCTGATAAGAATGAAGGATACTCTGTCTTTGGCGCTTAAATGCATACAATTGTTGAGCTGCATCATTATGAGAGCTACCCGCTACGCCAACATGTTTCTTATAGATATCAAGCGCTTTCTTCCAATTGTTCACCCCACTCGCAGTAAATGCATCCTCTCCATCTCGACATCCCTTATGTGAATTCCTGAAGAGATAGCAACAAAAGCAAAATGTTGCATCCTTTGACGCGCTATACTCCAACCAATCAAACTTTTCATACCACGAAGGTTGAAAACATCTATAGTCATTTCCCTGCTTTGTCCTTGGAAAATAATGACCCTTAGGTTGGCAAGGACCTCTTAACACATATTCTCTCATCACTTGATCTCTAATAGAAACATCAAAATCCTTAATAGGTTTACGTTTCCCAGGATCATTTATAACATCATCCGAATTGAACTCAACACGAGAATGCTTTTGACTACTACCCTCTTCATTAATCCTTTCTTCATTTGGTTCACTCGGTCTCTTAAAAATAGATGATCCACTATTTCGAATTAAGAATTTATCCATATCCTATTTGACATAAAATAAGAAAAATATGTCAACTTAAATATCTATATGCTATTCAATATTCACAATTTCTCAAAAATATGTCTAGTTAAATATTTGTCAAAAATATGTCTAATTAAATATGTCTAATTAAATATGTCTAATGAAATATGTCTAATTAAATATGTCTACTTAAATATGTCAAATTAAATATGTCTAATTAAATATGTCTAATTAAATATGTCTAATTAAAAATGTCTAATTAAATATGTCAAATTAAATATGTCAAATTAAATATGTCTAATTAAATATGTCTAATTACATACGTTAAATTAAATATATCTAATTAAATATGTCAAAATTATGTCAAATTATTCAAATCTATATTTAGCACAATTCACAATTTCAACACAATCACTAAATTATTCATAATTTCATATCTATATTCAATATTCACAATTTCATACAAATTCAAGTTATTCAACATAAATTACATAACAAAAATATATTGGCCCTTTGATACCTTGCCCTTGGTTGCTGGTAGTGGCTGTAGTAGGGATGGCGGCGGCAGGGAACGCCGGAACGGCGGCAGTTGGCAGGCGGCGCCGCTGCAGGCGGTGGAGGCGTGGAGCTGCTGGATGATTGATTCCCTCTGAATCTCTGATGGAAAATGGAGGCAAATAGGCAATAAACCGTGCACAGTTGCACTGGTCTCTTAATTAGGTTTGGGCCAATTGGGCTTCAGCCCAATTGGCCTTGATTTTTTTTCGACCCAGCAACTCAAAACGACGTCGTTCAGCTAAGCCAAAACGACGTCGTTTTGTATACTTATACCAAAAAAAAAAAGGAAAAACAGTCGTCTTCTTCAGCCTCCCTTGCCGGCTTGCCCAGTTGCCCGACGTCTTCCAGACACCCTCAATCCCGCGCTCGCGCCTCCGGCGCCGACGACGCCTCAAGGGGGGGCGGAATCCGGTGGCTTCCGGTGGCTCTAGGCCTAAATACCGGGCCACCGGATCTTAGGGGAGGCGCCAGCCCACCCTCGCCCCCCCTAGTTCCGCCGGTGGTCGCAGAGAGGCTTCCTCTGCATTTGACGGATACGTATAGAAGGATAGTTGAAGCTTTAGGTGCGTGGAACATGGTAAAGACCATCCGAAGAACATACATTCTACAACAGAACGATAATTCATAAATGAATTGCAGACTCTATATGGCTGCTATCAGATTCCCGAATTAGCTCGTTTAGTGATAACACATTCTCACCAAGACCCATTCTAGCAGATCCGACCTCCTGTTTTGGAGGAAAATGGACATTATGCTGCGATAATAGTTTATATTCAGAATTCTCTTCCTGCTGATTCTGCAAGGAGAGTAAGGGAGTAAAAACAGGATTCAGGCTTAAAGTTGAGGTTTCCAAAACAATGTTTGACATCATACTCCTCCCGAAGATATTCTCATCATCCCTGGAGCAATTTCTGATCTGAATGGAGAACATGTAAGACAGATCAAATATGAAGAAAATTTCGGTGACAAGCTGTAAACCGGGATGACCGTAATGATGCCACCGTGATATTGCATAATCATAACATAAAATCCAAGGCTATTCAAAAATCAAATTGATCTTCTAAGAAGGTTTAAACACCAAGAATTAAAATGGCTTGGAAACCAATGGAGCAGCTCTAATCTCCCCTCTTTTCTATAGACCAGGTCCAAGGAGCAGGAATTGATATTTGATTATGAAGTTGAAAAGACAGCCAGGAAGAATTACAAACTCGCCAGGGAGAGGAAGCTGAAAGCTGCCGCAGACCCTATGTTTGGCCAAACAGAGGCTGTTTCTATTTGTTTCGAAATGTTTTTGGGCGCACTACGACTTTTACTAAAGTCAGCCATCCTGTGTTGTTTGTTTTGTGGTGCATGTATAATGGATATAAGTTGAATCTCGGCTTTGTACTTGCTGAAACATTGCATTCAATTGCACATGATTCTGTTCGTTATATGTCCATGTGTCATTTGGTTGGTGTTCTTCTTGATAGGAATGTCCAATTACATGTGCCTACCCCTTTTGAGCGGGTAAAGGATCCTGGAATGTTTGATTGGCCTATTTGGAACGTAGCAATCTGATTTTATATGATAACAATGTTCCTAAGTTTTATGAGCCGGGTCCTCCACGCTCGAGCGCAACTTTCTCTAGTGCAGGTCATGTTACCCTTGCCTCGTTACATGAGGATGTGCAGTCTCTCAACCGCAAGCTTGATCTTCTGGCTGCCCAGAACGAGCGCATTATGAGCGCTTTGAGCATTCCTCCAGTGATCAGCCCTTCCGAATGAGTTCCCCTATCCCTTCTCTTTTATGGCTCTTCTTTTCTTTTCTTTTCCTTTCATGTATATTGTGTCTAGGAATCTTCTCGCTTTTAATCCGAGCTTGCTTGAGGGCAAGCAAGGCTTAAGTGTGAGGAAGTTTAGGTGTCGTTTTTACATTTTAGTGTCTTATTTGTGTGACATTTTATATGCTTTGTTTGCTGTTTTTTGTGTGTTTTTTGTGAATAAATAATTCTAAAAAAATGTTTTTATTTTATTTTATCAAGTCGGTCAAATTTTCAGCATGACAGTGAGTAATGAATTGGCTTTAAAATGGATTAACCTTGCCGGTAAAAGAATCATATTAGCAAACTTTTGTTGGTTGATATCTCCCTTGAAATGCTTAGTGATAAACCCTTGAAATTAATCTGAACTTGGCTAAATGATACATGGGATGACGAACAAGACTTGCATGAAAAAGCCTAGTATAAAGTGAGGTTTGAGCCTAGAGTAGAGCACTCTCTACATCAAGCTTTTTTATGAGAGTTGTGGTAGCTAAGGTTGATGCATAATGAGTAAAAAAAAAAGGCAAATTAGGATTAACCACACATCGTATATAGCCTACCTTTTATATCCTCTAGTAAACCCTTTTGAGCCTTGATCTTTTCTTTGTGTAACCCACTATAAAAACCATAGCCTTTTCTCTTTATACTATTCTTGCCCCATGCATGTATGTTCTTGAACTGAAAATTTCTGCTCTTGCTTGATATTGCATATTCATGATTCGAGTGCTCGGTTCTCATTGAAAAAATAGTCTTATGGCACTGTAGAGGTAAATGAGCATGTAATTTGAAATGTTCTGGTCTGGACAGAAAAAAGAAAGAGAATAAGGGTGCTGTTTTGCTCAGAAAAAGAAGAGAAAAAAAAGGGGAAAAAAGAAGCCCAGAAAATGGAAAAAAAAAAGAAAAAGAAAAAAAATTCCAGACCTGAATTAGTCTTTTAATCGGTCCAGCAAATTGGTTTTGATAATGTTTAATTGCTGGAATTTTCTACTGATTTGTTCTTGAGCATATGTGCATGTTTGTATGAACCTTAGAGCCCTTAGGATCTCACCAACATTACAACCCCCAGCCCCGTTACAACCTTTAAAGACCTTTTTGGCTTGTTATGTATTGGCTAAGGCTACCGCATGATTATAATTGAGTGACTGTCCTTACTTATTGTGTGATTGAGTGAAAAACGTGAGGAATTCATGCTTGTCTCCTTTTGATCAGTTGAAAGCCGGGTAAAGAGCAATGTAGGGGGGATTGAATTGAGTACTAAAGAAGCAGAAGGAATACCCTAGTCCACTGTTGGCATTGTACATCAGTGGGATCAGTGGGGAACGGACTGTGCAATAGCGTTCCTAACCACCTGGCCTTAATGCGACCCCCCCTGATACAAGTGGGGTCTGGTGTAGCTCCCAGGTAGTCTGTGCAGATCAGCTGCCAGTCATCCCTATGCCTAACGGTGTCAACACCTGTTACTGGGATGCCATCGATCGGTAGACCCCATAGGACCCCTATATCCTGCAAGGTGATCGTCACCTCCCCCATCGGTAGGTGAAACGTGTGCGTCTCTGGGCGCCAACGCTCCACTAGGGCGGTGATGAGGGAGTGGTCAATTTGTATTGCGGCAGAGTCCAGGAGTCCCTGAAATCCCGCGTCGCGTACATACCGCATAACCTGTTCTGGCAGTCGCTCCCTCCAGCATGCCCCGTCGCACCGACGCACCTGCAGTGCCTCGTCCTCTAAATTTCCATTGTATAGGGCACGAGCACGGTGCTCCTGATGGAGGTACAACAAGTCCTCCTGAATGGGTCCTGGATGGTACATGGTGTTTTCCTGCGCGCAAATACCAACCCAAGTTAGATGGTTTTTCTGGAAGAATAGCACAGAAGAAAGCAACACTGCGTAATGTGACACATATTTGGCAAATATAAGTAATACCACATAATTTGCTACACATATCATTTAATACAAGAAATACTACGTCACACTACGAACGACAGACTAAGCATGCCCTCTCCCATCGATGTACAATGCAAACCAAATGAAAGATGGAGGTTCTATTACAGACACCGTATGACACCACGATACTAAGCACGGCCACGCCTACGCACGGCCCTGGTTTCACCCGCCACCCTGTCATCCATCTGATTCCTTATCCTCCTCTCCGCAAACTGTCCACGCCTCCTGTTGCGAAACTTTTCTGCATCAGGAATCAACCTCCAACGGGGACGCTGCCAGAGTGATGGATCTCGCACGGGCATGAAACCCTGACTGTATTGTTGGACATATGTGGTCGTGTGATACACCCTGTCACATAGACTAGCAGGGTCGTCACGTCTATGACGATAAACGGCCAAGGCATAGGAACAAGGGAAACGAAATATTTGCCATTCGCGACAAGTGCACTCTCTTCTTCGGTATTTGACCGTGTACTGTCGTTCACTAATGCTCCCGTCGATGTTCCTCGCCACAACCCTGTATGTCTGCGACGCGTGCCCGAACAGGGTGACGATATGTCCCTGTGCCAATGTATCCTGCTTCTGGAACTTTTTCCAGATCCTCTGAGGGAACACGGACCTGGACAGACGGGCAATATCTCATAATCAGCGAACCGGCATACGGGTAAATCTGAAAATGCAATTAACTGACAATATACCTCCAATCCGTAGCGTCCGTAAGCCTTTGTGCAAACATTTCAACCGTTCGCTCTAATGTCGCTTTGACACACGCTGTTATTGGAAGGTGGCGTGCGCGCCGTAAGAAGTTGTTGAAGCTCTCTGATAGATTCGTTGTCAAAATTCCCCAATGCCGATCACCATCATCGAAGGCAAGACACCACCTACTCCTATCTTGTCGTTCCAGCCAAGCCCAAGCGGACAGATCCATACTCTCCAGCTCCTCCTTGTACTCCCTCTACCTGCTCTCGCGCCTGGCACTACCAAGTTGCCACACCAGAGACTTCATGAGCGCATTCTTGAACTTCCCGCGGTCATGTGATAAGAAATTTGACTGAAAATGCCGCAAGCAAATCCGGTGGTATCCGACTGGCTCCATCCACTCCTCCATATTTGTCATCGCATTTACAAGTCCTGCGTGCCTATCTGATATGACACAGATTGGTCTGCTATCACCACCAACAACGTGAAGACGCAGTCTTCCCATGAACCAGTTCCAGCTTTCATTCGATTCCTCGTCGACAATTCCGTAGGCGATAGGGAGGATGTAATCATTTGCATCGTGGGTCACGACGACCAGTATTGTAGACTTATATGCACCTCTCAAGTGAGTGCCGTCGACGGTGATCACTGGCCTGCAGTGGCGGAAGGCTGCAATTGCCTGACCAAATGTCCAGAACACAAATTTAAATTTCATACACCCGGGACCGTGTATTCTGTCAGGTACGCCAGCCCAATCAACAACGGTGGTCGGATTAGCCCTTACAAGCTCATCCATAAAAGTTGGGAGCTGTTCAAAAGAATCCTCCCACGTTCCAAATACCATGTCAATTGCCTTCTGTCGAGCATACTAGGCCTTCTTGTAGGAGATCGTGACATTGAACTCATCAATCACTTGAGCTCGCACATCTTTCACTGTGTACGAAGGGTTAACATCAATGTGGTGGCGGATTGAACGGGTGATCATCACCGACGTCAGATTCACGTTACCCGTAGATCGACCAGCCCCGACACACCCATGGCTACTAGCCGATTTGGTGATCTGCCACATACCATGCGAAGCCTTTTTCGAAGCTCTGCAAACCCAAACACAATTCCCAGTTCCTTCGACGACGTCCTTGCATTTCGCATACCATGTGCGTGAACTGCTCTCCACAACCCTATGTTCCCTGTTCATCATAGAACTCCACCGAGAAATAGCTTCGACCAACTGCGGCTTTGTCTGAAATCGCATACCCACGTCCACTTTACCAATCTCTTGAACATAGGTAGAAACGCCGGACCCAAAATGGGTAGGGTCATAGCTATCCTCACCGGGGCCCCCATAATCTCTATAGTAGGCCTGTGTATCCGGGTTTGCAAGAATATGAAACGACGTGGGTACATTGTTCGTGCACACCAATTGCTCTTCCTCATCCCCGGGATTCGAATCGGTTGATAAGGAATGATCATCCTCAGTTCCACCGTCAAGTTCAGCATCCTCGACATCATCTTCGCTACCATCATGCCGAGCATCGCGGTCGCTAATGTCACCCGCGTAATCATTGCGAAAGACATTCTACTCGCCATAGTCTACCATATACATACCACCACTTGTGGACGGCTGGGCACAATCCACGTGGGCATACCTTCCAGGTTGGCTGGACTCACCAAATTCAAGACCCCGGCTACGAACAGGTGGTGGTATACTGGGTACAGCGGTGGAGTTCTGCACGTCGCTTAGCAATGACATGAACGTGCTTCCTCGTGCCCCATCATTAGCGATTGGTAACTGTTCCATGACAATGTAAAAATCCGCGAAGGACAATGACATTCGATCGACAATGTTGAAGAAGAACGTGGTTGACTCATCATCTTCCACGGGATAACATCGATAGTATACCGTAGAACCAATCAGCTCGGGACATCGGTAATACATTTTCAACGAACAACTCTCCCTCACAATGGCCAGTCTCGTTACAATTAAATGAACCAATTCCCAGTGGTTCAACCTCCTCTCCAGAGTCACAACTCGCTCCGGTACTGGAGGATCGTAATACACACCCACACTCAAATCAAACTTAATCTGACCCCCTCTATACATATACACCGCTAAAAACATCGCAGAACTGCAACACACAAACACATAACTTCAGATTCATACTAGTTGGACATTCCTATTCATTGTATCCTTAAGTACGTACATGTACTCCACCCGGCCACTTTAACAGCACTATCGACACGGACATAACACATTAATCAGTTCAACTGCTATACATAGGCATCACTTTCATTTCCTTCCCATTCCACATTCTAGTTCACAAGATCCTCAAATGTCATTACTTTTGCTACAAGCTCAATACATCAATCACTAAACAATTCCGATAATTACTGCATTCAATAACACGGGATCATTACCCGCAACAGACCATACTTAATCATTGAAGGTACACACAATCAGACAACACAATCACACACGTACAATTAAATTAACTACATTACTCCGACGTACCAACAGATTATAATTCAACCCAAAAGGCAACAACTGACCGACGACCGGCAATGTGCCACACACACATAATGTTGGAACACGTTCATATAATTCTGTAGGCCGCAATTAACTACTAGAAAATGGATAACAAAGTGGGAGGGATTCTGAGACTTACGGAGAAAGTGACAAAGGTGACAGTCAGCTGCGGTCAATGTGGTCAACGTGCACAATGTCGGGTCACGAGGTCAATGACGGGTCAATGCGGGCAACGTTGAGTCAACGCGATCAACGATGTCAACAAACGCGGTCAACGTCGGGTCAACATCGGGTCAACGCAGGTCAACGATGGGTCAATGCGGTCAACGGCGGGTTCGACGGCGTCCACTTCAACCCGAATACAATCTCTACAACCGAAATCCGATTAAGAAATCAGTAGCAATTAGCAAAAAAACAAAACAAATATTCAGCGAATAAAAAGGAAAATACCGGATCTTGTAAAAAATTCGAACTGCAGATAAAAATGGCGGAACGCCGGTAGAGCAATGCCGGAGAAAGAGTGTAGAGGAATTCCCGGGATGGCAAGACACTGTCGAAAAGGAGGCTAACAGTGGGAGAAATGTGAGAAAGGATTGCTGAAGAAGATGGACAATGTTGGAAGGGGAGCAATTCGGATCCTTTTAAGCAAAAAATTCTGACGCAGTATGCCACGTGGCAGCACCGGATTCGACCGCCAATTCCACTTTTGACCGGATTTTTTTAAAAAAAAAAATCCACCGAGGACACATTATCATAATGCGTCCTCTCCACGTGGCTCTCCCCGATTCGACCGACAATTGGACCACATTCCGCCGCAACGCGGCATCACCCTCGGCCGACACGTGGCCTCTCCTCCGTCAAGTATTCGGCCACGTGGCATGACGGAAATTTGACCAGAATTAAAAAAAAATTCAAATGGCTTGGAGGACGCATTACCATAATGCGTCCTCGCCACGTGGCAACTCCCTAGTCGGCCACGTGGCAATTCCTAAATTTCACCAGAATTTTAAAAAACATTAAAATTGCCACGTGGCAATACGGAAATTTGACAAGAATTTTTTTAAAAAATTTAATTGGCTTGGAGGACGCATTACCATAATGCGTCCTCGCCAGATGTCGCCACGCCGTACGTCGCCTGATATTTTTGACCGAAAAAGGAAAAAAAAAACGAGAGGACGCATTACCATAAGGCGTCCTCCATAGAAAGTTGCCGTTGTAGCCACAAACAAGTCATTTTCTCGGAAACCAGTGGAGTTGCTCTAATCTCCCCTCTTTTCTGTAGAACTTAATTTTGGAATGCATCCATCCTGCTCCATAATTAGAATCAATAACTGATGCTCCCTAAAATAAAGAAAATTGGACTTTCTAATTAGAATCAATAACTGCCATATATAATTTGACCTTGTCTAAATTATGGTATGATATCGTAGCTCCCTATATAATCCTTCGTATAAACGTATATAGCAAAGAGGGAGATTGGTCGCCTGAGAAGGCCAGGGAGTAAAAACAAGAGAGATGAAAAACAACTGCATTAATCTCTCCAGCATCTTTTCAAAGTCTACACAGCCTCGGATTCCTTCTAATTCCGGTGAGAATTTCAATTATGTTTGCCGTTTGGAGTATGATTCAAAAACAATATATGTGTGCATGGTTTTTATTTGTTTACTCTAATTTACACTAGAGATGAATAAAACACTCTGATCACTTATTATTTGCAACTAGCGTTACGTTGTTGATGCTTTTAATGTTATTGTTGTTCTTCTCCGTTGATGTTGCAGCATCAGGGAGGGATCTGGTTGCGGATGTTTGGTCGGTGATTCTCCTAAAGGTAGATCCATACTGCATCTTCAAATGCATCTTGGTCTGTAAAGAATGGTTGGAAGTGATAACCAGTTCCTTTTTCCGACTGAACTACCAGAAGAAATGGAAGAATCGTTTTCCGGCGATCGGATTCATGTGCAAATACAGGGAGATTGGACTATTAAGGGTGACAAACAAGTTGGGTTCCCTTGTAAATAAAAGGAAGCTGATGCCCATTTCAAAATTTAAATTCATATCAAAATCAAGTTCCGGCGATGGCCTTATACTCTGCACTGATCCTGAAGAAATCATGTACTACGTCTTCAACCTCGATACCCACGGCGGTGCTATAGTCACCCCATTGCCTCCACCTCCGAATTCTATATTCCCCTTAATGGAAATTATATCCCACGATGCTTCTTTTAAGGTACTTCATCTGTCCCCAACTCTATTTGCACTGTTTTTGCTCAACTTTCTCAATTCATACTTATAACTTTAGTTGAGAAACATGAGCGATACTATGGAGAGTGATATATTGAGATCGTGCAAAATAGAGTTGGGTAGAAGAAATGGATTTTTATCTAAATAATAATTGATTCTTGATTGCTTGTTTAATAAACTTATAACTTTTCTTTCTTTCAAGGTTATAATGTTGTATTCTGTGGTTTATGGGGAAGTGACTAAGGTAACTATTCAAACATTCCGTTCCTCCACGTCGATGTGGGAGAGGTCGGATCTCTTTTGTCGGGATAGGTTTCAATTTACAGGAATGCCTGGAATAGCAACCAGCAGGGGTGTGGTGTATTGGCCTGCCGAGTCGTATAGATTAGTTGCGTATGATACTAATAATAATGATCAACGAGAATGCATTCGTCTGATTCAGACACCGGCGAAGTGGAGCGACAACATATTCAGTGACAGAAGAATATACTTTGAAGTGTCATCTGAAGGCAATCTCCGGTGCGCTACAACTTATTCGAAAGTGGTTAAAATTTGGGATCTTCATGAGGATGAAGAGGATTGTGAATGGAAGTTGTTATACATGGTGGATCTCATGGATTTGGCAGCGATGCGTAGATTCAAGTTTGCGTCATTTGTACCGGGAAGATCACACTCCATTTTCTTGGTGTCAGAAAACTATATTTTTATTTATAACGGTGATACTCAAGTGTTGGAGAGATTCGAGGGTGCCGCTCCTTATTGGGTGTATACTACTGAGAAACAAATTTTTTCCTTGACCACATCGGATTTCGGAGTTTGGCCTTCTTCTCCATTTTCAAACCATTCAACACCGGATAAACCTCGTAGTTTTAAGCTCTTAGGGTGTGTTTGACAAGGTTCGTAAGTAATTTATTGATGAGCTAAACATTTTTTAGTGTTTATAGATTAAATTTGGAAAAATCGCTTATCATTTATGGTATATATAGTTTGCAAATTAGATCATGAACTAGATAACTCCCGTGATGCACGAACTTATGGGGGGGGGAATTGAGATATAATATAGTTTAAAATTTCCGTATGTATATGAGAATTACACATGGAAAATAATAATAAATTAATATATTTATTAATATTATAATGCATCACTACTACAAATTAGAGTTATCGTAACACTTTAGCTGCAACACTTGAGCCACTATATATTTATTAATATTAAAAGCACAAACCTTTGCAAGGATGATGCCAGAAATTCGAGGGGTCCGAAAAGACAGTACAACTTACTCCATGCAAGATCAAGTTCCAGGTGGGTGCAAGAATGATCAGATTCCGGTATGATTAAAATCTCACCAAAGATTTTTCGTAGTCAATTAAACATACGCAAAACACTCTGATTATTAGAAGAAGATAAAGTGGTAAGAAGGTTTAAACACCGAGAATTAAATGGCTACCTAAGAATGCAGGGGCAATAAGCGAAAACACTATAGACACGATCAGGAATCTAGAAAACTAAATCCAAACTTTTCAATCATGTAAGAACCAATTAAGCAAAACAAGTACACACTACATTACATCTAAAAAAACAGTTTAGCAGATTTACATCTAAATAAAATGAATCAAACACTACAGAAATCAACTTACCAGGGGGTTCTAGCGGAGGCCCTCCGCCGTCATTTCACTCTCCCAACATTTGTCCGCGATCATGTTACCTACGTAGTCCCCCTTGCAGATCAAATGCCCGCTCATCCGTACCGCAACGGCTGAGGGTTCCGTGTTTGATGAGGAAGCTTCATGATTGTCTATAATACCAATCACACCTGTGATTCTGATAAAATATAAATGACTTTATTATGGTGCACTGATATTAATCAATGACACACCTCATCAATCATGAGCATTACAATATATAGGCCTACAACAAACCAAAGTATAATAGGAATAAGATTCTAAATCTATAAGGAAACTATGAGGATTACAATATATAGGGCTACAACAATCCAAAGGAATAAGATTCTAAGTCTATAAGGAAACTACTATCTATAATTAGTTCTATAAAGAAACTAATTCTATAAGGTAACTACCATCTATAACATTTCCTTGTACAAGGAAAGAGTTTCTATTTCCTTAAGCGATTCCTCGTCAAAAACAATGTCAGATTCTTCTAGTCACTTCCTTTTTTGCCAACTACATTTCTTCCTTCTTCTTATTTGGCAGTGTTTCTCTATTGTAACAATTACCTTGTATTTTAAAATATCGATAATGGCGAGGGAAAAATTCTATAAATGTGGCTACGGTAAGATGCAAGGGTGGAGGACACATTTCTCGAATGTGTCCTCTTAGTTTTGAAATTTTTTTCCCCGATGATGCATTTGGCAAATGCGTCCTCGTTGAATTGTTTTTTTTTTTGCAAATTGTTTTGTTCTGATTTTGTGAGGACAATGCGTCCTCGTTGAATGCGAGGAATTCGCCGGTTTTCCAAAAAAAATATTATATAGATATTAAAATAAATAATTAATAAAATAATACTTTCAAGAAAATAAAATACAACATCTGAATAAACACAAACAAACAATACAATATCTTATCATATATATTATTACAAAAATATACATGTTTAAATTTAATACTACACAATATTTTTATGTTAGGGTTTTATATTTCTAAACTATTTTACTAGTATTAATTTTTTATGAAATATGATTTGTGTAGATATTTATAAATAAAATACATAATTCGAATGATATATGGTTGAACTTGCACATAAATAAATTTAATAAAAATATAGATGAATTATAATATAAATATAATGTTAAATTCAATAAATTATAAAGAACGATTTATGAATTATACATTTTACTGATTGAAATCCCATATTTTACATTGATGACGCATTAATAAAATGTGGGATTAAAAAAAAGGAAAAATGAGGATGCATTCCTCAAATGCGTCCTCTTCAATAGATTTTTTTTTAAAAAAAATTAAAAACTAAACTGATTTTTAAAAATAATTAAAAAATGGCATCCTCCACGTTGTTTCCAAATACCAGGCCATGCACAATTGCATCCGGAATTTTAGTATCAACCACCAAATAATCAAGCACTCTAATGGCAAGGGGCACCTCATAGCAATTTAAAAAAAGAAGGAGAAATATACATTTTTCATCGCCCAATCTTCTAACATCATTTTCTCCTCTAAAGAAGAAGCAACGCACAACTAAGGACTCATCATCATGACAACTTCTTAATCCTTCAGTCTTCTATTTGAGATAATGGGAATTGAGAATCCTCTCAAGAAACTGTTGTGATATGACTTGTGCAACCTGTACCAGAAACTTACCATTTATTTGACGATATTATTCTTGTCTGAAGGTCAAGTTGTGTATCAAGCCAACACATTTGTTTCTGTTAAGAAATTCGCTGAAACTTTTCGATCATATCATGTTGGAAAGAAACTAGGTGAGGACCTTGTTGTTCCATTAATTTGACAGCTCCAACACTCATCCTGCACCTTTTTTCTGCTCATGACAAGGACTAACAAGTATGGTATCAGTAGGGTGCAACTTTTGAGAATTTCTGCTCATGAGAAGGAATTATTTTGTCTGTTGGTTGCCATTATGAACTTAAAGCTGAATATTTGAATGCATATGAAATGTATCCAATGTACGTGTCATCCCATATGGATTTATATTTTAATCCCCCATCAACCATATGCTTGGTCCAGGGGCAATTTTGACTTTTCACATTGGGTCAAATGAACTGGTCGCCAAATTTCTTACCTTGTGCAATTTCGATTGAGACAAGTCAAAATAAAAAGTGTGCGGTTTAATTTGGAAGGAATGGTGTAATTTTTTTATAGCCATGACTTATTAGTTACGATTAGGCCCGTCAAATGGGTTAATTGGATAAACCCATTGTCCAAACTCAATGGATCATTATCCAATGGGTCATTATCCAATTAACCCGTTTATTAAATGGGCCATAATGGGCTGGGTAATAAATGAGTTGGGTCATTAAATGGATAATCCATTGGATAGCCTATGAGATATTCATATGACCCAATGGATTAAAATATATTATCCAATAAGTCATTACCCAATAAATCATTATATAATTAACCCAATAAGTTATCATTAAACATTTTCTATCGATTTGGGTTACAAGTTGTCATTATCCAATGGGATCAGGTGTTAAATGCACATTATTTTTTAGGATTTGGGATAAGAATAATTATGTTAATAGGAAATTTTGATCTCAATGGGTCCCATATTATGTTAACTCAATGGGAACATAACAAATACCCAATAAATATCCAAAATTACCCAATTGAATGCATGTGTAATATTTAACATAAATATTCCCTATAATTCACAAATTATACAAATTATAATTCACAAATTATACAAACTATAATTCACAAATTATTAGAGTTCAATCTCGTACAATATTCGAGTTCGTACAGTATTCGAGCTCGTACAGTATTCGAATTCAATCTCGTACAGTATTCGAGTCCGTACTATATTAGAATTCAATCTCGTACAATATTCGAGTTCGTACAAAATTCACACTCAATATCGTACATCATTTGAGTTTGTACAATATTTGAGTTCAATCTTGTACAGTATTCGAGCTCAATCTCGTACACTATTCGAGTTCATACAATATTCGAGTTCAATCTCGTACAGTATTCGAGTTCGTACAATATTCGAGCTCAATCACATACAGTATTCGAGTTCGTACAATATTCGAGCTCAATCTCGTGCAACATTCGAGTTCGTACAATATTCGAGCTCAATCTCGTACAGTATTCGAGTTCGTACAGTATTCGAGCTCAATCTCGTGCAACATTCGAGTTCGTACAGTATTCGAGCTCAATCTCGTACAGTATTCGAGTTCGTACAGTATTCGAGTTCAATCTCGTACAGTATTCGAGTTCGTACAGTATTCGAGTTCGTACAGTATTCGAGTTCGTACAGTATTCGAGCTAAATCTTGTACAGTATTCGAGTTCGTACAATATCCAAGTTCAATCCCGTACAGTATTCGAGTTCGTACAATATTCGAGCTCAATCTCGTACAGTATTCAAATTTGTATAGTATTCGAGTTCAATCTCGTACAGTATTCGAGTTCGTACAGTATTCGAGTTCAATATCATACAGTATTCGAATTCAATCTCATTATGTTTGATTGAGATAATGTTTAACAAAAGTTGTTTGGTGTAGTGATTAGGATCCTTGTCATTAAGGTTAAAGGTTTGGAGTTCAAGTCTTGTTGTGACATTTTATTTTGAAGACTTTATGTCCTCGATGTACATACTGAATTTTACTATTATTTGACAGAGTGCATGTTCAATAAGAATCTTTGGTGTAGTGGTTATTACTCTACGCTCTGAGGTTAGAGACCAGGGTTCAAATCTCCATCAGGTTTGTTTTTTGAAGAATTTTTATTCTTGAAGTACTGTAGCTTTTTGGTGATGTTTTTAGCTTATTTTTTTATCTCTTATATTGATATTTTTGATTATTCGGATGAGATTTAATTTATTTTAGTAAAGGTTTGTAGTTTTTCATGGGTGATATGGATTGTAGTTTGTAGTTTTTTAAAATTTTCTATAATGATGTTTTTCATATTCTGGTTGAGGTTTTGGCAATAGGAGTTGATGTCTGTAGTGCCTTTTTTCTTAGGTTAATATTTTTCATTTTCCAGATGAGGTTCAGGTGTAAGGAGTTGATTTGTAGTTTTTTTTTTCAAAAAAAAACCGTTGATATTTTATGATTTTCAAAGTGAACAATTCATACTCTTAAGGTACCTTAGCTTTTTTGTTGATGTTTTTAGTTTTTTTCCTCTCATGTTGATATTTTTCATTTTCTAAATGAGTTTTAGGTGATAGGGGCTTTTGATGATATGGTTGATTTTTTGTAGTATTCTTTCCTTATGTTGACGTTTTTCATTTTTTGTTATTGTTTCAAATGTAAGTTGTAAGTGCTTGTTTTATAACTTGTGTGTGTTATGAAAACAAATTGGTGCTTAGAGTACAGCTTGTAAGCGGTCAATCGTTGCTTGTTGGGAGTTGATGTTTTTAGTTTTTTTGATGACATGGTTGATTTTTTTGTAATATATTTTCCTTATGTTCACGTTTTTTTTTGTTATTGCTTCAAATGTAAGTTGTAGGTGCTTATTTTTTAACTTGTGTGTGTTATGAAAACAAATTGGTGCTCAGAGTACAACTTGTAAGTGCTTCAGCCGTTGCTTGTGGTGATTCAATCGTTGCTTGGGTGATACAAGTTAATGCTTGTAATTATTAAAAAATGATAATTTAACTTTGTTGTTTTTATTATTTTAAGTTGATTTTTTGTTAGTCGCATTCGACATTTTTTTCCAATTTTTTGTTGATTTTTATTTTATGCTTTGTATTTTTTATGATGTTTTATTTATTTTTTAATATATTTTTTGTTGCAACTTTTTGTCGATATTTTATGATTTTTCTTTGATGTTCTGCTATTTTTAGCTGAGGTTGCTGCAATTTTTTGCTGCAGCCCTTAAATTGATTTTTTGCATTTTAAAAATAGTTTCTATTTTTTTGAATTTTTTTTTGCAGATTGCAAGTGGCGGGAAAATGATGGAAAAAGTTGAAAGAGCCCCTAGACAGTCATTAGCGATAGGTCCCTGTAAAACTATTAGAGATAGGTCCATGGATCTAGAATATTGTTAGAATTGTAGAAATGTCTCTACCTAAAGTTGAGGCTGCCTCGCAGAAGACCATCCCAAGATTTTAATTGAAATATTAAAAATTTAGTATGCAACGTGTAATAGCTATAAGTTTTTGACCCGATCAATGCAATCTAAAAATTTAATCCTAAATTATGCTAATTTGCAGTTTAAACTTTGATCTTTCCCTAACTTATGAGAAGACCGTCTTTCAAGAGGCGGACTCTTTGTTAAATGCAAAATTTAGAAATTTAAAAATACTTTTTACATTACATAATTTTGTCTTTTCATATTAAACACATATTATTACTTATTTTAACCCGTAAAATGTATTACAAGTATAAAGTTTGGTGAAGTGTCCATGAGCGCATTTCCTTCCGAACAATAATGCGATAGAAATGTGATACTTGAAATAGAAAGAAAATTGACGGACTGGTGGTGTGGGGATACTGTTCCAGTTTTACCATTTGCATGCAACAAGGGTTGCACTCAAGACTGCAAAAGCTCATTGAATCACATTGATACCCATGTGAGCATTTGCTTCACTTTAACACTCAAACCAACCCTTACCAACTTCCAATGGCGCTGGACGCGGACAAGATTGAGAGGCTGAAGAACGACGACGGAGTGAAAAAGATGCTGCACTGGTTTGGACGCAACCGAAAATCGGTGCCTCGTAAGCTTTCATCAGGCATACTCGGCCTCTCAGGTACTTTAAGTTGATATGGTAGATGAATACTATGTAGCACACTGCCGGATAGAGATTAATTTTTTTTTGGGAAAACCCTCCTCATTTTGGCAAAAGATTTCATTAGAGTGGAGGGAGAGATCGAAGTGAAAGAGAATATGAATTTCATTGATTTACATGAAATTTTTAATCTCCATTGGTGGAGCTTCAACGAGGAAGACGAAGAAACAGTATTTCTTCTTTCTTCTTAAATCGGCCGACGTCGTTTGGATGAGAGAGAAAGGAGCACGCGTTTCCTGATATTAGTCGGTCTTACATTACTGTAAAATTAACAGAAATTTTGAGAGAAGATGATTTTGATAAACTTTAAAAGGCGTAAGGATTTCATCAATAAAATTGTTTACATTTTTATGATATGTTAAACTAAATTCGAATACACTATGTAATACCAAAATATTAAACTGATACTTGATTGTGGTAGATGAATATGTGGAAGCTATAACTGTGGCAGATGAATATGCGTAGATGAGTTAGGAGATCATGTTAAATATGGTAAATGAATATGTGTGAATTATGTCTACAACTAGTTTGATTTTATTCCTATAACCGACCATTTTCTTGATTGTGTTTCACAAAATAGCATTGTGCTTTTGTCGTTAAGTTTATACCTGTCTCTAACTATACTGTTTCCGAGTCTTTTGTAGATCAGTTGTGTGCTACACTGGTTTCTTTGGAACCTTCTAATGCCGCCAGCAGGAGGGCAGAATTTGCCCTTTTTAAGCATGAGATGGAGGTCGCGTATGCTTGCTATTATCACATACAGCGATCTCCCCCAACGGATTCTGTGTCAAGACAGTCTTTAGCTTATCAGATATACTTCCAAAATTATGTTGGGCAATACTGTCATCACTTGGGAAAGCAGGTACAGGGGATATGTGGAGTGTGTGAGCACTACGAGAGGAATGATATCCCTCGTGCTACAAAAATGACGAGACTAATTCAAGATAAAGACACTATCAAAGGCATTTGGAAGGAATGCGTGTATACCAACCTGGAAGTTATATTCCTTATGGAGGAGTGCGATAGATGCACCTTACCACATGAGGTATGTTTTTTTGTTGTTTTTTTGTTTAGCTACATTCCTGGTAGATTCTGAAATCCTATGCCTAGTGTTTTCAGAATGCTAAGAATGCACTCGGATCATCACTGCACAAGGTCCTCAAGAATGATAACACCCAGGAAATGGAGGATGATACTATCCAGCAAATGGTTAACCATATCTCCACCACAGAGGAAGCCTCTGAAGTGTCAAAGAAGGTTGAGGATGGCATTTTCATATGGAAGAGTAAGATCAGGAAGAGCCAGAGTGAGCCTACGAAGCAAAAAAAGTACCAGAAGAGTATTGAAACAGCTAAGAACCTTTTGTTTGAGCTCAAATACCGCTTTCCTTCATGGGAGGCTCACATAGGCTCTACGTTTGTCGACCGTAACGAGGTAAACATGCTCTTGCTTATCCGTTCAAGCAAATAAACAAGTTGCTGATTTCTTTTTTTTGTTGCTGTTTATACTAGCATGTAGGGTTTGCATGTGTTGAAGCCTACTCGAGAGCGGTTGAAAAGTTGGCTTCCAAAATGAATGAGTTGATTGACGCTGCGAGACAAACCCAGGGTTGAAGGTATGTCTGAATCCATCTCAGATAATTGTGTATTCAGATGCTTGGTTTTCATTCTCTCTGCATCTTTTCATTCCTACATCTAGTGTGTATTAATACGAGTGGTGTGTGCATCCGTGCAGGATTACCATTGCGATTCTTGGAAGCAGGTCTTGGAAGTGCTGATTTGTCACTGGTTTCATGATTTGAAATGCTGATTTGTATCATAGAGTGGTGAACTCATTTGCTGAAGTACTTGGTAATGCCGATTAGTATTGTAGACAATCATTATGTTAGAGAGGGATGAACTCATTTGGTTGGTGTCGCCCCGTGATGATTGATCTTTGGTGTTTCTACTTTAATATCCTGTATCCTGTGCAATATCTAAGTTCAATACACATTGTATGGATCTTATTAAACATCTGAAACATGTCATACAGTGACACTCTAGAGGTGACCGTCGAATGGAGCTGGTGTCTGACAAGAATATATAATGAAACATAAGTTGTCGCAGAGAGGCTTCCTCTGCATTCGACGGATACGTATAGAAGGATAGTTGAAGCTTTAGGTGCGTGGAACATGGTAAAGACCATCCGAAGAACATACATTCTACAACAGAACGATAATTCATAAATGAATTGCAGACTCTATATGGCTGCTATCAGATTCCCGAATTAGCTCGTTTAGTGATAACACATTCTCATCAAGACCCATTCTAGCAGATCCGACCTCCTGTTTTGGAGGAAAATGGACATTATGCTGCGATAATAGTTTATATTCAGAATTCTCTTCCTGCTGATTCTGCAAGGAGAGTAAGGGAGTAAAAACAGGATTCAGGCTTAAAGTTGAGGTTTCCAAAACAATGTTTGACATCATACTCCTCCCGAAGATATTCTCATCATCCCTGGAGCAATTTCTGATCTGAATGGAGAACATGTAAGACAGATCAAATATGAAGAAAATTTCGGTGACAAGCTGTAAACCGGGATGACCGTAATGATGCCACCGTGATATTGCATAATCATAACATAAAATCCAAGGCTATTCAAAAATCAAATTGATCTTCTAAGAAGGTTTAAACACCAAGAATTAAAATGGCTTGGAAACCAATGGAGCAGCTCTAATCTCCCCTCTTTTCTATAGACCAGGTCCAAGGAGCAGGAATTGATATTTGATTCTGAAGTTGAAAAGACAGCCAGGAAGAATTACAAACTCGCCAGGGAGAGGAAGCTGAAAGCTGCCGCAGACCCTATGTTTGGCCAAACAGAGGCTGTTTCTATTTGTTTCGAAATGTTTTTGGGCGCACTACGACTTTTACTAAAGTCAGCCATCCTGTGTTGTTTGTTTTGTGGTGCATGTATAATGGATATAAGTTGAATCTCGGCTTTGTACTTGCTGAAACATTGCATTCAATTGCACATGATTCTGTTCGTTATATGTCCATGTGTCATTTGGTTGGTGTTCTTCTTGATAAGAATGTCCAATTACATGTGCCTACCCCTTTTGAGCGGGTAAAGGATCCTGGAATGTTTGATTTGGCCTATTTGGAACGTAGCAATCTGATTTTCTATGATAACAATGTTCCTAAGTTTTATGAGCCGGGTCCTCCACGCTCGAGCGCAACTTTCTCTAGTGCAGGTCGTGTTACCCTTGCCTCGTTACATGAGGATGTGCAGTCTCTCAACCGCAAGCTTGATCTTCTGGCTGCCCAGAACGAGCGCATTATGAGTGCTTTGAGCATTCCTCCAGTGATCAGCCCTTCCGAATGAGTTCCCCTATCCCTTCTCTTTTATGGCTCTTCTTTTCTTTTCTTTTCCTTTCATGTATATTGTGTCTAGGAATCTTTTCGCTTTTAATCCGAGCTTGCTTGAGGGCAAGCAAGGCTTAAGTGTGAGGAGGTTTAGGTGTCGTTTTTACATTTTAGTGTCTTATTTGTGTGACATTTTATATGCTTTGTTTGCTGTTTTTTGTGAATAAATAATTCTGAAAAAAAATATTTTTATTTTATTTTATCAAGTCGGTCAAATTTTCAGCATGATAGTGAGTAATGAATTGGCTTTAAAATGGATTAACCTTGCCGGTAAAAGAATCATATTAGCAAACTTTTGTTGGTTGATATCTCCCTTGAAATGCTTAGTGATAAACCCTTGAAATTAATCGGAACTTGGCTAAATGATACATGGGATGACGAACAAGACTTGCATGAAAAAGCCTAGTATAAAGTGAGGTTTGAGCCTAGAGTAGAGCACTCTCTACATCAATCTTTTTTATGAGAGTTGTGGTAGCTAAGGTTGATGCATAATGAGTAAAAAAAAAAGGCAAATTAGGATTAACCACACATCGTATATAGCCTACCTTTTATATCCTCTAGTAAACCCTTTTGAGCCTTGATCTTTTCTTTGTGTAACCCACTATAAAAACCATAGCCTTTTCTCTTTATACTATTCTTGCCCCATGCATGTATGTTCTTGAACTGAAAATTTCTGCTCTTGCTTGATATTGCATATTCATGATTCGAGTGCCCGGTTCTCATTGAAAAAATAGTCTTATGGCACTGTAGAGGTAAATGAGCATGTAATTTGAAATGTTCTGGTCTGGACAGAAAAAAGAAAGAGAATAAGGGTGCTGTTTTGCTCAGAAAAAAAAGGGAAAAAAAGAAGCCCAGAAAATGGAAAAAAAAAAGAAAAAGAAAAAAAATTCCAGACCTGAATTAGTCTTTTAATCAGTCCAGCAAATTGGTTTTGATGATGTTTAATTGCTGGAATTTTCTACTGATTTGTTCTTGAGCATATGTGCATGTTTGTATGAACCTTAGAGCCCTTAGGATCTCACCAACATTACAACCCCCAGCCCCGTTACAACCTTTAAAGACCTTTTTGGCTTGTTATGCATTGGCTAAGGCTACCGCATGATTATAATTTAGTGACTGTCCTTACTTATTGTGTGATTGAGTGAAAAACGTGAGGAATTCATACTTGTCTCCTTTTGATCAGTTGATAGCCGGGTAAAGAGCAATGTAGGGGGGATTGAATTGAGTACTAAAGCAGCAGAAGGAAAACCCTAGCCCGCTGTTGGCATTGTACATCAGTGGGATCAGTGGGGAACGGACTGTGCAATAGCGTTCCTAACCACCTGGCCTTAATGCGACCCCCCCTGATACAAGTGGGGTCTGGTGTAGCTCCCAGGTAGTCTGTGCAGATCAGCTGCCAGTCATCCCTACGCCTAACGGTGTCAACACCTGTTACTGGGATGCCATCGATCGGTAGACCCCATAGGACCCCTATATCCTGCAAGGTGACCGTCGCCTCCCCCATCGGTAGGTGAAACGTGTGCGTCTCTGGGCGCCAACGCTCCACTAGGGCGGTGATGAGGGAGTGGTCAATTTGTATTGCGGCAGAGTCCAGGAGTCCCTGAAATCCCGCGTCGCGTACGTACCGCATAACCTGTTCTGGCAGTCGCTCGGTCCAGCATGCCCCGTCGCACCGACGCACCTGCAGTGCCTCGTCCTCTAAATTTCCATTGTATAGGGCACGAGCACGGTGCTCCTGATGGAGGTACAGTAAGTCCTCCTGAATGGGTCCTGGATGGTACATGGTGTTTTCCTGCGCGCAAATACCAACCCAAGTTAGATGGTTTTTCTGGAAGAATAGCACAGAAGAAAGCAACACTGCGTAATGTGACACATATTTGGAAAATATAAGTAATACCACATAATCTGCTACACATATCATTTAATACAAGAAATACTACGTCACACTATGAACGACAGACTAAGCATGCCCTCTCCCATCGATGTACAATGCAAACCAAATGAAAGATGGAGGTTCTATTACAGACACCGTATGACACCACGATACTAAGCACGGCCACGCCTACGCACGGCCCTGGTTTCACCCGCCACCCTGCCATCCATCTGATTCCTTATCCTCCTCTCCGCAAACTGTCCACGCCTCCTGTTGTGAAACTTTTCTGCATCAGGAATCAACCTCCAACGGGGACGCTGCCAGAGTGATGGATCTCGCACGGGCATGAAACCCTGACTGTATTGTTGGACATATGTGGTCATGTGATACACCCTGTCACATAGACTAGCAGGGTCGTCACATCTATGCCGACAAATGGCCAAGGCATGGGAACAAGGGAAACGAAATATTTGCCATTCGCGACAAGTGCACTCTCTTCTTCGGTATTTGACCGTGTACTGTCGTTCACTAATGCTCCCGTCGATGTTCCTCGCCACAACCCTGTATGTCTGCGACGCGTGCCCGAACAGGGTGACGATATGTCCCTGTGCCAATGTATCCTGCTTCTGGAACTTTTTCCAGATCCTCTGAGGGAACACGGACCTGGACAGACGGGCAATATCTCATAATCAGCGAACCGGCATACGGGTAAATATGAAAATGCAATTAACTGACAATATACCTCCAATCCGTAGCATCCGTAAGCCTTTGTGCAAACATTTCAACCGTTCGCTCGAACGTCGCTTTGACACACGCTGTTATTGGGAGGTGGCATGCGCGCCGTAAGCAGTTGTTGAAGCTCTCTGATAGATTCATTGTCAAAATTCCCCAACGCTGATCACCATCATCGAAGGCAAGACACCACCTACTCCTATCTTGCCGTTCCAACCAAGCCCAAGCGGATGGATCCATACTCTCCAGCTCCTCCTTGTACTCCCTCCACCTGCTCTCGCGCCTGGCACTACCAAGCTGCCACACCAGAGACTTCATGAGCGCATTCTTGAACTTCCCGCGGTCATGTGATAAGAAGTTTGACTGAAAATGCCGCAAGCAAATCTGGTGGTATCCGGCTGGCTCCATCCACTCCTCCATATTTGTCATCGCATTTACAAGTCCTGCGTGCCTATCTGATATGACACAGATTGGTCTGCTATCACCACCAACAACGTGAAGACACAGTCTCCCCATGAACCAGTTCCAGCTTTCATTCGATTCCTCGTCGACAAGTCCGTAGGCGATAGGGAGGATGTAATCATTTGCATCGTGGGTCACGGCGACCAACATTGTGGACTTATATGCACCTCTCAAGTGAGTGCCGTCGACGCTGATCACCGGCCTACAGTGGCGGAAGGCTGCAATTGCCTGACCGAATGCCTAGAACACAAATTTAAATTTCATACACCCGGGACCGTGTATTCTGTCAGGTACGCCAGCCCAATAAAAAATGGTGGTCGGATTAGCCCTTACAAGCTCATCAATAAAAGTTGGGAGCTGTTCAAAAGAATCCTCCCACGTTCCAAATACCATGTCAATTGCCTTCTGCCGAGCATACCAGGCCTTCTTGTAGGAGATCGTGACATTGAACTCATCATTCACTTGAGCTCGCACATCTTTCACTGTGTACGAAGGGTTAACATCAATGTGGTGGCGGATTGAACGGGCGATCATCACCGACGTCAGATTCACGTTACCCGTAGATCGACCAGCCCCGACACACCCATGGCTACTAGCCCATTTGGTGATCTGCCACATACCATGCGAAGCCTTTTTCAAAGCTCTGCAAACCCAAACACAATTCCCAGTTCCTTCGACGACGTCCTTGCATTTCGCATACCATGTGCGTGAACTGCTCTTCACAACCCTGTGTTCCCTGTTCATCATAGAACTCCAACGAGAAATAGCTTTGACCAACTGCGGCTTTGTCTGAAATCGCATACCCACGTCCACTTTACCAGTCTCTTGAACATAGGTAGAAACGCAGGACCCAAAATGGGTAGGGTCATAGCTATCCTCATCGGGGCCCCCATAATCTCTATAGTAGGCCTGTGTATCCGGGTTTGCAAGAATATGAAACGACGTGGGTACATTGTTCGTGCACACCAATTGCTCTTCCTCATCCCCGGGATTCGAATCGGTTGATAAGGAACGATCATCCTCAGTTCCACCGTCAAGTTTAGCATCCTCGACATCATCTTCGCTGCCATCATGCCGAGCATCGCGGTCGCTAATGTCACCCGCGTAATCATTGCGGAAGACATTCTGCTCACCATAGTCTACCACATACATACCACCACTTGTGGACGGCTGGGCACAATCCACGTGGGCATACCTTCCAGGTTGGCTGGACTCACCAAATTCAAGACCCCGGCTACGAACAGGTGGTGGTATACTGGGTACAGCGGCGGAGTTCTGCACGTCGCTCAGTAATGACATGAACGTGCTTCCTCGTGCCCCATCATTAGCGATTGGTAACTGTTCCATGACAATGTAAAAATCCGCGGAGGACAATGACATTCGATCGACAATGTTGAAGAAGAACGTGGTTGACTCATCATCTTCCACGGGATAACATCGATAGTATACCGCAGAACCAATCAGCTCGGGACATCGGTAATACATTTTCAACGAACAACTCTCCCTCACAATGGCCAGTCTCGTTACAATTAAATGAACCAATTCCCAGTGGTTCAACCTCCTCTCCAGAGTCACAACTCGCTCCGGTACTGGAGGATCGTAATACACACCCACACTCAAATCAAACTTAATCTGACCCCCTCTATACATATACACCGCCAAAAACATCGCAGAACTGCAATACACAAACACATAACTTCATATTCATACTAGTTGGACATTCCTATTCATTGTATCCTTAAGTGCGTACATGTACTCCACCCGGCCACTTTAACAGCACTATCGACACGGACATAACACATTAATCAGTTCAACTGCTATACATAGGCATCACTTTCATTTCCTTCCCATTCCACATTCTAGTTCACAAGATCCTCAAATGTCATTACTTTTGCTACAAGCTCAATACATCAATCACTAAACAATTCCGATAATTACTGCATTCAATAACACGGGATCATTACCCGCAACAGACCATACTTAATCATTGAAGGTACACACAATCAGACAACACAATCACACAATCAGACAACACAACCACTATATTGTAACAATTACCTTTTATTTTAAAATATCGATAATGGCGGGGGAAAAATTCTATAAATGTGGCTACAGTAAGATGCAAGTGTGGAGGACGCATTCCTCATTGTCAGAAGTGTATACAGACAATGAAGAGTCCGATGAAATTGCAAACATAACCAGGAACTTCTCCAGATTTATGAAGAAGGTGGGCAGGAAGCCACAAGAGAAGTCAAGTGGAAGCAAAAATCCAAACGCAAACTCCACTCCAAGATTTGGCCAAGCAATTGGTGTTGAAACACCAAAGTTCAAGTCAACAAATCCAAACCTGAACAGGAAAATCCAATGTAGAGAATGTGAAGGTTTCGGGCACATACAAGTTGAGTGTGCCAATACACTTAAAAGGCAAGGAAAACCGTATGCCGCAACCTGGAGTGATGATGATGGAGGAGACGATGGTAAGGATGGAGAGGAGTATACCAATCATGTTGCTTTCGGTGTGTCAGTGGTGGAGCTAGAAGAATCTTTCGAGGAAGGAGTCAGTGTGCTGAATGAAAGTGAGAGTGGTAGCTCAGATGAAGAGAGTAGCAGCATTTGTGATGATGACATTCGCAAGGAGAGCATGGAAATGTACAAGATGTGGTTGAAAGTGGCGGATGAAAACAAAGACCTCAAGTCCGAGAACAAGAGATTGAGTGAAAATGCTAAAATGAAGGAACTTGAAAAAGAAAAGGCGATCAGTGAACTGGAAAGAGTAAAGACGGAACTTGCTGGAATGGTGCAACGAGCAGAGGCAGCAGAACAAGCTATTAGACATCTCAATACAGGGAAAGCTAAGCTCGAAGATTGTCTAAAAATGGGACAGACGACCAAATACGGAATTGGCTATGAAAGATCTTCACCAGTGAATTCATGGAGCAACAAGATAGATCAAGGTGCACCGACTCCAAGAATAATCGAGAGAAATTGCCTCACCAAAAGGATCAGACGATGCGGATACTGTGGAGCTCTAGGGCATGTGAGAAATAGGTGTTTTAAACTACTTAGGACACTGTTCTCTAACTCAGCAGATCGAAGTTTCAACACCGTGCCAGGATATGATACAGGGCGCCGTTTCAACTCTGGAGGATACAGAACCGGAGTTCTGAACAAACGCGTTAATCAAAGTCCGCATCACATCACTCGACCAGTAAGCCAGGTATGGGTTCGAAAATCTCAAGATGTTTGTTTTACAAGTTTTGTATGTTTTGGGGCACATACAGGAAATTCTTGGTATTTCGATAGTGCGTGTTCAAGGCACATGACTGGAGTTCCTGAATTTCTGCGAAAATTCAAACCTGGATTTGGTGGATATGTTAGATTTGGTGATGGGAAACGCAGTAGAATAATCGGCATGGGTGAGTTAGCCATCAAAGGGCTTCCGGTGTTCCAAGATGTGTTGTTGGTGGAAGGTCTGAAAGCAAACTTGTTGAGCATTAGCCATATATGTGACAATGAAATGACAGTGTTTTTCGACAAGGATAAATGTGTAGTAAACCATGGAACTGGAATATTCACTGGATCTAGATCAATGGATAACTGTTATTTGCTCGATCAAGATGTCACTTGCTGTAGCTTGGAAAAAGAAGTCATAGAGCCTATTAATGTGATGGTTGATGATTCAGATGAATATACTATGGGTGAAAGTGATATCCTCGACACAGAGAATCCTACTGGTGTTGAAACACCAGCACAGTCAACCGGTGTTGGAACATCGGAAACAGTGACACATGAATCTGAACAAAGTCCAACCAAATACATGCAGTTAAGGGATAAAGGAGGAACCGTGGCCAGATTGGAGTCGATGAGGCTAATGTTGGCAGTATCATGCATACTGGACTTTACTCTTCATCAGATGGATGTCAAGAGTGCATTACTGAATGGTCTAGTAAAGGAAGAAGTTTACGTGGAGCAGCCTAAGGGGGTTGAAGACTCACATTTTCCTGATCATGTCTATCGGTTGAATAAAGCATTGTATGGACTCAAGCAGGCATCACGTGCATGGTATGAGCGACTGACACCCTTTCTGGTTCAGAAGGGATATCGTCGAGGGGGAGTGGATCGTACACTGTTTGTGCTGCATAAGGGGACAAATCTTCTAAACGCACAGATTTACGTTGATGATATTGTCCTTGGATCCACCTCTTCAGCATTGGTGAAGGAGTTTGGTGACTTAATGACTACGGAGTTCGAAATGAGTATGGTAGGAAAATTGTCATATTTTCTGGGGTTACAGGTTATTCACGAGAAGAAAGGTCTGTTCATTAGCCAACGAAAATATGCTGAGAACTTGATCAAGAGATTTGGACTTGCAAGCGCAAAGGCAGTATGCACTCCAATGGCTACCACCGATAAACTCACAAAAGATTATCTGGGTCAAAGTGTTGACCAAAAGATGTGTAAGAGTACCACTGGTGGTTGCTTCTTTGCTGGATCAAATCTGGTCAGTTGGTATAGTAAAAAGCAAAACTCTATATCATTGTCTACGGCTGAGGCAGAATATTTAGCTGCAGGGAGTTGTTGTGCGCAGCTATTATGGATGAAGCAGATGATGAGAGACTATGGATTCAATTATGTGAGTTTGACAGTCTTATGTGATAATAAAAGCGCCATTGATATCTCCAAGAATCCTGTGCAACATTCGAGGACAAAACACATCGATATCCGACATCAGCTTATCAGGGATTTGGTTGAAAAAGGAGAAGTTACAGTTCATTATGTCCCAACATCAGAACAACTTACTGATATTTTTACGAAGCCTCTGGATGGTGAGACTTTTGAAGGCCTCAGACAGCATTTAGGAGTGTGTCGAATGTAGGGTACCCAGATCTGTCTATTCTGTTGTAGTATTTACTATTTTCCTTTAAATACAGTCGAAAAAATAGAAAAACAGAAAATACCAAAAAATTTGGTGAGGTGGTATTTAAACACCACATGATGATGTTGTGTTGCATCCCTGGGTCAAAGTGGTGAAGTCCACTGATTTTGACAAAGCAAAAGGCATGGAGTTGGAGCGTTTTGATGGTTCTCTGTTCGTGCTTCAAGAATATCTAAGACAATTGCCCATTCTGGTGGTGGAAATCAATGACAGTGATGAGGAGACAGTCTATACAGGGAGAGCTGTTGAAATTGAAACAATGTCTATGTTGAAGGAATCTGAGAGTGCATCTGTGATAGTGGAGAATGTGTCTGAGACAGGAGAAATCGAGGATGATGTTATGGATCAGCAAGCAGGTGCTGACAATGAGAACTATGAAGTGAATAGTACTGGTATTGCTACACCAGGAACTGTGATGGGTGAGACCGTGTCAGAATTATTGGAGTCTGCTTCTGAGAATGGAGAAGATGAGGATATAACTGAAAAATTCAGAGAGTGCTGATGTGACTGTTTCTGGTATTCAAACACCAGTTGTGAACTCTAATGTTGATGACCAGATACCTGTGAATCCAACACAGGATGTGGAATTTGGCTGAAAGGGAGCAAAATCCTGAGGGGTATGATCTTGAAAATCTGGCAGAACTGACTGAAATAGCCAGTGGTGAAGACACAGTAGAGGGTACTGGTGTTGGTGTTGAAATACCACTCGAGACCAGACAGACGTAGGTCGAAGAGGTGCAGAGATAAGAGTATGGCCACTAGTGAGGACAGTGATGAGCCGATTGGGCTGAAACTGAAGAAGTTACATGTAGACCGACAATAGAGACCAGTTGAGCCTCCGGTACTACCTGCACCTGAGGAAGATATTGGCGGAAAGGCCAGCTGATGCTGTAAAATATAAGGAATGTGGATTCACAGACTATTTGCACCATCTCAAGGTGTTTAAGGCAGCTACCTGTTTCTGTGACTATAACAAGCAACTTGTGCTGGAGTTCTATTCGAATCTGAAAGCTGAATGTGAAGATGAAGAATCACCCTGGTTTCATAGGGTTTATGTGCGTGGAGAGATTGTTGAGTTTTTTCGCCAGAGGCGTTGAACCAGTGTCTGAAGCGTAGCTCGTCAAGGGATGGAAAACCGGTGTTCCAACACCAGATGCCAGAGAATTATGATGAGGTGGCGGTAGAGCTTACTGGTGGAGTGGAGAGCTCATGGCCTGAGACTGGTCGACAGTAGATAACTGCGTCTAACCTCACGTCCAGTTTGGGAGTGCGTTGTAAGGTGACTATGGGCATATTGATTTTTAATGATATCATTGATTGTGATCGCAAGACCAGGAAGGAAGCTCTGTTACATCTGTGTGTGATCACTACGGGGCTGCAAAAAGGGGGAGCAGCTATAAGGGACTCTGTTGAGTGGATTACTGTCCAAGTCTTAAAACCGATGGTAGAGTGGTCGAATTATCAAGGACTTACCTTGGATTCATCCGGAAGAGGTTTGCTCGGATGCTGGTATGTCGAGGTTGAAAGCTATTGAGGCTCGAGTTGGAGTATGCCAGGAACTGATTGAACGACATCAGGCTATTTTGGCAAAATTTCAGGGGGAGTTGGCTGCTTTGGAGGCTGAGCGAGGGATTTTGCTGGCTGCAGCAACTCAGAATGCTGATGGTTCAGATACTGATGGTTCAGAGGATGATGATGTCGTGGAAGAATCTGATGATATGGATTAATTGGTTTTCTTGTCATATTCATGAATCCAGGGGGAGAAAACTAGATGGATTTATTGTTTTACTTGCTGAATTTTATTAGTAAACCTGTATGACCTGTGTTATTGCTGAATTCTTGGTTGTTTTAGCGGAGTTGAATTCAGGGGGAGTTGGTAGGTCAAAATCCAGTGCTGATGAATTCACAAATATGCCAAGGGGGAGATTGTAGAGTCCTTGGGAGTTGGACTTCTTTATGACATATTGTGAATACTGGGATCTGGTGTTTTAACACCACTGCGATCAGGTTTTCTGGACAGCAAGGTTTAGCCGCGAATTATGGAGCGAATTATGGAATATGATTATGCGATCAGATCAGAATATTGTGAAGATAAGTATGTGATTTCGTGGCTATCTAATTCTGGTAAACGAATATTCCTGTAATAGTTAGGAATTGATTAAATAGTTTATTTATGGTACAAGTCCTATTAATAAAGGATTGTCCATTTACAAACCAGATTAGGATTAGATCTTTCCTTAGTCTAGAAGTCTATTCTTGGTAGAGTTAGACAAGGAAAGAGTTTGATATAAGGCAGGATTGCGAAGGATATAAAAAGAAGAAGATACAACGCAATCAGTGAGCGAAGTAATCAAGTTTTTATCTCTACGTGAGATACGTTATTGAAGCTCTTCGTCTCTGGTTTTGGAGGTTCGTCAAATCAACCGACCAAGTTCGTACAGATCAGAAACAAGGAAGTCTTAATTCCTCGGGAGGAGGAGATCCAGAGAGACGTGTTGATCGTGGGGGTTCAACGGCGTAGGATCGGCGGTGAGGGGATCTCACAACATCCACTCAATAGGTTAGCAATGGATTAGTATTTAAGTTAATCTTCTTGTACTAAAGACGGCTTTCTAGTGGATGGTTTCTGATCTGGGCAAGGCCCCGCAGACGTAGGTGTATTTGCACCGAACTGCGTAACCAAGTTGTGTGTGCACTGCGTATTTCGTTTTGAGTTTTAACATCAAACTGAACTTGGTGTTTCAACACCAAACTGTTAAACAACTTGGCATAAAGGTTTAGAATTTAGGTGAAACTGAAATTCAGAAATCATGTTTTATCGCCTAAGAATGCAGGGGCAATAAGCGATTGGCGATGCCGGGTCGCAGCCGGAAGCTGGGCACCAGTGGTGGAGCAACGCACTTGTGGTGTTTGAATTGGCAAATACACGTTTATCCGAGAAGCAAGGGCCTCTTTTCAGGAAACAATATTTTGAAAACAAAAATAGATTATAATACTCGTACAGTAATTGGTTGGAATTTGTAATCAATTATTGATTTTAATTGATTTATTGAATAAAATTTAATTTTAAAATAGGATGTGGCAATTTTTGGGGATTGCCACTTGTCAAAAATATGGCTGTTTTAGTTATATCTACGGATTGTATCTATAGATGTGAAACTAATCAATCATTCAATCCGAACAATATACCTCAAGGATTTCCTGGGAGTTTGGTTTCATAATAAATTGCTTTTTTTTTTAGTTTTGTTTCGGGGAGAACTTGATTCTTTAATCCATGGTAAATAAAAACCGGATGCAATTGTGCATGGTATTATATATGGACACATTTGTGGAGGACGCATTCACGGCCTTTTCGAATTTTTTTCTGCATTTTTTTTAGAGAGCGCATTCCATGAATGCGTCCTCAATTTTTTTAAAATTCTTAAACCGAATTGTTTAGAGGACGCATTGCATGAATGCGTCCTCATGAATTTATTTTTTAAATAAACAAATGTGTTTACTTTATATTGTTATGTTTTTTTAAATGCTGTTTGAATTATACTTTTTTTTTAAAATCAGTGTTATTAAAAACGGGTATTGAATTTGACATGAATACGTACATAAATCATTATTATTATTGATACATTTTTACTTTAAAATAATTTTATATTAACACCTTTCAGTCACAGTGTATTATAAAGGATTTTATCCGTTTTTCAAGTATTCAGTTCCTTCCATTATATTCTTGGTCTTATCTTCTTCGTCATACCGCTCAACGGAGTATATCAATTTTATTTTTAGTTTTTTCTAACGGAACTTAATTAATCTTAAGAAATTCTATTGTGTGTGTACATATGTATATATAGTATCACACAAATACAATACATACGATATTTTCTAGTAATTATTTCAAATATAGTTATTCTAAATTAAAATGTTACTTAATTTTAAAAAATATATTTAGTATAATAATTATATAATTTCCCAATAAATTCATTGGATCGATGTTTATAATTAAAACACACAGTGTATTTAATCACAAAATCAATTAATTAACGATAAAGAAGGGTTGCGGCCGTTGGCCCTCCATCAAGTATACTGCTTATTTGCCTCGCATTTCAAGTAATCTTTGCAAAGTTATGCAAAATGGAATTCAACGTCAAGAAAATCAGGCATGCAAAGTCAGGAAAGTCAGGGAATCTCTGCTGCAGTTTGAATGCTCAGGGAGGACGCATTGCCAAAATACGTCCTCATGCAACGTGGATTAAAAAATAAATAAACCGAGAATGCATTCCGGCAATGCGTCTTCTTCTTCCCCTGACGAAAAAAATATTAATGCATCGAGGACGCATTTGGCAAATGCGTCCTCATGAATTCAGAACAAAAAAAATAGAAAACCTAGAGGACGCATTAGAACAATGCGTCATACACACTTGTATCCAAGGCTAGACACTGTAGCCATAAATATAGAATTTTTCCAGTTTCGGGAGGAGAGAGGAAATAACTCCATGCATTGACTGTTCATCTACTGATTGCACAGTGGTAAATCATTGGAACCGCCATGATCTCATCATTATTCAAATAGTTAGAGGTGCCCTCCCGAGAACACCAAAATGCTGCACCACCAACGAACCAATGCCATCGAAACCGAAATCACCATGATCTCACCATCATCGATCACCTGCTGGTTGGGTAATCACCATCAAGTTGCTCTAATATTCACAATTCTTGATGTGGGTGTGTTTTGAACCCTTTATCTCTCAATTAAGGAGAGTGTGGTTTACCACTAAACTAAGGTCAATTCACATTCATATAAAATTGTTTAGTCACTAATTGGGGGCAAGCCGAACAGGTTGTATAATATTTTTTTACAATGGAGATTCAAAACTCGTACTCTCTATATTTTTCGCACCAATTTCAATAGATTCTTTATTTTACAGATTTTGACATTTTATCACATTTCCTTTGTAATTTAAATTAAACTCTTTTTTGTAGAAAAAATATAAAAATGTCTAATTTTATTGTTTCAATTTTTAAGATAATTATTTATTTTTTTAATAAACCTAAATAAAAGACTATTAATTCATAAAACTCATTAGATTAATGCAAAGTTTTTAGTACGTTATAGCAAACAAATCAACCTTCTGAATCAATTTTTTTCCAAAGAAGTCAAATTTCAGAACATATCCCTTTAGGCAAAATACTGATATGACCCTATGTTTTGGAGGTTTGTGCTGATATGACCCCGTGAAGTTGAAAAGTGCTATGGTAGCCCTGTGTTTTGCATCAAAAGTGCCGATATAACCCTGTGACACTATTCCGGCTTTGACCAAATTTAAAAAGACAAAAATGCCCCTGACTTGGAATCTAAAATTTGAAGTGACCATTTTACCCTTTACTCTCTGAATTTAAATTAATGAAATCCTCCTGGCGTTTCTCTCTGTCAAATTTTTTCCTCCGTCCGTTGATCGAACTCCACCCTCGAAAAACTCATTCTCTTCCTCTTAGATCTGCTTCTCCGGCCCAGTTTGCATTCGAAATCTTCGTTCGTCGTCGACTACCATCCCAGGTATGTCAAAGTTTTTAATCTCATTCAGTGTATGAACCCTAGGCTTGATTTGGGAGAATTGGAATTTCTGGTATGTGGGGGAGCATCCTTTCGGAAATTGGTTGGTATTATGTTATGTAGTATGATTTGTCGATCTGGTTACGAAGGTGTGATTTGGGGTTTCTCGATTATATCTACTTTTGTTGGTATATGGTTCTGGGATGTTGAACTATTCTTGATGTGGTGTTTTAATTGTTTGACTAGCCTGAAGGAGGGAGTCATCGAGCTGTATTGTGAATAACTGTCGTTGGGAAAGTGTGTTGTCAAAGGTGTGTGAGAAAGAAATTGGTGTTTTTATGTCAAGAAGCGCAAAGAATCCGGGCTGAATGTATTATCAATGTAAGAAAGATGGATTCCAGCAGTGGGTTGTTCCTGATGTCGTTGAGTCGGGTCATGACAGTGGTGTAACTCCGTTTCATCCCAACTTCAGAGTTTGCAGATGGGTTCAGAAATTGGAATCTTCGAATGAACTGGTTGTAGCCCAAATAGGTGACCTTAATCAAGGCCTTTTAGCACCCAGAAATGCTTGTAATTGTCCTCTGATCCTAAGGGGCTTAATAGCACTGAATTTAGTGTTGGTTGGTGGTAACATGTTACTTTTGTTTGTGTGGTATGTTGTACTTGGCCATTGTTAGGCGTGGGAAGTGTTAGCTTAGTCCATGTTATTGTTGCATTACTTTATGTTGTAATTCGAAGAAAGTATTCGGATGCTTGGTCCTATGTTTGACCCTATGTGCTTTCAATTAGTGCTAATATAACCCTATGCTTGCTTAATAAGTGCTCAACTGACCCTATATGTTGTAGATTAGTTCGAATATAACCCTAACATTTCCCACTAAGTGGTAATATAACCCTGTGTGCTATGAATTATTTCTTATCTGACCCTGTGTTGTAGTGACCTTAATGGTCGATAACTGGGAATTTTTTTAAACTTTATCATGAATACATGACTTGGCAGCTCATACTGGAAAGAAGTATAGAGAACAACATTCTATTTAGATTAATAAATTAATAATGAGGTATACGCACTGTCTTCCAAATACCTCCTACTAGACAAGACCAAGTACTTGCTAATTAACATCCCAAATACTTCCTACTAAACAAGTTGGAATTACAAAAGCTAGAAGGTAGCGTGTTTCTCTAGGAGAATAACAGTGCTATAGTTCTAAGTAGTGCAGAGTACGGAAAAGTAAGAATTATAGGTACTAGAAAGTTGTTTGTAACCTATTCCACAATTAGTATCATCAAAAGCTAGCAAATCCATCATCATACATCATCATTATCCCCTTTTTGGTCCCATCTCCGGAAGTGGGAGCGACTTACTTCTAGCATCCTCTGACAAGTCTTCAGTAGGTGGTGGACGAGGTGGTTGCGAGCTTGACGGCCTGTGGAAAGTTGGAGATAGAGTTGAGCCCATCAATTTTGTGGGATAGTGTCAAGCTGTTTTTTCCTTATTTCAAAATTTAGTGGTAATTACAATGAAAATAATGGCATGATAAAATGTAGACATTAGAATAGAAAGGAAAAAAAGGTTTGTTGTACTTGAAAACGCTATTAAACATTAAAGTGAGCCTCCTAACAGGTGGTCTATTTATAAGTTTATGGATACCCCATTGTATTTTTTTACTTATACACTAAATTTGTTAAAAGCAAAGTTTTGGAAATGACTGCCTTCCCCTAGACATATGGAAAGACGTTGAATTGTTATTATAGAAATGTAAAAGATTTTACACAAAGTCTTACTTTAGCCATCCTAAACTTTAGGCAGGGGTTAATTATGCAATTATAAGAAGTTTTATTTAGATTAGTTTTTTTTAAAATATCATAATAAATTTAGGGACCTATTGTGCAATTCTCAAAAATACTACATATATCACAAAAATATAAGAATATTTATTTATCTTTTTTCCTGCCCCCTCCTGCAACCGCCGGTAACCGTCTTCGGCCGACAATTCCCGAAAGATATCCAGGTACTGGATATCCCTGAAGGTATTTCACTACCTTTCATAAATTCAGTTGTAGCTTCTAACATATCTAGCCCAATTAAGTTCCAGAAATGTATATAAAAAGCTGCTGAGAATCCATCGAGTAACCAATCATTAGTGGCCAAGGCTCTGTCTAACCTTTCTGAGGTTGGTGGTTTTCTACCATTCGTACATGTAAAGGTGTTTCCTACAGTGAACACATGGGATAGGTGGTTCTGGTTAATAAAATCCGAGAAGTCTCTAATACTATTAGCATTAGGTCTGTGGGGGCCTTTATATTCATTTACTGAACACATCGCATTAAAATCCCCTATAATTAATCTATTAGCAACAGTACTAGATTTGAGATCAGTCCATAAGGTTTTCCTAATACTAGGTACTGTAGATGCATGTATAAAAACTGCTTCCATTTCCTTATTTAAAGGAGCAATTTTTATTTTAGTGTGTAGAACCTGTTGTGAGTCATCAGTGATGTCTATCAGTACATTTGAGTTCCAAAATAGCCAAATATCACTATTACTGGAGCAAAAGCATTTATCAAACAGAAGTTTAACCCTATATATTTCACCTTGAGTTTGAATATGCTTAGGTTCAAAGATGCATAGCATACTGATAGCATGAATTTTGATTAGTTTTTTAAGCCTATCAATAGATGTCTCAATACCCCTTAGATTCCATACCAGAGTTTTAAGGTTACAGGTTGTATCAATCATTAATAACCCGATTCTTGCTGCTTGATGAATTTCTTAAAAGACTAATATGATTTAGCTTGTTAAAAAGGGTTCTTTTTTCTGCTTTTTTGATGGTTTCAAGTTAAAAGTGGAAGCTTTTAAATTACATACATGTTCCAGCTGGAGCTCTTTCGTACTCTTTTTCTCAGAAAAAAACCTGATTCCAGTTTGTCGCTATCATTCAGTACCAGGAATCTATTTGAAGAATCCGGACTACTCCTAAGAGATTGAGTACAAAGATTTTTAGTATCATAATTAGCATGTGATAATTCTATAGGAATACCTGTGAGGTCATCCAAGGAGTAGAGCAGTTCTTTTTGATTTCCAGCCTTAGAGTTCTTCAATGTTTTACTCCCCTCGCTGTTCTGAGGGGGTAAATACTGAGGGCTAGTGATCAGTATAGGTGAGTCCTTGTTTTCACCAGTTTTGGGGGGGCTATTTGGCTTGGTTACTAATGGATTCGAGTTTCCCTTCCATACATTAGTAGGAGCCTGTGATTGTTGAACCCTTTGATCTTGCAACTGGTGTGAAGTGTGGCTGCTATTTAAAAGGACTTGGCAGTTGATATTATCTGCTGAGAGACTCTTGTGGAGCTTGTTTATAGGTGTGGTTTGTTTCTCTTGGTTGATTTTTTTTTTATCAATGCTCACCTACTGATATATGAATTCCTTTTGCTTTTGTGACACTGGGATTCCTGATGAGGATCTAGGGATATGTTGTGTCATCAGTTTTCCACTGATTGGTGGTTTTATCACTACTTGTGTGATATGGCATAGGGTGGGATTTAGGCATGAGGTTAGGATTGAGTGCTCTACAAATAGACTTATCGTGGCCTATTTTTTTTACAATGAGAACAGTAGGCAGGCATGTTTTCATATTCAAGTGGATACTTATCATTTTTAGATATCGAACCTAACCTTATTGTTGCCGGGAGTTGAGACTGAAGATCGACCTCGACACAAATATTTAAAGCCGAGGATCTCGTTAGCTTCTCGGTGGCACTGTCAATCTTGATGAAGACTCCGATCTGGTTCCCAATAGCTTCAACTGATTCTTTATTATAATAATACAGGGGAACATTTTTTTTATCGTAATCCATGTCGGGACGATTAATGATTCTGCATTTGGCTTGAAATCAGATGTCCATCTTAGCACTCTTATATGAATTTCGTTGAATGACCAAACTGCCTTGATCCAATATCTCTGAAAATCTGCCTTTTCTTGGAACCGGATGAGCACATTCTTGTAATCGATCGCACCAATATGATATTTATCGATGAAGCCAATCGTTTTGAAGTCCGCTTCGATTCGCTCCATTGTAGGTCTACCTTTGGGGAAATTCCCAATAAGAGCACTGTTGTAAGGGGTTGATAGAACTTGAATCTGTTCCTATGAATATAGACATGAAAGCTCTCCCTTGAATTGGACGACTGGGTTTAGGTTAGGTATCGATGACAACGATTCAGAGATTGGAATGTTTCTCGTTTGGAGTATTTGTGCAAAGGATTTCTGGGTATCGATGGCAGGGATTCTAGTTTAATGAGTAGATGTTGCCATAGCGGCGGTAGGGGAGACGTTGGTCAGGTGGAGTTACCGTGGCAGCTCACCGGAGAAGGAGGCCGTACAAAATTTGTCCGTTATCAGTTTGGAAGGTAAAGTAGGAGAGAGAAGAGAACATAAAATTCACTTTTTAAAAATTTACCTTCCCTTAGACATATGGAAAGACGTTGAATTATTATTATAGAAATGTAAAAGATTTTACATAAAGTCTTACTTTAGCCAGCCTAAACTTTAGGCCGGGGTTAATTATGCAATTATAAGAAGTTTTATTTGGATTGGTTTTTTAAAAATATCCTAATAAATTTAGGGACCTATTGTGCAATTTTCAAAAATACTATATATATCACAAAAATATCAGAATATTTATTTATCTTTTTTCCTCCCCCCTCCTTCAACCGCTGGTAACCGTCTCCGGTCGATAGTTCCCGACGGATTCCGCATCCTCCGCCTGGATCTCGCCGGAATCTCACTCCGCCGTGCACAACCGCAGAGATTCTTCATCTGCCGGCGAGATCCAATCGACTCCAGCTAGATCATTGCGACGCCATGCCCTAGCTCCGCCACTGCAATTCCTCTGCAATGCGCATCTCTCCTGCGGTGAAGCTCTCTCCACTACGAAGATGACGTTTCAGCGGCACTGCGATGTACCTCGATGTTCCGACTGCGACGAGCTCCTCTGCGATGATGACGAGCTCCTCTGCAATCGACAATGATGGTGAGAAATCAACGATGATGGTGCCATCGAGGATGATGGTGATAATAACGGTGAAGGCAATGACGATCGAGAAAGCTGGTCCGATCAAAAGCTGACGACAATGGCAATCGAGGAAGCTGGTCCAATCTTTTCCACCGTGAAGGCAATGACAAGGAAGCTGATTTTTTTTTTTGAAGATGAGCACATGAGATTAACGCGCTCAATTTGGGTATAATGCCGGTTGCGTGGGTGGTTCACGTAACGTTGATGGCGGACGGAGGTGGCGATGGCGAATAAACTTCTGGTTGTGAGGGGTGATGTTAATTTCGTGTTTTATGTTTTTCAAATACATTGTGAGGTTTATATATTTTGACTGAGATAATATTTAACAAAAGTTGTTTGGTGTAGTGATTAGGATACTTGACATTAAGGTTAAAGGTTTGGAGTTAAAGTCTTGTTGTGACATTTTATTTTGAAGACTTTATGTTCTCGATGTACATACTGAATTTTACTATTATTTGACAGAGTGCACGTTCAATTTTACTATTGTTGATATTTTATGATTTTCAAAGTGAACAATTCATACTCTTAAGGTACCTTAGCTTTTTTGTTGATGTTTTTAGTTTTTTTCCTCTCATGTTGATATTTTTCATTTTCTGAATGAGTTTTAGGTGATAGGGGTTTTTGATGATATGGTTGATTTTTTGTAGTATTATTTCCTTATGTTGACGTTTTTCATTTTTTTTGTTATTGCTTCAAATGTAAGTTGTAGGTGCTTGTTTTATAACTTGTGTGTGTTATGAAAACAAATTGGTGCTTAGAGTACAACTTGTAAGCGGTCAATCGTTGCTTGTTGGGAGTTGATGTTTTTAGTTTTTTTGATGACATGGTTGATTTTTTTGTAATATTATTTCCTTATGTTCACGTTTTTTTTTTGTTATTGCTTCAAATGTAAGTTGTAGGTGCTTGTTTTATAACTTGTGTGTGTTATGAAAACAAATTGGTGCTCAGAGTACAACTTGTAAGTGCTTCAGCCGTTGCTTGTGGTGATTCAATCGTTGCTTGGGTGATACAAGTTAATGCTTGTAATTATTAAAAAAAATGATAATTTAACTTTGTTGTTTTTATTATTTTAAGTTGATTTTTTGTTAGTCGCATTCGACATTTTTTTCCACTTTTTGTTGATTTTTATTTTATGCTTTGTATTTTTTATGATGTTTTATTTATTTTTTAATATGTTTTTTGTTGCAACTTTTTGTCGATATTTTATGATTTTTCTTTGATGTTCTGCTATTTTTAGCCAAGGTTGCTGCAATTTTTTGCTGCAGCCCTTAAATTGATTTTTTGCATTTTAAAAATAGTTTCTATTTTTTTGAATTTTTTTTTGCAGATTGCAAGTGGCGGGAAAATGATGGAAAAAGTTGAAAGAGCCCCTAGACAGTCATTAGCGATAGGTCCCTGTAAAATTATTAGAGATAGGTCCATGGATCTAGAATATTGTTAGAATTGTAGAAATGTCTCTGCCTAAAGTTGAGGCTGCCTCGCAGAAGACCATCCCAAGATTTTAATTGAAATATTAAAAATTTAGTATGCAACGTGTAATAGCTATAAGTTTTTGACCCGATCAATGCAATCTAAAAATTTAATCCTAAATTATGCTAATTTGCAGTTTAAACTTTGATCTTTCCCTAACTTATGAGAAGACCGTCTTTCAAGAGGCGGACTCTTTGTTAAATGCAAAATTTAGAAATTTAAAAATACTTTTTACATTACATAATTTTGTCTTTTCATATTCAAACACATATTATTGCTTGTAAAAATGTATTACAAGTATAAAGTTTGGTGAAGTGTCCATGAGCGCATTTCCTTCAGAACAATAATGCGATAGAAATGTGATACTTGAAATAGAAAGAAAATTGACGGACTGGTGGTGTGGGGACACTGTTCCAGTTTTACCATTTGCATGCAACAAGGAGACTGCAAAAGCTCATTGAATCACATTGATACCCATGTGAGCATTTGCTTCACTTTAACACTCAAACCAACCATCTCTTACCATCCGAGAATCCCTAACTTCCAATGGCGCTGGAAAAGGACGAGATTGAGAGGCTGAAGAACGACGATGGAGTGAAAAAGATGCTGTACTGGTTTGGACGCGACCGAAAATCGGTGCCTCGTAAGCTTTCATCAGGCATACTCGGCCTCTCAGGTACTTTAAGTTGATATGGTAGATGAATACTATGTAGCACACTGCCGGATAGAGATTAAATTTTTTTTGGGGAAAACCCTCCTCATTTTGGCAAAAGATTTCATTAGAGTGGAGGGAGAGATCGAAGTGAAAGAGAATATGAATTTCATTGATTTACATGAAATTTTTAATCTCCATTGGTGGAGCTTCAACGAGGAAGACGAAGAAACAGTATTTCTTCTTTCTTCTTAAATCGGCCGACGTCGTTTGGATGAGAGAGAAAGGAGCACGCGTTTCCTGATATTAGTCGGTCTTACATTACTGTAAAATTAACCGAATTTTTGAGAGAAGATGATTTTGATAAACTTTAAAAGACGTAAGGATTTCATCAATAAAAATGTTTACATTTTTATGATATGTTAAACTAAATTTGAATACACTATGTAATATCAAAATATTAAACTGATACTTAATTGTGGTAGATGAATATGTGGAAGCTATAATTGTGGCAGATGAATATGCGTAGATCAGTTAGGAGATCATGTTAAATATGGTAAATGAATATGTGTGAATGATGTCTACAACTAGTTTGATTTTATTCCTATAACCGACCATTTTCTTGATTGTGTTTCCGAGTCTTTTGTAGATCAGTTGTGTGCTACACTGGTTTCTTTGGAACCTTCTAATGCTGCCAGCAGGAGGGCAGAATTTGCCCTTTTTAATCATGAGATGGATGTCGCGTATGCTTGCTATTATCACATACAGCGATCTCCCCCAACGGATTCTGTGTCAAGACAGTCTTTAGCTTATCAGACATCCTTCCAAAATTATGTTGGGCAATACTGTCATCACTTGGGAAAGCAGGTACAGGGGATATGTGGAGTGTGTGAGCACTACGAGAGGAATGATATCCCTCGTGCTACAAAAATGACGAGACTAATTCAAGATAAAGACACTATCAAAGGCATTTGGAAGGAATGCGTGTATACCAACCTGGAAGTTATATTCCTTATGGAGGAGTGCGATAGATGCACCTTACCACATGAGGTATGTTTTTTTGTTGTTTTTTTGTTTAGCTACATGCCTGGTAGATTCTGAAATCCTATGCCTAGTGTTTTCAGAATGCTAAGAATGCACTCGGATCATCACTGCACAAGGTCCTCAAGAATGATAACACCCAGGAAATGGAGGATGATACTATCCAGCAAATGGTTAACCATATCTCCACCACAGAGGAAGCCTCTGAAGTCTCAAAGAAGGTTGAGGATGGCATTTTCATATGGAAGAGTAAGATCAGGAAGAGCCAGAGTGAGCCTACGAAGCAAAAAAAGTACCAGAAGAGTATTGAAACAGCTAAGAACCTTTTGTTTGAGCTCAAATACCGCTTTCCTTCATGGGAGGCTCACATAGGCTCTACGTTTGTCGACCGTAACGAGGTAAACATGCTCTTGCTTATCCGTTCAAGCAAATAAACAAGTTGCTGATTTCTTTTTTTTGTTGCTGTTTATACTAGCATGTAGGGTTTGCTTGTGTTGAAGCCTACTCGAGAGCGGTTGAAAAGTTGGCTTCCAAAGTGAATGAGTTGATTGACGCTGCGAGACAAACCCAGGGTTGAAGGTATGTCTGAATCCATCTCAGATAATTGTGTGTTCAAATGCTTGGTTTTCATTCTCTCTGCATCTTTTCATTCCTACATCGAGTGTGTATTAATACGAGTGGTGTATGCATCCGTGCAGGATTACCATTGCGATTCTTGGAAGCAGGTCTTGGAAGTGCTGATTTGTCACTGGCTTCATGATTTGAAATGCTGGTTTGTATCATAGAGAGTCATTAGATTAGAGTGGTGAACTCATTTGCTGAAGTACTTGGTAATGCCGATTAGTATTGTAGACAATCATTATGTTAGAGAGGGATGAACTCATTTGGTTGGTGTCGCCCCGTGATGATTGATCTTTGGTGTTTCTACTTTAATATCCTGTGCAATTAGGGATACTGTTCTGATGCTTTGTGGTTAATGCCTATCAAGTATGTATTATGCTGTTTGCAGGAAAGGATATGCTAGTCTAAGTTCAATACACATTGTATGGATCTTATTAAACATCTGAAACATGTCATACAGTGACACTCTAGAGGTGACCGTCGAATGGAGCTGGTGTCTGACAAGAATATATAATGAAACATAAGTTGTCGCAGAGAGGCTTCCTCTGCATTTGACGGATACGTATAGAAGGATAGTTGAAGCTTTAGGTGCGTGGAACATGGTAAAGACCATCCGAAGAACATACATTCTACAACAGAACGATAATTCATAAATGAATTGCAGACTCTATATGGCTGCTATCAGATTCCCGAATTAGCTCGTTTAGTGATAACACATTCTCATCAAGACCCATTCTAGCAGATCCGACCTCCTGTTTTGGAGGAAAGTGGATATTATGCTGCGATAATAGTATATATTCAGAATTCTCTTCCTGCTGATTCTCCAAGGAGAGTAAGGGAGTAAAAACAGGATTCAGGCTTAAAGTTGAGGTTTCCAAAACAATGTTTGACATCATACTCCTCCCGAAGATATTCTCATCATCCCTGGAGCAATTTCTGATCTGAATGGAGAACTTGTAAGACAGATCAAATATGAAGAAAATTTCGGTGACAAGCTGTAAACCGGGATGACCGTAATGATGCCACCGTGATATTGCATAATCATAACATAAAATCCAAGGCTATTCAAAAATCAAATTGATCTTCTAAGAAGGTTTAAACACCAAGAATTAAAATGGCTTGGAAACCAATGGAGCAGCTCTAATCTCCCCTCTTTTCTATAGAACTTAATTTTGGAATGCATCCATCCTGCTCCATAATTAGAATCAATAACTGATGCTCCCTAAAATAAAGAAAATTGGACTTTCTAATTAGAATCAACAACTGCCATATATAATTTGACCTCGTCTAAATTATGGTATGATATCGTAGCTCCCTATATAATCCTTCGTATAAACTTATATAGCAAAGAGGGGAGATTGGTCGCCTGAGAAGGCCAGGGAGTAAAAATAAGAGAGATGAAAAACACCTGCATTAATCTCTCCAACATCTTTTCAAAGTCTACACAGCCTCAGATTCCTTCTAATTCCGGTGAGAATTTCAATTATGTTTGCCGTTTGGAGTATGATTCAAAAACAATATATGTGTGCTTGGTTTTTATTTGTTTACTCTAATTTACACTAGAGATGAATAAAACACTCTGATCACTTATTATTTGCAACTAGCGTTACGTTGTTGATGCTTTTAATGTTATTGTTATTCTTCTCCGTTGATGTTGCAGCATCAGGGAGGGATCTGGTTGCCGATGTTTGGTCGGTGATTCTCCTAAATGTAGATCCATACTGCATCTTCAAATGCATCTTGGTCTGTAAAGAATGGTTGGAAGTGATAACCAGTTCCTTTTTCCGACTGAACTACCAGAAGAAATGGAAGCATCGTTTTCCGGTGATCGGATTCATGCGCAAATACAGGGAGATTGGACTATTAAGGGTGACAAACAAGTTGGGTTCCCTTATAAATAAAAGGAAGCTGATGCCCATTTCAAAATTTAAATTCATATCAAAATCAAGTTCCGGCGATGGCCTTATACTCTGCGCTGATCCTGAAGAAATCATGTACTACGTCTTCAACCTCGATACCCACGGCGGTGCTATAGTCACCCCATTGCCTCCATCTCCGGATTCTATATACTCCTTAATGGAAATTATATCCCAGGATGCTTCTTTTAAGGTACTTCATCTATCCCCAACTCTATTTGCACTGTTTTTGCTCAACTTTCTCAATTCATACTTATAACTTTAGTTACTTTGTATAAAATTTGAAGTGCACAGAAAAATATCTGTACGAATGATATGGGGATATCAGTCGTCCGTAATTAATTTATTTAATATTCCGTTAAACCATCTTTATATGCACTGGTATTATCTACTTTAGTTCTTCACATGCGATCGCATATATTAGTCTCCATCGTCCACGTTTCACATAATCATTTGAAATGTTATTTTAAATGTGTATGAGAAACATGAGCGATACTATGGAGATTGATATATTGAGATCGTGCAAAATAGAGTTGGGTAGAAAAAATGGATTTTTATCTAAATAATAATTGATTCTTGATTGCTTGTTTAATAAACTTACAAATTTTCTTTCTTTCAAGGTTATAATGTTGTATTCTGTGGTTTATGGGGAAGTGACTAAGGTAACTATTCAAACATTCCGTTCCTCCGCGTCGATGTGGGAGAAGTCGGATCACTTTTGTCGGGATAGGTTTCGCTTTACAGGAATGCCTGGAATAGCAAGCAGCAGGGGTGTGGTGTATTGGCTTGCCGATTCGTGTGGATTAGTTGCGTATGATACTAATAATAATGATCAACGAGAATGCATTCGTCTGGTTCAGACACCGGCAAAGTGGAGCGACAACATATTCAGTGACAGAAGAATATACCTTGAAGTGTCATCTGAAGGCAATCTCCGGTGCGCTACAACTTATTCGAAAGTGGTTAAAATTTGGGATCTTCATGAGGATTGTGAATGGAAGTTGTTATACATGGTGGATCTCATGGATTTGGCAGCGATGCGTAGATTCAAGTTTGCGTCATTTGTACCGGGAAGATCACACTCCATTTTCTTGGTGTCAGAAAACTATATTTTTATTTATAACGGTGATACTCAAGTGTTGGAGAGATTCGAGGGTGCCGCTCCTTATTGGGTGTATACTACTGAGAAACAAATTTTTTCCTTGACCACATCGGATTTCGGAGTTTGGCCTTCTTCTCCATTTTCAAACCATTCAACACCGGATAAACCTCGTAGTTTTAAGCTCTTAGGGTGTGTTTGACAAGGTTCGTAAGTAATTTATTGATGAGCTAAACATTTTTTAGTGTTTATAGATTAAATTTGGAAAAATCGCTTATCATTTATGGTATATATAGTTTGCAAATTAGATCATGAACTAGATAACTCCCGTGATGCACGAACTTATGGGGGGGGGGGGGAATTGAGATATAATATAGTTTAAAATTTCCGTATGTATATGAGAATTACACATGGAAAATAATAATAAATTAATATATTTATTAATATTATAATGCATCACTACTACAAATTAGAGCTATCGTAACACTTTAGCTGCAACACTTGAGCCACTATATATTTATTAATATTAAAAGCACAAACCTTTGCAAGGATGATGCCAGAAATTCGAGGGGTCCGAAAAGACAGTACAACTTACTCCATGCAAGATCAAGTTCCAGGTGGGTGCAAGAATGATCAGATTCCGGTATGATTAAAATCTCACCAAAGATTTTTCGTAGTCAATTAAACATACGCAAAACACTCTGATTATTAGAAGAAGATAAAGTGGTAAGAAGGTTTAAACACCGAGAATTAAATGGCTACCTAAGAATGCAGGGGCAATAAGCGAAAACACTATAGACACGATCAGGAATCTAGAAAACTAAATCCAAACTTTTCAATCATGTAAGAACCAATTAAGCAAAACAAGTACACACTACATTACATCTAAAAAAACAGTTTAGCAGATTTACATCTAAATAAAATGAATCAAACACTACAGAAATCAACTTACCAGGGGGTTCTAGCGGAGGCCCTCCGCCGTCATTTCACTCTCCCAACATTTGTCCGCGATCATGTTACCTACGTAGTCCCCCTTGCAGATCAAATGCCCGCTCATCCGTACCGCAACGGCTGAGGGTTCCGTGTTTGATGAGGAAGCTTCATGATTGTCTATAATACCAATCACACCTGTGATTCTGATAAAATATAAATGACTTTATTATGGTGCACTGATATTAATCAATGACACACCTCATCAATCATGAGCATTACAATATATAGGCCTACAACAAACCAAAGTATAATAGGAATAAGATTCTAAATCTATAAGGAAACTATGAGGATTACAATATATAGGGCTACAACAATCCAAAGGAATAAGATTCTAAGTCTATAAGGAAACTACTATCTATAATTAGTTCTATAAAGAAACTAATTCTATAAGGTAACTACCATCTATAACATTTCCTTGTACAAGGAAAGAGTTTCTATTTCCTTAAGCGATTCCTCGTCAAAAACAATGTCAGATTCTTCTAGTCACTTCCTTTTTTGCCAACTACATTTCTTCCTTCTTCTTATTTGGCAGTGTTTCTCTATTGTAACAATTACCTTGTATTTTAAAATATCGATAATGGCGAGGGAAAAATTCTATAAATGTGGCTACGGTAAGATGCAAGGGTGGAGGACACATTTCTCGAATGTGTCCTCTTAGTTTTGAAATTTTTTTCCCCGATGATGCATTTGGCAAATGCGTCCTCGTTGAATTGTTTTTTTTTGCAAATTGTTTTGTTCTGATTTTGTGAGGACAATGCGTCCTCGTTGAATGCGAGGAATTCGCCGGTTTTCCAAAAAAAATATTATATAGATATTAAAATAAATAATTAATAAAATAATACTTTCAAGAAAATAAAATACAACATCTGAATAAACACAAACAAACAATACAATATCTTATCATATATATTATTACAAAAATATACATGTTTAAATTTAATACTACACAATATTTTTATGTTAGGGTTTTATATTTCTAAACTATTTTACTAGTATTAATTTTTTATGAAATATGATTTGTGTAGATATTTATAAATAAAATACATAATTCGAATGATATATGGTTGAACTTGCACATAAATAAATTTAATAAAAATATAGATGAATTATAATATAAATATAATGTTAAATTCAATAAATTATAAAGAACGATTTATGAATTATACATTTTACTGATTGAAATCCCATATTTTACATTGATGACGCATTAATAAAATGTGGGATTAAAAAAAAGGAAAAATGAGGATGCATTCCTCAAATGCGTCCTCTTCAATAGATTTTTTTTTAAAAAAAATTAAAAACTAAACTGATTTTTAAAAATAATTAAAAAATGGCGTCCTCCACGTTGTTTCCAAATACCAGGCCATGCACAATTGCATCCGGAATTTTAGTATCAACCACCAAATAATCAAGCACTCTAATGGCAAGGGGCACCTCATAGCAATTTAAAAAAAGAAGGAGAAATATACATTTTTCATCGCCCAATCTTCTAACATCATTTTCTCCTCTAAAGAAGAAGCAACGCACAACTAAGGACTCATCATCATGACAACTTCTTAATCCTTCAGTCTTCTATTTGAGATAATGGGAATTGAGAATCCTCTCAAGAAACTGTTGTGATATGACTTGTGCAACCTGTACCAGAAACTTACCATTTATTTGACGATATTATTCTTGTCTGAAGGTCAAGTTGTGTATCAAGCCAACACATTTGTTTCTGTTAAGAAATTCGCTGAAACTTTTCGATCATATCATGTTGGAAAGAAACTAGGTGAGGACCTTGTTGTTCCATTAATTTGACAGCTCCAACACTCATCCTGCACCTTTTTTCTGCTCATGACAAGGACTAACAAGTATGGTATCAGTAGGGTGCAACTTTTGAGAATTTCTGCTCATGAGAAGGAATTATTTTGTCTGTTGGTTGCCATTATGAACTTAAAGCTGAATATTTGAATGCATATGAAATGTATCCAATGTACGTGTCATCCCATATGGATTTATATTTTAATCCCCCATCAACCATATGCTTGGTCCAGGGGCAATTTTGACTTTTCACATTGGGTCAAATGAACTGGTCGCCAAATTTCTTACCTTGTGCAATTTCGATTGAGACAAGTCAAAATAAAAAGTGTGCGGTTTAATTTGGAAGGAATGGTGTAATTTTTTTATAGCCATGACTTATTAGTTACGATTAGGCCCGTCAAATGGGTTAATTGGATAAACCCATTGTCCAAACTCAATGGATCATTATCCAATGGGTCATTATCCAATTAACCCGTTTATTAAATGGGCCATAATGGGCTGGGTAATAAATGAGTTGGGTCATTAAATGGATAATCCATTGGATAGCCTATGAGATATTCATATGACCCAATGGATTAAAATATATTATCCAATAAGTCATTACCCAATAAATCATTATATAATTAACCCAATAAGTTATCATTAAACATTTTCTATCGATTTGGGTTACAAGTTGTCATTATCCAATGGGATCAGGTGTTAAATGCACATTATTTTTTAGGATTTGGGATAAGAATAATTATGTTAATAGGAAATTTTGATCTCAATGGGTCCCATATTATGTTAACTCAATGGGAACATAACAAATACCCAATAAATATCCAAAATTACCCAATTGAATGCATGTGTAATATTTAACATAAATATTCCCTATAATTCACAAATTATACAAATTATAATTCACAAATTATACAAACTATAATTCACAAATTATTAGAGTTCAATCTCGTACAATATTCGAGTTCGTACAGTATTCGAGCTCGTACAGTATTCGAATTCAATCTCGTACAGTATTCGAGTCCGTACTATATTAGAATTCAATCTCGTACAATATTCGAGTTCGTACAAAATTCACACTCAATATCGTACATCATTTGAGTTTGTACAATATTTGAGTTCAATCTTGTACAGTATTCGAGCTCAATCTCGTACACTATTCGAGTTCATACAATATTCGAGTTCAATCTCGTACAGTATTCGAGTTCGTACAATATTCGAGCTCAATCACATACAGTATTCGAGTTCGTACAATATTCGAGCTCAATCTCGTGCAACATTCGAGTTCGTACAATATTCGAGCTCAATCTCGTACAGTATTCGAGTTCGTACAGTATTCGAGCTCAATCTCGTGCAACATTCGAGTTCGTACAGTATTCGAGCTCAATCTCGTACAGTATTCGAGTTCGTACAGTATTCGAGTTCAATCTCGTACAGTATTCGAGTTCGTACAGTATTCGAGTTCGTACAGTATTCGAGTTCGTACAGTATTCGAGCTAAATCTTGTACAGTATTCGAGTTCGTACAATATCCAAGTTCAATCCCGTACAGTATTCGAGTTCGTACAATATTCGAGCTCAATCTCGTACAGTATTCAAATTTGTATAGTATTCGAGTTCAATCTCGTACAGTATTCGAGTTCGTACAGTATTCGAGTTCAATATCATACAGTATTCGAATTCAATCTCATTATGTTTGATTGAGATAATGTTTAACAAAAGTTGTTTGGTGTAGTGATTAGGATCCTTGTCATTAAGGTTAAAGGTTTGGAGTTCAAGTCTTGTTGTGACATTTTATTTTGAAGACTTTATGTCCTCGATGTACATACTGAATTTTACTATTATTTGACAGAGTGCATGTTCAATAAGAATCTTTGGTGTAGTGGTTATTACTCTACGCTCTGAGGTTAGAGACCAGGGTTCAAATCTCCATCAGGTTTGTTTTTTGAAGAATTTTTATTCTTGAAGTACTGTAGCTTTTTGGTGATGTTTTTAGCTTATTTTTTTATCTCTTATATTGATATTTTTGATTATTCGGATGAGATTTAATTTATTTTAGTAAAGGTTTGTAGTTTTTCATGGGTGATATGGATTGTAGTTTGTAGTTTTTTAAAATTTTCTATAATGATGTTTTTCATATTCTGGTTGAGGTTTTGGCAATAGGAGTTGATGTCTGTAGTGCCTTTTTTCTTAGGTTAATATTTTTCATTTTCCAGATGAGGTTCAGGTGTAAGGAGTTGATTTGTAGTTTTTTTTTTCAAAAAAAAACCGTTGATATTTTATGATTTTCAAAGTGAACAATTCATACTCTTAAGGTACCTTAGCTTTTTTGTTGATGTTTTTAGTTTTTTTCCTCTCATGTTGATATTTTTCATTTTCTAAATGAGTTTTAGGTGATAGGGGCTTTTGATGATATGGTTGATTTTTTGTAGTATTCTTTCCTTATGTTGACGTTTTTCATTTTTTGTTATTGTTTCAAATGTAAGTTGTAAGTGCTTGTTTTATAACTTGTGTGTGTTATGAAAACAAATTGGTGCTTAGAGTACAGCTTGTAAGCGGTCAATCGTTGCTTGTTGGGAGTTGATGTTTTTAGTTTTTTTGATGACATGGTTGATTTTTTTGTAATATATTTTCCTTATGTTCACGTTTTTTTTTGTTATTGCTTCAAATGTAAGTTGTAGGTGCTTATTTTTTAACTTGTGTGTGTTATGAAAACAAATTGGTGCTCAGAGTACAACTTGTAAGTGCTTCAGCCGTTGCTTGTGGTGATTCAATCGTTGCTTGGGTGATACAAGTTAATGCTTGTAATTATTAAAAAATGATAATTTAACTTTGTTGTTTTTATTATTTTAAGTTGATTTTTTGTTAGTCGCATTCGACATTTTTTTCCAATTTTTTGTTGATTTTTATTTTATGCTTTGTATTTTTTATGATGTTTTATTTATTTTTTAATATATTTTTTGTTGCAACTTTTTGTCGATATTTTATGATTTTTCTTTGATGTTCTGCTATTTTTAGCTGAGGTTGCTGCAATTTTTTGCTGCAGCCCTTAAATTGATTTTTTGCATTTTAAAAATAGTTTCTATTTTTTTGAATTTTTTTTTGCAGATTGCAAGTGGCGGGAAAATGATGGAAAAAGTTGAAAGAGCCCCTAGACAGTCATTAGCGATAGGTCCCTGTAAAACTATTAGAGATAGGTCCATGGATCTAGAATATTGTTAGAATTGTAGAAATGTCTCTACCTAAAGTTGAGGCTGCCTCGCAGAAGACCATCCCAAGATTTTAATTGAAATATTAAAAATTTAGTATGCAACGTGTAATAGCTATAAGTTTTTGACCCGATCAATGCAATCTAAAAATTTAATCCTAAATTATGCTAATTTGCAGTTTAAACTTTGATCTTTCCCTAACTTATGAGAAGACCGTCTTTCAAGAGGCGGACTCTTTGTTAAATGCAAAATTTAGAAATTTAAAAATACTTTTTACATTACATAATTTTGTCTTTTCATATTAAACACATATTATTACTTATTTTAACCCGTAAAATGTATTACAAGTATAAAGTTTGGTGAAGTGTCCATGAGCGCATTTCCTTCCGAACAATAATGCGATAGAAATGTGATACTTGAAATAGAAAGAAAATTGACGGACTGGTGGTGTGGGGATACTGTTCCAGTTTTACCATTTGCATGCAACAAGGGTTGCACTCAAGACTGCAAAAGCTCATTGAATCACATTGATACCCATGTGAGCATTTGCTTCACTTTAACACTCAAACCAACCCTTACCAACTTCCAATGGCGCTGGACGCGGACAAGATTGAGAGGCTGAAGAACGACGACGGAGTGAAAAAGATGCTGCACTGGTTTGGACGCAACCGAAAATCGGTGCCTCGTAAGCTTTCATCAGGCATACTCGGCCTCTCAGGTACTTTAAGTTGATATGGTAGATGAATACTATGTAGCACACTGCCGGATAGAGATTAATTTTTTTTTGGGAAAACCCTCCTCATTTTGGCAAAAGATTTCATTAGAGTGGAGGGAGAGATCGAAGTGAAAGAGAATATGAATTTCATTGATTTACATGAAATTTTTAATCTCCATTGGTGGAGCTTCAACGAGGAAGACGAAGAAACAGTATTTCTTCTTTCTTCTTAAATCGGCCGACGTCGTTTGGATGAGAGAGAAAGGAGCACGCGTTTCCTGATATTAGTCGGTCTTACATTACTGTAAAATTAACAGAAATTTTGAGAGAAGATGATTTTGATAAACTTTAAAAGGCGTAAGGATTTCATCAATAAAATTGTTTACATTTTTATGATATGTTAAACTAAATTCGAATACACTATGTAATACCAAAATATTAAACTGATACTTGATTGTGGTAGATGAATATGTGGAAGCTATAACTGTGGCAGATGAATATGCGTAGATGAGTTAGGAGATCATGTTAAATATGGTAAATGAATATGTGTGAATTATGTCTACAACTAGTTTGATTTTATTCCTATAACCGACCATTTTCTTGATTGTGTTTCACAAAATAGCATTGTGCTTTTGTCGTTAAGTTTATACCTGTCTCTAACTATACTGTTTCCGAGTCTTTTGTAGATCAGTTGTGTGCTACACTGGTTTCTTTGGAACCTTCTAATGCCGCCAGCAGGAGGGCAGAATTTGCCCTTTTTAAGCATGAGATGGAGGTCGCGTATGCTTGCTATTATCACATACAGCGATCTCCCCCAACGGATTCTGTGTCAAGACAGTCTTTAGCTTATCAGATATACTTCCAAAATTATGTTGGGCAATACTGTCATCACTTGGGAAAGCAGGTACAGGGGATATGTGGAGTGTGTGAGCACTACGAGAGGAATGATATCCCTCGTGCTACAAAAATGACGAGACTAATTCAAGATAAAGACACTATCAAAGGCATTTGGAAGGAATGCGTGTATACCAACCTGGAAGTTATATTCCTTATGGAGGAGTGCGATAGATGCACCTTACCACATGAGGTATGTTTTTTTGTTGTTTTTTTGTTTAGCTACATTCCTGGTAGATTCTGAAATCCTATGCCTAGTGTTTTCAGAATGCTAAGAATGCACTCGGATCATCACTGCACAAGGTCCTCAAGAATGATAACACCCAGGAAATGGAGGATGATACTATCCAGCAAATGGTTAACCATATCTCCACCACAGAGGAAGCCTCTGAAGTGTCAAAGAAGGTTGAGGATGGCATTTTCATATGGAAGAGTAAGATCAGGAAGAGCCAGAGTGAGCCTACGAAGCAAAAAAAGTACCAGAAGAGTATTGAAACAGCTAAGAACCTTTTGTTTGAGCTCAAATACCGCTTTCCTTCATGGGAGGCTCACATAGGCTCTACGTTTGTCGACCGTAACGAGGTAAACATGCTCTTGCTTATCCGTTCAAGCAAATAAACAAGTTGCTGATTTCTTTTTTTTGTTGCTGTTTATACTAGCATGTAGGGTTTGCATGTGTTGAAGCCTACTCGAGAGCGGTTGAAAAGTTGGCTTCCAAAATGAATGAGTTGATTGACGCTGCGAGACAAACCCAGGGTTGAAGGTATGTCTGAATCCATCTCAGATAATTGTGTATTCAGATGCTTGGTTTTCATTCTCTCTGCATCTTTTCATTCCTACATCTAGTGTGTATTAATACGAGTGGTGTGTGCATCCGTGCAGGATTACCATTGCGATTCTTGGAAGCAGGTCTTGGAAGTGCTGATTTGTCACTGGTTTCATGATTTGAAATGCTGATTTGTATCATAGAGTGGTGAACTCATTTGCTGAAGTACTTGGTAATGCCGATTAGTATTGTAGACAATCATTATGTTAGAGAGGGATGAACTCATTTGGTTGGTGTCGCCCCGTGATGATTGATCTTTGGTGTTTCTACTTTAATATCCTGTATCCTGTGCAATATCTAAGTTCAATACACATTGTATGGATCTTATTAAACATCTGAAACATGTCATACAGTGACACTCTAGAGGTGACCGTCGAATGGAGCTGGTGTCTGACAAGAATATATAATGAAACATAAGTTGTCGCAGAGAGGCTTCCTCTGCATTCGACGGATACGTATAGAAGGATAGTTGAAGCTTTAGGTGCGTGGAACATGGTAAAGACCATCCGAAGAACATACATTCTACAACAGAACGATAATTCATAAATGAATTGCAGACTCTATATGGCTGCTATCAGATTCCCGAATTAGCTCGTTTAGTGATAACACATTCTCATCAAGACCCATTCTAGCAGATCCGACCTCCTGTTTTGGAGGAAAATGGACATTATGCTGCGATAATAGTTTATATTCAGAATTCTCTTCCTGCTGATTCTGCAAGGAGAGTAAGGGAGTAAAAACAGGATTCAGGCTTAAAGTTGAGGTTTCCAAAACAATGTTTGACATCATACTCCTCCCGAAGATATTCTCATCATCCCTGGAGCAATTTCTGATCTGAATGGAGAACATGTAAGACAGATCAAATATGAAGAAAATTTCGGTGACAAGCTGTAAACCGGGATGACCGTAATGATGCCACCGTGATATTGCATAATCATAACATAAAATCCAAGGCTATTCAAAAATCAAATTGATCTTCTAAGAAGGTTTAAACACCAAGAATTAAAATGGCTTGGAAACCAATGGAGCAGCTCTAATCTCCCCTCTTTTCTATAGACCAGGTCCAAGGAGCAGGAATTGATATTTGATTCTGAAGTTGAAAAGACAGCCAGGAAGAATTACAAACTCGCCAGGGAGAGGAAGCTGAAAGCTGCCGCAGACCCTATGTTTGGCCAAACAGAGGCTGTTTCTATTTGTTTCGAAATGTTTTTGGGCGCACTACGACTTTTACTAAAGTCAGCCATCCTGTGTTGTTTGTTTTGTGGTGCATGTATAATGGATATAAGTTGAATCTCGGCTTTGTACTTGCTGAAACATTGCATTCAATTGCACATGATTCTGTTCGTTATATGTCCATGTGTCATTTGGTTGGTGTTCTTCTTGATAAGAATGTCCAATTACATGTGCCTACCCCTTTTGAGCGGGTAAAGGATCCTGGAATGTTTGATTTGGCCTATTTGGAACGTAGCAATCTGATTTTCTATGATAACAATGTTCCTAAGTTTTATGAGCCGGGTCCTCCACGCTCGAGCGCAACTTTCTCTAGTGCAGGTCGTGTTACCCTTGCCTCGTTACATGAGGATGTGCAGTCTCTCAACCGCAAGCTTGATCTTCTGGCTGCCCAGAACGAGCGCATTATGAGTGCTTTGAGCATTCCTCCAGTGATCAGCCCTTCCGAATGAGTTCCCCTATCCCTTCTCTTTTATGGCTCTTCTTTTCTTTTCTTTTCCTTTCATGTATATTGTGTCTAGGAATCTTTTCGCTTTTAATCCGAGCTTGCTTGAGGGCAAGCAAGGCTTAAGTGTGAGGAGGTTTAGGTGTCGTTTTTACATTTTAGTGTCTTATTTGTGTGACATTTTATATGCTTTGTTTGCTGTTTTTTGTGAATAAATAATTCTGAAAAAAAATATTTTTATTTTATTTTATCAAGTCGGTCAAATTTTCAGCATGATAGTGAGTAATGAATTGGCTTTAAAATGGATTAACCTTGCCGGTAAAAGAATCATATTAGCAAACTTTTGTTGGTTGATATCTCCCTTGAAATGCTTAGTGATAAACCCTTGAAATTAATCGGAACTTGGCTAAATGATACATGGGATGACGAACAAGACTTGCATGAAAAAGCCTAGTATAAAGTGAGGTTTGAGCCTAGAGTAGAGCACTCTCTACATCAATCTTTTTTATGAGAGTTGTGGTAGCTAAGGTTGATGCATAATGAGTAAAAAAAAAAGGCAAATTAGGATTAACCACACATCGTATATAGCCTACCTTTTATATCCTCTAGTAAACCCTTTTGAGCCTTGATCTTTTCTTTGTGTAACCCACTATAAAAACCATAGCCTTTTCTCTTTATACTATTCTTGCCCCATGCATGTATGTTCTTGAACTGAAAATTTCTGCTCTTGCTTGATATTGCATATTCATGATTCGAGTGCCCGGTTCTCATTGAAAAAATAGTCTTATGGCACTGTAGAGGTAAATGAGCATGTAATTTGAAATGTTCTGGTCTGGACAGAAAAAAGAAAGAGAATAAGGGTGCTGTTTTGCTCAGAAAAAAAAGGGAAAAAAAGAAGCCCAGAAAATGGAAAAAAAAAAGAAAAAGAAAAAAAATTCCAGACCTGAATTAGTCTTTTAATCAGTCCAGCAAATTGGTTTTGATGATGTTTAATTGCTGGAATTTTCTACTGATTTGTTCTTGAGCATATGTGCATGTTTGTATGAACCTTAGAGCCCTTAGGATCTCACCAACATTACAACCCCCAGCCCCGTTACAACCTTTAAAGACCTTTTTGGCTTGTTATGTATTGGCTAAGGCTACCGCATGATTATAATTTAGTGACTGTCCTTACTTATTGTGTGATTGAGTGAAAAACGTGAGGAATTCATACTTGTCTCCTTTTGATCAGTTGATAGCCGGGTAAAGAGCAATGTAGGGGGGATTGAATTGAGTACTAAAGCAGCAGAAGGAAAACCCTAGCCCGCTGTTGGCATTGTACATCAGTGGGATCAGTGGGGAACGGACTGTGCAATAGCGTTCCTAACCACCTGGCCTTAATGCGACCCCCCCTGATACAAGTGGGGTCTGGTGTAGCTCCCAGGTAGTCTGTGCAGATCAGCTGCCAGTCATCCCTACGCCTAACGGTGTCAACACCTGTTACTGGGATGCCATCGATCGGTAGACCCCATAGGACCCCTATATCCTGCAAGGTGACCGTCGCCTCCCCCATCGGTAGGTGAAACGTGTGCGTCTCTGGGCGCCAACGCTCCACTAGGGCGGTGATGAGGGAGTGGTCAATTTGTATTGCGGCAGAGTCCAGGAGTCCCTGAAATCCCGCATCGCGTACGTACCGCATAACCTGTTCTGGCAGTCGCTCGGTCCAGCATGCCCCGTCGCACCGACGCACCTGCAGTGCCTCGTCCTCTAAATTTCCATTGTATAGGGCACGAGCACGGTGCTCCTGATGGAGGTACAGTAAGTCCTCCTGAATGGGTCCTGGATGGTACATGGTGTTTTCCTGCGCGCAAATACCAACCCAAGTTAGATGGTTTTTCTGGAAGAATAGCACAGAAGAAAGCAACACTGCGTAATGTGACACATATTTGGAAAATATAAGTAATACCACATAATCTGCTACACATATCATTTAATACAAGAAATACTACGTCACACTATGAACGACAGACTAAGCATGCCCTCTCCCATCGATGTACAATGCAAACCAAATGAAAGATGGAGGTTCTATTACAGACACCGTATGACACCACGATACTAAGCACGGCCACGCCTACGCACGACCCTGGTTTCACCCGCCACCCTGCCATCCATCTGATTCCTTATCCTCCTCTCCGCAAACTGTCCACGCCTCCTGTTGTGAAACTTTTCTGCATCAGGAATCAACCTCCAACGGGGACGCTGCCAGAGTGATGGATCTCGCACGGGCATGAAACCCTGACTGTATTGTTGGACATATGTGGTCATGTGATACACCCTGTCACATAGACTAGCAGGGTCGTCACATCTATGCCGACAAATGGCCAAGGCATGGGAACAAGGGAAACGAAATATTTTCCATTCGCGACAAGTGCACTCTCTTCTTCGGTATTTGACCGTGTACTGTCGTTCACTAATGCTCCCGTCGATGTTCCTCGCCACAACCCTGTATGTCTGCGACGCGTGCCCGAACAGGGTGACGATATGTCCCTGTGCCAATGTATCCTGCTTCTGGAACTTTTTCCAGATCCTCTGAGGGAACACGGACCTGGACAGACGGGCAATATCTCATAATCAGCGAACCGGCATACGGGTAAATATGAAAATGCAATTAACTGACAATATACCTCCAATCCGTAGCGTCCGTAAGCCTTTGTGCAAACATTTCAACCGTTCGCTCGAACGTCGCTTTGACACACGCTGTTATTGGGAGGTGGCATGCGCGCCGTAAGCAGTTGTTGAAGCTCTCTGATAGATTCATTGTCAAAATTCCCCAACGCTGATCACCATCATCGAAGGCAAGACACCACCTACTCCTATCTTGCCGTTCCAACCAAGCCCAAGCGGATGGATCCATACTCTCCAGCTCCTCCTTGTACTCCCTCCACCTGCTCTCGCGCCTGGCACTACCAAGCTGCCACACCAGAGACTTCATGAGCGCATTCTTGAACTTCCCGCGGTCATGTGATAAGAAGTTTGACTGAAAATGCCGCAAGCAAATCTGGTGGTATCCGGCTGGCTCCATCCACTCCTCCATATTTGTCATCGCATTTACAAGTCCTGCGTGCCTATCTGATATGACACAGATTGGTCTGCTATCACCACCAACAACGTGAAGACACAGTCTCCCCATGAACCAGTTCCAGCTTTCATTCGATTCCTCGTCGACAAGTCCGTAGGCGATAGGGAGGATGTAATCATTTGCATCGTGGGTCACGGCGACCAACATTGTGGACTTATATGCACCTCTCAAGTGAGTGCCGTCGACGCTGATCACCGGCCTACAGTGGCGGAAGGCTGCAATTGCCTGACCGAATGCCTAGAACACAAATTTAAATTTCATACACCCGGGACCGTGTATTCTGTCAGGTACGCCAGCCCAATAAAAAATGGTGGTCGGATTAGCCCTTACAAGCTCATCAATAAAAGTTGGGAGCTGTTCAAAAGAATCCTCCCACGTTCCAAATACCATGTCAATTGCCTTCTGCCGAGCATACCAGGCCTTCTTGTAGGAGATCGTGACATTGAACTCATCATTCACTTGAGCTCGCACATCTTTCACTGTGTACGAAGGGTTAACATCAATGTGGTGGCGGATTGAACGGGCGATCATCACCGACGTCAGATTCACGTTACCCGTAGATCGACCAGCCCCGACACACCCATGGCTACTAGCCCATTTGGTGATCTGCCACATACCATGCGAAGCCTTTTTCGAAGCTCTGCAAACCCAAACACAATTCCCAGTTCCTTCGACGACGTCCTTGCATTTCGCATACCATGTGCGTGAACTGCTCTTCACAACCCTGTGTTCCCTGTTCATCATAGAACTCCAACGAGAAATAGCTTTGACCAACTGCGGCTTTGTCTGAAATCGCATACCCACGTCCACTTTACCAGTCTCTTGAACATAGGTAGAAACGCAGGACCCAAAATGGGTAGGGTCATAGCTATCCTCATCGGGGCCCCCATAATCTCTATAGTAGGCCTGTGTATCCGGGTTTGCAAGAATATGAAACGACGTGGGTACATTGTTCGTGCACACCAATTGCTCTTCCTCATCCCCGGGATTCGAATCGGTTGATAAGGAACGATCATCCTCAGTTCCACCGTCAAGTTTAGCATCCTCGACATCATCTTCGCTGCCATCATGCCGAGCATCGCGGTCGCTAATGTCACCCGCGTAATCATTGCGGAAGACATTCTGCTCACCATAGTCTACCACATACATACCACCACTTGTGGACGGCTGGGCACAATCCACGTGGGCATACCTTCCAGGTTGGCTGGACTCACCAAATTCAAGACCCCGGCTACGAACAGGTGGTGGTATACTGGGTACAGCGGCGGAGTTCTGCACGTCGCTCAGTAATGACATGAACGTGCTTCCTCGTGCCCCATCATTAGCGATTGGTAACTGTTCCATGACAATGTAAAAATCCGCGGAGGACAATGACATTCGATCGACAATGTTGAAGAAGAACGTGGTTGACTCATCATCTTCCACGGGATAACATCGATAGTATACCGCAGAACCAATCAGCTCGGGACATCGGTAATACATTTTCAACGAACAACTCTCCCTCACAATGGCCAGTCTCGTTACAATTAAATGAACCAATTCCCAGTGGTTCAACCTCCTCTCCAGAGTCACAACTCGCTCCGGTACTGGAGGATCGTAATACACACCCACACTCAAATCAAACTTAATCTGACCCCCTCTATACATATACACCGCCAAAAACATCGCAGAACTGCAATACACAAACACATAACTTCATATTCATACTAGTTGGACATTCCTATTCATTGTATCCTTAAGTGCGTACATGTACTCCACCCGGCCACTTTAACAGCACTATCGACACGGACATAACACATTAATCAGTTCAACTGCTATACATAGGCATCACTTTCATTTCCTTCCCATTCCACATTCTAGTTCACAAGATCCTCAAATGTCATTACTTTTGCTACAAGCTCAATACATCAATCACTAAACAATTCCGATAATTACTGCATTCAATAACACGGGATCATTACCCGCAACAGACCATACTTAATCATTGAAGGTACACACAATCAGACAACACAATCACACAATCAGACAACACGACCACTATATTGTAACAATTACCTTTTATTTTAAAATATCGATAATGGCGGGGGAAAAATTCTATAAATGTGGCTACAGTAAGATGCAAGTGTGGAGGACGCATTCCTCATTGTCAGAAGTGTATACAGACAATGAAGAGTCCGATGAAATTGCAAACATAACCAGGAACTTCTCCAGATTTATGAAGAAGGTGGGCAGGAAGCCACAAGAGAAGTCAAGTGGAAGCAAAAATCCAAACGCAAACTCCACTCCAAGATTTGGCCAAGCAATTGGTGTTGAAACACCAAAGTTCAAGTCAACAAATCCAAACCTGAACAGGAAAATCCAATGTAGAGAATGTGAAGGTTTCGGGCACATACAAGTTGAGTGTGCCAATACACTTAAAAGGCAAGGAAAACCGTATGCCGCAACCTGGAGTGATGATGATGGAGGAGACGATGGTAAGGATGGAGAGGAGTATACCAATCATGTTGCTTTCGGTGTGTCAGTGGTGGAGCTAGAAGAATCTTTCGAGGAAGGAGTCAGTGTGCTGAATGAAAGTGAGAGTGGTAGCTCAGATGAAGAGAGTAGCAGCATTTGTGATGATGACATTCGCAAGGAGAGCATGGAAATGTACAAGATGTGGTTGAAAGTGGCGGATGAAAACAAAGACCTCAAGTCCGAGAACAAGAGATTGAGTGAAAATGCTAAAATGAAGGAACTTGAAAAAGAAAAGGCGATCAGTGAACTGGAAAGAGTAAAGACGGAACTTGCTGGAATGGTGCAACGAGCAGAGGCAGCAGAACAAGCTATTAGACATCTCAATACAGGGAAAGCTAAGCTCGAAGATTGTCTAAAAATGGGACAGACGACCAAATACGGAATTGGCTATGAAAGATCTTCACCAGTGAATTCATGGAGCAACAAGATAGATCAAGGTGCACCGACTCCAAGAATAATCGAGAGAAATTGCCTCACCAAAAGGATCAGACGATGCGGATACTGTGGAGCTCTAGGGCATGTGAGAAATAGGTGTTTTAAACTACTTAGGACACTGTTCTCTAACTCAGCAGATCGAAGTTTCAACACCGTGCCAGGATATGATACAGGGCGCCGTTTCAACTCTGGAGGATACAGAACCGGAGTTCTGAACAAACGCGTTAATCAAAGTCCGCATCACATCACTCGACCAGTAAGCCAGGTATGGGTTCGAAAATCTCAAGATGTTTGTTTTACAAGTTTTGTATGTTTTGGGGCACATACAGGAAATTCTTGGTATTTCGATAGTGCGTGTTCAAGGCACATGACTGGAGTTCCTGAATTTCTGCGAAAATTCAAACCTGGATTTGGTGGATATGTTAGATTTGGTGATGGGAAACGCAGTAGAATAATCGGCATGGGTGAGTTAGCCATCAAAGGGCTTCCGGTGTTCCAAGATGTGTTGTTGGTGGAAGGTCTGAAAGCAAACTTGTTGAGCATTAGCCATATATGTGACAATGAAATGACAGTGTTTTTCGACAAGGATAAATGTGTAGTAAACCATGGAACTGGAATATTCACTGGATCTAGATCAATGGATAACTGTTATTTGCTCGATCAAGATGTCACTTGCTGTAGCTTGGAAAAAGAAGTCATAGAGCCTATTAATGTGATGGTTGATGATTCAGATGAATATACTATGGGTGAAAGTGATATCCTCGACACAGAGAATCCTACTGGTGTTGAAACACCAGCACAGTCAACCGGTGTTGGAACATCGGAAACAGTGACACATGAATCTGAACAAAGTCCAACCAAATACATGCAGTTAAGGGATAAAGGAGGAACCGTGGCCAGATTGGAGTCGATGAGGCTAATGTTGGCAGTATCATGCATACTGGACTTTACTCTTCATCAGATGGATGTCAAGAGTGCATTACTGAATGGTCTAGTAAAGGAAGAAGTTTACGTGGAGCAGCCTAAGGGGGTTGAAGACTCACATTTTCCTGATCATGTCTATCGGTTGAATAAAGCATTGTATGGACTCAAGCAGGCATCACGTGCATGGTATGAGCGACTGACACCCTTTCTGATTCAGAAGGGATATCGTCGAGGGGGAGTGGATCGTACACTGTTTGTGCTGCATAAGGGGACAAATCTTCTAAACGCACAGATTTACGTTGATGATATTGTCCTTGGATCCACCTCTTCAGCATTGGTGAAGGAGTTTGGTGACTTAATGACTACGGAGTTCGAAATGAGTATGGTAGGAAAATTGTCATATTTTCTGGGGTTACAGGTTATTCACGAGAAGAAAGGTCTGTTCATTAGCCAACGAAAATATGCTGAGAACTTGATCAAGAGATTTGGACTTGCAAGCGCAAAGGCAGTATGCACTCCAATGGCTACCACCGATAAACTCACAAAAGATTATCTGGGTCAAAGTGTTGACCAAAAGATGTGTAAGAGTACCACTGGTGGTTTCTTCTTTGCTGGATCAAATCTGGTCAGTTGGTATAGTAAAAAGCAAAACTCTATATCATTGTCTACGGCTGAGGCAGAATATTTAGCTGCAGGGAGTTGTTGTGCGCAGCTATTATGGATGAAGCAGATGATGAGAGACTATGGATTCAATTATGTGAGTTTGACAGTCTTATGTGATAATAAAAGCGCCATTGATATCTCCAAGAATCCTGTGCAACATTCGAGGACAAAACACATCGATATCCGACATCAGCTTATCAGGGATTTGGTTGAAAAAGGAGAAGTTACAGTTCATTATGTCCCAACATCAGAACAACTTACTGATATTTTTACGAAGCCTCTGGATGGTGAGACTTTTGAAGGCCTCAGACAGCATTTAGGAGTGTGTCGAATGTAGGGTACCCAGATCTGTCTATTCTGTTGTAGTATTTACTATTTTCCTTTAAATACAGTCGAAAAAATAGAAAAACAGAAAATACCAAAAAAATTGGTGAGGTGGTATTTAAACACCACATGATGATGTTGTGTTGCATCCCTGGGTCAAAGTGGTGAAGTCCACTGATTTTGACAAAGCAAAAGGCATGGAGTTGGAGCGTTTTGATGGTTCTCTGTTCGTGCTTCAAGAATATCTAAGACAATTGCCCATTCTGGTGGTGGAAATCAATGACAGTGATGAGGAGACAGTCTATACAGGGAGAGCTGTTGAAATTGAAACAATGTCTATGTTGAAGGAATCTGAGAGTGCATCTGTGATAGTGGAGAATGTGTCTGAGACAGGAGAAATCGAGGATGATGTTATGGATCAGCAAGCAGGTGCTGACAATGAGAACTATGAAGTGAATAGTACTGGTATTGCTACACCAGGAACTGTGATGGGTGAGACCGTGTCAGAATTATTGGAGTCTGCTTCTGAGAATGGAGAAGATGAGGATATAACTGAAAAATTCAGAGAGTGCTGATGTGACTGTTTCTGGTATTCAAACACCAGTTGTGAACTCTAATGTTGATGACCAGATACCTGTGAATCCAACACAGGATGTGGAATTTGGCTGAAAGGGAGCAAAATCCTGAGGGGTATGATCTTGAAAATCTGGCAGAACTGACTGAAATAGCCAGTGGTGAAGACACAGTAGAGGGTACTGGTGTTGGTGTTGAAATACCACTCGAGACCAGACAGACGTAGGTCGAAGAGGTGCAGAGATAAGAGTATGGCCACTAGTGAGGACAGTGATGAGCCGATTGGGCTGAAACTGAAGAAGTTACGTGTAGACCGACAATAGAGACCAGTTGAGCCTCCGGTACTACCTGCACCTGAGGAAGATATTGGCGGAAAGGCCAGCTGATGCTGTAAAATATAAGGAATGTGGATTCACAGACTATTTGCACCATCTCAAGGTGTTTAAGGCAGCTACCTGTTTCTGTGACTATAACAAGCAACTTGTGCTGGAGTTCTATTCGAATCTGAAAGCTGAATGTGAAGATGAAGAATCACCCTGGTTTCATAGGGTTTATGTGCGTGGAGAGATTGTTGAGTTTTTTCGCCAGAGGCGTTGAACCAGTGTCTGAAGCGTAGCTCGTCAAGGGATGGAAAACCGGTGTTCCAACACCAGATGCCAGAGAATTATGATGAGGTGGCGGTAGAGCTTACTGGTGGAGTGGAGAGCTCATGGCCTGAGACTGGTTGACAGTAGATAACTGCGTCTAACCTCACGTCCAGTTTGGGAGTGCGTTGTAAGGTGACTATGGGCATATTGATTTTTAATGATATCATTGATTGTGATCGCAAGACCAGGAAGGAAGCTCTGTTACATCTGTGTGTGATCACTACGGGGCTGCAAAAAGGGGGAGCAGCTATAAGGGACTCTGTTGAGTGGATTACTGTCCAAGTCTTAAAACCGATGGTAGAGTGGTCGAATTATCAAGGACTTACCTTGGATTCATCCGGAAGAGGTTTGCTCGGATGCTGGTATGTCGAGGTTGAAAGCTATTGAGGCTCGAGTTGGAGTATGCCAGGAACTGATTGAACGACATCAGGCTATTTTGGCAAAATTTCAGGGGGAGTTGGCTGCTTTGGAGGCTGAGCGAGGGATTTTGCTGGCTGCAGCAACTCAGAATGCTGATGGTTCAGATACTGATGGTTCAGAGGATGATGATGTCGTGGAAGAATCTGATGATATGGATTAATTGGTTTTCTTGTCATATTCATGAATCCAGGGGGAGAAAACTAGATGGATTTATTGTTTTACTTGCTGAATTTTATTAGTAAACCTGTATGACCTGTGTTATTGCTGAATTCTTGGTTGTTTTAGCGGAGTTGAATTCAGGGGGAGTTGGTAGGTCAAAATCCAGTGCTGATGAATTCACAAATATGCCAAGGGGGAGATTGTAGAGTCCTTGGGAGTTGGACTTCTTTATGACATATTGTGAATACTGGGATCTGGTGTTTTAACACCACTGCGATCAGGTTTTCTGGACAGCAAGGTTTAGCCGCGAATTATGGAGCGAATTATGGAATATGATTATGCGATCAGATCAGAATATTGTGAAGATAAGTATGTGATTTCGTGGCTATCTAATTCTGGTAAACGAATATTCCTGTAATAGTTAGGAATTGATTAAATAGTTTATTTATGGTACAAGTCCTATTAATAAAGGATTGTCCATTTACAAACCAGATTAGGATTAGATCTTTCCTTAGTCTAGAAGTCTATTCTTGGTAGAGTTAGACAAGGAAAGAGTTTGATATAAGGCAGGATTGCGAAGGATATAAAAAGAAGAAGATACAACGCAATCAGTGAGCGAAGTAATCAAGTTTTTATCTCTACGTGAGATACGTTATTGAAGCTCTTCGTCTCTGGTTTTGGAGGTTCGTCAAATCAACCGACCAAGTTCGTACAGATCAGAAACAAGGAAGTCTTAATTCCTCGGGAGGAGGAGATCCAGAGAGACGTGTTGATCGTGGGGGTTCAACGGCGTAGGATCGGCGGTGAGGGGATCTCACAACATCCACTCAATAGGTTAGCAATGGATTAGTATTTAAGTTAATCTTCTTGTACTAAAGACGGCTTTCTAGTGGATGGTTTCTGATCTGGGCAAGGCCCCGCAGACGTAGGTGTATTTGCACCGAACTGCGTAACCAAGTTGTGTGTGCACTGCGTATTTCGTTTTGAGTTTTAACATCAAACTGAACTTGGTGTTTCAACACCAAACTGTTAAACAACTTGGCATAAAGGTTTAGAATTTAGGTGAAACTGAAATTCAGAAATCATGTTTTATCGCCTAAGAATGCAGGGGCAATAAGCGATTGGCGATGCCGGGTCGCAGCCGGAAGCTGGGCACCAGTGGTGGAGCAACGCACTTGTGGTGTTTGAATTGGCAAATACACGTTTATCCGAGAAGCAAGGGCCTCGTTTCAGGAAACAATATTTTGAAAACAAAAATAGATTATAATACTCGTACAGTAATTGGTTGGAATTTGTAATCAATTATTGATTTTAATTGATTTATTGAATAAAATTTAATTTTAAAATAGGATGTGGCAATTTTTGGGGATTGCCACTTGTCAAAAATATGGCTGTTTTAGTTATATCTACGGATTGTATCTATAGATGTGAAACTAATCAATCATTCAATCCGAACAATATACCTCAAGGATTTCCTGGGAGTTTGGTTTCATAATAAATTGCTTTTTTTTTTAGTTTTGTTTCGGGGAGAACTTGATTCTTTAATCCATGGTAAATAAAAACCGGATGCAATTGTGCATGGTATTATATATGGACACATTTGTGGAGGACGCATTCACGGCCTTTTCGAATTTTTTTCTGCATTTTTTTTAGAGAACGCATTCCATGAATGCGTCCTCTGATTTTTTATTTTTTTTTAACAATTTTGTTTAGATGCGTCCTCAATTTTTTTAAAATTCTTAAACCGAATTGTTTAGAGGACGCATTGCATGAATGCGTCCTCATGAATTTATTTTTTAAATAAACAAATGTGTTTACTTTATATTGTTATGTTTTTTTAAATGCTGTTTGAATTATACTTTTTTTTTAAAATCAGTGTTATTAAAAACGGGTATTGAATTTGACATGAATACGTACATAAATCATTATTATTATTGATACATTTTTACTTTAAAATAATTTTATATTAACACCTTTCAGTCACAGTGTATTATAAAGGATTTTATCCGTTTTTCAAGTATTCAGTTCCTTCCATTATATTCTTGGTCTTATCTTCTTCGTCATACCGCTCAACGGAGTATATCAATTTTATTTTTAGTTTTTTCTAACGGAACTTAATTAATCTTAAGAAATTCTATTGTGTGTGTACATATGTATATATAGTATCACACAAATACAATACATACGATATTTTCTAGTAATTATTTCAAATATAGTTATTCTAAATTAAAATGTTACTTAATTTTAAAAAATATATTTAGTATAATAATTATATAATTTCCCAATAAATTCATTGGATCGATGTTTATAATTAAAACACACAGTGTATTTAATCACAAAATCAATTAATTAACGATAAAGAAGGGTTGCGGCCGTTGGCCCTCCATCAAGTATACTGCTTATTTGCCTCGCATTTCAAGTAATCTTTGCAAAGTTATGCAAAATGGAATTCAACGTCAAGAAAATCAGGCATGCAAAGTCAGGAAAGTCAGGGAATCTCTGCTGCAGTTTGAATGCTCAGGGAGGACGCATTGCCAAAATACGTCCTCATGCAACGTGGATTAAAAAATAAATAAACCGAGAATGCATTCCGGCAATGCGTCTTCTTCTTCCCCTGACGAAAAAAATATTAATGCATCGAGGACGCATTTGGCAAATGCGTCCTCATGAATTCAGAACAAAAAAAATAGAAAACCTAGAGGACGCATTAGAACAATGCGTCATACACACTTGTATCCAAGGCTAGACACTGTAGCCATAGATATAGAATTTTTCCAGTTTCGGGAGGAGAGAGGAAATAACTCCATGCATTGACTGTTCATCTACTGATTGCACAGTGGTAAATCATTGGAACCGCCATGATCTCATCATTATTCAAATAGTTAGAGGTGCCCTCCCGAGAACACCAAAATGCTGCACCACCAACGAACCAATGCCATCGAAACCGAAATCACCATGATCTCACCATCATCGATCACCTGCTGGTTGGGTAATCACCATCAAGTTGCTCTAATATTCACAATTCTTGATGTGGGTGTGTTTTGAACCCTTTATCTCTCAATTAAGGAGAGTGTGGTTTACCACTAAACTAAGGTCAATTCACATTCATATAAAATTGTTTAGTCACTAATTGGGGGCAAGCCGAACAGGTTGTATAATATTTTTTTACAATGGAGATTCAAAACTCGTACTCTCTATATTTTTCGCACCAATTTCAATAGATTCTTTATTTTACAGATTTTGACATTTTATCACATTTCCTTTGTAATTTAAATTAAACTCTTTTTTGTAGAAAAAATATAAAAATGTCTAATTTTATTGTTTCAATTTTTAAGATAATTATTTATTTTTTTAATAAACCTAAATAAAAGACTATTAATTCATAAAACTCATTAGATTAATGCAAAGTTTTTAGTACGTTATAGCAAACAAATCAGCCTTCTGAATCAATTTTTTTCCAAAGAAGTCAAATTTCAGAACATATCCCTTTAGGCAAAATACTGATATGACCCTATGTTTTGGAGGTTTGTGCTGATATGACCCCGTGAAGTTGAAAAGTGCTATGGTAGCCCTGTGTTTTGCATCAAAAGTGCCGATATAACCCTGTGACACTATTCCGGCTTTGACCAAATTTAAAAAGACAAAAATGCCCCTGACTTGGAATCTAAAATTTGAAGTGACCATTTTACCCTTTACTCTCTGAATTTAAATTAATGAAATCCTCCTGGCGTTTCTCTCTGTCAAATTTTTTCCTCCGTCCGTTGATCGAACTCCACCCTCGAAAAACTCATTCTCTTCCTCTTAGATCTGCTTCTCCGGCCCAGTTTGCATTCGAAATCTTCGTTCGTCATCGACTACCATCCCAGGTATGTCAAAGTTTTTAATCTCATTCAGTGTATGAACCCTAGGCTTGATTTGGGAGAATTGGAATTTCTGGTATGTGGGGGAGCATCCTTTCGGAAATTGGTTGGTATTATGTTATGTAGTATGATTTGTCGATCTGGTTACGAAGGTGTGATTTGGGGTTTCTCGATTATATCTACTTTTGTTGGTATATGGTTCTGGGATGTTGAACTATTCTTGATGTGGTGTTTTAATTGTTTGACTAGCCTGAAGGAGGGAGTCATCGAGCTGTATTGTGAATAACTGTCGTTGGGAAAGTGTGTTGTCAAAGGTGTGTGAGAAAGAAATTGGTGTTTTTATGTCAAGAAGCGCAAAGAATCCGGGCTGAATGTATTATCAATGTAAGAAAGATGGATTCCAGCAGTGGGTTGTTCCTGATGTCGTTGAGTCGGGTCATGACAGTGGTGTAACTCCGTTTCATCCCAACTTCAGAGTTTGCAGATGGGTTCAGAAATTGGAATCTTCGAATGAACTGGTTGTAGCCCAAATAGGTGACCTTAATCAAGGCCTTTTAGCACCCAGAAATGCTTGTAATTGTCCTCTGATCCTAAGGGGCTTAATAGCACTGAATTTAGTGTTGGTTGGTGGTAACATGTTACTTTTGTTTGTGTGGTATGTTGTACTTGGCCATTGTTAGGCGTGGGAAGTGTTAGCTTAGTCCATGTTATTGTTGCATTACTTTATGTTGTAATTCGAAGAAAGTATTCGGATGCTTGGTCCTATGTTTGACCCTATGTGCTTTCAATTAGTGCTAATATAACCCTATGCTTGCTTAATAAGTGCTCAACTGACCCTATATGTTGTAGATTAGTTCGAATATAACCCTAACATTTCCCACTAAGTGGTAATATAACCCTGTGTGCTATGAATTATTTCTTATCTGACCCTGTGTTGTAGTGACCTTAATGGTCGATAACTGGGAATTTTTTTAAACTTTATCATGAATACATGACTTGGCAGCTCATACTGGAAAGAAGTATAGAGAACAACATTCTATTTAGATTAATAAATTAATAATGAGGTATACGCACTGTCTTCCAAATACCTCCTACTAGACAAGACCAAGTACTTGCTAATTAACATCCCAAATACTTCCTACTAAACAAGTTGGAATTACAAAAGCTAGAAGGTAGCGTGTTTCTCTAGGAGAATAACAGTGCTATAGTTCTAAGTAGTGCAGAGTACGGAAAAGTAAGAATTATAGGTACTAGAAAGTTGTTTGTAACCTATTCCACAATTAGTATCATCAAAAGCTAGCAAATCCATCATCATACATCATCATTATCCCCTTTTTGGTCCCATCTCCGGAAGTGGGAGCGACTTACTTCTAGCATCCTCTGACAAGTCTTCAGTAGGTGGTGGACGAGGTGGTTGCGAGCTTGACGGCCTGTGGAAAGTTGGAGATAGAGTTGAGCCCATCAATTTTGTGGGATAGTGTCAAGCTGTTTTTTCCTTATTTCAAAATTTAGTGGTAATTACAATGAAAATAATGGCATGATAAAATGTAGACATTAGAATAGAAAGGAAAAAAAGGTTTGTTGTACTTGAAAACGCTATTAAACATTAAAGTGAGCCTCCTAACAGGTGGTCTATTTATAAGTTTATGGATACCCCATTGTATTTTTTTACTTATACACTAAATTTGTTAAAAGCAAAGTTTTGGAAATGACTGCCTTCCCCTAGACATATGGAAAGACGTTGAATTGTTATTATAGAAATGTAAAAGATTTTACACAAAGTCTTACTTTAGCCATCCTAAACTTTAGGCAGGGGTTAATTATGCAATTATAAGAAGTTTTATTTAGATTAGTTTTTTTTAAAATATCATAATAAATTTAGGGACCTATTGTGCAATTCTCAAAAATACTACATATATCACAAAAATATAAGAATATTTATTTATCTTTTTTCCTGCCCCCTCCTGCAACCGCCGGTAACCGTCTTCGGCCGACAATTCCCGAAAGATATCCAGGTACTGGATATCCCTGAAGGTATTTCACTACCTTTCATAAATTCAGTTGTAGCTTCTAACATATCTAGCCCAATTAAGTTCCAGAAATGTATATAAAAAGCTGCTGAGAATCCATCGAGTAACCAATCATTAGTGGCCAAGGCTCTGTCTAACCTTTCTGAGGTTGGTGGTTTTCTACCATTCGTACATGTAAAGGTGTTTCCTACAGTGAACACATGGGATAGGTGGTTCTGGTTAATAAAATCCGAGAAGTCTCTAATACTATTAGCATTAGGTCTGTGGGGGCCTTTATATTCATTTACTGAACACATCGCATTAAAATCCCCTATAATTAATCTATTAGCAACAGTACTAGATTTGAGATCAGTCCATAAGGTTTTCCTAATACTAGGTACTGTAGATGCATGTATAAAAACTGCTTCCATTTCCTTATTTAAAGGAGCAATTTTTATTTTAGTGTGTAGAACCTGTTGTGAGTCATCAGTGATGTCTATCAGTACATTTGAGTTCCAAAATAGCCAAATATCACTATTACTGGAGCAAAAGCATTTATCAAACAGAAGTTTAACCCTATATATTTCACCTTGAGTTTGAATATGCTTAGGTTCAAAGATGCATAGCATACTGATAGCATGAATTTTGATTAGTTTTTTAAGCCTATCAATAGATGTCTCAATACCCCTTAGATTCCATACCAGAGTTTTAAGGTTACAGGTTGTATCAATCATTAATAACCCGATTCTTGCTGCTTGATGAATTTCTTAAAAGACTAATATGATTTAGCTTGTTAAAAAGGGTTCTTTTTCTGCTTTTTTGATGGTTTCAAGTTAAAAGTGGAAGCTTTTAAATTACATACATGTTCCAGCTGGAGCTCTTTCGTACTCTTTTTCTCAGAAAAAAACCTGATTCCAGTTTGTCGCTATCATTCAGTACCAGGAATCTATTTGAAGAATCCGGACTACTCCTAAGAGATTGAGTACAAAGATTTTTAGTATCATAATTAGCATGTGATAATTCTATAGGAATACCTGTGAGGTCATCCAAGGAGTAGAGCAGTTCTTTTTGATTTCCAGCCTTAGAGTTCTTCAATGTTTTACTCCCCTCGCTGTTCTGAGGGGGTAAATACTGAGGGCTAGTGATCAGTATAGGTGAGTCCTTGTTTTCACCAGTTTTGGGGGGGCTATTTGGCTTGGTTACTAATGGATTCGAGTTTCCCTTCCATACATTAGTAGGAGCCTGTGATTGTTGAACCCTTTGATCTTGCAACTGGTGTGAAGTGTGGCTGCTATTTAAAAGGACTTGGCAGTTGATATTATCTGCTGAGAGACTCTTGTGGAGCTTGTTTATAGGTGTGGTTTGTTTCTCTTGGTTGATTTTTTTTTATCAATGCTCACCTACTGATATATGAATTCCTTTTGCTTTTGTGACACTGGGATTCCTGATGAGGATCTAGGGATATGTTGTGTCATCAGTTTTCCACTGATTGGTGGTTTTATCACTACTTGTGTGATATGGCATAGGGTGGGATTTAGGCATGAGGTTAGGATTGAGTGCTCTACAAATAGACTTATCGTGGCCTATTTTTTTTACAATGAGAACAGTAGGCAGGCATGTTTTCATATTCAAGTGGATACTTATCATTTTTAGATATCGAACCTAACCTTATTGTTGCCGGGAGTTGAGACTAAAGATCGACCTCGACACAAATATTTAAAGCCGAGGATCTCGTTAGCTTCTCGGTGGCACTGTCAATCTTGATGAAGACTCCGATCTGGTTCCCAATAGCTTCAACTGATTCTTTATTATAATAATACAGGGGAACATTTTTTTTATCGTAATCCATGTCGGGACGATTAATGATTCTGCATTTGGCTTGAAATCAGATGTCCATCTTAGCACTCTTATATGAATTTCGTTGAATGACCAAACTGCCTTGATCCAATATCTCTGAAAATCTGCCTTTTCTTGGAACCGGATGAGCACATTCTTGTAATCGATCGCACCAATATGATATTTATCGATGAAGCCAATCGTTTTGAAGTCCGCTTCGATTCGCTCCATTGTAGGTCTACCTTTGGGGAAATTCCCAATAAGAGCACTGTTGTAAGGGGTTGATAGAACTTGAATCTGTTCCTATGAATATAGACATGAAAGCTCTCCCTTGAATTGGACGACTGGGTTTAGGTTAGGTATCGATGACAACGATTCAGAGATTGGAATGTTTCTCGTTTGGAGTATTTGTGCAAAGGATTTCTGGGTATCGATGGCAGGGATTCTAGTTTAATGAGTAGATGTTGCCATAGCGGCGGTAGGGGAGACGTTGGTCAGGTGGAGTTACCGTGGCAGCTCACCGGAGAAGGAGGCCGTACAAAATTTGTCCGTTATCAGTTTGGAAGGTAAAGTAGGAGAGAGAAGAGAACATAAAATTCACTTTTTAAAAATTTACCTTCCCTTAGACATATGGAAAGACGTTGAATTATTATTATAGAAATGTAAAAGATTTTACATAAAGTCTTACTTTAGCCAGCCTAAACTTTAGGCCGGGGTTAATTATGCAATTATAAGAATTTTTATTTGGATTGGTTTTTTAAAAATATCCTAATAAATTTAGGGACCTATTGTGCAATTTTCAAAAATACTATATATATCACAAAAATATCAGAATATTTATTTATCTTTTTTCCTCCCCCCTCCTTCAACCGCTGGTAACCGTCTCCGGTCGATAGTTCCCGACGGATTCCGCATCCTCCGCCTGGATCTCGCCGGAATCTCACTCCGCCGTGCACAACCGCAGAGATTCTTCATCTGCCGGCGAGATCCAATCGACTCCAGCTAGATCATTGCGACGCCATGCCCTAGCTCCGCCACTGCAATTCCTCTGCAATGCGCATCTCTCCTGCGGTGAAGCTCTCTCCACTACGAAGATGACGTTTCAGCGGCACTGCGATGTACCTCGATGTTCCGACTGCGACGAGCTCCTCTGCGATGATGACGAGCTCCTCTGCAATCGACAATGATGGTGAGAAATCAACGATGATGGTGCCATCGAGGATGATGGTGATAATAACGGTGAAGGCAATGACGATCGAGAAAGCTGGTCCGATCAAAAGCTGACGACAATGGCAATCGAGGAAGCTGGTCCAATCTTTTCCACCGTGAAGGCAATGACAAGGAAGCTGATTTTTTTTTTGAAGATGAGCACATGAGATTAACGCGCTCAATTTGGGTATAATGCCGGTTGCGTGGGTGGTTCACGTAACGTTGACGGCGGACGGAGGTGGCGATGGCGAATAAACTTCTGGTTGTGAGGGGTGATGTTAATTTCGTGTTTTATGTTTTTCAAATACATTGTGAGGTTTATATATTTTGACTGAGATAATATTTAACAAAAGTTGTTTGGTGTAGTGATTAGGATACTTGACATTAAGGTTAAAGGTTTGGAGTTAAAGTTTTGTTGTGACATTTTATTTTGAAGACTTTATGTTCTCGATGTACATACTGAATTTTACTATTATTTGACAGAGTGCACGTTCAATTTTACTATTGTTGATATTTTATGATTTTCAAAGTGAACAATTCATACTCTTAAGGTACCTTAGCTTTTTTGTTGATGTTTTTAGTTTTTTTCCTCTCATGTTGATATTTTTCATTTTCTGAATGAGTTTTAGGTGATAGGGGTTTTTGATGATATGGTTGATTTTTTGTAGTATTATTTCCTTATGTTGACGTTTTTCATTTTTTTTGTTATTGCTTCAAATGTAAGTTGTAGGTGCTTGTTTTATAACTTGTGTGTGTTATGAAAACAAATTGGTGCTTAGAGTACAACTTGTAAGCGGTCAATCGTTGCTTGTTGGGAGTTGATGTTTTTAGTTTTTTTGATGACATGGTTGATTTTTTTGTAATATTTTTTCCTTATGTTCACGTTTTTTTTTTGTTATTGCTTCAAATGTAACTTGTAGGTGCTTGTTTTATAACTTGTGTGTGTTATGAAAACAAATTGGTGCTCAGAGTACAACTTGTAAGTGCTTCAGCCGTTGCTTGTGGTGATTCAATCGTTGCTTGGGTGATACAAGTTAATGCTTGTAATTATTAAAAAAAATGATAATTTAACTTTGTTGTTTTTATTATTTTAAGTTGATTTTTTGTTAGTCGCATTCGACATTTTTTTCCACTTTTTGTTGATTTTTATTTTATGCTTTGTATTTTTTATGATGTTTTATTTATTTTTTAATATGTTTTTTGTTGCAACTTTTTGTCGATATTTTATGATTTTTCTTTGATGTTCTGCTATTTTTAGCTGAGGTTGCTGCAATTTTTTACTGCAGCCCTTAAATTGATTTTTTGCATTTTAAAAATAGTTTCTATTTTTTTTGAATTTTTTTTTTGCAGATTGCAAGTGGCGGGAAAATGATGGAAAAAGTTGAAAGAGCCCCTAGACAGTCATTAGCGATAGGTCCCTGTAAAATTATTAGAGATAGGTCCATGGATCTAGAATATTGTTAGAATTGTAGAAATGTCTCTGCCTAAAGTTGAGGCTGCCTCGCAGAAGGCCATCCCAAGATTTTAATTGAAATATTAAAAATTTAGTATGCAACGTGTAATAGCTATAAGTTTTTGACCCGATCAATGCAATCTAAAAATTTAATCCTAAATTATGCTAATTTGCAGTTTAAACTTTGATCTTTCCCTAACTTATGAGAAGACCGTCTTTCAAGAGGCGGACTCTTTGTTAAATGCCAAATTTAGAAATTTAAAAATACTTTTTACATTACATAATTTTGTCTTTTCATATTCAAACACATATTATTGCTTGTAAAAATGTATTACAAGTATAAAGTTTGGTGAAGTGTCCATGAGCGCATTTCCTTCAGAACAATAATGCGATAGAAATGTGATACTTGAAATAGAAAGAAAATTGACGGACTGGTGGTGTGGGGACACTGTTCCAGTTTTACCATTTGCATGCAACAAGGAGACTGCAAAAGCTCATTGAATCACATTGATACCCATGTGAGCATTTGCTTCACTTTAACACTCAAACCAACCATCTCTTACCATCCGAGAATCCCTAACTTCCAATGGCGCTGGAAAAGGACGAGATTGAGAGGCTGAAGAACGACGATGGAGTGAAAAAGATGCTGTACTGGTTTGGACGCGACCGAAAATCGGTGCCTCGTAAGCTTTCATCAGGCATACTCGGCCTCTCAGGTACTTTAAGTTGATATGGTAGATGAATACTATGTAGCACACTGCCGGATAGAGATTAAATTTTTTTTGGGGAAAACCCTCCTCATTTTGGCAAAAGATTTCATTAGAGTGGAGGGAGAGATCGAAGTGAAAGAGAATATGAATTTCATTGATTTACATGAAATTTTTAATCTCCATTGGTGGAGCTTCAACGAGGAAGACGAAGAAACAGTATTTCTTCTTTCTTCTTAAATCGGCCGACGTCGTTTGGATGAGAGAGAAAGGAGCACGCGTTTCCTGATATTAGTCGGTCTTACATTACTGTAAAATTAACCGAATTTTTGAGAGAAGATGATTTTGATAAACTTTAAAAGACGTAAGGATTTCATCAATAAAAATGTTTACATTTTTATGATATGTTAAACTAAATTTGAATACACTATGTAATATCAAAATATTAAACTGATACTTAATTGTGGTAGATGAATATGTGGAAGCTATAATTGTGGCAGATGAATATGCGTAGATCAGTTAGGAGATCATGTTAAATATGGTAAATGAATATGTGTGAATGATGTCTACAACTAGTTTGATTTTATTCCTATAACCGACCATTTTCTTGATTGTGTTTCCGAGTCTTTTGTAGATCAGTTGTGTGCTACACTGGTTTCTTTGGAACCTTCTAATGCTGCCAGCAGGAGGGCAGAATTTGCCCTTTTTAATCATGAGATGGATGTCGCGTATGCTTGCTATTATCACATACAGCGATCTCCCCCAACGGATTCTGTGTCAAGACAGTCTTTAGCTTATCAGACATCCTTCCAAAATTATGTTGGGCAATACTGTCATCACTTGGGAAAGCAGGTACAGGGGATATGTGGAGTGTGTGAGCACTACGAGAGGAATGATATCCCTCGTGCTACAAAAATGACGAGACTAATTCAAGATAAAGACACTATCAAAGGCATTTGGAAGGAATGCGTGTATACCAACCTGGAAGTTATATTCCTTATGGAGGAGTGCGATAGATGCACCTTACCACATGAGGTATGTTTTTTTGTTGTTTTTTTGTTTAGCTACATGCCTGGTAGATTCTGAAATCCTATGCCTAGTGTTTTCAGAATGCTAAGAATGCACTCGGATCATCACTGCACAAGGTCCTCAAGAATGATAACACCCAGGAAATGGAGGATGATACTATCCAGCAAATGGTTAACCATATCTCCACCACAGAGGAAGCCTCTGAAGTCTCAAAGAAGGTTGAGGATGGCATTTTCATATGGAAGAGTAAGATCAGGAAGAGCCAGAGTGAGCCTACGAAGCAAAAAAAGTACCAGAAGAGTATTGAAACAGCTAAGAACCTTTTGTTTGAGCTCAAATACCGCTTTCCTTCATGGGAGGCTCACATAGGCTCTACGTTTGTCGACCGTAACGAGGTAAACATGCTCTTGCTTATCCGTTCAAGCAAATAAACAAGTTGCTGATTTCTTTTTTTTGTTGCTGTTTATACTAGCATGTAGGGTTTGCTTGTGTTGAAGCCTACTCGAGAGCGGTTGAAAAGTTGGCTTCCAAAGTGAATGAGTTGATTGACGCTGCGAGACAAACCCAGGGTTGAAGGTATGTCTGAATCCATCTCAGATAATTGTGTGTTCAAATGCTTGGTTTTCATTCTCTCTGCATCTTTTCATTCCTACATCGAGTGTGTATTAATACGAGTGGTGTATGCATCCGTGCAGGATTACCATTGCGATTCTTGGAAGCAGGTCTTGGAAGTGCTGATTTGTCACTGGCTTCATGATTTGAAATGCTGGTTTGTATCATAGAGAGTCATTAGATTAGAGTGGTGAACTCATTTGCTGAAGTACTTGGTAATGCCGATTAGTATTGTAGACAATCATTATGTTAGAGAGGGATGAACTCATTTGGTTGGTGTCGCCCCGTGATGATTGATCTTTGGTGTTTCTACTTTAATATCCTGTGCAATTAGGGATACTGTTCTGATGCTTTGTGGTTAATGCCTATCAAGTATGTATTATGCTGTTTGCAGGAAAGGATATGCTAGTCTAAGTTCAATACACATTGTATGGATCTTATTAAACATCTGAAACATGTCATACAGTGACACTCTAGAGGTGACCGTCGAATGGAGCTGGTGTCTGACAAGAATATATAATGAAACATAAGTTGTCGCAGAGAGGCTTCCTCTGCATTTGACGGATACGTATAGAAGGATAGTTGAAGCTTTAGGTGCGTGGAACATGGTAAAGACCATCCGAAGAACATACATTCTACAACAGAACGATAATTCATAAATGAATTGCAGACTCTATATGGCTGCTATCAGATTCCCGAATTAGCTCGTTTAGTGATAACACATTCTCATCAAGACCCATTCTAGCAGATCCGACCTCCTGTTTTGGAGGAAAGTGGATATTATGCTGCGATAATAGTATATATTCAGAATTCTCTTCCTGCTGATTCTGCAAGGAGAGTAAGGGAGTAAAAACAGGATTCAGGCTTAAAGTTGAGGTTTCCAAAACAATGTTTGACATCATACTCCTCCCGAAGATATTCTCATCATCCCTGGAGCAATTTCTGATCTGAATGGAGAACTTGTAAGACAGATCAAATATGAAGAAAATTTCGGTGACAAGCTGTAAACCGGGATGACCGTAATGATGCCACCGTGATATTGCATAATCATAACATAAAATCCAAGGCTATTCAAAAATCAAATTGATCTTCTAAGAAGGTTTAAACACCAAGAATTAAAATGGCTTGGAAACCAATGGAGCAGCTCTAATCTCCCCTCTTTTCTATAGAACTTAATTTTGGAATGCATCCATCCTGCTCCATAATTAGAATCAATAACTGATGCTCCCTAAAATAAAGAAAATTGGACTTTCTAATTAGAATCAACAACTGCCATATATAATTTGACCTCGTCTAAATTATGGTATGATATCGTAGCTCCCTATATAATCCTTCGTATAAACTTATATAGCAAAGAGGGGAGATTGGTCGCCTGAGAAGGCCAGGGAGTAAAAATAAGAGAGATGAAAAACACCTGCATTAATCTCTCCAACATCTTTTCAAAGTCTACACAGCCTCAGATTCCTTCTAATTCCGGTGAGAATTTCAATTATGTTTGCCGTTTGGAGTATGATTCAAAAACAATATATGTGTGCTTGGTTTTTATTTGTTTACTCTAATTTACACTAGAGATGAATAAAACACTCTGATCACTTATTATTTGCAACTAGCGTTACGTTGTTGATGCTTTTAATGTTATTGTTATTCTTCTCCGTTGATGTTGCAGCATCAGGGAGGGATCTGGTTGCCGATGTTTGGTCGGTGATTCTCCTAAATGTAGATCCATACTGCATCTTCAAATGCATCTTGGTCTGTAAAGAATGGTTGGAAGTGATAACCAGTTCCTTTTTCCGACTGAACTACCAGAAGAAATGGAAGCATCGTTTTCCGGTGATCGGATTCATGCGCAAATACAGGGAGATTGGACTATTAAGGGTGACAAACAAGTTGGGTTCCCTTATAAATAAAAGGAAGCTGATGCCCATTTCAAAATTTAAATTCATATCAAAATCAAGTTCCGGCGATGGCCTTATACTCTGCGCTGATCCTGAAGAAATCATGTACTACGTCTTCAACCTCGATACCCACGGCGGTGCTATAGTCACCCCATTGCCTCCATCTCCGGATTCTATATACTCCTTAATGGAAATTATATCCCAGGATGCTTCTTTTAAGGTACTTCATCTATCCCCAACTCTATTTGCACTGTTTTTGCTCAACTTTCTCAATTCATACTTATAACTTTAGTTACTTTGTATAAAATTTGAAGTGCACAGAAAAATATCTGTACGAATGATATGGGGATATCAGTCGTCCGTAATTAATTTATTTAATATTCCGTTAAACCATCTTTATATGCACTGGTATTATCTACTTTAGTTCTTCACATGCGATCGCATATATTAGTCTCCATCGTCCACGTTTCACATAATCATTTGAAATGTTATTTTAAATGTGTATGAGAAACATGAGCGATACTATGGAGATTGATATATTGAGATCGTGCAAAATAGAGTTGGGTAGAAAAAATGGATTTTTATCTAAATAATAATTGATTCTTGATTGCTTGTTTAATAAACTTACAAATTTTCTTTCTTTCAAGGTTATAATGTTGTATTCTGTGGTTTATGGGGAAGTGACTAAGGTAACTATTCAAACATTCCGTTCCTCCGCGTCGATGTGGGAGAAGTCGGATCACTTTTGTCGGGATAGGTTTCGCTTTACAGGAATGCCTGGAATAGCAAGCAGCAGGGGTGTGGTGTATTGGCTTGCCGATTCGTGTGGATTAGTTGCGTATGATACTAATAATAATGATCAACGAGAATGCATTCGTCTGGTTCAGACACCGGCAAAGTGGAGCGACAACATATTCAGTGACAGAAGAATATACCTTGAAGTGTCATCTGAAGGCAATCTCCGGTGCGCTACAACTTATTCGAAAGTGGTTAAAATTTGGGATCTTCATGAGGATTGTGAATGGAAGTTGTTATACATGGTGGATCTCATGGATTTGGCAGCGATGCGTAGATTCAAGTTTGCGTCATTTGTACCGGGAAGATCACACTCCATTTTCTTGGTGTCAGAAAACTATATTTTTATTTATAACGGTGATACTCAAGTGTTGGAGAGATTCGAGGGTGCCGCTCCTTATTGGGTGTATACTACTGAGAAACAAATTTTTTCCTTGACCACATCGGATTTCGGAGTTTGGCCTTCTTCTCCATTTTCAAACCATTCAACACCGGATAAACCTCGTAGTTTTAAGCTCTTAGGGTGTGTTTGACAAGGTTCGTAAGTAATTTATTGATGAGCTAAACATTTTTTAGTGTTTATAGATTAAATTTGGAAAAATCGCTTATCATTTATGGTATATATAGTTTGCAAATTAGATCATGAACTAGATAACTCCCGTGATGCACGAACTTATGGGGGGGGGGGGGGGGGGGGGGGGAATTGAGATATAATATAGTTTAAAATTTCCGTATGTATATGAGAATTACACATGGAAAATAATAATAAATTAATATATTTATTAATATTATAATGCATCACTACTACAAATTAGAGCTATCGTAACACTTTAGCTGCAACACTTGAGCCACTATATATTTATTAATATTAAAAGCACAAACCTTTGCAAGGATGATGCCAGAAATTCGAGGGGTCCGAAAAGACAGTACAACTTACTCCATGCAAGATCAAGTTCCAGGTGGGTGCAAGAATGATCAGATTCCGGTATGATTAAAATCTCACCAAAGATTTTTCGTAGTCAATTAAACATACGCAAAACACTCTGATTATTAGAAGAAGATAAAGTGGTAAGAAGGTTTAAACACCGAGAATTAAATGGCTACCTAAGAATGCAGGGGCAATAAGCGAAAACACTATAGACACGATCAGGAATCTAGAAAACTAAATCCAAACTTTTCAATCATGTAAGAACCAATTAAGCAAAACAAGTACACACTACATTACATCTAAAAAAACAGTTTAGCAGATTTACATCTAAATAAAATGAATCAAACACTACAGAAATCAACTTACCAGGGGGTTCTAGCGGAGGCCCTCCGCCGTCATTTCACTCTCCCAACATTTGTCCGCGATCATGTTACCTACGTAGTCCCCCTTGCAGATCAAATGCCCGCTCATCCGTACCGCAACGGCTGAGGGTTCCGTGTTTGATGAGGAAGCTTCATGATTGTCTATAATACCAATCACACCTGTGATTCTGATAAAATATAAATGACTTTATTATGGTGCACTGATATTAATCAATGACACACCTCATCAATCATGAGCATTACAATATATAGGCCTACAACAAACCAAAGTATAATAGGAATAAGATTCTAAATCTATAAGGAAACTATGAGGATTACAATATATAGGGCTACAACAATCCAAAGGAATAAGATTCTAAGTCTATAAGGAAACTACTATCTATAATTAGTTCTATAAAGAAACTAATTCTATAAGGTAACTACCATCTATAACATTTCCTTGTACAAGGAAAGAGTTTCTATTTCCTTAAGCGATTCCTCGTCAAAAACAATGTCAGATTCTTCTAGTCACTTCCTTTTTTGCCAACTACATTTCTTCCTTCTTCTTATTTGGCAGTGTTTCTCTATTGTAACAATTACCTTTTATTTTAAAATATCGATAATGGTGGGGGAAAAATTCTATAAATGTGGCTACGGTAAGATGCAAGGGTGGAGGACACATTTCTCGAATGTGTCCTCTTAGTTTTGAAATTTTTTTCCCCGATGATGCATTTGGCAAATGCGTCCTCGTTGAATTGTTTTTTTTTTGCAAATTGTTTTGTTCTGATTTTGTGAGGACAATGCGTCCTCGTTGAATGCGAGGAATTCGCCGGTTTTCCAAAAAAAATATTATATAGATATTAAAATAAATAATTAATAAAATAATACTTTCAAGAAAATAAAATACAACATCTGAATAAACACAAACAAACAATACAATATCTTATCATATATATTATTACAAAAATATACATGTTTAAATTTAATACTACACAATATTTTTATGTTAGGGTTTTATATTTCTAAACTATTTTACTAGTATTAATTTTTTATGAAATATGATTTGTGTAGATATTTATAAATAAAATACATAATTCGAATGATATATGGTTGAACTTGCACATAAATAAATTTAATAAAAATATAGATGAATTATAATATAAATATAATGTTAAATTCAATAAATTATAAAGAACGATTTATGAATTATACATTTTACTGATTGAAATCCCATATTTTACATTGATGACGCATTAATAAAATGTGGGATTAAAAAAAAGGAAAAATGAGGATGCATTCCTCAAATGCGTCCTCTTCAATAGATTTTTTTTAAAAAAAAATTAAAAACTAAACTGATTTTTAAAAATAATTAAAAAATGGCGTCCTCCACGTTGTTTCCAAATACCAGGCCATGCACAATTGCATCCGGAATTTTAGTATCAACCACCAAATAATCAAGCACTCTAATGGCAAGGGGCACCTCATAGCAATTTAAAAAAAGAAGGAGAAATATACATTTTTCATCGCCCAATCTTCTAACATCATTTTCTCCTCTAAAGAAGAAGCAACGCACAACTAAGGACTCATCATCATGACAACTTCTTAATCCTTCAGTCTTCTATTTGAGATAATGGGAATTGAGAATCCTCTCAAGAAACTGTTGTGATATGACTTGTGCAACCTGTACCAGAAACTTACCATTTATTTGACGATATTATTCTTGTCTGAAGGTCAAGTTGTGTATCAAGCCAACACATTTGTTTCTGTTAAGAAATTCGCTGAAACTTTTCGATCATATCATGTTGGAAAGAAACTAGGTGAGGACCTTGTTGTTCCATTAATTTGACAGCTCCAACACTCATCCTGCACCTTTTTTCTGCTCATGACAAGGACTAACAAGTATGGTATCAGTAGGGTGCAACTTTTGAGAATTTCTGCTCATGAGAAGGAATTATTTTGTCTGTTGGTTGCCATTATGAACTTAAAGCTGAATATTTGAATGCATATGAAATGTATCCAATGTACGTGTCATCCCATATGGATTTATATTTTAATCCCCCATCAACCATATGCTTGGTCCAGGGGCAATTTTGACTTTTCACATTGGGTCAAATGAACTGGTCGCCAAATTTCTTACCTTGTGCAATTTCGATTGAGACAAGTCAAAATAAAAAGTGTGCGGTTTAATTTGGAAGGAATGGTGTAATTTTTTTATAGCCATGACTTATTAGTTACGATTAGGCCCGTCAAATGGGTTAATTGGATAAACCCATTGTCCAAACTCAATGGATCATTATCCAATGGGTCATTATCCAATTAACCCGTTTATTAAATGGGCCATAATGGGCTGGGTAATAAATGAGTTGGGTCATTAAATGGATAATCCATTGGATAGCCTATGAGATATTCATATGACCCAATGGATTAAAATATATTATCCAATAAGTCATTACCCAATAAATCATTATATAATTAACCCAATAAGTTATCATTAAACATTTTCTATCGATTTGGGTTACAAGTTGTCATTATCCAATGGGATCAGGTGTTAAATGCACATTATTTTTTAGGATTTGGGATAAGAATAATTATGTTAATAGGAAATTTTGATCTCAATGGGTCCCATATTATGTTAACTCAATGGGAACATAACAAATACCCAATAAATATCCAAAATTACCCAATTGAATGCATGTGTAATATTTAACATAAATATTCCCTATAATTCACAAATTATACAAATTATAATTCACAAATTATACAAACTATAATTCACAAATTATTAGAGTTCAATCTCGTACAATATTCGAGTTCGTACAGTATTCGAGCTCGTACAGTATTCGAATTCAATCTCGTACAGTATTCGAGTCCGTACTATATTAGAATTCAATCTCGTACAATATTCGAGTTCGTACAAAATTCACACTCAATATCGTACATCATTTGAGTTTGTACAATATTTGAGTTCAATCTTGTACAGTATTCGAGCTCAATCTCGTACACTATTCGAGTTCATACAATATTCGAGTTCAATCTCGTACAGTATTCGAGTTCGTACAATATTCGAGCTCAATCACATACAGTATTCGAGTTCGTACAATATTCGAGCTCAATCTCGTGCAACATTCGAGTTCGTACAATATTCGAGCTCAATCTCGTACAGTATTCGAGTTCGTACAGTATTCGAGCTCAATCTCGTGCAACATTCGAGTTCGTACAGTATTCGAGTTCGTACAGTATTCGAGTTCGTACAGTATTCGAGCTAAATCTTGTACAGTATTCGAGTTCGTACAATATCCAAGTTCAATCCCGTACAGTATTCGAGTTCGTACAATATTTGAGCTCAATCTCGTACAGTATTCAAATTTGTATAGTATTCGAGTTCAATCTCGTACAGTATTCGAGTTCGTACAGTATTCGAGTTCAATATCATACAGTATTCGAATTCAATCTCATTATGTTTGATTGAGATAATGTTTAACAAAAGTTGTTTGGTGTAGTGATTAGGATCCTTGTCATTAAGGTTAAAGGTTTGGAGTTCAAGTCTTGTTGTGACATTTTATTTTGAAGACTTTATGTCCTCGATGTACATACTGAATTTTACTATTATTTGACAGAGTGCATGTTCAATAAGAATCTTTGGTGTAGTGGTTATTACTCTACGCTCTGAGGTTAGAGACCAGGGTTCAAATCTCCATCAGGTTTGTTTTTTGAAGAATTTTTATTCTTGAAGTACTGTAGCTTTTTGGTGATGTTTTTAGCTTCTTTTTTTATCTCTTATATTGATATTTTTTATTATTCGGATGAGATTTAATTTATTTTAGTAAAGGTTTGTAGTTTTTCATGGGTGATATGGATTGTAGTTTGTAGTTTTTTAAAATTTTCTATAATGATGTTTTTCATATTCTGGTTGAGGTTTTGGCAATAGGAGTTGATGTCTGTAGTGCCTTTTTTCTTAGGTTAATATTTTTCATTTTCCAGATGAGGTTCAGGTGTAAGGAGTTGATTTGTAGTTTTTTTTTCAAAAAAAAACCGTTGATATTTTATGATTTTCAAAGTGAACAATTCATACTCTTAAGGTACCTTAGCTTTTTTGTTGATGTTTTTAGTTTTTTTCCTCTCATGTTGATATTTTTCATTTTCTAAATGAGTTTTAGGTGATAGGGGTTTTTGATGATATGGTTGATTTTTTGTAGTATTCTTTCCTTATGTTGACGTTTTTCATTTTTTGTTATTGTTTCAAATGTAAGTTGTAAGTGCTTGTTTTATAACTTGTGTGTGTTACGAAAACAAATTGGTGCTTAGAGTACAGCTTGTAAGCGGTCAATCGTTGCTTGTTGGGAGTTGATGTTTTTAGTTTTTTTGATGACATGGTTGATTTTTTTGTAATATATTTTCCTTATGTTCACGTTTTTTTTTGTTATTGCTTCAAATGTAAGTTGTAGGTGCTTATTTTTTAACTTGTGTGTGTTATGAAAACAAATTGGTGCTCAGAGTACAACTTGTAAGTGCTTCAGCCGTTGCTTGTGGTGATTCAATCGTTGCTTGGGTGATACAAGTTAATGCTTGTAATTATTAAAAAATGATAATTTAACTTTGTTGTTTTTATTATTTTAAGTTGATTTTTTGTTAGTCGCATTCGACATTTTTTTCCAATTTTTTGTTGATTTTTATTTTATGCTTTGTATTTTTTATGATGTTTTATTTATTTTTTAATATATTTTTTGTTGCAACTTTTTGTCGATATTTTATGATTTTTCTTTGATGTTCTGCTATTTTTAGCTGAGGTTGCTGCAATTTTTTGCTGCAGCCCTTAAATTGATTTTTTGCATTTTAAAAATAGTTTCTATTTTTTTGAAATTTTTTTTGCAGATTGCAAGTGGCGGGAAAATGATGGAAAAAGTTGAAAGAGCCCCTAGACAGTCATTAGCGATAGGTCCCTGTAAAACTATTAGAGATAGGTCCATGGATCTAGAATATTGTTAGAATTGTAGAAATGTCTCTGCCTAAAGTTGAGGCTGCCTCGCAGAAGACCATCCCAAGATTTTAATTGAAATATTAAAAATTTAGTATGCAACGTGTAATAGCTATAAGTTTTTGACCCGATCAATGCAATCTAAAAATTTAATCCTAAATTATGCTAATTTGCAGTTTAAACTTTGATCTTTCCTTAACTTATGAGAAGACCGTCTTTCAAGAGGCGGACTCTTTGTTAAATGCAAAATTTAGAAATTTAAAAATACTTTTTACATTACATAATTTTGTCTTTTCATATTAAACACATATTATTACTTATTTTAACCCGTAAAATGTATTACAAGTATAAAGTTTGGTGAAGTGTCCATGAGCGCATTTCCTTCCGAACAATAATGCGATAGAAATGTGATACTTGAAATAGAAAGAAAATTGACGGACTGGTGGTGTGGGGATACTGTTCCAGTTTTACCATTTGCATGCAACAAGGGTTGCACTCAAGACTGCAAAAGCTCATTGAATCACATTGATACCCATGTGAGCATTTGCTTCACTTTAACACTCAAACCAACCCTTACCAACTTCCAATGGCGCTGGACGCGGACAAGATTGAGAGGCTGAAGAACGACGACGGAGTGAAAAAGATGCTGCACTGGTTTGGACGCAACCGAAAATCGGTGCCTCGTAAGCTTTCATCAGGCATACTCGGCCTCTCAGGTACTTTAAGTTGATATGGTAGATGAATACTATGTAGCACACTGCCGGATAGAGATTAATTTTTTTTTGGGAAAACCCTCCTCATTTTGGCAAAAGATTTCATTAGAGTGGAGGGAGAGATCGAAGTGAAAGAGAATATGAATTTCATTGATTTACATGAAATTTTTAATCTCCATTGGTGGAGCTTCAACGAGGAAGACGAAGAAACAGTATTTCTTCTTTCTTCTTAAATCGGCCGACGTCGTTTGGATGAGAGAGAAAGGAGCACGCGTTTCCTGATATTAGTCGGTCTTACATTACTGTAAAATTAACAGAAATTTTGAGAGAAGATGATTTTGATAAACTTTAAAAGGCGTAAGGATTTCATCAATAAAATTGTTTACATTTTTATGATATGTTAAACTAAATTCGAATACACTATGTAATACCAAAATATTAAACTGATACTTGATTGTGGTAGATGAATATGTGGAAGCTATAACTGTGGCAGATGAATATGCGTAGATGAGTTAGGAGATCATGTTAAATATGGTAAATGAATATGTGTGAATTATGTCTACAACTAGTTTGATTTTATTCCTATAACCGACCATTTTCTTGATTGTGTTTCACAAAATAGCATTGTGCTTTTGTCGTTAAGTTTATACCTGTCTCTAACTATACTGTTTCCGAGTCTTTTGTAGATCAGTTGTGTGCTACACTGGTTTCTTTGGAACCTTCTAATGCCGCCAGCAGGAGGGCAGAATTTGCCCTTTTTAAGCATGAGATGGAGGTCGCGTATGCTTGCTATTATCACATACAGCGATCTCCCCCAACGGATTCTGTGTCAAGACAGTCTTTAGCTTATCAGATATACTTCCAAAATTATGTTGGGCAATACTGTCATCACTTGGGAAAGCAGGTACAGGGGATATGTGGAGTGTGTGAGCACTACGAGAGGAATGATATCCCTCGTGCTACAAAAATGACGAGACTAATTCAAGATAAAGACACTATCAAAGGCATTTGGAAGGAATGCGTGTATACCAACCTGGAAGTTATATTCCTTATGGAGGAGTGCGATAGATGCACCTTACCACATGAGGTATGTTTTTTTGTTGTTTTTTTGTTTAGCTACATTCCTGGTAGATTCTGAAATCCTATGCCTAGTGTTTTCAGAATGCTAAGAATGCACTCGGATCATCACTGCACAAGGTCCTCAAGAATGATAACACCCAGGAAATGGAGGATGATACTATCCAGCAAATGGTTAACCATATCTCCACCACAGAGGAAGCCTCTGAAGTGTCAAAGAAGGTTGAGGATGGCATTTTCATATGGAAGAGTAAGATCAGGAAGAGCCAGAGTGAGCCTACGAAGCAAAAAAAGTACCAGAAGAGTATTGAAACAGCTAAGAACCTTTTGTTTGAGCTCAAATACCGCTTTCCTTCATGGGAGGCTCACATAGGCTCTACGTTTGTCGACCGTAACGAGGTAAACATGCTCTTGCTTATCCGTTCAAGCAAATAAACAAGTTGCTGATTTCTTTTTTTTGTTGCTGTTTATACTAGCATGTAGGGTTTGCATGTGTTGAAGCCTACTCGAGAGCGGTTGAAAAGTTGGCTTCCAAAATGAATGAGTTGATTGACGCTGCGAGACAAACCCAGGGTTGAAGGTATGTCTGAATCCATCTCAGATAATTGTGTATTCAGATGCTTGGTTTTCATTCTCTCTGCATCTTTTCATTCCTACATCTAGTGTGTATTAATACGAGTGGTGTGTGCATCCGTGCAGGATTACCATTGCGATTCTTGGAAGCAGGTCTTGGAAGTGCTGATTTGTCACTGGTTTCATGATTTGAAATGCTGATTTGTATCATAGAGTGGTGAACTCATTTGCTGAAGTACTTGGTAATGCCGATTAGTATTGTAGACAATCATTATGTTAGAGAGGGATGAACTCATTTGGTTGGTGTCGCCCCGTGATGATTGATCTTTGGTGTTTCTACTTTAATATCCTGTATCCTGTGCAATATCTAAGTTCAATACACATTGTATGGATCTTATTAAACATCTGAAACATGTCATACAGTGACACTCTAGAGGTGACCGTCGAATGGAGCTGGTGTCTGACAAGAATATATAATGAAACATAAGTTGTCGCAGAGAGGCTTCCTCTGCATTCGACGGATACGTATAGAAGGATAGTTGAAGCTTTAGGTGCGTGGAACATGGTAAAGACCATCCGAAGAACATACATTCTACAACAGAACGATAATTCATAAATGAATTGCAGACTCTATATGGCTGCTATCAGATTCCCGAATTAGCTCGTTTAGTGATAACACATTCTCATCAAGACCCATTCTAGCAGATCCGACCTCCTGTTTTGGAGGAAAATGGACATTATGCTGCGATAATAGTTTATATTCAGAATTCTCTTCCTGCTGATTCTGCAAGGAGAGTAAGGGAGTAAAAACAGGATTCAGGCTTAAAGTTGAGGTTTCCAAAACAATGTTTGACATCATACTCCTCCCGAAGATATTCTCATCATCCCTGGAGCAATTTCTGATCTGAATGGAGAACATGTAAGACAGATCAAATATGAAGAAAATTTCGGTGACAAGCTGTAAACCGGGATGACCGTAATGATGCCACCGTGATATTGCATAATCATAACATAAAATCCAAGGCTATTCAAAAATCAAATTGATCTTCTAAGAAGGTTTAAACACCAAGAATTAAAATGGCTTGGAAACCAATGGAGCAGCTCTAATCTCCCCTCTTTTCTATAGACCAGGTCCAAGGAGCAGGAATTGATATTTGATTCTGAAGTTGAAAAGACAGCCAGGAAGAATTACAAACTCGCCAGGGAGAGGAAGCTGAAAGCTGCCGCAGACCCTATGTTTGGCCAAACAGAGGCTGTTTCTATTTGTTTCGAAATGTTTTTGGGCGCACTACGACTTTTACTAAAGTCAGCCATCCTGTGTTGTTTGTTTTGTGGTGCATGTATAATGGATATAATTTGAATCTCGGCTTTGTACTTGCTGAAACATTGCATTCAATTGCACATGATTCTGTTCGTTATATGTCCATGTGTCATTTGGTTGGTGTTCTTCTTGATAGGAATGTCCAATTACATGTGCCTACCCCTTTTGAGCGGGTAAAGGATCCTGGAATGTTTGATTTGGCCTATTTGGAACGTAGCAATCTGATTTTCTATGATAACAATGTTCCTAAGTTTTATGAGCCGGGTCCTCCACGCTCGAGCGCAACTTTCTCTAGTGCAGGTCGTGTTACCCTTGCCTCGTTACATGAGGATGTGCAGTCTCTCAACCGCAAGCTTGATCTCCTGGCTGCCCAGAACGAGCGCATTATGAGTGCTTTGAGCATTCCTCCAGTGATCAGCCCTTCCGAATGAGTTCCCCTATCCCTTCTCTTTTATGGCTCTTCTTTTCATTTCTTTTCCTTTCATGTATATTGTGTCCAGGAATCTTTTCGCTTTTAATCCGAGCTTGCTTGAGGGCAAGCAAGGCTTAAGTGTGAGGAGGTTTAGGTGTCGTTTTTACATTTTAGTGTCTTATTTGTGTGACATTTTATATGCTTTGTTTGCTGTTTTTTGTGAATAAATAATTCTGAAAAAAAAATATTTTTATTTTATCAAGTCGGTCAAATTTTCAGCATGATAGTGAGTAATGAATTGGCTTTAAAATGGATTAACCTTGCCGGTAAAAGAATCATATTAGCAAACTTTTGTTGGTTGATATCTCCCTTGAAATGCTTAGTGATAAACCCTTGAAATTAATCTGAACTTGGCTAAATGATACATGGGATGACGAACAAGACTTGCATGAAAAAGCCTAGTATAAAGTGAGGTTTGAGCCTAGAGTAGAGCACTCTCTACATCAATCTTTTTTATGAGAGTTGTGGTAGCTAAGGTTGATGCATAATGAGTAAAAAAAAGAGGCAAATTAGGATTAACCACACATCGTATATAGCCTACCTTTTATATCCTCTAGTAAACCCTTTTGAGCCTTGATCTTTTCTTTGTGTAACCCACTATAAAAACCATAGCCTTTTCTCTTTATACTATTCTTGCCCCATGCATGTATGTTCTTGAACTGAAAATTTCTGCTCTTGCTTGATATTGCATATTCATGATTCGAGTGCCCGGTTCTCATTGAAAAAATAGTCTTATGGCACTGTAGAGGTAAATGAGCATGTAATTTGAAATGTTCTGGTCTGGACAGAAAAAAGAAAGAGAATAAGGGTGATGTTTTGCTCAGAAAAAAAGGGAAAAAAAGAAGCCCAGAAAATGGAAAAAAAAAAGAAAAAGAAAAAAAATTCCAGACCTGAATTAGTCTTTTAATCAGTCCAGCAAATTGGTTTTGATGATGCTTAATTGCTGGAATTTTCTATTGATTTGTTCTTGAGCATATGTGCATGTTTGTATGAACCTTAGAGCCCTTAGGATCTCACCAACATTACAACCCCCAGCCCCGTTACAACCTTTAAAGACCTTTTTGGCTTGTTATGTATTGGCTAAGGCTACCGCATGATTATAATTTAGTGACTGTCCTTACTTATTGTGTGATTGAGTGAAAAACGTGAGGAATTCATACTTGTCTCCTTTTGATCAGTTGATAGCCGGGTAAAGAGCAATGTAGGGGGGATTGAATTGAGTACTAAAGCAGCAGAAGGAATACCCTAGCCCGCTGTTGGCATTGTACATCAGTGGGATCAGTGGGGAACGGACTGTGCAATAGCGTTCCTAACTACCTGGCCTTAATGCGACCCCCCCTGATACAAGTGGGGTCTGGTGTAGCTCCCAGGTAGTCTGTGCAGATCAGCTGCCAGTCATCCCTACGCCTAACGGTGTCAACACCTGTTACTGGGATGCCATCGATCGGTAGACCCCATAGGACCCCTATATCCTGCAAGGTGACCGTCGCCTCCCCCATCGGTAGGTGAAACGTGTGCGTCTCTGGGCGCCAACGCTCCACTAGGGCGGTGATGAGGGAGTGGTCAATTTGTATTGCGGCAGAGTCCAGGAGTCCCTGAAATCCCGCGTCGCGTACGTACCGCATAACCTGTTCTGGCAGTCGCTCGGTCCAGCATGCCCCGTCGCACCGACGCACCTGCAGTGCCTCATCCTCTAAATTTCCATTGTATAGGGCACGAGCACGGTGCTCCTGATGGAGGTACAGTAAGTCCTCCTGAATGGGTCCTGGATGGTACATGGTGTTTTCCTGCGCGCAAATACCAACCCAAGTTAGATGGTTTTTCTGGAAGAATAGCACAGAAGAAAGCAACACTGCGTAATGTGACACATATTTGGAAAATATAAGTAATACCACATAATCTGCTACACATATCATTTAATACAAGAAATACTACGTCACACTATGAACGACAGACTAAGCATGCCCTCTCCCATCGATGTACAATGCAAACCAAATGAAAGATGGAGGTTCTATTACAGACACCGTATGACACCACGATACTAAGCACGGCCACGCCTACGCACGGCCCTGGTTTCACCCGCCACCCTGTCATCCATCTGATTCCTTATCCCCCTCTCCGCAAACTGTCCACGCCTCCTGTTGTGAAACTTTTCTGCATCAGGAATCAACCTTCAACGGGGACGCTGCCAGAGTGATGGATCTCGCACGGGCATGAAACCCTGACTGTATTGTTGGACATATGTGGTCATGTGATACACCCTGTCACATAGACTAGCAGGGTCGTCACATCTATGCCGACAAACGGCCAAGGCATGGGAACAAGGGAAACGAAATATTTGCCATTCGCGACAAGTGCACTTTCTTCTTCGGTATTTGACCGTGTACTGTCGTTCACTAATGCTCCCGTCGATGTTCCTCGCCACAACCCTGTATGTCTGCGACGCGTGCCCGAACAGGGTGACGATATGTCCCTGTGCCAATGTATCCTGCTTCTGGAACTTTTTCCAAATCCTCTGAGGGAACACGGACCTGGACAGACGGGCAATATCTCATAATCAGCGAACCGGCATACGGGTAAATCTGAAAATGCAATTAACTGACAATATACCTCCAATCCGTAGCGTCCGTAAGCCTTTGTGCAAACATTTCAACCGTTCGCTCAAACGTCGCTTTGACACACGCTGTTATTGGGAGGTGGCGTGCGCGCCGTAAGCAGTTGTTGAAGCTCTCTGATAGATTCATTGTCAAAATTCCCCAACGCTGATCACCATCATCGAAGGCAAGACACCACCTACTCCTATCTTGCCGTTCCAACCAAGCCCAAGCGGACAGATCCATACTCTCCAGCTCCTCCTTGTACTCCCTCCACCTGCTCTCGCGCCTGGCACTACCAAGCTGCCACACCAGAGACTTCATGAGCGCATTCTTGAACTTCCCGTGGTCATGTGATAAGAAGTTTGATTGAAAATGCCGCAAGCAAATCTGGTGGTATCCGGCTGGCTCCATCCACTCCTCCATATTTGTCATCGCATTTACAAGTCCTGCGTGCCTATCTGATATGACACAGATTGGTCTGCTATCACCACCAACAACGTGAAGACACAGTCTCCCCATGAACCAGTTCCAGCTTTCATTCGATTCCTCGTCGACAAGTCCGTAGGCGATAGGGAGGATGTAATCATTTGCATCGTGGGTCACGGTGACCAACATTGTGGACTTATATGCACCTCTCAAGTGAGTGCCGTCGACGCTGATCACCGGCCTGCAGTGGCGGAAGGCTGCAATTGCCTGACCGAATGCCTAGAACACAAATTTAAATTTCATACACCCGGGACCGTGTATTCTGTCAGGTACGCCAGCCCAATAAAAAACGGTGGTCGGATTAGCCCTTACAAGCTCATCAATAAAAGTTGGGAGCTGTTCAAAAGAATCCTCCCACGTTCCAAATACCATGTCAATTGCCTTCTGCCGAGCATACCAGGCCTTCTTGTAGGAGATCGTGACATTGAACTCATCATTCACTTGAGCTCGCACATCTTTCACTGTGTACGAAGGGTTAACATCAATGTGGTGGCGGATTGAACGGGCGATCATCACCGACGTCAGATTCACGTTACCCGTAGATCGACCAGCCCCGACACACCCATGGCTACTAGCCCATTTGGTGATCTGCCACATACCATGCGAAGCCTTTTTCGAAGCTCTGCAAACCCAAACACAATTCCCAGTTCCTTCGACGACGTCCTTGCATTTCGCATACCATGTGCGTGAACTGCTCTCCACAACCCTATGTTCCCTGTTCATCATAGAACTCCAACGAGAAATAGCTTCGACCAACTGCGGCTTTGTCTGAAATCGCATACCCACGTCCACTTTACCAGTCTCTTGAACATAGGTAGAAACGCAGGACCCAAAATGGGTAGGGTCATAGCTATCCTCATCGGGGCCCCCATAATCTCTATAGTAGGCCTGTGTATCCAGGTTTGCAAGAATATGAAACGACGTGGGTACATTGTTCGTGCACACCAATTGCTCTTCCTCATCCCCGGGATTCGAATCGGTTGATAAGGAACGATCATCCTCAGTTCCACCGTCAAGTTCAGCATCCTCGACATCATCTTCGCTGCCATCATGCCAAGCATCGCGGTCGCTAATGTCACCCGCGTAATCATTGCGGAAGACATTCTGCTCGCCATAGTCTACCACATACATACCACCACTTGTGGACGGCTGGGCACAATCCACGTGGGCATACCTTCCAGGTTGGCTGGACTCACCAAATTCAAGACCCCGGCTACGAACAGGTGGTGGTATACTGGGTACAGCGGCGGAGTTCTGCACGTCGCTCAGTAATGACATGAACGTGCTTCCTCGTGCCCCATCATTAGCGATTGGTAACTGTTCCATGACAATGTAAAAATCCGCGGAGGACAATGACATTCGATCGACAATGTTGAAGAAGAACGTGGTTTACTCATCATCTTCCACGGGATAACATCGATAGTATACCGCAGAACCAATCAGCTCGGGACATCGGTAATACATTTTCAACGAACAACTCTCCCTCACAATGGCCAGTCTCGTTACAATTAAATGAACCAATTCCCAGTGGTTCAACCTCCTCTCCAGAGTCACAACTCGCTCCGGTACTGGAGGATCGTAATACACACCCACACTCAAATCAAACTTAATCTGACCCCCTCTATACATATACACCGCCAAAAACATCGCAGAACTGCAATACACAAACACATAACTTCATATTCATACTAGTTGGACATTCCTATTCATTGTATCCTTAAGTGCGTACATGTACTCCACCCGGCCACTTTAACAGCACTATTGACACGGACATAACACATTAATCAGTTCAACTGCTATACATAGGCATCACTTTCATTTCCTTCCCATTCCACATTCTAGTTCACAAGATCCTCAAATGTCATTACTTTTGCTACAAGCTCAATACATCAATCACTAAACAATTCCGATAATTACTGCATTCAATAACACGGGATCATTACCCGCAACAAACCATACTTAATCATTGAAGGTACACACAATCAGACAACACAATCACACAATCAGACAACACAACCACTCTATTGTAACAATTACCTTTTATTTTAAAATATCGATAATGGCGGGGGAAAAAATCTATAAATGTGGCTACAGTAAGATGCAAGTGTGGAGGACGCATTCCTCATTGTCAGAAGTGTATACAGACAATGAAGAGTCCGATGAAATTGCAAACATAACCAGGAACTTCTCCAGATTTATGAAGAAGGTGGGCAGGAAGCCACAAGAGAAGTCAAGTGGAAGCAAAAATCCAAACGCAAACTCCACTCCAAGATTTGGCCAAGCAATTGGTGTTGAAACACCAAAGTTCAAGTCAACAAATCCAAACCTGAACAGGAAAATCCAATGTAGAGAATGTGAAGGTTTCGGGCACATACAAGTTGAGTGTGCCAATACACTTAAAAGGCAAGGAAAACCGTATGCCGCTACCTGGAGTGATGATGATGGAGGAGACGATGGTAAGGATGGAGTGGAGTATACCAATCATGTTGCTTTCGGTGTGTCAGTGGTGGAGCTAGAAGAATCTTTCGAGGAAGGAGTCAGTGTGCTGAATGAAAGTGAGAGTGGTAGCTCAGATGAAGAGAGTAGCAGCATTTGTGATGATGACATTCGCAAGGAGAGCATGGAAATGTACAAGATGTGGTTGAAAGTGGCGGATGAAAACAAAGACCTCAAGTCCGAGAACAAGAGATTGAGTGAAAATGCTAAAATGAAAGAACTTGAAAAAGAAAAGGCGATCAGTGAACTGGAAAGAGTAAAGACGAAACTTGCTGGAATGGTGCAACGAGCAGAGGCAGCAGAACAAGCTATTAGACATCTCAATACAGGGAAAGCTAAGCTCGAAGATTGTCTAAAAATGGGACAGACGACCAAATACGGAATTGGCTATGAAAGATCTTCACCAGTGAATTCATGGAGCAACAAGATAGATCAAGGTGCACCGACTCCAAGAATAATCAAGAGAAATTGCCTCACCAAAAGGATCAGACGATGCGGATACTGTGGAGCTCTAGGGCATGTGAGAAATAGGTGTTTTAAACTACTTAGGACACTGTTCTCTAACTCAGCAGATCGAAGTTTCAACACCGTGCCAGGATATGATACAGGGCGCCGTTTCAACTCTGGAGGATACAGAACCGGAGTTCTGAACAAACGCGTTAATCAAAGTCCGCATCACATCACTCGACCAGTAAGCCAGGTATGGGTTCGAAAATCTCAAGATGTTTGTTTTACAAGTTTTGTATGTTTTGGGGCATATACAGGAAATTCTTGGTATTTCGATAGTGCGTGTTCAAGGCACATGACTGGAGTTCCTGAATTTCTGCGAAAATTCAAACCTGGATTTGGTGGATATGTTAGATTTGGTGATGGGAAACGCAGTAGAATAATCGGCATGGGTGAGTTAGCCATCAAAGGGCTTCCGGTGTTCCAAGATGTGTTGCTGGTGGAAGGTCTGAAAGCAAACTTGTTGAGCATTAGCCATATATGTGACAATGAAATGACAGTGTTTTTCGACAAGGATAAATGTGTAGTAAAGCATGGAACTGGAATATTCACTGGATCTAGATCAATGGATAACTGTTATTTGCTCGATCAAGATGTCACTTGCTGTAGCTTGGAAAAAGAAGTCATAGAGCCTATTAATGTGATGGTTGATGATTCAGATGAATATACTATGGGTGAAAGTGATATCCTCGACACAGAGAATCCTACTGGTGTTGAAACACCAGCACAGTCAACCGGTGTTGGAACATCGGAAACAGTGACACATGAATCTGAACAAAGTCCAACCAAATACATGCAGTTAAGGGATAAAGGAGGAACCGTGGCCAGATTGGAGTCGATGAGGCTAATGTTGGCAGTATCATGCATACTGGACTTTACTCTTCATCAGATGGATGTCAAGAGTGCATTACTGAATGGTCTAGTAAAGGAAGAAGTTTACGTGGAGCAGCCTAAGGGGGTTGAAGACTCACATTTTCCTGATCATGTCTATCGGTTGAATAAAGCATTGTATGGACTCAAGCAGGCATCACGTGCATGGTATGAGCGACTGACACCCTTTCTGATTCAGAAGGGATATCGTCGAGGGGGAGTGGATCGTACACTGTTTGTGCTGCATAAGGGGACAAATCTTCTAAACGCACAGATTTACATTGATGATATTGTCCTTGGATCCACCTCTTCAGCATTGGTGAAGGAGTTTGGTGACTTAATGACTACGGAGTTCGAAATGAGTATGGTAGGAAAATTGTCATATTTTCTGGGGTTACAGATTATTCACGAGAAGAAAGGTTTGTTCATTAGCCAACAAAAATATGCTGAGAACTTGATCAAGAGATTTGGACTTGCAAGCGCAAAGGCAGTATACACTCCAATGGCTACCACCGATAAACTCACAAAAGATTATCTGGGTCAAAGTGTTGACCAAAAGATGTGTAAGAGTACCACTGGTGGTTGCTTCTTTGCTGGATCAAATCTGGTAAGTTGGTATAGTAAAAAGCAAAACTCTATATCATTGTCTACGGCTGAGGCAGAATATTTAGCTGCAGGGAGTTGTTGTGCGCAGCTATTATGGATGAAGCAGATGATGAGAGACTATGGATTCAATTATGTGAGTTTGACAGTCTTATGTGATAATAAAAGCGTCATTGATATCTCCAAGAATCCTGTGCAACATTCGAGGACAAAACACATCGATATCCGACATCAGCTTATCAGGGATTTGGTTGAAAAAGGAGAAGTTACAGTTCATTATGTCCCAACATCAGAACAACTTACTGATATTTTTACGAAGCCTCTGGATGGTGAGACTTTTGAAGGCCTCAGACAGCATTTAGGAGTGTGTCGAATGTAGGGTACCCAGATCTGTCTATTCTGTTGTAGTATTTACTATTTTCCTTTAAATACAGTCGAAAAAATAGAAAAACAGAAAATACCAAAAAATTTGGTGAGGTGGTATTTAAACACCACATGATGATGTTGTGTTGCATCCCTGGGTCAAAGTGGTGAAGTCCACTGATTTTGACAAAGCAAAAGGCATGGAGTTGGAGCGTTTTGATGGTTCTCTGTTCGTGCTTCAAGAATATCTAAGACAATTGCCCATTCTGGTGGTGGAAATCAATGACAGTGATGAGGAGACAGTCTATACAGGGAGAGCTGTTGAAATTGAAACAATGTCTATGTTGAAGGAATCTGAGAGTGCATCTGTGATAGTGGAGAATGTGTCTGAGACAGGAGAAATCGAGGATGATGTTATGGATCAGCAAGCAGGTGCTGACAATGAGAACTATGAAGTGAATAGTACTGGTATTGCTACACCAGGAACTGTGATGGGTGAGACCGTGTCAGAATTATTGGAGTCTGCTTCTGAGAATGGAGAAGATGAGGATATAACTGAAAAATTCAGAGAGTGCTGATGTGACTGTTTCTGGTATTCAAACACCAGTTGTGAACTCTAATGTTGATGAACAGATACCTGTGAATCCAACACAGGATGTGGAATTTGGCTGAAAGGGAGCAAAATCCTGAGGGGTATGATCTTGAAAATCTGGCAGAACTGACTGAAATAGCCAGTGGTGAAGACACAGTAGAGGGTACTGGTGTTGGTGTTGAAATACCACTCGAGACCAGACAGACGTAGGTCGAAGAGGTGCAGAGATAAGAGTATGGCCACTAGTGAGGACAGTGATGAGCCGATTGGGCTGAAACTGAAGAAGTTACGTGTAGACCGACAATAGAGACCAGTTGAGCCTCCGGTACTACCTGCACCTGAGGAAGATATTGGCGGAAAGGCCAGCTGATGCTGTAAAATATAAGGAATGTGGATTCACAGACTATTTGCACCATCTCAAGGTGTTTAAGGCAGCTACCTGTTTCTGTGACTATAACAAGCAACTTGTGCTGGAGTTCTATTCGAATCTGAAAGCTGAATGTGAAGATGAAGAATCACCCTGGTTTCATAGGGTTTATGTGCGTGGAGAGATTGTTGAGTTTTTTCGCCAGAGGCGTTGAACCAGTGTCTGAAGCGTAGCTCGTCAAGGGATGGAAAACCGGTGTTCCAACACCAGATGCCAGAGAATTATGATGAGGTGGCGGTAGAGCTTACTGGTGGAGTGGAGAGCTCATGGCCTGAGACTGGTCGACAGTAGATAACTGCGTCTAACCTCACGTCCAGTTTGGGAGTGCGTTGTAAGGTGACTATGGGCAGATTGATTTTTAATGATATCATTGATTGTGATCGCAAGACCAGGAAGGAAGCTCTGTTACATCTGTGTGTGATCACTACGGTGCTGCAAAAAGGGGGAGCAGCTATAAGGGACTCTGTTGAGTGGATTACTGTCCAAGTCTTAAAACCGATGGTAGAGTGGTCGAATTATCAAGGACTTACCTTGGATTCATCCGGAAGAGGTTTGCTCGGATGCTGGTATGTCGAGGTTGAAAGCTATTGAGGCTCGAGTTGGAGTATGCCAGGAACTGATTGAACGACATCAGGCTATTTTGGCAAAATTTCAGGGGGAGTTGGCTGCTTTGGAGGCTGAGCGAGGGATTTTGCTGGCTGCAGCAACTCAGAATGCTGATGGTTCAGATACTGATGGTTCAGAGGATGATGATGTCGTGGAAGAATCTGATGATATGGATTAATTGGTTTTCTTGTCATATTCATGAATCCAGGGGGAGAAAACTGGATGGATTTATTGTTTTACTTGCTGAATTTTATTAGTAAACCTGTATGACCTGTGTTATTGCTGAATTCTTGGTTGTTTTAGCGGAGTTGAATTCAGGGGGAGTTGGTAGGTCAAAATCCAGTGCTGATGAATTCACAAATATGCCAAGGGGGAGATTGTAGAGTCCTTGGGAGTTTGACTTCTTTATGGCATATTGTGAATACTGGGATCTGGTGTTTTAACACCACTGCGATCAGGTTTTCTGGACAGCAAGGTTTAGCCGCGAATTATGGAGCGAATTATGGAATATGATTATGCGATCAGATCAGAATATTGTGAAGATAAGTATGTGATTTCGTGGCTATCTAATTCTGGTAAACGAATATTCCTGTAATAGTTAGGAATTGATTAAATAGTTTATTTATGGTACAAGTCCTATTAATAAAGGATTGTCCATTTACAAACCAGATTAGGATTAGATCTTTCCTTAGTCTAGAAGTCTATTCTTGGTAGAGTTAGACAAGGAAAGAGTTTGATATAAGGCAGGATTGCGAAGGATATAAAAAGAAGAAGATACAACGCAATCAGTGAGCGAAGTAATCAAGTTTTTATCTCTACGTGAGATACGTTATTGAAGCTCTTCGTCTCTGGTTTTGGAGGTTCGTCAAATCAACCGACCAAGTTCGTACAGATCAGAAACAAGGAAGTCTTAATTCCTCGGGAGGAGGAGATCCAGAGAGACGTGTTGATCGTGGGGGTTCAACGGCGTAGGATCGGCGGTGAGGGGATCTCACAACATCCACTCAATAGGTTAGCAATGGATTAGTATTTAAGTTAATCTTCTTGTACTAAAGACGGCTTTCTAGTGGATGGTTTCTGATCTGGGCAAGGCCCCGCAGACGTAGGTGTATTTGCACCGAACTGCGTAACCAAGTTGTGTGTGCACTGCGTATTTCGTTTTGAGTTTTAACATCAAACTGAACTTGGTGTTTCAACACCAAACTGTTAAACAACTTGGCATAAAGGTTTAGAATTTAGGTGAAACTGAAATTCAGAAATCATGTTTTATCGCCTAAGAATGCAGGGGCAATAAGCGATTGGCGATGCCGGGTCGCAGCTGGAAGCTGGGCACCAGTGGTGGAGCAACGCACTTGTGGTGTTTGAATTGGCAAATACACGTTTATCCGAGAAGCAAGGGCCTCGTTTCAGGAAACAATATTTTGAAAACAAAAATAGATTATAATACTCGTACAGTAATTGGTTGGAATTTGTAATCAATTATTGATTTTAATTGATTTATTGAATAAAATTTAATTTTAAAATAGGATGTGGCAATTTTTGGGGATTGCCACTTGTCAAAAATATGGCTGTTTTAGTTATATCTACGGATTGTATCTATAGATGTGAAACTAATCAATCATTCAATCCGAACAATATACCTCAAGGATTTCCTGGGAGTTTGGTTTCATAATAAATTGCTTTTTTTTTTAGTTTTGTTTCGGGGAGAACTTGATTCTTTAATCCATGGTAAATAAAAACCGGATGCAATTGTGCATGGTATTATATATGGACACATTTGTGGAGGACGCATTCACGGCCTTTTCGAATTTTTTTCTGCATTTTTTTTAGAGAACGCATTCCATGAATGCGTCCTCTGATTTTTTATTTTTTTTTAACAATTTTGTTTAGATGCGTCCTCAATTTTTTTAAAATTCTTAAACCGAATTGTTTAGAGGACGCATTGCATGAATGCGTCCTCATGAATTTATTTTTTAAATAAACAAATGTGTTTACTTTATATTGTTATGTTTTTTTAAATGCTGTTTGAATTATACTTTTTTTTTAAAATCAGTGTTATTAAAAACGGGTATTGAATTTGACATGAATACGTACATAAATCATTATTATTATTGATACATTTTTACTTTAAAATAATTTTATATTAACACCTTTCAGTCACAGTGTATTATAAAGGATTTTATCCGTTTTTCAAGTATTCAGTTCCTTCCATTATATTCTTGGTCTTATCTTCTTCGTCATACCGCTCAACGGAGTATATCAATTTTATTTTTAGTTTTTTCTAACGGAACTTAATTAATCTTAAGAAATTCTATTGTGTGTGTACATATGTATATATAGTATCACACAAATACAATACATACGATATTTTCTAGTAATTATTTCAAATATAGTTATTCTAAATTAAAATGTTACTTAATTTTAAAAAATATATTTAGTATAATAATTATATAATTTCCCAATAAATTCATTGGATCGATGTTTATAATTAAAACACACAGTGTATTTAATCACAAAATCAATTAATTAACGATAAAGAAGGGTTGCGGCCGTTGGCCCTCCATCAAGTATACTGCTTATTTGCCTCGCATTTCAAGTAATCTTTGCAAAGTTATGCAAAATGGAATTCAACGTCAAGAAAATCAGGCATGCAAAGTCAGGAAAGTCAGGGAATCTCTGCTGCAGTTTGAATGCTCAGGGAGGACGCATTGCCAAAATACGTCCTCATGCAACGTGGATTAAAAAATAAATAAACCGAGAATGCATTCCGGCAATGCGTCTTCTTCTTCCCCTGACGAAAAAAATATTAATGCATCGAGGACGCATTTGGCAAATGCGTCCTCATGAATTCAGAACAAAAAAAATAGAAAACCTAGAGGACGCATTAGAACAATGCGTCATACACACTTGTATCCAAGGCTAGACACTGTAGCCATAGATATAGAATTTTTCCAGTTTCGGGAGGAGAGAGGAAATAACTCCATGCATTGACTGTTCATCTACTGATTGCACAGTGGTAAATCATTGGAACCGCCATGATCTCATCATTATTCAAATAGTTAGAGGTGCCCTCCCGAGAACACCAAAATGCTGCACCACCAACGAACCAATGCCATCGAAACCGAAATCACCATGATCTCACCATCATCGATCACCTGCTGGTTGGGTAATCACCATCAAGTTGCTCTAATATTCACAATTCTTGATGTGGGTGTGTTTTGAACCCTTTATCTCTCAATTAAGGAGAGTGTGGTTTACCACTAAACTAAGGTCAATTCACATTCATATAAAATTGTTTAGTCACTAATTGGGGGCAAGCCGAACAGGTTGTATAATATTTTTTTACAATGGAGATTCAAAACTCGTACTCTCTATATTTTTCGCACCAATTTCAATAGATTCTTTATTTTACAGATTTTGACATTTTATCACATTTCCTTTGTAATTTAAATTAAACTCTTTTTTGTAGAAAAAATATAAAAATGTCTAATTTTATTGTTTCAATTTTTAAGATAATTATTTATTTTTTTAATAAACCTAAATAAAAGACTATTAATTCATAAAACTCATTAGATTAATGCAAAGTTTTTAGTACGTTATAGCAAACAAATCAGCCTTCTGAATCAATTTTTTTCCAAAGAAGTCAAATTTCAGAACATATCCCTTTAGGCAAAATACTGATATGACCCTATGTTTTGGAGGTTTGTGCTGATATGACCCCGTGAAGTTGAAAAGTGCTATGGTAGCCCTGTGTTTTGCATCAAAAGTGCCGATATAACCCTGTGACACTATTCCGGCTTTGACCAAATTTAAAAAGACAAAAATGCCCCTGACTTGGAATCTAAAATTTGAAGTGACCATTTTACCCTTTACTCTCTGAATTTAAATTAATGAAATCCTCCTGTCGTTTCTCTCTGTCAAATTTTTTCCTCCGTCCGTTGATCGAACTCCACCCTCGAAAAACTCATTCTCTTCCTCTTAGATCTGCTTCTCCGGCCCAGTTTGCATTCGAAATCTTCGTTCGTCGTCGACTACCATCCCAGGTATGTCAAAGTTTTTAATCTCATTCAGTGTATGAACCCTAGGCTTGATTTGGGAGAATTGGAATTTCTGGTATGTGGGGGAGCATCCTTTCGGAAATTGGTTGGTATTATGTTATGTAGTATGATTTGTCGATCTGGTTACGAAGGTGTGATTTGGGGTTTCTCGATTATATCTACTTTTGTTGGTATATGGTTCTGGGATGTTGAACTATTCTTGATGTGGTGTTTTAATTGTTTGACTAGCCTGAAGGAGGGAGTCATCGAGCTGTATTGTGAATAACTGTCGTTGGGAAAGTGTGTTGTCAAAGGTGTGTGAGAAAGAAATTGGTGTTTTTATGTCAAGAAGCGCAAAGAATCCGGGCTGAATGTATTATCAATGTAAGAAAGATGGATTCCAGCAGTGGGTTGTTCCTGATGTCGTTGAGTCGGGTCATGACAGTGGTGTAACTCCGTTTCATCCCAACTTCAAAGTTTGCAGATGGGTTCAGAAATTGGAATCTTCGAATGAACTGGTTGTAGCCCAAATAGGTGACCTTAATCAAGGCCTTTTAGCACCCAGAAATGCTTGTAATTGTCCTCTGATCCTAAGGGGCTTGATAGCACTGAATTTAGTGTTGGTTGGTGGTAACATGTTACTTTTGTTTGTGTGGTATGTTGTACTTGGCCATTGTTAGGCGTGGGAAGTGTTAGCTTAGTCCATGTTATTGTTGCATTACTTTATGTTGTAATTCGAAGAAAGTATTCGGATGCTTGGTCCTATGTTTGACCCTATGTGCTTTCAATTAGTGCTAATATAACCCTATGCTTGCTTAATAAGTGCTCATCTGACCCTATATGTTGTAGATTAGTTCGAATATAACCCTAACATTTCCCACTAAGTGGTAATATAACCCTGTGTGCTATGAATTATTTCTTATCTGACCCTGTGTTGTAGTGACCTTAATGGTCGATAACTGGGAATTTTTTTTAACTTTATCATGAATACATGACTTGGCAGCTCATACTGGAAAGAAGTATAGAGAACAACATTCTATGTAGATTAATAAATTAATAATGAGGTATACGCACTGTCTTCCAAATACCTCCTACTAGACAAGACCAAGTACTTGCTAATTAACATCCCAAATACTTCCTACTAAACAAGTTGGAATTACAAAAGCTAGAAGGTAGCGTGTTTCTCTAGGAGAATAACAGTGCTATAGTTCTAAGTAGTGCAGAGTACGGAAAAGTAAGAATTATAGGTACTAGAAAGTTGTTTGTAACCTATTCCACAATTAGTATCATCAAAAGCTAGCAAATCCATCATCATACATCATCATTATCCCCTTTTTGGTCCCATCTCCGGAAGTGGGAGCGACTTACTTCTAGCATCCTCTGACAAGTCTTCAGTAGGTGGTGGACGAGGTGGTTGCGAGCTTGACGGCCTGTGGAAAGTTGGAGATAGAGTTGAGCCCATCAATTTTGTGGGATAGTGTCAAGCTGTTTTTTCCTTATTTCAAAATTTAGTGGTAATTACAATGAAAATAATGGCATGATAAAATGTAGACATTAGAATAGAAAGAAAAAAAAAGGTTTGTTGTACTTGAAAACGCTATTAAACATTAAAGTGAGCCTCCTAACAGGTGGTCTATTCATAAGTTTATGGATACCCCAGTGTATTTTTTTACTTATACACTAAATTTGTTAAAAGCAAAGTTTTGGAAATGACTGCCTTCCCCTAGACATATGGAAAGACGTTGAATTGTTATTATAGAAATGTAAAAGATTTTACACAAAGTCTTACTTTAGCCATCCTAAACTTTAGGCAGGGGTTAATTATGCAATTATAAGAAGTTTTATTTAGATTGGTTTTTTTAAAATATCATAATAAATTTAGGGACCTATTGTGCAATTCTCAAAAATACTACATATATCACAAAAATATAAGAATATTTATTTATCTTTTTTCCTGCCCCCTCCTGCAACCGCCGGTAACCGTCTTCGGCCGACAATTCCCGAAAGATATCCAGGTACTGGATATCCCTGAAGGTATTTCACTACCTTTCATAAATTCAGTTGTAGCTTCTAACATATCTAGCCCAATTAAGTTCCAGAAATGTATATAAAAAGCTGCTGAGAATCCATCGAGTAACCAATCATTAGTGGCCAAGGCTCTGTCTAACCTTTCTGAGGTTGGTGGTTTTCTACCATTCGTACATGTAAAGGTGTTTCCTACAGTGAACACATGGGATAGGTGGTTCTGGTTAATAAAATCCGAGAAGTCTCTAATACTATTAGCATTAGGTCTGTGGGGGCCTTTATATTCATTTACTGAACACATCGCATTAAAATCCCCTATAATTAATCTATTAGCAACAGTACTAGATTTGAGATCAGTCCATAAGGTTTTCCTAATACTAGGTACTGTAGATGCATGTATAAAAACTGCTTCCATTTCCTTATTTAAAGGAGCAATTTTTATTTTAGTGTGTAGAACCTGTTGTGAGTCATCAGTGATGTCTATCAGTACATTTGAGTTCCAAAATAGCCAAATATCACTATTACTGGAGCAAAAGCATTTATCAAACAGAAGTTTAACCCTATATATTTCACCTTGAGTTTGAATATGCTTAGGTTCAAAGATGCATAGCATACTGATAGCATGAATTTTGATTAGTTTTTTAAGCCTATCAATAGATGTCTCAATACCCCTTAGATTCCATACCAGAGTTTTAAGGTTACAGGTTGTATCAATCATTAATAACCCGATTCTTGCTGCTTGATGAATTTCTTAAAAGACTAATATGATTTAGCTTGTTAAAAAGGGTTCTTTTTCTGCTTTTTTGATGGTTTCAAGTTAAAAGTGGAAGCTTTTAAATTACATACATGTTCCAGCTGGAGCTCTTTCGTACTCTTTTTCTCAGAAAAAAACCTGATTCCAGTTTGTCGCTATCATTCAGTACCAGGAATCTATTTGAAGAATCCGGACTACTCCTAAGAGATTGAGTACAAAGATTTTTAGTATCATAATTAGCATGTGATAATTCTATAGGAATACCTGTGAGGTCATCCAAGGAGTAGAGCAGTTCTTTTTGATTTCCAGCCTTAGAGTTCTTCAATGTTTTACTCCCCTCGCTGTTCTGAGGGGGTAAATACTGAGGGCTAGTGATCAGTATAGGTGAGTCCTTGTTTTCACCAGTTTTGGGGGGGCTATTTGGCTTGGTTACTAATGGATTCGAGTTTCCCTTCCATACATTAGTAGGAGCCTGTGATTGTTGAACCCTTTGATCTTGCAACTGGTGTGAAGTGTGGCTGCTATTTAAAAGGACTTGGCAGTTGATATTATCTGCTGAGAGACTCTTGTGGAGCTTGTTTATAGGTGTGGTTTGTTTCTCTTGGTTGATTTTTTTTTATCAATGCTCACCTACTGATATATGAATTCCTTTTGCTTTTGTGACACTGGGATTCCTGATGAGGATCTAGGGATATGTTGTGTCATCAGTTTTCCACTGATTGGTGGTTTTATCACTACTTGTGTGATATGGCATAGGGTGGGATTTAGGCATGAGGTTAGGATTGAGTGCTCTACAAATAGACTTATCGTGGCCTATTTTTTTTACAATGAGAACAGTAGGCAGGCATGTTTTCATATTCAAGTGGATACTTATCATTTTTAGATATCGAACCTAACCTTATTGTTGCCGGGAGTTGAGACTGAAGATCGACCTCGACACAAATATTTAAAGCCGAGGATCTCGTTAGCTTCTCGGTGGCACTGTCAATCTTGATGAAGACTCCGATCTGGTTCCCAATAGCTTCAACTGATTCTTTATTATAATAATACAGGGGAACATTTTTTTTATCGTAATCCATGTCGGGACGATTGATGATTCTGCATTTGGCTTGAAATCAGATGTCCATCTTAGCACTCTTATATGAATTTCGTTGAATGACCAAACTGCCTTGATCCAATATCTCTGAAAATCTGCCTTTTCTTGGAACCGGATGAGCACATTCTTGTAATCGATCGCACCAATATGATATTTATCGATGAAGCCAATCGTTTTGAAGTCCGCTTCGATTCGCTCCATTGTAGGTCTACCTTTGGGGAAATTCCCAATAAGAGCACTGTTGTAAGGGGTTGATAGAACTTGAATCTGTTCCTATGAATATAGACATGAAAGCTCTCCCTTGAATTGGACGACTGGGTTTAGGTTAGGTATCGATGACAACGATTCAGAGATTGGAATGTTTCTCGTTTGGAGTATTTGTGCAAAGGATTTCTGGGTATCGATGGCAGGGATTCTAGTTTAATGAGTAGATGTTGCCATAGCGGCGGTAGGGGAGACGTTGGTCAGGTGGAGTTACCGTGGCAGCTCACCGGAGAAGGAGGCCGTACAAAATTTGTCCGTTATCAGTTTGGAAGGTAAAGTAGGAGAGAGAAGAGAACATAAAATTCACTTTTTAAAAATTTACCTTCCCTTAGACATATGGAAAGACGTTGAATTATTATTATAGAAATGTAAAAGATTTTACATAAAGTCTTACTTTAGCCAGCCTAAACTTTAGGCCGGGGTTAATTATGCAATTATAAGAAGTTTTATTTGGATTGGTTTTTTAAAAATATCCTAATAAATTTAGGGACCTATTGTGCAATTTTCAAAAATACTATATATATCACAAAAATATCAGAATATTTATTTATCTTTTTTCCTCCCCCCTCCTTCAACCGCTGGTAACCGTCTCCGGTCGATAGTTCCCGACGGATTCCGCATCCTCCGCCTGGATCTCGCCGGAATCTCACTCCGCCGTGCACAACCGCAGAGATTCTTCATCTGCCGGCGAGATCCAATCGACTCCAGCTAGATCATTGCGACGCCATGCCCTAGCTCCGCCACTGCAATTCCTCTGCAATGCGCATCTCTCCTGCGGTGAAGCTCTCTCCACTACGAAGATGACGTTTCAGCGGCACTGCGATGTACCTCGATGTTCCGACTGCGACGAGCTCCTCTGCGATGATGACGAGCTCCTCTGCAATCGACAATGATGGTGAGAAATCAACGATGATGGTGCCATCGAGGATGATGGTGATAATAACGGTGAAGGCAATGACGATCGAGAAAGCTGGTCCGATCAAAAGCTGACGACAATGGCAATCGAGGAAGCTGGTCCAATCTTTTCCACCGTGAAGGCAATGACAAGGAAGCTGATTTTTTTTTTGAAGATGAGCACATGAGATTAACGCGCTCAATTTGGGTATAATGCCGGTTGCGTGGGTGGTTCACGTAACGTTGATGGCGGACGGAGGTGGCGATGGCGAATAAACTTCTGGTTGTGAGGGGTGATGTTAATTTCGTGTTTTATGTTTTTCAAATACATTGTGAGGTTTATATATTTTGACTGAGATAATATTTAACAAAAGTTGTTTGGTGTAGTGATTAGGATACTTGACATTAAGGTTAAAGGTTTGGAGTTAAAGTCTTGTTGTGACATTTTATTTTGAAGACTTTATGTTCTCGATGTACATACTGAATTTTACTATTATTTGACAGAGTGCACGTTCAATTTTACTATTGTTGATATTTTATGATTTTCAAAGTGAACAATTCATACTCTTAAGGTACCTTAGCTTTTTTGTTGATGTTTTTAGTTTTTTTCCTCTCATGTTGATATTTTTCATTTTCTGAATGAGTTTTAGGTGATAGGGGTTTTTGATGATATGGTTGATTTTTTGTAGTATTATTTCCTTATGTTGACGTTTTTCATTTTTTTTGTTATTGCTTCAAATGTAAGTTGTAGGTGCTTGTTTTATAACTTGTGTGTGTTATGAAAACAAATTGGTGCTTAGAGTACAACTTGTAAGCGGTCAATCGTTGCTTGTTGGGAGTTGATGTTTTTAGTTTTTTTGATGACATGGTTGATTTTTTTGTAATATTATTTCCTTATGTTCACGTTTTTTTTTTGTTATTGCTTCAAATATAAGTTGTAGGTGCTTGTTTTATAACTTGTGTGTGTTATGAAAACAAATTGGTGCTCAGAGTACAACTTGTAAGTGCTTCAGCCGTTGCTTGTGGTGATTCAATCGTTGCTTGGGTGATACAAGTTAATGCTTGTAATTATTAAAAAAAATGATAATTTAACTTTGTTGTTTTTATTATTTTAAGTTGATTTTTTGTTAGTCGCATTCGACATTTTTTTCCACTTTTTGTTGATTTTTATTTTATGCTTTGTATTTTTTATGATGTTTTATTTATTTTTTAATATGTTTTTTGTTGCAACTTTTTGTCGATATTTTATGATTTTTCTTTGATGTTCTGCTATTTTTAGCTGAGGTTGCTGCAATTTTTTACTGCAGCCCTTAAATTGATTTTTTGCATTTTAAAAATAGTTTCTATTTTTTTTGAATTTTTTTTTTGCAGATTGCAAGTGGCGGGAAAATGATGGAAAAAGTTGAAAGAGCCCCTAGACAGTCATTAGCGATAGGTCCCTGTAAAATTATTAGAGATAGGTCCATGGATCTAGAATATTGTTAGAATTGTAGAAATGTCTCTGCCTAAAGTTGAGGCTGCCTCGCAGAAGGCCATCCCAAGATTTTAATTGAAATATTAAAAATTTAGTATGCAACGTGTAATAGCTATAAGTTTTTGACCCGATCAATGCAATCTAAAAATTTAATCCTAAATTATGCTAATTTGCAGTTTAAACTTTGATCTTTCCCTAACTTATGAGAAGACCGTCTTTCAAGAGGCGGACTCTTTGTTAAATGCCAAATTTAGAAATTTAAAAATACTTTTTACATTACATAATTTTGTCTTTTCATATTCAAACACATATTATTGCTTGTAAAAATGTATTACAAGTATAAAGTTTGGTGAAGTGTCCATGAGCGCATTTCCTTCAGAACAATAATGCGATAGAAATGTGATACTTGAAATAGAAAGAAAATTGACGGACTGGTGGTGTGGGGACACTGTTCCAGTTTTACCATTTGCATGCAACAAGGAGACTGCAAAAGCTCATTGAATCACATTGATACCCATGTGAGCATTTGCTTCACTTTAACACTCAAACCAACCATCTCTTACCATCCGAGAATCCCTAACTTCCAATGGCGCTGGAAAAGGACGAGATTGAGAGGCTGAAGAACGACGATGGAGTGAAAAAGATGCTGTACTGGTTTGGACGCGACCGAAAATCGGTGCCTCGTAAGCTTTCATCAGGCATACTCGGCCTCTCAGGTACTTTAAGTTGATATGGTAGATGAATACTATGTAGCACACTGCCGGATAGAGATTAAATTTTTTTTGGGGAAAACCCTCCTCATTTTGGCAAAAGATTTCATTAGAGTGGAGGGAGAGATCGAAGTGAAAGAGAATATGAATTTCATTGATTTACATGAAATTTTTAATCTCCATTGGTGGAGCTTCAACGAGGAAGACGAAGAAACAGTATTTCTTCTTTCTTCTTAAATCGGCCGACGTCGTTTGGATGAGAGAGAAAGGAGCACGCGTTTCCTGATATTAGTCGGTCTTACATTACTGTAAAATTAACCGAATTTTTGAGAGAAGATGATTTTGATAAACTTTAAAAGACGTAAGGATTTCATCAATAAAAATGTTTACATTTTTATGATATGTTAAACTAAATTTGAATACACTATGTAATATCAAAATATTAAACTGATACTTAATTGTGGTAGATGAATATGTGGAAGCTATAATTGTGGCAGATGAATATGCGTAGATCAGTTAGGAGATCATGTTAAATATGGTAAATGAATATGTGTGAATGATGTCTACAACTAGTTTGATTTTATTCCTATAACCGACCATTTTCTTGATTGTGTTTCCGAGTCTTTTGTAGATCAGTTGTGTGCTACACTGGTTTCTTTGGAACCTTCTAATGCTGCCAGCAGGAGGGCAGAATTTGCCCTTTTTAATCATGAGATGGATGTCGCGTATGCTTGCTATTATCACATACAGCGATCTCCCCCAACGGATTCTGTGTCAAGACAGTCTTTAGCTTATCAGACATCCTTCCAAAATTATGTTGGGCAATACTGTCATCACTTGGGAAAGCAGGTACAGGGGATATGTGGAGTGTGTGAGCACTACGAGAGGAATGATATCCCTCGTGCTACAAAAATGACGAGACTAATTCAAGATAAAGACACTATCAAAGGCATTTGGAAGGAATGCGTGTATACCAACCTGGAAGTTATATTCCTTATGGAGGAGTGCGATAGATGCACCTTACCACATGAGGTATGTTTTTTTGTTGTTTTTTTGTTTAGCTACATGCCTGGTAGATTCTGAAATCCTATGCCTAGTGTTTTCAGAATGCTAAGAATGCACTCGGATCATCACTGCACAAGGTCCTCAAGAATGATAACACCCAGGAAATGGAGGATGATACTATCCAGCAAATGGTTAACCATATCTCCACCACAGAGGAAGCCTCTGAAGTCTCAAAGAAGGTTGAGGATGGCATTTTCATATGGAAGAGTAAGATCAGGAAGAGCCAGAGTGAGCCTACGAAGCAAAAAAAGTACCAGAAGAGTATTGAAACAGCTAAGAACCTTTTGTTTGAGCTCAAATACCGCTTTCCTTCATGGGAGGCTCACATAGGCTCTACGTTTGTCGACCGTAACGAGGTAAACATGCTCTTGCTTATCCGTTCAAGCAAATAAACAAGTTGCTGATTTCTTTTTTTTGTTGCTGTTTATACTAGCATGTAGGGTTTGCTTGTGTTGAAGCCTACTCGAGAGCGGTTGAAAAGTTGGCTTCCAAAGTGAATGAGTTGATTGACGCTGCGAGACAAACCCAGGGTTGAAGGTATGTCTGAATCCATCTCAGATAATTGTGTGTTCAAATGCTTGGTTTTCATTCTCTCTGCATCTTTTCATTCCTACATCGAGTGTGTATTAATACGAGTGGTGTATGCATCCGTGCAGGATTACCATTGCGATTCTTGGAAGCAGGTCTTGGAAGTGCTGATTTGTCACTGGCTTCATGATTTGAAATGCTGGTTTGTATCATAGAGAGTCATTAGATTAGAGTGGTGAACTCATTTGCTGAAGTACTTGGTAATGCCGATTAGTATTGTAGACAATCATTATGTTAGAGAGGGATGAACTCATTTGGTTGGTGTCGCCCCGTGATGATTGATCTTTGGTGTTTCTACTTTAATATCCTGTATCCTGTGCAATTAGGGATACTGTTCTGATGCTTTGTGGTTAATGCCTATCAAGTATGTATTAGGCTGTTTGCAGGAAAGGATATGCTAGTCTAAGTTCAATACACATTGTATGGATCTTATTAAACATCTGAAACATGTCATACAGTGACACTCTAGAGGTGACCGTCGAATGGAGCTGGTGTCTGACAAGAATATATAATGAAACATAAGTTGTCACAGAGAGGCTTCCTCTGCATTCGACGGATACGTATAGAAGGATAGTTGAAGCTTTAGGTGCGTGGAACATGGTAAAGACCATCCGAAGAACATACATTCTACAACAGAACGATAATTCATAAATGAATTGCAGACTCTATATGGCTGCTATCAGATTCCCGAATTAGCTCGTTTAGTGATAACACATTCTCATCAAGACCCATTCTAGCAGATCCGACCTCCTGTTTTGGAGGAAAATGGACATTATGCTGCGATAATAGTTTATATTCATAATTCTCTTCCTGCTGATTCTGCAAGGAGAGTAAGGGAGTAAAAAATGGATTCAGGCTTAAAGTTGAGGTTTCCAAAACAATGTTTGACATCATACTCCTCCCGAAGATATTCTCATCATCCCTGGAGCAATTTCTGATCTGAATGGAGAACATGTAAGACAGATCAAATATGAAGAAAATTTCGGTGACAAGCTGTAAACCAGGATGACCGTAATGATGCCACCGTGATATTGCATAATCATAACATAAAATCCAAGGCTATTCAAAAATCAAATTGATCTTCTAAGAAGGTTTAAACACCATGAATTAAAATGGCTTGGAAACCAATGGAGCAGCTCTAAAGCGAACTGTTGTGCGGAATGGAGAAAGAACAGAAAGTATGAACGAAAATGACAAGACACAAGATTTACGTGGTTCACCAATTTGGCTACATCCACGGGAGACGGATTCACTATATCAGAATTAATGTTTACAGAGAGAAGAGAGACACTTTATATATTGTCTCCACTAAACCCTAACAAACTGGGATTGGAACAAAACACAATTCGGCCCAAATCAACATCAGTCCAAATTGGAATTGGAATTATATTCTTATTATAATTGTAGATGTAGTTGTATTCCAGGCCAGGGTCGCAGAAGCGGCTATTACAGTATTCAAGGCATACCAACACAAACCAAATGCTCACATGAGTGTCAATGTGATTCAATGAGATTTTGCAGATTGATGGACATGTCGTGTGGGATTACGATTCCAGTTTTACTATTTGCATGCAACAAGGATTGCACTCAAGACAGTCTGCAATCTGCAAAATCTCGTTGGATCACATGGTATGTGATCCACTGAGCTTTTGCAGATTGCAGACCGTCTTGAGTGCAACCCTTGTTGCTTGCAAATGGTCAAACTGGAACAGTAACCCCACATGACAAGGCCATCAATTTTCTTTCTATTTCAAGTATCACATTTCTATCGCATTATTGGCCTCTCAGGTACTTTAAATACATATGGTAGATGAATACTATGTAGCAAACTGCCGGATTCGGATCGATTTTTTTTTGTGGGAAAACCCTCCTCATTTTGGCAAAAGATTTCATTAGAGTGGAGAGAGAGATCGAAATGGAAGAGAACATGAATTTCATTGATTTACCAGAAATTTTTAATCTCCATTGTTGGAGCTTCAACGAGGAAGATGAAGCAAAAGTGTTTCTTCTTTCTTCTTAAACCGGCCGATGCGGTTTGTATGAGAGAAAGGAGCACGCATTTCCTGATATTAGTCGGTCTACATTACTGTAAAATTAATAGAAAATTTTTTATCTTAGCAAATTTTGTATGTTAAAGTGTTGGGTAAATCATATTTTGCCCAACTCGTGGTAAAATTTTATTTGCCTAGCGTCTTAACATACAACATTTCCTAGCATATGAAATTTTCTCTAAAACTAATGCCCACAAAACCACTTTTCCTTTTCTTTCTCTTTAGCGTGAATCCCATAGCCTAGAAACAAAAACCAGGTCAGAATGAAAGCACAATAACTGAGCAGCTTGAGCACTCCATTTCTTTCATCTATTTTTTAAAAAAAATACTTGAACTTGTATGATTTCCTTACATAAACTCTATCCTCTCCTAAAAAAAAAGGTTTGCTGTACTTGAAAATGCTATTAAACATTAAAGTGAGTCTCCTAACATGTGGTCTATTCATAAGTTTATGAATACCCTATTGTATTTTTTACTTATACACTAAATTTGTTAAAAGCAAAGTTTTGGAAATGACTGACTTCCCCTAGACATATGGAAAGACGTTGAATTATTATTATAGAAATGTAAAAGATTTTACACAAAGTCTTACTTTAGCCAGCCTAAACTTTAGGCAGGGGTTAATTATGCAATTATAAGAAGTTTTATTTAGATTGGTTTTTTTAAATATCACAATAAATTTAGGGACCTCTTGTGCAATTCTCAAAAATACTATATATATCACAAAAATATCAGAATATTTATTTATCATTTTTTCCTCACCCCTCCTGCAACCGCTGGTAACCGTCTCCGGCCGACAGTTCCCGACAGATTCCGCCTCCCCCGCCTGGATCTCATCGGAATCTCACTCCGCCATGCACAACCGCAGAGATTCTTCATCCGCCGGCGAGATCCAATCGACTCCAGCTAGATCGTTGCGACGCCATGCCCTAGCTCCGCCGCTGCAATGCGCATCTCTCCTGCGGTGACGCTCTCTCCAGTGCGACGACGACGTTTCGGTGGCACTGCGATGTACCTCGACATTCCGACTGCGAAGAGCTCCTCTACGATGGCGACGATGACGAGCTCCTCTACAATCGACGATGACTATGAGAAATCTATGATGATGGTGCCATCGAGGATGATGGTGACTATAACGGTGACGACAACGACGATCGAGAAAGCTGGTTCGATCAAAAGCTGACGACAATGGCAATCGAGGAAGCTGGTCCAATCTTTTCCACCGTGAAGGCAATGACTAGGAAGCTAATTTTTTTTTTGAAGATGAGCACATGAGATTAACGCGCTCAATTTGGGTATAATGCCGGTTGCGTGGGTGGTTCACGCAACGTGATGGCGGACGGAGGTGGCGATGGCGAATAAACTTCTGGTTGTGAGGGGTGATGTTAATTTCGTGTTTTATGTTTTTCAAACACATGCTGAGGTTTATATATGTTTGACTGAGATAATATTTAACAAAAGTTCTTTGGTGTAGTGATTAGGATCCTTGACATTAAGGTTAAAGGTTTGGAGTTCAAGTCTTGTTGTGACATTTATTTTGAAGACTTTATGTTCTCGATGTACATACTGAATTTTACTATTATTTGACAGAATGCATGTTCAATAAGAGTTTTTGGTGTAGTGGTTATTACTCTAGGCTTTGATGTTAGAGACAAGGGTTCAAATCTCCATCAGGGTTTTTTTTTTAAAGAATTTTTATTCTTGAAGTACTGTAGCTTTTTGGTGATGTTTTTAGCTTCTTTTTTTTGATATGGATTGTAGTTTGTAGTTTTTAAAAATTTTCTATAATGATGTTTTTCATATTCTGGCTGAGGTTTTGGCAATAGGAGTTGATGTCTGTAGCGCCTTTTTTCTTAGGTTGATATTTTTCATTTTCCAGATGAGGTTCAAGTGTAAGGAGTTGATTTGTAGTTTCTTTTAAAAAAAATCGTTGATATTTTATGATTTTCAGAGTGAACAATTCATACTCTTAAGGTACCTTAGCTTTTTTGTTGATGTTTTTAGTTTTTTTCCTCATGTTGGTATTTTTCATTTTCTGAATGAGTTTTAGGTGATAGGGGTTTTTCATGATATGGTTGATTTTTTGTAGTATTCTTTCCTTATGTTGACGCTTTTCATTTTTTTGTTATTGCTTCAAATGTAAGTTGTAGGTGCTTGTTTTATAACTTGTGTGTGTTATGAAAACAAATTGGTGCTCAGAGTACAACTTGTAAGTGCTTCAGCCGTTGCTTGTGGTGATTCAATCGTTGCTTGGGTGATACAAGTTAATGCTTGTAATTATTAAAAAAAATGATAGTTTAACTTTGTTGTTTTTATTATTTTAAGTTGATTTTTTGTTAGTCGCATTCGACATTTTTTTCCACTTTTTGTTGATTTTTATTTTATGCTTTGTATTTTTTATGATGTTTTATTTATTTTTTAATATGTTTTTTGTTGCAACTTTTTGTCGATATTTTATGATTTTTCTTTGATGTTCTGCTATTTTTAGCTGAGGTTGCTGCAATTTTTTACTGCAGCCCTTAAATTGATTTTTTGCATTTTAAAAATAGTTTCTATTTTTTTTGAATTTTTTTTTTGCAGATTGCAAGTGGCGGGAAAATGATGGAAAAAGTTGAAAGAGCCCCTAGACAGTCATTAGCGATAGGTCCCTGTAAAATTATTAGAGATAGGTCCATGGATCTAGAATATTGTTAGAATTGTAGAAATGTCTCTGCCTAAAGTTGAGGCTGCCTCGCAGAAGACCATCCCAAGATTTTAATTGATATATTAAAAATTTAGTATGCAACGTGTAATAGCTATAAGTTTTTGACCCGATCAATGCAATCTAAAAATTTAATCCTAAATTATGCTAATTTGCAGTTTAAACTTTGATCTTTCCCTAACTTATAAGAAGACCGTCTTTCAAGAGGCGGACTCTTTGTTAAATGCCAAATTTAGAAATTTAAAAATACTTTTTACATTACATAATTTTGTCTTTTCATATTCAAACACATATTATTACTTGTTTTAACCCGTAAAATGTATTACAAGTATAAAGTTTGGTGAAGTGTCCATGAGCGCATTTCCTTCAGAACAATAATGCGATAGAAATGTGATACTTGAAATAGAAAGAAAATTGACGGACTGGTGGTGTGGGGACACTGTTCCAGTTTTACCATTTGCATGCAACAAGGAGACTGCAAAAGCTCATTGAATCACATTGATACCCATGTGAGCATTTGCTTCACTTTAACACTCAAACCAACCATCTCTTACCATCCGAGAATCCCTAACTTCCAATGGCGCTGGAAAAGGACGAGATTGAGAGGCTGAAGAACGACGATGGAGTGAAAAAGATGCTGTACTGGTTTGGACGCGACCGAAAATCGGTGCCTCGTAAGCTTTCATCAGGCATACTCGGCCTCTCAGGTACTTTAAGTTGATATGGTAGATGAATACTATGTAGCACACTGCCGGATAGAGATTAAATTTTTTTTGGGGAAAACCCTCCTCATTTTGGCAAAAGATTTCATTAGAGTGGAGGGAGAGATCGAAGTGAAAGAGAATATGAATTTCATTGATTTACATGAAATTTTTAATCTCCATTGGTGGAGCTTCAACGAGGAAGACGAAGAAACAGTATTTCTTCTTTCTTCTTAAATCGGCCGACGTCGTTTGGATGAGAGAGAAAGGAGCACGCGTTTCCTGATATTAGTCGGTCTTACATTACTGTAAAATTAACCGAATTTTTGAGAGAAGATGATTTTGATAAACTTTAAAAGACGTAAGGATTTCATCAATAAAAATGTTTACATTTTTATGATATGTTAAACTAAATTTGAATACACTATGTAATATCAAAATATTAAACTGATACTTAATTGTGGTAGATGAATATGTGGAAGCTATAATTGTGGCAGATGAATATGCGTAGATCAGTTAGGAGATCATGTTAAATATGGTAAATGAATATGTGTGAATGATGTCTACAACTAGTTTGATTTTATTCCTATAACCGACCATTTTCTTGATTGTGTTTCCGAGTCTTTTGTAGATCAGTTGTGTGCTACACTGGTTTCTTTGGAACCTTCTAATGCTGCCAGCAGGAGGGCAGAATTTGCCCTTTTTAATCATGAGATGGATGTCGCGTATGCTTGCTATTATCACATACAGCGATCTCCCCCAACGGATTCTGTGTCAAGACAGTCTTTAGCTTATCAGACATCCTTCCAAAATTATGTTGGGCAATACTGTCATCACTTGGGAAAGCAGGTACAGGGGATATGTGGAGTGTGTGAGCACTACGAGAGGAATGATATCCCTCGTGCTACAAAAATGACGAGACTAATTCAAGATAAAGACACTATCAAAGGCATTTGGAAGGAATGCGTGTATACCAACCTGGAAGTTATATTCCTTATGGAGGAGTGCGATAGATGCACCTTACCACATGAGGTATGTTTTTTTGTTGTTTTTTTGTTTAGCTACATGCCTGGTAGATTCTGAAATCCTATGCCTAGTGTTTTCAGAATGCTAAGAATGCACTCGGATCATCACTGCACAAGGTCCTCAAGAATGATAACACCCAGGAAATGGAGGATGATACTATCCAGCAAATGGTTAACCATATCTCCACCACAGAGGAAGCCTCTGAAGTCTCAAAGAAGGTTGAGGATGGCATTTTCATATGGAAGAGTAAGATCAGGAAGAGCCAGAGTGAGCCTACGAAGCAAAAAAAGTACCAGAAGAGTATTGAAACAGCTAAGAACCTTTTGTTTGAGCTCAAATACCGCTTTCCTTCATGGGAGGCTCACATAGGCTCTACGTTTGTCGACCGTAACGAGGTAAACATGCTCTTGCTTATCCGTTCAAGCAAATAAACAAGTTGCTGATTTCTTTTTTTTGTTGCTGTTTATACTAGCATGTAGGGTTTGCTTGTGTTGAAGCCTACTCGAGAGCGGTTGAAAAGTTGGCTTCCAAAATGAATGAGTTGATTGACGCTGCGAGACAAACCCAGGGTTGAAGGTATGTCTGAATCCATCTCAGATAATTGTGTGTTCAAATGCTTGGTTTTCATTCTCTCTGCATCTTTTCATTCCTACATCGAGTGTGTATTAATACGAGTGGTGTATGCATCCGTGCAGGATTACCATTGCGATTCTTGGAAGCAGGTCTTGGAAGTGCTGATTTGTCACTGGCTTCATGATTTGAAATGCTGGTTTGTATCATAGAGAGTCATTAGATTAGAGTGGTGAACTCATTTGCTGAAGTACTTGGTAATGCCGATTAGTATTGTAGACAATCATTATGTTAGAGAGGGATGAACTCATTTGGTTGGTGTCGCCCCGTGATGATTGATCTTTGGTGTTTCTACTTTAATATCCTGTGCAATTAGGGATACTGTTCTGATGCTTTGTGGTTAATGCCTATCAAGTATGTATTATGCTGTTTGCAGGAAAGGATATGCTAGTCTAAGTTCAATACACATTGTATGGATCTTATTAAACATCTGAAACATGTCATACAGTGACACTCTAGAGGTGACCGTCGAATGGAGCTGGTGTCTGACAAGAATATATAATGAAACATAAGTTGTCGCAGAGAGGCTTCCTCTGCATTTGACGGATACGTATAGAAGGATAGTTGAAGCTTTAGGTGCGTGGAACATGGTAAAGACCATCCGAAGAACATACATTCTACAACAGAACGATAATTCATAAATGAATTGCAGACTCTATATGGCTGCTATCAGATTCCCGAATTAGCTCGTTTAGTGATAACACATTCTCATCAAGACCCATTCTAGCAGATCCGACCTCCTGTTTTGGAGGAAAATGGACATTATGCTGCGATAATAGTTTATATTCAGAATTCTCTTCCTGCTGATTCTGCAAGGAGAGTAAGGGAGTAAAAACAGGATTCAGGCTTAAAGTTGAGGTTTCCAAAACAATGTTTGACATCATACTCCTCCCGAAGATATTCTCATCATCCCTGGAGCAATTTCTGATCTGAATGGAGAACATGTAAGACAGATCAAATATGAAGAAAATTTCGGTGACAAGCTGTAAATCGGGATGACCGTAATGATGCCACCGTGATATTGCATAATCATAACATAAAATCCAAGGCTATTCAAAAATCAAATTGATCTTCTAAGAAGGTTTAAACACCATGAATTAAAATGGCTTGGAAACCAATGGAGCAGCTCTAAAGCGAACTGTTGTGCGGAATGGAGAAAGAACAGAAAGTATGAACGAAAATGACAAGACACAAGATTTACGTGGTTCACCAATTTGGCTACATCCACGGGAGACGGATTCACTATATCAGAATTAATGTTTACAGAGAGAAGAGAGACACTTTATATATTGTCTCCACTAAACCCTAACAAACTGGGATTGGAACAAAACACAATTCGGCCCAAATCAACATCAGTCCAAATTGGAATTGGAATTATATTCTTATTATAATTGTAGATGTAGTTGTATTCCAGGCCAGGGTCGCAGAAGCGGCTATTACAGTATTCAAGGCATACCAACACAAACCAAATGCTCACATGAGTGTCAATGTGATTCAATGAGATTTTGCAGATTGATGGACATGTCGTGTGGGATTACGATTCCAGTTTTACTATTTGCATGCAACAAGGGTTGCACTCAAGACAGTCTGCAATTTGCAAAATCTCATTGGATCACATGGTATGTGATCCACTGAGCTTTTGCAGATTGCAGACCGTCTTGAGTGCAACCCTTGTTGCTTGCAAATGGTCAAACTGGAACAGTAACCCCACATGACAAGGCCATCAATTTTCTTTCTATTCCAAGTATCACATTTCTATCGCATTATTGGCCTCTCAGGTACTTTAAATACATATGGTAGATGAATACTATGTAGCAAACTGCCGGATTCGGATCGATTTTTTTTTGTGGGAAAACCCTCCTCATTTTGGCAAAAGATTTCATTAGAGTGGAGAGAGAGATCGAAATGGAAGAGAACATGAATTTCATTGATTTACCAGAAATTTTTAATCTCCATTGTTGGAGCTTCAACGAGGAAGATGAAGCAAAAGTGTTTCTTCTTTCTTCTTAAACCGGCCGACGCGGTTTGTATGAGAGAAAGGAGCACGCATTTCCTGATATTAGTCGGTCTACATTACTGTAAAATTAATAGAAAATTTTTTATCTTAGCAAATTTTGTATGTTAAAGTGTTGGGTAAATCATATTTTGCCCAACTCGTGGTAAAATTTTATTTACCTAGCGTCTTAACACACAACATTTCCTAGCATATAAAATTTTCTCTAAAACTAATGCCCACAAAACCACTTTTCCTTTTCTTTCTCTTTAGCGTGAATCCCATAGCCTAGAAACAAAAACCAGGTCAGAATGAAAGCACAATAACTGAGCAGCTTGAGCACTCCATTTCTTTCATCTATTTTTTAAAAAAAATACTTGAACTTGTATGATTTCCTTACATAAACTCTATCCTCTCCTAAAAAAAAAGGTTTGCTGTACTTGAAAATGCTATTAAACATTAAAGTGAGTCTCCTAACATGTGGTCTATTCATAAGTTTATGAATACCCTATTGTATTTTTTACTTATACACTAAATTTGTTAAAAGCAAAGTTTTGGAAATGACTGACTTCCCCTAGACATATGGAAAGACGTTGAATTATTATTATAGAAATGTAAAAGATTTTACACAAAGTCTTACTTTAGCCAGCCTAAACTTTAGGCAGGGGTTAATTATGCAATTATAAGAAGTTTTATTTAGATTGGTTTTTTTAAATATCACAATAAATTTAGGGACCTCTTGTGCAATTCTCAAAAATACTATATATATCACAAAAATATCAGAATATTTATTTATCATTTTTTCCTCACCCCTCCTGCAACCGCTGGTAACCGTCTCCGGCCGACAGTTCCCGACAGATTCCGCCTCCCCCGCCTGGATCTCATCGGAATCTCACTCCGCCATGCACAACCGCAGAGATTCTTCATCCGCCGGCGAGATCCAATCGACTCCAGCTAGATCGTTGCGACGCCATGCCCTAGCTCCGCCGCTGCAATGCGCATCTCTCCTGCGGTGACGCTCTCTCCAGTGCGACGACGACGTTTCGGTGGCACTGCGATGTACCTCGACATTCCGACTGCGAAGAGCTCCTCTACGATGGCGACGATGACGAGCTCCTCTACAATCGACGATGACTATGAGAAATCTATGATGATGGTGCCATCGAGGATGATGGTGACTATAACGGTGACGACAACGACGATCGAGAAAGCTGGTTCGATCAAAAGCTGACGACAATGGCAATCGAGGAAGCTGGTCCAATCTTTTCCACCGTGAAGGCAATGACTAGGAAGCTAATTTTTTTTTTGAAGATGAGCACATGAGATTAACGCGCTCAATTTGGGTATAATGCCGGTTGCGTGGGTGGTTCACGCAACGTGATGGCGGACGGAGGTGGCGATGGCGAATAAACTTCTGGTTGTGAGGGGTGATGTTAATTTCGTGTTTTATGTTTTTCAAACACATGCTGAGGTTTATATATGTTTGACTGAGATAATATTTAACAAAAGTTCTTTGGTGTAGTGATTAGGATCCTTGACATTAAGGTTAAAGGTTTGGAGTTCAAGTCTTGTTGTGACATTTATTTTGAAGACTTTATGTTCTCGATGTACATACTGAATTTTACTATTATTTGACAGAATGCATGTTCAATAAGAGTTTTTGGTGTAGTGGTTATTACTCTAGGCTTTGATGTTAGAGACAAGGGTTCAAATCTCCATCAGGGTTTTTTTTTTAAAGAATTTTTATTCTTGAAGTACTGTAGCTTTTTGGTGATGTTTTTAGCTTCTTTTTTTTGATATGGATTGTAGTTTGTAGTTTTTAAAAATTTTCTATAATGATGTTTTTCATATTCTGGCTGAGGTTTTGGCAATAGGAGTTGATGTCTGTAGCGCCTTTTTTCTTAGGTTGATATTTTTCATTTTCCAGATGAGGTTCAAGTGTAAGGAGTTGATTTGTAGTTTCTTTTAAAAAAAATCGTTGATATTTTATGATTTTCAGAGTGAACAATTCATACTCTTAAGGTACCTTAGCTTTTTTGTTGATGTTTTTAGTTTTTTTCCTCATGTTGGTATTTTTCATTTTCTGAATGAGTTTTAGGTGATAGGGGTTTTTCATGATATGGTTGATTTTTTGTAGTATTCTTTCCTTATGTTGACGCTTTTCATTTTTTTGTTATTGCTTCAAATGTAAGTTGTAGGTGCTTGTTTTATAACTTGTGTGTGTTATGAAAACAAATTGGTGCTCAGAGTACAACTTGTAAGTGCTTCAGCCGTTGCTTGTGGTGATTCAATCGTTGCTTGGGTGATACAAGTTAATGCTTGTAATTATTAAAAAAAATGATAGTTTAACTTTGTTGTTTTTATTATTTTAAGTTGATTTTTTGTTAGTCGCATTCGACATTTTTTTCCACTTTTTGTTGATTTTTATTTTATGCTTTGTATTTTTTATGATGTTTTATTTATTTTTTAATATGTTTTTTGTTGCAACTTTTTGTCGATATTTTATGATTTTTCTTTGATGTTCTGCTATTTTTAGCTGAGGTTGCTGCAATTTTTTACTGCAGCCCTTAAATTGATTTTTTGCATTTTAAAAATAGTTTCTATTTTTTTTGAATTTTTTTTTTGCAGATTGCAAGTGGCGGGAAAATGATGGAAAAAGTTGAAAGAGCCCCTAGACAGTCATTAGCGATAGGTCCCTGTAAAATTATTAGAGATAGGTCCATGGATCTAGAATATTGTTAGAATTGTAGAAATGTCTCTGCCTAAAGTTGAGGCTGCCTCGCAGAAGACCATCCCAAGATTTTAATTGATATATTAAAAATTTAGTATGCAACGTGTAATAGCTATAAGTTTTTGACCCGATCAATGCAATCTAAAAATTTAATCCTAAATTATGCTAATTTGCAGTTTAAACTTTGATCTTTCCCTAACTTATAAGAAGACCGTCTTTCAAGAGGCGGACTCTTTGTTAAATGCCAAATTTAGAAATTTAAAAATACTTTTTACATTACATAATTTTGTCTTTTCATATTCAAACACATATTATTACTTGTTTTAACCCGTAAAATGTATTACAAGTATAAAGTTTGGTGAAGTGTCCATGAGCGCATTTCCTTCAGAACAATAATGCGATAGAAATGTGATACTTGAAATAGAAAGAAAATTGACGGACTGGTGGTGTGGGGACACTGTTCCAGTTTTACCATTTGCATGCAACAAGGAGACTGCAAAAGCTCATTGAATCACATTGATACCCATGTGAGCATTTGCTTCACTTTAACACTCAAACCAACCATCTCTTACCATCCGAGAATCCCTAACTTCCAATGGCGCTGGAAAAGGACGAGATTGAGAGGCTGAAGAACGACGATGGAGTGAAAAAGATGCTGTACTGGTTTGGACGCGACCGAAAATCGGTGCCTCGTAAGCTTTCATCAGGCATACTCGGCCTCTCAGGTACTTTAAGTTGATATGGTAGATGAATACTATGTAGCACACTGCCGGATAGAGATTAAATTTTTTTTGGGGAAAACCCTCCTCATTTTGGCAAAAGATTTCATTAGAGTGGAGGGAGAGATCGAAGTGAAAGAGAATATGAATTTCATTGATTTACATGAAATTTTTAATCTCCATTGGTGGAGCTTCAACGAGGAAGACGAAGAAACAGTATTTCTTCTTTCTTCTTAAATCGGCCGACGTCGTTTGGATGAGAGAGAAAGGAGCACGCGTTTCCTGATATTAGTCGGTCTTACATTACTGTAAAATTAACCGAATTTTTGAGAGAAGATGATTTTGATAAACTTTAAAAGACGTAAGGATTTCATCAATAAAAATGTTTACATTTTTATGATATGTTAAACTAAATTTGAATACACTATGTAATATCAAAATATTAAACTGATACTTAATTGTGGTAGATGAATATGTGGAAGCTATAATTGTGGCAGATGAATATGCGTAGATCAGTTAGGAGATCATGTTAAATATGGTAAATGAATATGTGTGAATGATGTCTACAACTAGTTTGATTTTATTCCTATAACCGACCATTTTCTTGATTGTGTTTCCGAGTCTTTTGTAGATCAGTTGTGTGCTACACTGGTTTCTTTGGAACCTTCTAATGCTGCCAGCAGGAGGGCAGAATTTGCCCTTTTTAATCATGAGATGGATGTCGCGTATGCTTGCTATTATCACATACAGCGATCTCCCCCAACGGATTCTGTGTCAAGACAGTCTTTAGCTTATCAGACATCCTTCCAAAATTATGTTGGGCAATACTGTCATCACTTGGGAAAGCAGGTACAGGGGATATGTGGAGTGTGTGAGCACTACGAGAGGAATGATATCCCTCGTGCTACAAAAATGACGAGACTAATTCAAGATAAAGACACTATCAAAGGCATTTGGAAGGAATGCGTGTATACCAACCTGGAAGTTATATTCCTTATGGAGGAGTGCGATAGATGCACCTTACCACATGAGGTATGTTTTTTTGTTGTTTTTTTGTTTAGCTACATGCCTGGTAGATTCTGAAATCCTATGCCTAGTGTTTTCAGAATGCTAAGAATGCACTCGGATCATCACTGCACAAGGTCCTCAAGAATGATAACACCCAGGAAATGGAGGATGATACTATCCAGCAAATGGTTAACCATATCTCCACCACAGAGGAAGCCTCTGAAGTCTCAAAGAAGGTTGAGGATGGCATTTTCATATGGAAGAGTAAGATCAGGAAGAGCCAGAGTGAGCCTACGAAGCAAAAAAAGTACCAGAAGAGTATTGAAACAGCTAAGAACCTTTTGTTTGAGCTCAAATACCGCTTTCCTTCATGGGAGGCTCACATAGGCTCTACGTTTGTCGACCGTAACGAGGTAAACATGCTCTTGCTTATCCGTTCAAGCAAATAAACAAGTTGCTGATTTCTTTTTTTTGTTGCTGTTTATACTAGCATGTAGGGTTTGCTTGTGTTGAAGCCTACTCGAGAGCGGTTGAAAAGTTGGCTTCCAAAATGAATGAGTTGATTGACGCTGCGAGACAAACCCAGGGTTGAAGGTATGTCTGAATCCATCTCAGATAATTGTGTGTTCAAATGCTTGGTTTTCATTCTCTCTGCATCTTTTCATTCCTACATCGAGTGTGTATTAATACGAGTGGTGTATGCATCCGTGCAGGATTACCATTGCGATTCTTGGAAGCAGGTCTTGGAAGTGCTGATTTGTCACTGGCTTCATGATTTGAAATGCTGGTTTGTATCATAGAGAGTCATTAGATTAGAGTGGTGAACTCATTTGCTGAAGTACTTGGTAATGCCGATTAGTATTGTAGACAATCATTATGTTAGAGAGGGATGAACTCATTTGGTTGGTGTCGCCCCGTGATGATTGATCTTTGGTGTTTCTACTTTAATATCCTGTGCAATTAGGGATACTGTTCTGATGCTTTGTGGTTAATGCCTATCAAGTATGTATTATGCTGTTTGCAGGAAAGGATATGCTAGTCTAAGTTCAATACACATTGTATGGATCTTATTAAACATCTGAAACATGTCATACAGTGACACTCTAGAGGTGACCGTCGAATGGAGCTGGTGTCTGACAAGAATATATAATGAAACATAAGTTGTCGCAGAGAGGCTTCCTCTGCATTTGACGGATACGTATAGAAGGATAGTTGAAGCTTTAGGTGCGTGGAACATGGTAAAGACCATCCGAAGAACATACATTCTACAACAGAACGATAATTCATAAATGAATTGCAGACTCTATATGGCTGCTATCAGATTCCCGAATTAGCTCGTTTAGTGATAACACATTCTCATCAAGACCCATTCTAGCAGATCCGACCTCCTGTTTTGGAGGAAAGTGGATATTATGCTGCGATAATAGTATATATTCAGAATTCTCTTCCTGCTGATTCTCCAAGGAGAGTAAGGGAGTAAAAACAGGATTCAGGCTTAAAGTTGAGGTTTCCAAAACAATGTTTGACATCATACTCCTCCCGAAGATATTCTCATCATCCCTGGAGCAATTTCTGATCTGAATGGAGAACATGTAAGACAGATCAAATATGAAGAAAATTTCGGTGACAAGCTGTAAATCGGGATGACCGTAATGATGCCACCGTGATATTGCATAATCATAACATAAAATCCAAGGCTATTCAAAAATCAAATTGATCTTCTAAGAAGGTTTAAACACCATGAATTAAAATGGCTTGGAAACCAATGGAGCAGCTCTAAAGCGAACTGTTGTGCGGAATGGAGAAAGAACAGAAAGTATGAACGAAAATGACAAGACACAAGATTTACGTGGTTCACCAATTTGGCTACATCCACGGGAGACGGATTCACTATATCAGAATTAATGTTTACAGAGAGAAGAGAGACACTTTATATATTGTCTCCACTAAACCCTAACAAACTGGGATTGGAACAAAACACAATTCGGCCCAAATCAACATCAGTCCAAATTGGAATTGGAATTATATTCTTATTATAATTGTAGATGTAGTTGTATTCCAGGCCAGGGTCGCAGAAGCGGCTATTACAGTATTCAAGGCATACCAACACAAACCAAATGCTCACATGAGTGTCAATGTGATTCAATGAGATTTTGCAGATTGATGGACATGTCGTGTGGGATTACGATTCCAGTTTTACTATTTGCATGCAACAAGGGTTGCACTCAAGACAGTCTGCAATTTGCAAAATCTCATTGGATCACATGGTATGTGATCCACTGAGCTTTTGCAGATTGCAGACCGTCTTGAGTGCAACCCTTGTTGCTTGCAAATGGTCAAACTGGAACAGTAACCCCACATGACAAGGCCATCAATTTTCTTTCTATTCCAAGTATCACATTTCTATCGCATTATTGGCCTCTCAGGTACTTTAAATACATATGGTAGATGAATACTATGTAGCAAACTGCCGGATTCGGATCGATTTTTTTTTGTGGGAAAACCCTCCTCATTTTGGCAAAAGATTTCATTAGAGTGGAGAGAGAGATCGAAATGGAAGAGAACATGAATTTCATTGATTTACCAGAAATTTTTAATCTCCATTGTTGGAGCTTCAACGAGGAAGATGAAGCAAAAGTGTTTCTTCTTTCTTCTTAAACCGGCCGACGCGGTTTGTATGAGAGAAAGGAGCACGCATTTCCTGATATTAGTCGGTCTACATTACTGTAAAATTAATAGAAAATTTTTTATCTTAGCAAATTTTGTATGTTAAAGTGTTGGGTAAATCATATTTTGCCCAACTCGTGGTAAAATTTTATTTACCTAGCGTCTTAACACACAACATTTCCTAGCATATAAAATTTTCTCTAAAACTAATGCCCACAAAACCACTTTTCCTTTTCTTTCTCTTTAGCGTGAATCCCATAGCCTAGAAACAAAAACCAGGTCAGAATGAAAGCACAATAACTGAGCAGCTTGAGCACTCCATTTCTTTCATCTATTTTTTTAAAAAAATACTTGAACTTGTATGATTTCCTTACATAAACTCTATCCTCTCCTAAAAAAAAAGGTTTGTTGTACTTGAAAATGCTATTAAACATTAAAGTGAGTCTCCTAACATGTGGTCTATTCATAAGTTTATGAATACCCTATTGTATTTTTTTACTTATACACTAAATTTGTTAAAAGCAAAGTTTTGGAAATGACTGACTTCCCCTAGACATATGGAAAGATGTTGAATTATTATTATAGAAATGTAAAAGATTTTACACAAAGTCTTACTTTAGCCAGCCTAAACTTTAGGCAGGGGTTAATTATGCAATTATAAGAAGTTTTATTTAGATTGGTTTTTTTAAATATCACAATAAATTTAGGGACCTCTTGTGCAATTCTCAAAAATACTATATATATCACAAAAATATCAGAATATTTATTTATCATTTTTTCCTCCCCCCCTCCTGCAACCGCTGGTAACCGTCTCCGGCCGACAGTTCCCGACAGATTCCGCCTCCCCCGCCTGGATCTCATCGGAATCTCACTCCGCCATGCACAACCGCAGAGATTCTTCATCCGCCGGCGAGATCCAATCGACTCCAGCTAGATCGTTGCGACGCCATGCCCTAGCTCCGCCGCTGCAATGCGCATCTCTCCTGCGGTGACGCTCTCTCCAGTGCGACGACGACGTTTCGGTGGCACTGCGATGTACCTCGACATTCCGACTGCGAAGAGCTCCTCTACGATGGCGACGATGACGAGCTCCTCTACAATCGACGATGACTATGAGAAATCTATGATGATGGTGCCATCGAGGATGATGGTGACTATAACGGTGACGACAACGACGATCGAGAAAGCTGGTTCGATCAAAAGCTGACGACAATGGCAATCGAGGAAGCTGGTCCAATCTTTTCCACCGTGAAGGCAATGACTAGGAAGCTAATTTTTTTTTTGAAGATGAGCACATGAGATTAACGCGCTCAATTTGGGTATAATGCTGGTTGCGTGGGTGGTTCACGCAACGTGATGGCGGACGGAGGTGGCGATGGCGAATAAACTTCTGGTTGTGAGGGGTGATGTTAATTTCGTGTTTTATGTTTTTCAAACACATGCTGAGGTTTATATATGTTTGACTGAGATAATATTTAACAAAAGTTCTTTGGTGTAGTGATTAGGATCCTTGACATTAAGGTTAAAGGTTTGGAGTTCAAGTCTTGTTGTGACATTTATTTTGAAGACTTTATGTTCTCGATGTACATACTGAATTTTACTATTATTTGACAGAATGCATGTTCAATAAGAGTTTTTGGTGTAGTGGTTATTACTCTAGGCTTTGATGTTAGAGACAAGGGTTCAAATCTCCATCAGGGTTTTTTTTTTAAAGAATTTTTATTCTTGAAGTACTGTAGCTTTTTGGTGATGGTTTTAGCTTCTTTTTTTTGATATGGATTGTAGTTTGTAGTTTTTAAAAATTTTCTATAATGATGTTTTTCATATTCTGGCTGAGGTTTTGGCAATAGGAGTTGATGTCTGTAGCGCCTTTTTTCTTAGGTTGATATTTTTCATTTTCCAGATGAGGTTCAAGTGTAAGGAGTTGATTTGTAGTTTCTTTTAAAAAAAATCGTTGATATTTTATGATTTTCAGAGTGAACAATTCATACTCTTAAGGTACCTTAGCTTTTTTGTTGATGTTTTTAGTTTTTTTCCTCATGTTGGTATTTTTCATTTTCTGAATGAGTTTTAGGTGATAGGGGTTTTTCATGATATGGTTGATTTTTTGTAGTATTCTTTCCTTATGTTGACGCTTTTCATTTTTTTGTTATTGCTTCAAATGTAAGTTGTAGGTGCTTGTTTTATAACTTGTGTGTGTTATGAAAACAAATTGGTGCTCAGAGTACAACTTGTAAGTGCTTCAGCCGTTGCTTGTGGTGATTCAATCGTTGCTTGGGTGATACAAGTTAATGCTTGTAATTATTAAAAAAAATGATAGTTTAACTTTGTTGTTTTTATTATTTTAAGTTGATTTTTTGTTAGTCGCATTCGACATTTTTTTCCACTTTTTGTTGATTTTTATTTTATGCTTTGTATTTTTTATGATGTTTTATTTATTTTTTAATATGTTTTTTGTTGCAACTTTTTGTCGATATTTTATGATTTTTCTTTGATGTTCTGCTATTTTTAGCTGAGGTTGCTGCAATTTTTTACTGCAGCCCTTAAATTGATTTTTTGCATTTTAAAAATAGTTTCTATTTTTTTTGAATTTTTTTTTTGCAGATTGCAAGTGGCGGGAAAATGATGGAAAAAGTTGAAAGAGCCCCTAGACAGTCATTAGCGATAGGTCCCTTTAAAATTATTAGAGATAGGTCCATGGATCTAGAATATTGTTAGAATTGTAGAAATGTCTCTGCCTAAAGTTGAGGCTGCCTCGCAGAAGACCATCCCAAGATTTTAATTGATATATTAAAAATTTAGTATGCAACGTGTAATAGCTATAAGTTTTTGACCCGATCAATGCAATCTAAAAATTTAATCCTAAATTATGCTAATTTGCAGTTTAAACTTTGATCTTTCCCTAACTTATAAGAAGACCGTCTTTCAAGAGGCGGACTCTTTGTTAAATGCCAAATTTAGAAATTTAAAAATACTTTTTACATTACATAATTTTGTCTTTTCATATTCAAACACATATTATTGCTTGTAAAAATGTATTACAAGTATAAAGTTTGGTGAAGTGTCCATGAGCGCATTTCCTTCAGAACAATAATGCGATAGAAATGTGATACTTGAAATAGAAAGAAAATTGACGGACTGGTGGTGTGGGGACACTGTTCCAGTTTTACCATTTGCATGCAACAAGGAGACTGCAAAAGCTCATTGAATCACATTGATACCCATGTGAGCATTTGCTTCACTTTAACACTCAAACCAACCATCTCTTACCATCCGAGAATCCCTAACTTCCAATGGCGCTGGAAAAGGGCGAGATTGAGAGGCTGAAGAACGACGATGGAGTGAAAAAGATGCTGTACTGGTTTGGACGCGACCGAAAATCGGTGCCTCGTAAGCTTTCATCAGGCATACTCGGCCTCTCAGGTACTTTAAGTTGATATGGTAGATGAATACTATGTAGCACACTGCCGGATAGAGATTAAATTTTTTTTGGGGAAAACCCTCCTCATTTTGGCAAAAGATTTCATTAGAGTGGAGGGAGAGATCGAAGTGAAAGAGAATATGAATTTCATTGATTTACATGAAATTTTTAATCTCCATTGGTGAGCTTCAACGAGGAAGACGAAGAAACAGTATTTCTTCTTTCTTCTTAAATCGGCCGACGTCGTTTGGATGAGAGAGAAAGGAGCACGCGTTTCCTGATATCAGTCGGTCTTACATTACTGTAAAATTAACCGAATTTTTGAGAGAAGATGATTTTGATAAACTTTAAAAGACGTAAGGATTTCATCAATAAAAATGTTTACATTTTTATGATATGTTAAACTAAATTTGAATACACTATGTAATATCAAAATATTAAACTGATACTTAATTGTGGTAGATGAATATGTGGAAGCTATAATTGTGGCAGATGAATATGCGTAGATCAGTTAGGAGATCATGTTAAATATGGTAAATGAATATGTGTGAATGATGTCTACAACTAGTTTGATTTTATTCCTATAACCGACCATTTTCTTGATTGTGTTTCCGAGTCTTTTGTAGATCAGTTGTGTGCTACACTGGTTTCTTTGGAACCTTCTAATGCTGCCAGCAGGAGGGCAGAATTTGCCCTTTTTAATCATGAGATGGATGTCGCGTATGCTTGCTATTATCACATACAGCGATCTCCCCCAACGGATTCTGTGTCAAGACAGTCTTTAGCTTATCAGACATCCTTCCAAAATTATGTTGGGCAATACTGTCATCACTTGGGAAAGCAGGTACAGGGGATATGTGGAGTGTGTGAGCACTACGAGAGGAATGATATCCCTCGTGCTACAAAAATGACGAGACTAATTCAAGATAAAGACACTATCAAAGGCATTTGGAAGGAATGCGTGTATACCAACCTGGAAGTTATATTCCTTATGGAGGAGTGCGATAGATGCACCTTACCACATGAGGTATGTTTTTTTGTTGTTTTTTTGTTTAGCTACATGCCTGGTAGATTCTGAAATCCTATGCCTAGTGTTTTCAGAATGCTAAGAATGCACTCGGATCATCACTGCACAAGGTCCTCAAGAATGATAACACCCAGGAAATGGAGGATGATACTATCCAGCAAATGGTTAACCATATCTCCACCACAGAGGAAGCCTCTGAAGTCTCAAAGAAGGTTGAGGATGGCATTTTCATATGGAAGAGTAAGATCAGGAAGAGCCAGAGTGAGCCTACGAAGCAAAAAAAGTACCAGAAGAGTATTGAAACAGCTAAGAACCTTTTGTTTGAGCTCAAATACCGCTTTCCTTCATGGGAGGCTCACATAGGCTCTACGTTTGTCGACCGTAACGAGGTAAACATGCTCTTGCTTATCCGTTCAAGCAAATAAACAAGTTGCTGATTTCTTTTTTTTGTTGCTGTTTATACTAGCATGTAGGGTTTGCTTGTGTTGAAGCCTACTCGAGAGCGGTTGAAAAGTTGGCTTCCAAAATGAATGAGTTGATTGACGCTGCGAGACAAACCCAGGGTTGAAGGTATGTCTGAATCCATCTCAGATAATTGTGTGTTCAAATGCTTGGTTTTCATTCTCTCTGCATCTTTTCATTCCTACATCGAGTGTGTATTAATACGAGTGGTGTATGCATCCGTGCAGGATTACCATTGCGATTCTTGGAAGCAGGTCTTGGAAGTGCTGATTTGTCACTGGCTTCATGATTTGAAATGCTGGTTTGTATCATAGAGAGTCATTAGATTAGAGTGGTGAACTCATTTGCTGAAGTACTTGGTAATGCCGATTAGTATTGTAGACAATCATTATGTTAGAGAGGGATGAACTCATTTGGTTGGTGTCGCCCCGTGATGATTGATCTTTGGTGTTTCTACTTTAATATCCTGTATCCTGTGCAATTAGGGATACTGTTCTGATGCTTTGTGGTTAATGCCTATCAAGTATGTATTATGCTGTTTGCAGGAAAGGATATGCTAGTCTAAGTTCAATACACATTGTATGGATCTTATTAAACATCTGAAACATGTCATACAGTGAAACTCTAGAGGTGACCGTCGAATGGGGCTGGTGTCTGACAAGAATATATAATGAAACATAAGTGAGTTGTTGATTTTAGTATAGCAAATATTTGAAACTTGGCATCAAATACGGTGGGTTCTGAGGTTGGCTGATAATATAGAGGACGCATTTAGTAAATGCGTCCTCTCGAAAATGTTTTTTTTTTTGTTTTGAGCCGATGGAATTTTTTTTTCGGCATAATGATTAGAGGACGCATTTACAAAATGCGTCCTCTAGGTAAATAATTTTTTTTTTCAGTGGAATGAATAGAGGACGCATTTACAAAATGCGTCCTCTTGGAAAATAATTTTTTTCCATTTTTTCTGGCAAGTTGAGTATAAAAATAAAATATAAATAAAGATAAATATACATACAGATAAATATAAAAATAAAAATGAAAATAAATAAAGATATATAAATATGCACACACGTAAATGTGTGGATGTACACACACGTCAATGTGTGGATGTACACACACGTCAATGTGTACAAATATATACGTAAATATAAATATAAATATATACACATATATAAATATAAATAAAGACACATACATAAATATAAACATATATATAAACATAAATGAAGATATACATATATATATATATAAATGTATATAAATATAAAAAATATATGTAAATATAAAAATATACGTACATATAAATGTAAAAATAAATATAAATATAAATATGAATAAAGATATATGAATATGCACACACGTAAATGTGTGGATGTACACACGCAAATGTGTGGATGTACACACACGTCAATGTGTACAAATATATACGTAAATGTAAATATAAATATGTACACATATATAAATATAAATAAAGACACATACATAAATATAAATAAAGATATATATATATATATATATGAACATAAATATAAATATAAATGAAGATATACATATATATATAAATATAAAAAATATATGGAAATATGAAAATATACGTACATATAAATATAAAAATAAAAATATAAATAAATATAAATAAAGATATATAAATATGCACACACGTAAATGTGTGGATGTACACACACGCAAATGTGTGGATGTACACACACGTCAATGTGTGGATGTACACACACGTCAATGTGTGGATGTACACACACGTCAATGTGTGCAAATATATACGTAAATATAAATATAAATATATACACATATATAAATATAAATAAAGACACATACATAAATATAAATAAAGATATATATATATATATAAACATAAATATAAATATAAATGAAGATATACATATATATATAAATATAAAAAATATATGGAAATATGAAAATATACGTACATATAAATATAAAAATAAAAATATAAATAAATATAAATAAAGATATATAAATATGCACACACGTAAATGTGTGGATGTACACACACGCAAATGTGTGGATGTACACACACGTCAATGTGTGGATGTACACACACGTCAATGTGTGGATGTACACACACGTCAATGTGTGCAAATATATACGTAAATATAAATATAAATATATACACATATATAAATATAAATAAAGACACATACATAAATATAAATAAAGATATATATATATATAAACATGGCAAAGTCTTGGGAAAGACGGTCTTTCCATAGACTTATGGAAAGACGGAGTTTAATTCGAATAATAAAAGGTAAAAGGTCTTAGTTGCAACATTAAAATTTTAGTTTGCAACATGTAGTAGTTATAAAATTTATAACCCGGTTCATGCAACCCGAAAATTTTATATCCATTTCTTCTAATTTACACTTTAAACCTTGGTCTTTCCATGACTTATGGAAAGACCGTCTTTCAAGAGACACACTCAAACATAAATATAAATATAAATGAAGATATACATATATATATAAATATAAAAAATATATGGAAATATGAAAATATACGTACATATAAATATAAAAATAAAAATATAAATAAATATAAATAAAGATATATAAATATGCACACACGTAAATGTGTGGATGTACACACACGCAAATGTGTGGATGTACACACACGTCAATGTGTGGATGTACACACACGTCAATGTGTGGATGTACACACACGTCAATGTGTGCAAATATATACGTAAATATAAATATAAATATATACACATATATAAATATAAATAAAGACACATACATAAATATAAATAAAGATATATATATATAAACATAAATATAAATATAAATGAAGATATACATATATATATATAAATATAAAAAATATATGTAAATATAAAAATATACGTACATATAAATATAAAAATAAAAATAAAAATAAATATAAATAAAGATATATAAATATGCACACACGTAAATGTGTGGATGTACACACACGCAAATGTGTGGATGTACACACACGCAAATGTGTGGATGTACACACACGTCAAATGTGTGGATGTACACACACGTCAATGTGTGG